>CM065465.1:8696198-9896198 GCA_032872475.1 Leptopilina myrica (nomen nudum)
TGTTGAATAAAAATAATAAACACCCTGAATAGGTAGTAGATTTCAAATTAAAAATTTCTAAAAATAATAATATCAAGACGTTGTGATTTTAAATATTTGTTGTTGGAAATAACAGCAAAAAGAAGTATAATTGCGGATAATATTTTCCTCTATTAATAGTGGCATTATTTTTTACTTTGTTGAAAGACTGCTCATTTTAATTTAACATTATGCAGTGGTTCGGTAATTCATTTTGACATAATAATGCACTGTCTTGTTTTCATATAATTACTGTATTCATACAATTATTCATGAATTACATTGCCACGCGGAATATGGTAGCAAAGTATTTATATTTCTTTTTTTTCGCATAAATAGATGAATTTAAATTATTGCGCGTGAAATAATTATTATTGCAATGTGATTATATACAATAAGTGTAATTGGAAAGTACTGAGAGTTATACATTCTCGACGTGAATTATACGTTATCAGACGGTTAAAATGTAAAAGGAACATCCGAGTGAAGAAAAGGGAAGGAAAGTACAGGATGAGAGCGACAAGTTGAACGAGTGGAAGCGGGATGTAATCGACTATATAAGAAAAAGAAAAAGATGAAAAGACGACATGTGCGCGTCCTTGAGCTTCCTTTCTGCCTGTCTTTGAAAGACTATCGCAACTCAACACCTGAGCAAAAGAAAAGAAAAGAAAAGAAAAAAACGAGTAGCTTTTATAATTATGATCCTTATAGACTGTATATGGTGAAAAAAAACTGCGCAGATGAAATTCTTTTATAAATTCGCCATATGTATATGGGATAATTGTGCGGTGTGTAATTATTTTAATTTAAATTGAATAACGGAACTTGATTTTCGATCCACAATTATTGGTAACAGTTATCGGGGAATTTTTTTTATCGATGTTTCAATTCCGGTATTAAAATTACTTTTTGCCTTCTTTTTTTTGGTATAATAATTATATTAATTATAATATAATTATATTTATGATAATTATAATATTTATTCACTACAATAATTTACAATTATATCAAGTGTAATATTTTTATCCGTGAATTAAAAAATATTATAATTGATAGAATTATTTCAATTAATACTTTCATTATTCTGGAGTAACTTATGATTGATGCAGGTGAAATTTTATTTCCGTGTATAAAATTCTTTACTGTTTAAGGGGTGAAATGGTTGAGAGCGATAAAAAAGTGTCTTTCATTCGAATTTCTGGCGAATTTATTATTATCACTGATATAAAAAATAGATATTGCGCATATTGATTCTGTCGATTGCAATTGAACATTCCGCAAAAGCTTAAAAGTTGCATCATGAAAATTTAGAGAGAGAGAGAGAGAGAGAAAAAGGATACGATTCGCCATCCAGTTGTTGGACTTGCAAAGTTCCCACGGCGCGATTCACGCTCAATCAGTCTCTCTCTTCCTCCTTTTTCAATCTTCGTCAATTTCAACCACGTAACGATATTTCGACAACGTTCTCTCAATAGTTTATTGGTCTGACCGAACATCTCGTTACTAGATCGATATTGGAAACGTCGTTTCTCAACTGACCCGTGTCTGAAACTATTCGAAAGGTATAAAATTGACGCTGAATCGTTATCTGTCTTTGATTTCATATTTTAGATTTACAAAGAGCGAATATGCAACAATTGAATAATTTATCGCTTTAGGACAAAGTCGTGTTTTTTTAGCAGCGAAACTATATTTTTTGGTTTTCTTTTACATTTAGCTTCATTTTAATTCTTTTTTCTAATTTCTTTGTTTTTAGTTCCTTTAAATTTTTGTTAGTTTTTCTTTATAAAAATTTCGAAAATTTATTTTTAAAATCATGATTAAATTTTTCGACATTTTTCCGTGAGAAAGTTACTGTAAATGAAAATAAATTGTGACCATTAAGTTCACTGGTAAAATAAGGTTTTTTTGTTTTTGTTTATTTTGTTTTTTTTTTGACTTTTACGTCGTATCTTTAGGACAAGTGACAAGAATCCTGGCGCCCACACAACCGGTCGCAATTATATTACACGAATGCTCAAACAGCTCCTTCGCCTCCTCCTCCTCCTCCTACTGCGTCTCTTTCTTCTTCTCTCGACTTTCCCAAAAAAGTCGTAAACAATATAAAATCGACAATTTCGTATGATTATTATTAGTATCCATAATTACCTAACGCTAATCTACCGCACAACTCTTTTTTTTCTTAATGTGAAAAGGAGAAAAAAAATTTATTACATTCAAGGACCAATTTCAGAAATAGCCTTTCGTTCCTTGATTGAAATGAATACGCGCGTATATTTCTTTACGCAGTGTATATAGTAACGTGATTACAGTATTCAACGTCATTGTGGTTACAATTTCAAAAGCTAAGTCAGTACTGCCTTCCAGACATTTGCGTAAACTGCAATTTAAAATTATAAAATGTATATATAGAGAGAGAGAAAAAAAGAGAGAGAGATAGGGACAAATTATGGGACATTATTTTCTTGTAGTCTTTCATAAGTGTGAAATTAATTTTCCTGCAGTTTTTCAATGTAACTTAGTTGGGACTTTTGTGTTCATGTCGAAAATAAGAATTATTTTGTCTTTTATGCTTTTAATTTCTATTTTGTTCTTCTAGGTGTTTTTCTAGTTATTTTCAGCAATTTTTATTCTCTAAATTTGAATCAGTTGAAAATAACTCCAATTTAAAGAACAAAATATACAGAAATAAAAAATTTTTGGGGTTCTTTACACCCACTTTTTTCAAAATCCTGACGCATTAGCTAATTTTGAGACTCGAAATCGTTTTCAGAGGACGAAAATACATTGAAAACCATTCCAATATCAAAAATTGACAAAAAAATTATTTTTAAGTCTCTACCCCCACTTTTCTCAAAATTCTGACGTGCTAGGCAATTTTGGGACACGGAATCGTGTTCAGCGGACGAAAATATGTTGAAAACCATTCCAATGTTTAAAATTGAAAAAAAAAATTTTTAAACCTCTACCCCCACTTTTTTCAAAATTCTGGCATGCTAGGCAATTTTGGGACACGGAATCGTGTTCAGCGGACGAAAATATGTTGAAAACCATTACAATGTTAAAAATTGACAAAAAATATTTTTTTGAGTTCTCTACCCCTACTTTTTTCAAAATTCTCTATTTTATTTGGTTTTGCGTACATGAATCGTAAAGGCACGTTTTAAATTTTAATTTAAGACTACATTACTACATTGGATACCACTTTGACATACAAAATTGAAAGTAGTGTTTTGCAAATCGGTGCAATTAGTAACTTTCTACTAATAATTACTTTTTACTTAAAAAATAATTTAAAAACCATAAAAAAATTATAAATTTTTTACAAATTGCTTTAGCAAAAAGGCAGTTGTTTTTATAACTAATTCAGATATAAAAAAGTAGAACATAAAGAAGTCGATTGTCAAGGTTGCGAGGATAAAAAATGTTTGAAATTGTTGGAGGTGGTTAAAAAAAAATTTTGGACAAAAAGTGAGTTGCTGCTGTTGCTACTGACCACGTGATTTCAGTGACACGCAGTTATTTAGGATCATCGATGTGATTTATGTGGGAAAAGACATGGTCGGGAGTAAACGAGAACGTCTTTTTAAGCACGCGAGAGACAATGGTTATCTAGCGCTCGTGGGCGTAAGCCACGACCTCGATCGAGGCCCCAGTTTTTTGCCAGTCTATATCGTTCCCATGGCGCGATGTCTATAATACTATAAAAATTCAGCTTTACAACGTCTTATAAATTACTCCTAAAGTTCCCACACAGTGCCCTTTTTCAGAAACACTCATTTCTCTGAAATTACTGAGATTCTTCTTTTGTCTGCTCGTCAAGATGAGTGAAGGAAATGGAATATTTAATTTTTTTTGGTGGTATTGTTGTTTTTTTATGATTCATTGGTTAGTTGTGGTGACTATTTGGTTTGAAGTTAATGAAAGTGTTAGTCCCAAATGATTTTTGAGTCTTGAGTCTTTATTAATTGTTTCTAAGTGATTCATTTTTTTGGCTTCTGATAAATTGGAGAGTTAAATTAATTGCTAAATTTTTAGATGAAATGGTTGATTGTGAATAATAGGACTACGAAAATTGACACATATGATGGTATTCTTCACCTGCGAACGCCAGGGTCACCGCTAGATGGCAGTTCAGTTCCTTCTTGGAATTTTAGCGACATCTGGTGGTGACCTTGGCGTTCTCAGGTGGAGAAATTAAATCACCATTTTATCCCTCTGGGAATATTTTATAATTACAAAATTGTTATTGTGAGAATAATTAAAATGTCGTTATAGTAAATAATAATAATAGGTATAAATAAGTATTAATTCTTCACATTTATAATGCTTTATATTTAATTATTTATTTAATTGAGTCCAAGGTCTGATAATGTAAAAACTTAGTGGACGACTTGTCACTGATTCAGATTTAGAGAGAAGCAGAATTTTTATCGGGGACATGAAAAAATAATAAGAATAACAAAAATAATAAAGTAAAGTAAATAATAATTAATAATACGCCGAGAATGAAAGTAGGAGAGAGGAAAGAGAGAAAAAATTGTCATTGATGATAAAAGCGATGAAGTAAAGTTGGCGATAGGACCGGTAAAGTTCACTTTCAAATTAGCAAATATCTTCGCGGTGGGATCGCGATTTGTTTTCTTTTCTTTGTCACGATGTTGAATCTTTCCATTTACAAGGATCGACCAATCGATTACTTGAACGTTTCTGAAAGAGCCCATCGCTCTCGAAACGAATGTTTGGTAGCTCCACCCGCTTGTAGGTCGTTATCTGAGGATCGTCTGCGCGTTAATGGTCTATCCCTATACACAAGGAAGGTCCGGCCACGTCGTGCGCGACGCTCACTTGCTCGACATTCCGTACAAATGTTCAGTCGATCAGATTAATCCGCAAGATTCTTTTCCTTTTCTTATTCATTCTTTATTTTCTGCTTTTTCTTCTTTTTCTCCTTTTTCTTTGTTTTTTTTTGTTTTTGCTCGTTTTCATCTTTTGGACCCCCGAGACTAAATGCAATTTTGTCGAACGAATTCGTGGTACAAAAAACGTTCCAAAATGTGAATGCACAACGGAACAACAAGCCATTCTAAACTTTGCTGCGAGGGAGGAGTTGGGAAAAAAGTTTGGATCTGATTTTGTCTTTGGGATATAATTCATTGTTGCTGTTGAGCTGAACGTTGGTCGAAATTTTAGTTGTGGGGATTTTTTTTTGGTGAAGCAATTTTGTGGTTGTAGTTTTATTTAGTGGAATTTAGTCTCTAAATTTGAATTCGTGAAAATGTTTACTAATTGGAATTAGTGACTGACTTTTTGTTCTTTAATTAGTAAATTTCAATAATAAATTAGTAGAAATTACTATTTATTTAGTAAACTTTACTAATTCAAAAGCAAAAAGTCATTACTACCATCTCAAGTCAGCTTTTCAAAATCCAAAATTTTAAATCCAATATTGTAATTTATTATTACAATTGAAATGAAAATTTATACATATTTTTTGTTTTGGACACAAATTTTGACTATTAAATTAAAAAAATAAAATCAGTGTCTGAAGACTTCTGAAATGAAGCATCGGATTGACTTTAATAAACAAAAATTGTATTTTGTACTTTCCTGATATTCCCTTTTTATTGACTTATTTATAAATTTAATTATCAACAATTAAATAAATATTTAAGTACTTTACATCTATTTTTCACAGAAAAAAGAATTTAAAAAACATTAGATTTAAATCTGTCTGAAATCTGCCAATTGATAAAAATTACAACTGTAACACTTCCAATATTAAATTCTTCTCGACAATTTTTAACTAAACTTTGTTTCTACAACATTATTCTTAATAATTTTTGGAATGTTCTTTGAAAATTCAATAATTTAAGTTTTCTTTAATAATTGTAGCTACATAGTAATTAAGGTAAATAGTAGTTAAATCCGCACTAGTAGCTAATCGAAATAGTATAGTTTAACTAAACAGCAGTTTTTGCTAAATAGTAACTCAACTAAATAATTTAAATAGTAGTTTATTTAAATAGTACTTTTACTAAATAGTATTTTTTCCAAACAGAAAGTCAAAATTTAAAAAAATGAATAAATATTTACTAAATAGAAAATAATTTTTTATCACTATTTTTTTTATTATTTACTAAATAAAAATACAGTAAATCTAGAAAATGATACTAAATGGAAATTGGGTTAAATAGTACTTTACTTAAATGTCAATTCCATTTTGTAAAGTGAAAAAAATCAGTAATTTTAAATATATATATATATATATATATGTATAAAAAACGACAGGTGATTAGTGATTAATATCGTGGGCATTTTTCACAATTAATTGGCAACATGCAGCAAGAAATGGAATTAATTTTTCAATTACGCGGGATGATTTCAATGCCTGGAGGTAACGCCTGCATACTTGACTAGTGTGTCAAGGCCGCCAATGTTTTATGCGGTTCTAGTTTATTGTTCAATCTTGTTTCTACACCTCACGTCTTATCAGCAACAGTATGAGCGGAATTACGACTTCACTTCGGGCACTTCTAGTCGTATTTTCTTTTATCTTCTGACAAGAATATATATATATATATATATATATATATATATATATTCTATATGGTATAACTTGCAGACTATACGGTGAACTGCTTATATAACATTTCCATTTAACTGCGATTAATTGCTTTTAATTGTTAATTTACATCTCTTGTCTATAAATTTTTTTGCTAACAATTTAAAGGTCTATTTATTTGTATTCTTATTTATCTTCACTTGTTCAATACTCTCTAAATCTGAATTAGTAGAATTCTACTAAGAATTAGTAAAATTTTACTAATTTTTGGTAGTTTTCATGGACGAATTTTCACCTTTTTAATTAGTAGAATATTACTAATTTTTAGTAAAATTCTACTAATGTTTTAGTAGAATTCTACTAATTAAAAGTCAATTCTTCACTAAATGAATTAGTGAAACTGTTTTATCGACTATTAATAAAACAGTTCTACTAATTGTTAGTAGAATTTTACTAATAAATTAGTAACGCTCTACTAATAATTAGTAAAATTTTACTAATTGTTAGTAGAATTATTACTAAATCATTTAGTGGACGACTTTTCACCATTTCATGAGTAACTTTCTACTAATTCAGATTTAGAGAGTAAAACTGTAAAAAAGGTAAATAAAAACGAATTCATTCGGACCAAATAAAAAATAAAAAAAGATTCTAAATTAGAGCTGATTTCGGTATTAAGATAGAACAAAATTACGATTTAGTACCAAAATTGGTTCTAAATTAGTACCTTTCTTTTTACAGTGAAGGAAAAGAAAATATTTCTTAGAGAATTATTAAAACAATTAGGTAAAAATTTATAAAATTCTAAAATTTCCAAAACTGAAAAAGAGAACAAAAAAATATTTAAAAAGAAACTCAAGTAGATCTAATTATTTAGAAGGGAAAAAATAGACGAGTGGCTCAATTTTCAAAGAAGGGTGATTTGCGGTCTACTTGGAAGAAAAACAGTATATATATATAATGTTGGGATGCTCTTGTTTTGTGAATAGCACAAATCAAGGAGAATTCAACTTTGAGTGTTTGATTTTTCTGAAAAGATTGAGGCGCACATGCATTTATATGCCTATATTTCTCCTTTACGCGACATTGGAATTTTGGAGTTTTATCGAATTAGCTAGGCATCGCTGCTAATGAAAGCAAACAGAAGTTGCGGCGGCGTCTCTTTGCTAAAATGCCGCTCCGCCACGACTACCGTCGTCTCTCGTCTCTCGTCTCTCGTATCAAGTCGGCGCAGTAGTGTGTATTTATCCAATGGAATATGGCCAAGTAGATACCTTGTGTCCCACAAATTGCCGTGGTCGCGCTTTTTCCACATCGTGTTAAGAACCCTTTCGTACTGCGTTCCAACAGCTCCTAAATATGCCGCGCGCGGCGCGAGAAACTTTAAAAGAAACTCCATCGAATGAGATGGGACACTGCGTTTCTTGTGGGGGCGGCGCGGCGGCCTTACGACACTTCTCTCTCTCACTCTCTGTCACTCTTTTTCTTCTGCCACACGTCACAATCGGATTCGAAACAGTTGATAAATTATTATTCCACTAGCCATAGTGAGAATGGTTGTGGAAAATATTCTGCGAAAACGTTCTTGAAATTTTATTCCAAATAGTAACGTTCTATTGTAAGTGGTGTTAATAGGAACTACTACTCTCTAAATCTAAATTAGTGCGGATTCGTTTACCAATTTGAATTAGTAACATTTTTTACTAATTTTTAGTAGTTTTTTACTAATTGCTAGTAGAAAATTACTTACACAGGTTTACAAATTAGAAATTTTTTTTGCCAATCGAACAAAACATTTCTTTCTCGAATAGTAGGTGTTTTTTGAGTAAGAAAATCCTAGTTTTAATTTTTTTCCCTCGTGCAGTTTTTATGTAGCTTCAAATTTTGTATTTTCGAGGTGCGACGCCACTTAAATTTACCTGTAGGAAAATTAGCTTGTCAAAATATAATGAATGAGGTATCATTGGAAAGGTAATTAAATTACCTTTCGATCCATAGATCACAGAATAAAATTCAACAAAAATTGAGAGATTTACAGTCGATTAAAGATGAAATTTCAAGACAATTTTGATGATTTTTAGACATTTGAGTAATTTCTACTATTTTTTTCTACATCAAACAGGAAAGAATGTTTGGGTTTCAATTTTTTTATTAATAGACTATATCATTACATAAATTTTGAGCCCTTGTGGACCTCGATTGGATTAAAAATGGCAATTCTACACTAAATTTAGTGAACGAAACTACATTCTTCATTTTTGGTATCTCTTAAATATTTGCAGCAAAAATTGAAGTAATAGAATTTAGTTAAGCTCTGAAGTTACTAAAATCACTAATCAAGGATTTCGGAAATCGTAGATTTCGAATCCAATGTTAGTTTTCTAAATTTCAAAATGGCGGATCCAATATGGCGGACAAATTTTTTTAAATCGATTAAATTCGTTTTAAATTCGTTACTCGGGGGTTTTCGGGATCGCTGATTACGAATCCGTAATTACCTTTCCAATGATACCTCATTCATTATATTTTGACAAGCTAATTTTCCTACAGGTAAATTTAAGTGGCGTCGCACCTCGAAAATACAAAATTTGAAGCTACATAAAAACTGCACGAGGGAAAAAAATTAAAACTATGATTTTCGTACTCAAAAAACACCTACTATTCGAGAAAGAAATGTTTTGTTCAATTGACAATTTTACTGTAAACCAGTGTTATTCAATTAGTAGAGCGTATTTTTTACTATTTCAAATTAGTAAATTTTCCACCAATACCTAATTTTTCAAAAATTCAATTATTCTTAAAAACGTTAACCTGCAAAGAAACCTAATTTTGTGATTTTTATTTCTGAATTATAAAAAAATGTAATAATTACTTTTTGAAAAGAACTTACTAAATGTAGAGTCCTTGCAATGAACTTGAAGATTTTCTTCATATTTTCTTTTTTCTTTCTTGACGAACAGAATAAAATTAAAAAATTGAATTCCCACTTTGCAAAATTCTACGATTTTTAAATAGTTAATTTTAAAAATTCGTTTATTACAATTTTTTGAAATTATTATAACTTCATAACTTAAAAATCATGGACAGCTCCAATTATAAAAGAAAATTTAATTTTTTAATTGAAATATTTACTAAATATTATTAATTTATTTAATTGTTGATAATTTAATTTATAAATGAGTCAATGAAAGAGAAAATATTTTTTAGCATTTTACTCGACTAAAGCGACTTTTTGTTGGGCCCTTAAAGTCCATCCGATGCTTTATTTCAGAAGTCTTAGGACACTGATTTTATTTTTTTAATTTAATAGTCAAAATTTGTGTCCAAAACAAAAAATATATATATAAATTTCTATTTCAATTGTAATAATAAATTACAATATTGGATCCGACATTTTGGATTTTGAAAAGCTGACTTGAGATGCTACACTGAGAAAACATTATACTTAAGTGAAACACAAAATTAATGTTAGACAATTTTGTTTAATTGAAATCAGTTTGTAAATTTAATCTCAATATATATAGAAAATATCTACTGCCTTGATTCAAAAGTATTATTTGTTGGAATAATTATATTTAATTCAAACATTTTTTTCTGTTACGGTTTAAATAAAAATTATGTTTAAAAATTTTATGTTTGAATCAAACTTAAAAGTTGCGGTTATAAATAATTTAAAATCAATGACAATTTATGTTTAATTTCAATATATAATCTCTTAAACTGAACTAGAAAATATGTTTGAATTAAACTTAAATATGTTTGACTGTATAACAAAGATATTTTAAGTTTGATTAAAACAAAATTTGTTTGAATCAAATAATTTTTTTTCTCAGTGTAGTAATGAAATAAATGCAAAAAATAAATTGGTATTATTATTAGTGGATATTTCAAGTGACAGCAGTAAAAACTTTATCTGATTCAAGTAACCGATTTTTTACTGTTATCAAATAAATATTTACTTGAATCAAATAATTTTTATTTAAATTAAATAAATTGTATTTGAAGCAAATATTTAATTGATTCAAATAAAATTATTGAATTCAAATAAATATTTATTTGATAATAGTCAAATAATTGGTTATTTGAATCACATTAATTTTTTTCCAGTGTAGTAGTTTTTTAGTAAGATTATTAAATATTTAAAGTGATAGTATTAATAGTATTAGTTAATTTGTAAAATCAGTGAATATTCCAAGTGATGGCAATGGTAGTAGTGGTTTATTATTAAAGTTACCGATTATTCCATGTGATAATAGTAATAGTGGTAGGAGTAGTAATAGTATTATTAGTTAATAAGTAAAATTTATTGATATTCCAAGTGATAGTGAAATGTTCAAAGTAATATTAATAGTAGTAATATTCTCTAAATTTAAATTAATAAAAATGTTGACTATTTTGAAATAGTGACTGACTTTTGCTTCCTCATACTGAGGAAGTATTGTAATACCAAAATTTTTCGACTTCGATTTTTTGACATATCTTTATGTTATTTGACCTCAGGAGTTCAAAAATGGCATTTTCATAAATATCTCCAAACTATGAAGAGCTTTTGGACTGAATTTTTTTTAAATTGTAGGTCTCATCTGCGGACATAAAATGAGAGTACTTTGAAACAGATTAATAAAGTTTAACTATATATTTTTTTGATTTTTAATTTTTCAAAAAAACGTTTTTTGCCCATAACTTTAAAAAAATGTTAGGACACCTATGAATGTTTTTCTGTAATTTTGTAGAGTTCTTTTAGACGCATCGTTTGAGCCCTCACTGAAAATTTTTCGTCCATATTCACTAGAGATATTAAACTTTTAAAAATCAAAAATTTTGGAAAATAAGACTTTTTTGAATATTTTGTTGAAAAATGTTGAAATAACTTTAAAACTATCATTATCATCTTGTAGAGCATTAAAAAACGCTTCGATTGACCTATTTTTGAAGCTAATTCGATTAGAAATAAAGAAGTTATTTACATTTTAAAAAACATAAATTGTGATGGAAACTTTGAAAAAAAAATTTTTTAATGTTGAACTTGAATTTTTAATTAAATAAAGAGAAAAAATTATTACAGCAAATTGAGAATAATTGTTCAAAATTTATATTTTATTATTATTAACATTTCTATGAGGAAGCAAAGTGTTCATGAAATGATCACCAAAATTATAACAAAAATATATAGGGGAGAGTGGGGCAAAATGGGGTAGGCGGGTCAAATGGGGTACCTCTGTTTCTCCATGATGGGTACATTTAATTTTTTTATCCTCGATATATATCATTCATTTTGATAAGAAAATGTTATTAATTATGAGAGCAATATGACAAATTTTTTTTTTTGAAAGTTATACAACATTAAAGTTTTGAGCGAAAAAAATATCGATTTTTTTCGAAATTAAAGTGCTTATAAAACTTTTTGGGATAATTTATTAAATTTGGCAAGTGTGGAATCGTTTTCAGCACTTATTCTAGAGTAATTTCCAATAGGATAGATTGTTAAATTGTTTGCAACAATTTGTAAACATTACATTTTGTTGTACTATGCAGTGCGGGGCAAAATGGGGTACCTATGTGTTGGGCCATGGCGGGTGGTATTTAATATTCATTGAACTACTTAAAAACGTTATATTATGCATATTTAACAACTTTCCGCAGAAAAGTCAAATTTTTGTTTCGGGGTATTATGCTATCGATGTTTTACTATCGATATATCGATATTTTTCATTATCGATGTTTTTCTGTTAATTTCTAGTAAATATTGCTTGTTTTTTTCAGAATAATAAAGAATCTTACTTTTTGTTTGTATTTATAATCTCTTACAACAAGAATTTAACAAATTTTGAAAAAATATTCCATGTTTTGTATGGTAATTTGATAACACCCCATTTTGCCCCACCCACGGGGCAAAATGGGGTTTTTGCACCGTCTCAGAAAATGGGATATAAGTTCTTTCAAAAAATTTTTTTCCCGCTATGATCATAATTTTCTCAAACCCAAGAGTACAAAGAAGAATTCTGATGATTAGTTGAATCGATTTATTCGTTTGGTTCTTTGTAAACAGCCAATTACAAAAAGGTACCCCATTTTGCCCCACTCTGCCCTAACTTGGCAGCGGTTTTTCCTTTTGAATTAGTAAAGTTTACTAAACAAATAGTAATTTCTACTAATTTATGATTGAAATGTACTAATAATTAAAAAAAAGTCAGTAACTAATTCAAGTTAGTCAACATTTTTACTAGTTCAAATTAGACAACATTTTTACTAATTCAAATTAGTAAACATTTTTCCTAATTCAAATTCAATCGTAGCAGTCCTAGCAGTAGTACATAGTTCATTAGTAACACTCGATCTAGTAGTCGACAAGCCTGACGAATTCGAAAAGCATTATAAACTTGACATTTTTTTCCCTTCCTTTCGCGAAGAAAAGAATATTTGTTTCAATTCTTCATAGCAAATTTGCTCATGATTATTGTAGGAGACAAAAAATCGCTTGTAAGTTTTTCAATTGGATCGGTAAATTGTCATATTTTAGAGGATTTCCTCTTCTTGGTCTAAAGTAATTTCTTGGAGTTTTAACTCTCTCTCTCTCTCTTTCTTTCTTTCTTTCTTTCTTTCTCTTGTCTGTCCTCAAAGCCATCAGCTGCTAGAATTGCACATGACTTTTTGCCATGATTGATATATGGCGTAATAGGATCATTTATTTTCTTGATGCCACGCTATTCTCTCCAACATATACCAGTCTTGTACCACTCTTCCTTCCTTCCGTTCTTCTTTCAATCGGCGCGTTCACAGTCGTGGCACTACGGAACCCAAGATGGCGTTACAAATTGCAATGGAATTCACTAATGCGAAAAAGACGCGCGGTAGGCATCGCCGAGTCATCGCGTGTGTTTATTATTGTCCACGGGGATATTTTTTTTTTGGCAACTATTTTCTTTTTCTTTCTGTCAAGATTTTATTGAATTTTGTACTTGTATATTGTAAATGAAAATTAGTTAGTTAATCTTTAACTATAGTGAAATATTAATTCAATGAATATTCCATAATTTTTTAGGGAACTACTTTTTTTTTAATATTATTCTTCATTCTCGTGTATGGATTTAAAAAGATTGTTTCAATTTTTGTCGTATTTTTTAGTACAAGAAATTTTTAATCTTTAACTATAGTGAAATATTAATTCAATAAACATTCCATAATTTTTGAGGTAGCTACTTTTTTTGAAAATTATTCTTCTTTCTGGTGTAGATTTAAAAAGATTGTTTTAATTTTTTGCGTATTTTTTAGTAAAAGAAATTTTTTTAATTGAACAATATTTGATGAAAACTGCAGTTGGGGAGGCGCGAATCGTGTAAGTTTATATAGTGACGGAAGCTGTACCGATTTTTGTTTAACGGTTTGAGATAATTTCCAACTTGTCACTTGTATGTTGTTAAAATTTTTGCAATAAGACGGTGCGAGGAATATATATATATACACAAACGCAGCTGTCGGAGCATGTCAGAGTCGATGATGCGAATCGCAAACACGAGGTTACCTGTCCGTTAAATGTTACCTCCGGGTGTGCGTCTGGCACGGTGTGAATTTAATAATAGGGAAATAACGTTACACATATCCAGATTCGAAAGATTGGGGAATCATCGTTTCACTTTTTCTCATCATCGGTATGCAAATTAATTTCCAAAAGAAAAAGAAAGCAAATAAAAAGGAATAAAAATTAATTATAAAAGAAAGAAAAAATTTGTTAATGTGCATTTTTAACTTCCGCACGTTTACATATATACATATGTATATTTTTTTTTGTGGATTATCAGTTGTTTGTGAAATGTTCTTTAATGCTTTCATTATAACTTATGAAACAAATGGTTTTTATAAATTTGTATATGTTTGTATGCATATAGAGGGGGGAATGAAATTGAATTCCAGTAAAAAGAAGTGCCTGGAGTGCTTTCCCCTTTGATAAAAGTGCATTAACGATTAAGGCGATTGAATTAAACTACCGACGAACGTGTATATTTATGATAATTTTCGATGCTAATTATAGGCGATAAAATTTACCAAATTATGTTTGGTTAAGATGATGAACCAGTGATTTCGGCTATGGAATTCTTGATAATTCTTGTTCTTCGGGAAAGAAAGTTTTATTCAACTTTTAATTTTTCTTTATTACTTTATTTCGTCTCTTTTTTGCTTCTCAGAAATTTGGAAAAAGAGGGCATATAATTTTTTCATATAAAAGTTTGCAAAATTTTTCACTTTTAAATTTAATTAAATAAATTATTATAAACATTAGAACTTAAATTTTTATGAATTCTTTATTCAAATTAATTCACTGAGAAAAAATTTTGTTTAATTAAAAAATAAGTTGTCAACCAAAAGAATATGTTTGAATTAAAAATATTTTATAATTGAATTAAACATAATTTTTATTCAGGCATATTTATTATGTATTGAATTGAAATTATTATTTTTAATTCAAAGATAATTTTTGGTTGACTGGATAAAAAAGATTCAAATATATTTTTTTGCCAGTGATTAAGTATTTTTTTAATAAAATAAAATTTTAATTTTATTCAATCAGAATTTTATTCAATTTAAATTTCAATTGAATCATATTTTATTCCATTTGAACTGTAATCGATTAACAAATTATTTGATTCAAATTTTAATCAAACTAAATTTAATTCGAGTCAAACTTTAATAGATCAAAGTTTTATTCCATGAAAATTGTAATCGATAAAAATTTTATTCTTTGAAATTATAATGGATTAAGATTTAATTCCATCCAAATTCAAATCGGTTAATATTTTATGCAATTCAAAATTTTATTCTGTCAAAATTTTAATCGATTAAAATATTGTTTGTTTTAAATTCTATGGGATCAAAATTTTGACCGACTAAAATATTGTTTGATTCAAATTCTATTTGATCAAAATGTTATTTGATTCAAAATCAATTCGATCATAATTTAAATTTGATTAAATATTTAATTATTATATTATAATTATCGACATAATCTGTCCTCACTTGAAATTAGCGTTGTTTTATTTTATTTATTACAATGTTTTGTTTTGTACTTTAAATTGATATGTCAAAAGCTGGAAAGTTAATTTGTAGACTATGTGTAAAAAAAGTGTTGAATGCGTAGTGTTTTAATTTGTTAGCTTCCTTAAAAGTTAAGTTTTAAATAATATTACTCAAAAATTCTAGAAAATTAATTGAATTTTGAAAGACTTGCGGTTCAAATTTTTTAGTATTTCGACATTTTAAGCAAATGAAGAACAATAATTAGTTAAATATTTATTTTATAAAAGTTAATAAAATTAGAAAAATTAAGTTTAGAAATTTTTGAAAAATAGTAATTAAAATTTTTTAAAGAAAAAGGTACTTTAATTCTCAATAATAATTTTAACAAATTGAAACAATTGGAAAATTTGTAACATTTTATATTTTAAGGAATTTTATTTTTTCCTCTTTAAAAATTGTCTGTAAATATAATTACATTTTTGAAATTATATAATTTTATGAATTTACAAAAATTATTCCATTTAAATAATTCAATTCTCATAGTTGAATTCTGATAGAAATTGATTTAACAAAAATTACAGTTAAAATTTTAAAAAATAATTTAATTTAGATAAACCGTTATAACAGAAATTTTAGGAAATAATTAAATTTTAAAAGGTTTTTAAAATAAATTCCTTGAAAATTCAAGGGATGCAAAAGTTTACAAATCTTTATATTCTTATTTTAAAAAATTATTAATAACATTATTTTTCTTACAAAATTATTAAAGTTTTTCAATACTTTTATTCAAAAATTCTAAAAAAAAATTGAATTTTGGATGAATTACAGTTGTAAAATTTAGAAATAATTATATTTCATGAGGTTTTTCATTGAAATTATTTGAAATTTCATTTTTTAAAAAAATTTTTTAAAAATACTTCTATTTCCGAGAATAATTTTAAAAAATTGAAACAATTGAAAAGTTTGCCAACTTTTATTGAAATAAATTTTGAATTTTAATTCAAGTTGCTGTTAGAAATATTTTCGCATTTACTATAAGAGTTGTTTAAATAATTACATTTAATGAAAGACCATAAGAAAAATTATATTTTTTAAGAAATTAAGCATGTGGATTAAATTTGGAAAAGCATGTTTTGAAAGCAAGAAATATAAAAAAATTCACGCCCGTGTAGTTTTACTAGTTCAATTTGTAATCGACATTTTAGTACAATTTGTTCTATCTAATTTTTTTTCTAATCGCAGTTTTTCTGAGCATATCAAATTGAGACAAAAAGCGAATCAAAATTTGGATTCGATTTTTGTCTCAATTTACAATTTTTTATTCTTTGAAAAAGTGTATATTTATTAACACAAATACTTTCTTTTAAAATATTTAAATTGAAAACGAAATTTACAATTACGAATTTATAATTTAAAACTTAAGGGAAAATAATTCAATCTTTCGGATACTTTAAAGGGGGAAAAAAGTTGCGGCAATCTCGGTTAAAAATTCAGCCACTTAACGATTGGTTTCGCATTATGTCTTAACTGCGAGGATGTATACCGAGTCGTTTTCTCAAAAATTGGCAATTAACGAGAATTTCTTTTTTCTTTTTTTTTTAAGCGCGACACTGCTTGTGTGTAACTTGCCTTTGGTACAAGACACAGGAAAGCAATAACTTCACTGTGTTTATTGCCAAGATCTTTGGTCGACTGGCGGATTAATGCCGTGTACCATTGCAAATGCACCAACGGGATAGATTATTAGACGGCAGATGTATTAAGAGGACGCATGCAAACGTGCACCCACTTCTTCTAGATAAATACGTCGACAACTATAAGTAGACGTTCACGATTTTCTTCTTCTTTTCATAAATATATAATTTTCTTCTTTTTTCTCTTCTTTTATTTTAAAACTCTCAAATACGCCTGGTATTCATATGCACATATGAAGACAAGTTTTTGATACGTTCAGATGTTATCCAGTAATGCGAATACATAAAATGATTATGCTTTTTCATATTTCCTGTGAGCTATTTTTGGAATTTGTGAAAACAAATTTTTTTTTCTATATTTCCATTTGGATTCTGTGATGGAATGTAGAATCTAAATGTTGATCATCTTTGGCGAATGTTTTTGAAATCTCTATTAGAGATAGTTTTCTGTGGGTAAAAATAAATTGATGCTGTTAGAGTGAAAGGAAAAAATTACATTCTTGCGATGTTTTAGATATTTTGTATTATAATTATGCAATATTTTATATATCGTATTTTTGGATTTTTTATTCATGTTTATATTTTTGGATTTTTATTCATGTTTATATTTTTAAAATTTTTATTCTTGCTATATTTTTTATTCGCTTTCTTGTATTATTATGACTTAAAATTAAAAATTAATAAAGGAAATTAAAAATTAGTGTTTCGAAATTATAGATTAAAAATTTAAAAAAATAATCGTCAGTAAAATGTTCGTTTAGAGTAAAATTTAACTCACGGGATTTTAATTAGGTCGCAAAGCGATTTACTTGCTAGAATATAAATTAGGCCTTCGTAGTAACTTCAAGGGAGTTAAATACATCGAGGAAAGAGTTTTATCGACTTTGATTCTTTGAGAAATGTGTAGCCATCGCTATTGTACATTTTTCTGTAAAAATAAATTTGTATATAAACAAAGTGACGTTCGCCATGGCATTCGGTTTTTTTCAGCATGTTTTCTTATTTTGTTTGTGTGGTTTTACATTTATTGGGACTAAAAGACAACACAAGTCCATAAGCGCTAATGCGTCTTGTACGGTGCATAATATTCCCTTCGCTCTCTTAACAATTACACAATCCATCGCAATTAACAGCATTAACGGGGGGCCAGTTTTAGATCTAATCGCTGCACTATGCCTGCCGCACACGCGGTAATTATACCGCGCGTTGATATTTAATATTTCAAAGTCTCTTTATAATGGTTGCGGCAATTGTGGTGTCGAGCACTTTATTCTCTACACACGCATGATTCAGGGTTTTTTTCTCTCTCTCTCTCTCTTTCTCTTTTCTTTTTATTATTTAACAAAAGTAGCAATTAGAGGTGGGACTTTATAATAGTCCGCGTTGCCCATCACAAAACGTGTCAAGCACTTTGCCCTCGAAATACACATGCCTTTATTAAATATATATTTTTTTTTAATTCTTCATTCACTGAAAGTGGTTATTCGTCTTGGAAAATCAATCTTTGATTGTTTTTAATGATATGTGGTGAGTTAAGTTTGTCACGAGTGTCGTACAGGGGGACATTTTGTAGAAAGGGGTGAAAAATTATTCGTTTTATATTATTACTTTTATTATCACCGCTTTTGGTATTACTATTACAGGGTTGCTACAGGTCAGGGAAGTCAGGTAAAAGTCAGGGATTTTTACTAAAAGTACTGGAAAAAATTGAATTTTTAAAATTCATAAGAAAACTGAATTTTATTTCTTTTTGCCTCGTAAACTATGAAATTACCACAAATTTTAATACAAAACCTTCAATTTTTTCTACTTCTGACAATAATTTCTTTTCAAATAATTTAAATTTTCAAAGACTTTTATAAAATTAATAATTAATAATAAATAATAAATAAATAATAATTAAATAAAATTAATAATAACTATCATAAATTATAACTTATGAATTATTTTATGAATAATTTTTACAATTTTCATAAATACTAGATTGATAAAAGAATTTTAGTTTAAAATACTAAAAAAAATTAGATTTTGGAAAAGTTACAAATGATTACAGAAAATCAATTATTTTCAAAAGTTACAAACATTCTTCGCAGAATTTCAATTATGTTCAAAAATTTTTAAACAATTCTCGTCAAAATTAAAATTATTTTTATAAATAATAAAATACTTCATTAAAATTCAATTATTTTTAAAAGTTTTAATAAAATTCTTGACAAAACTCCACAAGAATTCAATTATTTTTATAAACTTGAATAAAATTCGTTGTAAGAATTCAATTATTTATGTAAACTTAAAAAAAATTTATTGGAAGAATTAAATTATTTTCAAAATTAGGAAAATTGTTCGGAAAAATTCAATTATTCTAAAAAAAAAGGATTTCAAAATTTCAATTATATTTAAAAATAAAAAAATTCTTCATCTAAATTCAATTATATTTAAAAATTTAAATAAAATTCTTAGCAAGATTTTGTAGGAATTCAATTTTAATGAATTAATTCAAAATAATTCCATTGTTTTCATAAGTAATAAAATTTTCACAGGAATTCAATTATTTAAAATACTATTGTATTTTAAATAATTGAATTCCTGTGAAAATATTTAATAAAATTTTTCGAAAAATATAAATTATTTAAAAAAATATTCACCGAAATTCAATTATTTTTATAAAATGGAATAAAATTATTTGTAAGAATTCAATTATTTATATAAATAAGAAAATTCTTCACATAAATACAGTTATTTTTATAAATTTGAATGATATTCCTTGGAAGAATTAAATTACTTTTAAAATGTAATCAAATTCTTCGCAGAAATCCAATTGTGTTCGAAAATTAAAAAAAAATTCTTGTTAAAATTCCAAGTAACTTTGTAAATAATAAAATTCTTCCCCAAAATTCAATTATTTTATGGAAATTTTAAGAAAATTTAAATTACTTTCAAAAGTAATAAAACTCATCGCAGAATTTTAATGATTTTTTATACAATCTATATTTTAATCAAATTGTCGAAAAATGTAATTATTCTTAAAAATTTGTCAAATTAAATTCATATATTTCAAAATTTATTGATAAAATGCTTTATGAGAATTAAATTTTAACAAAGAATATTCTATTATTCAAAAAATTATTTATTTTTTAATTTAAATAATTGAATTTTTCTAGAATTTTTAAATAAAAATGAATTAACGAATAATCGATTTATTATTATTTATGAAAGTAATTGAATTATTTCCACGAATTTTATTACATTTTTTTTTAAATACAGAAAAATAATGATGATTAAATATTTATTTAAAAAAAAAAGTTATTGATGTTTTTGAATAATTTTACAATCAGTGAAGTTTGTAAAAAAATGTAATAGAACATTTTTTCTTGATTATCTAATAATTTTTAGAGTGAATCAGAATATTCTTTTGGGCCAGTGAAAAAGTGAAAATTTTGTCTGGAAATCAGGGAAAAGTCAGGGAAAACTAAAATTAAATATTTGTGGCAACCCTGTATTACTTTTATTATTCGCTTTATATAATTAAAAATCCCCTAAATATATAGAAATTTGTGGTAAATGATCACTTTTTATCATTAACGTCCGACATACTGGTTCTGCCATTTTGAATTTTGAAAATATAGATACAGATTCGTAACCAGCGACCCAAAAAACCCCCGAGAGTCAATTTTAAACTGAATTCAAAAGTCTTTAATAAATTCGTCCGCCATATTGAATCCGCCATTTTAAATCATTAAAATTAGACTAGATTCGTAATCAGCTATCGTTTAGTGGTATTTAATGGAATTTTTGCTATTTTCCACACTATCTCCTCTAGGAGAAAACAGTTTCGTGTCGCAACTGAAAATAAGATCTTCTTAGCAGTAAAGGGATAACACGAGTTAGGTTTAAGAAAAAAAAAACAACACTACAAATTGAGTCGAGATTTCATTATTTCCGAGCAGAGCATTTCAGCCAAGTTGAACAAGAACTTTTTACGAGTCGTAGACAGAACAATAATAGGTATTATTCTCTTTGGATTTTTTGCGGCTTTGCAATAAACAAGAGTGTCTTTGAAATGTCCCTAGGTATCTCTCTATTTCCCAGAGCAGGGACGTCTCGTTAGCACGAGGCTGTAGGTCTTTTCTGGAGGGTGTCGGTGGAGGCGACATCTTTCCCCTCTCTCTCTCTCTCTCTCTCTCTCTCTCTCTTTCTCTCTTGTTTGTGTACAAAAAGGACGTGCGTGCGAAAATAAATATCCGGGGTTAGAGGTGTGACCAAAGGATTGAATTGACGTCGTAGTATAACCAGAGAGAGAGAGAGAGAGAGAGGGGGGAGGACAGAATCGGCAGGGACAAGACAGGTTCACTGGCCACGTCGATACTCGTTAACTGTAACATCAGTGCATCCCTTTTACCATAATATATATATATATATATATATAGAGAGAGAGAGAGAAGGCGATTCGATACCAGCACTCAATTCTATTACGGAAAATTGCCAAGGCTGACGATTGGCTAAATATTGAAGCGAAATCCGTCTATAGCCAATATTGGCCCATGTCCAATTTCAAGCCACGAACTTTAATATTAGACGAATATCGGCCAACTGAAACTGAATCCAATAATAAATATTAATAAGCATCCTTCCTTTATCCTAGTTTCTATTTTTTAAATCCTCTTCTTTCTTCTTGATTCCTTTTTCAATTTGGCAATAAATTTATAGGTTTGAAAAAATTTCTATTTCTAGTATTAACGACGAGTGTATAAATACGAGTATAAATAAATAAATTCCAGGCGCATGCTTATGCCCAAAAAGTTTTTTGACAAAATAGTTATTTGATATAGAACCACTTATGTAAAAACTCACATAAAATAAACATTATTTGGCATTACTTTCATTGCACACGAAAAACATTTAACATAAATATTATTTGTCATGACATTCATTTAACACAAATATTAGGCTTTATAAAACTCATATAATATAATTCTTATTTAACATAAAAATCATGTAACATAAATTTCTTTTGACAAAAAATCCATTTAACGTTAATTTTAATTATTATAATTTTTTTTTCAAACAAAATTCAGTTGGCATAAAAGAAATTTAACGTAATTGTCATTTTACATAAAATTCAACTAACATAAATTTAATTAGACCTAAATATAATTTAACGTAATTCTTATTTAACATAAATTCACATGATATAAATTTGATTTAGCATAAATTCCATTTAACATAATTATCATTTGTCATAAAATTCAGTTGACATAAATTACATTTTACATAAAGATCATTTGATATAAAAATGTAGCGGCGAATTTTCAAATTGTCGATTTACAATATTGTTTATAATGTTTAATTAGTTACTTATAAAATTCGCGCCGATTTTTTTTATGTAAAATGCAATTAAGTGTAAAATGAATTTTATGTCAAATTATATTTTTGTTGAATGACTTTTGTGTCAAATGACATTTATGTCAAATAAAAATTATGTTAAATGTCTTATACTGCATTGGCGCGAAATTCAAAACAGGAAAAATTTTATTAAGAATATATTAATACGAAGAACTATAATGGAAATAAACAAAAGGAAAAGAAAAATAAAATAAAAAATAAATAAATAAAATAAAACAAGATAAAAATAAAATAATAATAAAATAAATAATTATTACTCTTTTTCCGAACGGTGTAAATTAATTCAAATTGAACAATAATTGCCCACGCGATTTTTAATTAATTAAATAATTCCCCATCTGTCTAGATTTTCACACAAAAAACCAACGCTTGGAATGTATTCTTTATTTAAATTAATTAAATAATTCTCTCTACTCAGTATGCCATTGTTCCATTGCCTTTAATGAATTCACAATTAATTTTTTTCCTCTCTCGAAACTTTCTTTCCAAGTGGATTTCAATTTTAATTTATAATTCATTTCTCCTTAAGCAAAAAAAAACTTGCCAAGATAAATTATCATTAAATTCTATTAAATTTGATTCTGATATTATTTTAATTAAAACGTTTTCCTAATATTTTAATTAAAATATTATCTCAAAAATTATTTTCTAATGATTCTAATATTTTCAAGTGTATAATATATTTCTTATTTTCTAATAATATTTTCTAGTATTTCTATAATATTTTCCTTTATTTTATTTTCTTCTCTTTAATAAATTTTAATTAATTTTTTCTTCTTCTTCATTCTAATTATTATTATATATCATTAAAATATAATCCCAATAATATCTAAACTAAAATATTATCGCAATATTAGTTTATTAATTAAAATACAATCTTATAATATAATTGCATAAATAATTAAATACGCACTTATATGAAAGACATGAGTAATGAAAATTTGAAATTTAATTTTTTTTTAGACTGAGAGAAATTTTATTGATTTTATTAATTAACGAAAATAAATAACGATAATCCCTAGGTAAAGAATCTTGGGTGAAAAAAGAATATGTGAAGTATTTTATTTATCGTATTATATATAGAAGGATTAGAGTGAAAATTAGAGGCTTTACTTTTAAATGACGCTGTCTGTCTTCACTGACCATTACTACTAGCAATTTTGTCTGACTGTTTCTACTAGTGATCGTTTAAGTAGAAAAACTCGTAAAGGTCAGACGCAGCGTAATTCAGAAAGTGGAGGAGATTTACCGTGATCGTCGATATACATGTAAACTTTAGTCCTTCTTCTTCTTCATTGCTTTTTTATTAAAGTTATTTTTTCTAATTATCTAATTAGTATTACTAATCATTATTGTGATTATTAATATTATAATTCTCGATCGATATTTTATTTGATTCAAATTTTAATCAATAAAAATTTCATATTTGAAAAAAAATATTTAACCATTATTGTGATTATTAATGTTATAATTATCGATTGATTTTTTATTCGATTCAAATTATAATCGATAAAAATTTTAATGCATCAAAATTTAATTAGTTTTATGTTTAAATCGATTAAATTTTATTTTTCTTTTTTAAATCAATTCAAAGTTTCATCGAATAAAATTTTATTTAATAAAAATTTTAATCGATCAATATTTTATTCGGTTCAAATTTGAGTCGATAAAAATTTCATTCATTGATAAAAAATATGAATTCACTGTAAAAAGAGGCATCTTATTTTAAGATACTTTGGTAGTCACTTTTAAGTTGTTTCCAAAAAGTTATCAAAAGCATCTTAAAATGCATTAGTTTCTAAGATAGAAGATGAAAAAATAAGATGTTTTAATCGTTTTAAAAGTGATTATAATGTATTTTAAGATACTTGTTTTTGCAGTGTTTTTACAGTGTTAAAGAATTTCATTAAAAACTTTTTAAAAAATCAAATTTCCAAAGTACTTTAATTTAAAAATTGATAAATAATTAAATTTTATAAAGAGTCACATTCTAATGTATTCAAGTTTCTTAGTACGAAGATTAATAATTAAAATTTTTATTAGTTAATTTAAAAAAATACACACTTCAAATTTTTAATAAAATTGAATTTTCCAAGTTTATTTTTTTTTTAATTTTGGAAAATAAGATCTTTTAATTTTGTTATTTCAAGATAATTGAATTTTTATGAACAAATAATTGAAAATTTTTGCTGTAATTGAAATTTCTTTATATTCTATTGAAAATAATTTACTTCTTTTAAAGAATTTTTAAAAAAAATTTCTAAATAATCAAGGGGTATTAGTCACCGTATAATTATAGTTTTATTTTAAAAAATTTATTCGCAATGGATTCAATTATTTTTTTAAATAGTAAAAGTTCGACAAAATTAAATTACTTTTAGGAATTTTATTAAAATTCATTGTAAAAGTTCAATTATTTCTATAAATAACAAAAATTAATTTATATTCACCACAAGAATTTAATTATTTTCAAAAACTTTTCTTAATTCAATAATTTGTATGTCTATTATTTTAATAAAAATTCCAAAAAGTATTCAATTACTTAAAAACAATTTTGACAAAATTCTACACGAATATTCAACTATTTTCTAAAAGAATGAAAATTTCATAGGAATTGAATTATTAAAAATAGAGTTTATCTAAAAATTAAAAAAAATATCAATTATTTGAAACTTTTTTGATAAAATCCACGCAATAATTCAATTACTTTCATAAATAATAAAACTCATTGCAGAAATGGAATTATGTTTGATACAATCCTAACCCGGGTAGAAAATTATCAAGTCAGTCTAGAATATACATTGCCCCAGTATAGTTTTTGTCACGCGCTGCTATTTATAGTGATTCTAGGCTGGCGCGACATTGGTTCTATATAGTTTTGTAGCTATTCCTATAAATCTTATATAGCTTTTCGCACGCGCTGCTGTTTATAGTTATGCTAGGCTGGTGCGACCTAAAATCTATATAGTCTTTCTAGATTTGTTTAAAGGCAAATATAAATTTTCTCACGCGCTACTGTTTATAGTAATGATAGGCTGGCGCGATCTAAAATCTATATAATCTTTCTCGATTTGTTTAAAAGTTAGTATAGGTTTTCTCACGCTTTACTGTTTATAGTAATGCTAAGCGGGCGCGATCTAAAATCTATGTAGACTTTCTAGATTTGATTGAAGACCAGTATAGATTTTGTCGCACGCTGATGTTTATAGTACTGCTAAGTTGGCGCGATCTAGAATCTATTTAGTTTCCTAGATCCTTGTTTAAGGCTAGCTTAAGTTTTTTCCACACGCTGCTACAAATATTTATGTTTTATTGGAACAGTCTAGAATTGTCTATGAATTCCAAAAAAAAGTATACAGTTATACTTGAAAATAATTAAATCGAGAACTTTGGGGTCATATCGTTCGTTAAGCTGTTCAAATTGTTAAAAATGTTTTCAAAATGTTAAAAAAATTGTAATAAAATTTAAAAATTTATTTTGTTATTGTTCATTAAAATATTTAGAGATTTTACTCTATATTATTTATAATCAATTTCTCTAAAGATTTTTTTTCAACCCACTTTTTTTATACGTAGCTTTCTCATGTATAATATGAGAAGAACTCGATCGGCGCTAGAAAGTTTTGCTAGTTATACTAAATTTTACTAGCGAAACAATCTAGCGCCGATTTGTACAAACTATCTAGTAACTAGTGTATACAAGTGTTACATTTTCGTCTAGTTACTATGTATATAAATTATTTCGCGCCAGTATAGTATCTAGGGAAGTTAGACTGGGTCTATAAAGCGCCAGTACAATTTTCTACCCGGGAATTAAATTCTTTAAAAAATGCAATTAGGTTTAAAAATTTGATTAAATTTTGTCTAAAGAATTCCATTATTTAAATATTTTCTTAATAGCAAAATTTTTCCGATTTGCTCAATTCTGTTGAATATTATTGTTGAAAAATATTCTTCACAAGAATTTAATTATTTTCATAAATTTCCATAAAATTAAAAAAAAACAATTCTATTATTTTTAATATTAATAAAATTCTCCTCATAAATTCAATTACGTTTAAAGTTTTTTTTAAATTCTCTGAAATTTCAATTATGTTTATAAATAATTAAATTGTTCTCTATAATTGAATTATTTTCAAAAATTTTAGTCAAATTCTTCGGAAACATTTAATTATTTTCATAAATATGTAATAACATTCTTTGGAAGGATTCAATCACTTTTATAAATAGTAAAATTCTTTGCAGAAATTTAATTAGTATCAATAAATTTTAATGAAATTGAATTAACAAAATTTTCCATTATAATTATGAACAGACAAGATTTTTTTTGGAAAATTAAAAAAATTTTTTGTTTAATTCAATTATTTTCCAAATTGTAGATTTATGTTCGAAATGAAATAAATTAAACTTTGATGAGAAAATAAAACCGAGAAAAACGGGGAATTTAAAGGTTAAACACAATTTATAATCAGTCACTATTGATAGAGTAAATGTCGGTAAAATTATTTCCAATTATCTTATTGGCGGTTGTTTTTCATTAACGATTTTAGTTTTTAACACTGTCTTTATAATGGAAATGTGAAAACTAAAAATCTAAATTTGACTTTTTGTTCAGAAAAGTAGCTTTTAGTAGCATTAGACTCAAAAAGGTAGCCAAAAAGTAGCTTCGTATGAAAAAAGTAGCAAGTAGTAGCTTTTAGTAGAAAAGTGCGAAGCCTGTTTCTAATTATTTTTTCTTAGGATATCAAATTGAAACGAAAAACAATCATTTAAAAAACTCTGATATTATGAATGAAAAAGTGAATAATTGAAGAATTTAATTAAATTTAATTTTACGTCGAAATATTCAGAAATAAAGATGCTGGCATGCATGTTCCTATAATTTAAAAATATTTCTCTCCGGTAGTTGGAAGTGATTTCTCTTTTTAAAATGCGACCAATAGAAACAAGATGTTAAGACTCCCTTAATTACCCAACACAATGACAATATAATTAATAATAATTCCTCTTTTTTTTCTTCTTGTTTCAGGTAAGTGAAAGGCGTCTGTCTGTCATGCTCGAGAGATTGTTTATGCTGTACGGCAAATAAAAAAAAAAGAAAAAGAAGGATACCGTGGTGTGCGCGAGGAGATGAGGATGGTATGTAAAAAAATTAGTCAACGAGCCTCCGGTTCGTCGCACGAAAGAGAGTATATTATATAGCTTTAAGGTATATACACCGGTCCCATATACGTCGGTGCCGGATCGAGATTCCTGGTCCCTTTAAAAGGCCAACCCATTTCACGGACAATTCCCGTTTAACACGCCTTGCATCTCTCGAGTATATATATATATATAAATATAACATGTCTCGTAGTGTTGCTTCGACGTGGGAGTTGACTCACAACAATAAAGTTCGATTGACCGAGGGTAATTCGTGATCGAAAGCGTTTCTTTTTAAAATATATACGTATTCCCAATTTCTCGCAGGCTGATTGGTTGCGGACTCGAGAGAGCGAAAATATCTTGGAAAAAAGAATTTATATTTCTTAACGGGACTTCTTATTTGAAGAAACGAAAAATTGCTTGTTAACGTATTTTTTTTGCGTGGTAATTTCAAATAGTTTCTTGGTTTTTAAAAATTTTCGGTTAAGAAAGTCTGCGATTGAAGGGAAACTCAGGAAAAACAATAGTTGATACTGCGAAAGTAAAAAAATTTCCTAAGGCACCATAAACGTATTTTACGTTTCTCAATCAATAGAGAATTGAAAATTGAAAACGAAAAAGTAAAAATAACTGATTGAAAATTTGTAAATAGAAAACTAAGGAATTCTGCTTCGAATTTAAAAGAACAGAGATTCGAAACAAGTGCAACAGATGATGAGCGAATCTTAATTTTTTCCTCACGAACTATATAGTTTAATTTAGATTGCACTTATTGCTTGGAGTGAAATAGTAGCAGATTTGAATGTATAAGAAAGAAATATTTCTTTTCCTTTTTCTTCTTTTCTTTTTGTTTTTGAAAAGCATATGTCTTAGAAAAATGTCCGACGTAACATTCATTTGAGTCTAGCTCTCTTGTACTTAAAAAGTCATAATTAAGGTTTAATAACCCATTCATACGGCAGGGAGTAATTTATCATACTCAAAGTCAAACAAAGTGCCTAGTAACGACTCGAGTGTTAAGTCATTACTTGTACAAAGTGCAAAGCTGGAGACACTGGTTACAACATCTGCACGTAACTTTTAGATTGGTATTTTTATTATCTTCAAGGATAAGAATTATCTCTTTAACTCTTGATAATTATTCTTTAAGGTTCACTCTCAAATAAACTACCGAATACTTGCCTAATTGCTTCCATTATTTTATATTTTTTAATTTGGGCAATTAATTACTGCGGTGTGCGATAATATCTGGAGAACATTACAGTGTTTGTGTGAAACAATTTTTCATGCTGCGTTCTCTGCTGTCCTTTACAATTTTTGGAGTTTTTTGTCATTTTCGATTTTATTGAATTAATTTCAAATTGGATATTCAATTATAGAATTCAATTTTCAATCCAACACAATTCTCAATTCAATTCAATCAAATCCAATTGATTTGAATTGAATTCAAATCAATTCATTTCAATTAGATATTTAATTAGACTTGAATTTTTAATTTATTTAAATTAATTATTATTATTGAACTTTGAAACAAATCTTTTTACTCTATTATTATTTCATTAATTTTCAAGCAAATTTTTTCAAACATGTTGTTGCTGAGTTCTTGTTTTAATAATTATTTTTATCGAATCTTTAAAAAGAAGTTGTTGCTTAATTTTAAATTCCCTATTGAATTATCATCTTTGATTTCATAAATTTTTATTTTAACTGTTGTCGAGAATTTATATCAAATTGTTAGAAGCTGCGATCAAATTGAATCAAATTGATACCAAATTCAATCAAATTGATACCACATTGGATGAAAATGATATCATATTGGATAAAAGTGGTATCATAATGGATCAAACTGGTAATAAATTCTATCGAATCCAACTTGAAAAACCTGGAAATTGCAGGGAATTTTGTAAAAATTGAAAAAACCTAGAAAAGTCAGAGAACTTTGATCGAAATTCTGAAAAATTTATTTTTGAAATCTAATTTTACGTAAGTATTTCAAAATTAATTCAATTTTAAAAAAGAATTGAAATTACAATTTTCATAAGTACATAAACTAGAAAATATTTTCATTTAAAATTTTTCAAAATTTTAATTTTAAATGAATTTCATAAAACAATTTCAAACTCTAGATTTATAAAAAACCTTAATAACTAAAATTCTTCTAAAATTATTAGAATTTTTAAATATATTTTTAATTGATTTTTTAAAAATAATGGATTTATAGAAGAATTTTAGTTAAAAACCCTAAAACAAAAATCAAAATTTTGAAAAAAATACATATTATTGGAGAAATTCAATTATTTTTTTTATCTTTCATTATTTATTCTTCAAAGAATTAAATTATTTTTAAAAATTTCAATGAAATTCTTTTGTAACAATTCAATTTTTTTAAAAATAATTTTAATGAAACTGTTCGTAGAAATTTCATTGATTTCAAATTTTTTTTTAAAATTCAATTATTTTCAATGTTTGCTATATTAATAAAATTTCACAAAACACTTCAATTATTTAAACCGAAATTTCAAGAAAATTAGATTGACGAATTGATGTATTTTTAAACGTATAATATAATATACAAAAATGAAATTATTGTTAACATTTTTTTTTTAATTTTTCTCTTTACAATAAATAATAACAATAATAAACATAATAATTAAATTCTGATAAGATTTGTTATGAAAATTAAATTCTAAGAAACAGTCAATTATTTAATAAATTGTTTATTTTTATACTTAAATAATTGATTGTTTTAAAAATAAATTTAAGTTAATATTTTTGATTGTGATTGAATATCATATTCAAAAATATTCATTTATTTGAAAATTCTACAAAAATTCATTTATTTAACTGTAAACATAAACATTTTATTAAATAATTGAACTTTTTTTGAAATCGAATTTTTATGAAGAACTTTATTAACAAAGTTTTAAATAATAATTGAATTCTTTTAATAAAATTGTTTAAAATAATTGCAGTTTTCTTGAAAGTTGATGAAAATGTTGTACATTAAAAATAATTAAAATTCTGAGAAGAATTTTATTACAATTTTTGAAAATAATTTAATTTCAGAGAAGAAGTTTATTCTTCATAAAGATTATTAATTATTTAAATTTTGACGGAAGTTTTTGGCAATTTTAGAACATAATTGGCTTTTTGTTAAAGAATTATGTTACTTTGGACAATAATTAAATTCTTTAGTTTTCCAATAATTTTCTAATTAATAATAAATGTAGTTTTAAAAGCCTGGAAAAATTCCGTTTTTTAACCTGGAAAACCTGGAAAAGTCAGGGAATTTGAAAAGGAATTTGAAAAGGAATTTGAAAAGGAATTTGAAATATAAAAAATTTGAAATGTGTGGCAACCCTGAATTTATACCACAATGTACAAAATTGGTACTTTATTGTATCAAATTGATAACAAATTGTAGCGAATTGGTAACAAGTTTGTACACCAAAACTTGCAACAAATTATGATTGGAACCACACTTTTTTGGTTTCAATTCATTGCAATTAAATACTTTAAATTTATTTGTCACTGAATTGTGTAATTACATTTTTTAATGTAATGGAAATTCCAGAATAGAAATTTATTAAATTCAAAACGATTCTCGTGGTCCACATCTCACGAATTCTCGAGAGGAGATATTTTTTCCTCCGACCTGATGCCTATGGAAGTTGACAGTTAGATGTTGTTGGGTCTGATTACAAAACGCGAGAGAAGAGTCTTAAAGCCTCTGCCTCTCTCTCTCAAAACTTTGCGGCAGCAGCAGAGAAGAAGTCTTCTCTACCTGTATCAGCTGAACAATAGAGGTAAAAGCGCGACGTTGAATATATCATCGAAAGCGCATCCCCAGCGCAATGTATCGCCCCGTGTAACGCTATATACGCATGAATATAATATGGACATTAATAAATCCAAGCAGGTATTAATGCGGGCTAATGTATGCGTGCCGGGCATTTGTTATGTGTCCACTTTGTAAAACTTGGCAAGGCTACAATGGCTATTCGGCTTGTATGTATGTATATGTCGTGAAAAAAGCTTCTCTCTCTAGTTTTTTATTTTTCTCTTCATCTCCCTCACTCCCCCCTCACTCTCTCTCTCTCTCTCTCTCTCTGTCGAATGCACAGTTACGACCTTGTGAGAAACTCGCGTGTGAATTTCGCGTATCTTCCTTGTTAAAATTCTTTCTCTTTGAAATATTTCAATGTCTTATCTCATTCGTTTGATCGATTTGTTTTTAATTCATTGACAGTCTATGGAAATAATTATTTCCACTGTGAATTCAAGATTGGTTCCATTTTCTTTTGGTACCCGTGTAGAAAATTGTCGCGGCAGTCTAGATCTATTTAAAGCCAGTCTAGTTTTTTCCTCGCGTTGCTATTTAGAGTAATGCTAGATTGGTGCGGTCTCTAAATTTGAATTAGTAAAAAATAACTAATTTGATAGCAAAAAGTCAGTCACTGATTCAGAAAGTAATATTTTACTGATGAAATAGTTAATAATGACTAATTATTAGTTAAATTCACTTTTAGGTTATGTAAAAATGACTGAAATTTGTAGTAACTAATTTAATTAGTGAAATTTGACTATTTTTTTAGTTATTTATTTACTTATAATTAATAATTAACAAGTAATATTTAGTTATTTTTTACTAATTGCTAAAGCAAAAAGTCAGCCACGTTTTTACTAGTAATTAGTTATCTTTAACTAATTCAGATTTAATAGACAAGCTTTTAACTTACATATAGATTTTGCAACGCGGTGCAATTCTAGTAACACTATGTTAATGCCAGCTTGGTACTATCTAGTTTTCCTAATTAGGGGAGACCGGGGCGTAATGGCTAACTTTTCACTCTTTGTTGTTTTACTCGGACACTTTTGTCCTAATTGAATGTTTATCTCTCAGAAAAGTTAATCTGGTATCTCAGCTTACTTTTAAGACTACGAACGTCCCGCTATGACTCTTGCTTTTTATTCTACAGCAGTTTTTCTGGAGCAATGCAGAGCTCCAAAATACGCCCCTAACCGGGGTGTAATGGATAACTCCCGGGGCGTAATGAATAATGATTGCTAATTATTATCTACAGTTTCCAATTTTATTTTATATTGTAAATTAAGGTTCCTGGGTATTCCGTGAATGCTATTTTTATTCAGCAATACTCCTCCTATCGCTTTTTCAATAATATTCTGTGATATTGGCACTCTCTCAATTTTTTTTGTAATTTCTCATTAAAATCGTAGCTTGATATCTACTGTTTGTAAATTTTAGACCAAAACTTAAAAATTTGGTTAAAAACACCTAAACATACTTAAACTAAGTGACAAGTAACCGCGAAAACAAACCTACACTTCGCCGATATGGTACGTTGCTTTTTATACATAGCGTATTGCATTAGCCAACACGCCCCGGGAAAAAGTAGCCATTACGCCCCGGGGGTGTTCGGCAAATATTTGCCTTTTTTTTAACAATACCGGAAGTGTGAATCAAAAATCTCGAATTGTCCCTTAAAAACAAACGTGTCAAGATCGAAACCTCATTTCAGTTTCTTTTTTAAAGCTATTTTTCAAAAAAATAGAACGAAAAAACGAAAATTTTGAAAAGTTACTTTCGTATGTCAAAAATAGTTTTTCTACTATATTTCTTACAATAATGAATAAATATTAATGAAACTTCCGACAAACTTGCAGTATACCAAGTACAATAACTTGTCTATTGTGCGAAATTATTACAATTTACGGTTTTTAAACAAATTACAATTATTCATTACGCCCCTTAGCCATTACGCCCCGGTCTCCCCTATATTTTTATCACGGCGTAAACTGAAATGCCAATATAGTTATTATACAGAAATACAAGGTTTTACAATATTAACTATATTTTACTGTTTTTTGCTATAAACTTTTTTAATTTCATTATTATTATTAATTTTGCTTTAAATATTACTTACTTATTAAAATTTCGTTAATATCTCAAGTTAACAGGATTTGGTTTAGGAAATTTAAAAAATAATTTATCGTTATGATAATTATCAATATATTTTTATGAAAATAAAAGGTCCAGAAGGAAAAATTCATAGCGGACAAGAAAAGTTGTTTATAATTTATTTAAAGGTTTAAAAAAATTTAAAGAGAGATTTTTTAATTTCATAAAATATTCAAATCTTTTTATAAATTGTTTGGAATCAAAAAAGCATTTATCCAGAAAGATTTCTCAGCAGAATTATTACTGAAAAATTAGTTAAATTTCTTGTAAATAATTATAACAATTAACAAATTCACTGTTTGGACAATTTTGGCGTAAAGAGGTGTTTTCTTCTAATAATTTATGGAAATTATAGTTATTTATGAAAATTGTTGCGGTAATTTATAAAACTATTGTAGTCTAAATCTCATTTGAAAATTATTACTTCGGTAATTTATGAAAATTTGCATGGTAATTAATAGAAAATTTATGCTGTTATTTATTGAAATTTTCGCAATAATTCATAAAAATATATTCCACATAAGTTACAATGAAAAAATTTTATTTTAGCAATTTATGGAAATTTTCACGGTAATTTATGGTAATTTATAAAAATTTTAGCGATAATTTATTAAAAATATGAAAAGCGAAAATTAACATTAAAATTTTGGATGTCAGTCATTTATGTAATTTTCGCGGTGATTTATGGAAATTTATGAGGTAATCTATAAACATTTGGACGATAGTTTATAAAATTATGTTAAACACAAATTGGAAGTATAAAATTTAACGTTGGAAATTTGTGGTAATTTATGGAAATTTACGCGGTATTTTATGGAAATTTATTAGGTGATTTACGGTAAATTTTCTATGATTCAGTTAAATAATAATTTAACTAGATTACATAATAAAACCCTTTTCAATAATTATAAGTGTAAAAGGTGTCGAAAATTAAAATTTTTTGTCATGTAGCTTCGATGGGGTAGTGGTTAGAGTCTTGGGCTAAAAATTCGTAGGTCATAGGTTCGATTCCACGCAGTATCAAATTTTATTCAGTAATAGGTTTCCGTTTATTCTGTGTTGTAAACATTAACTTGATGAAAAGTTGAAAGTTAAGGATTATTACAAGCTTGTAAATATAAATTTTCTTTTTTTATTATATTAACATTGAATTGAAATAAATTTCTCATTTGTTTCGTTAAATAAACTTTTCTAACTAGTTTCCAGATCGCAGTAATAATTAAAAAATTTATCTAGTGAGACTTTGAAGCGCCAGTCTTGACATGACTATATCGCGCTTAAAGGATACGAGCGTTACATTTCGGTCTAGATACTAGATTGGAAAGATATACTGGGCCAGTATAGCATCTAGACAAACTAGATAGGAACTAGGTAGCGCCATCACAATAGTCTATGGAAATAAGTATTTCCACTGTGAATTCAAGATTGGTTTATTTTTCTTCTGTTAGTTCTTTTTTTTAGTATTTATGATAATTATAGTGTAGGCTGACTTCTTTTTTTATTCTCCTTCTTTTCGATTTCCTCTTAACTTCTACCTTTTGAAGGGTGTGTGTGTGTGTTTGTATAGAAATTTCCTCTCTTATAAATTTTGTCCTTGATTCGTTTTGCTTAAAACTTTTGTAAAAGATCACGGTACACATACATACGGAATATAGTGTATCACAGTGCAAAACCGACGAAAGAAATAAGGAGAAGGTAAAAAATTACCGTCATAATTTTCATACGGGTGTGCCTACCATGCCTCCGTTCGACATTATAATCCCCATTAGTCTTGAAAAGCCCCGGTGTATATGAGCGCATGAATTGATCGTTTTAAACAGTCGGTAATAATATAAAAGAAGGAGAGGAATTATCGTTTATGCGCTGTATATATATACGTATGTTTCTTCATAGGGTATAAATGTATAAATTTTACTTATGACGGGGAGCTTTAAATAGGGCAAAACATCGAGAGTTGTATGTTTGGAAAAATTTTTGGATGAAAATTATTTATTCATTCTGTATGAGAGGAGGTTTAATATCATCTTGTTGCATTGGTTTATAAATGATGTAATCCATTTTCTTCAGATTGTAAATCGGTGTAAGAAAGTTTCTTGGTTATTCTTAATTTGGTCTAGACTGCAAGTGGTTGAATCGATTTAGTACCATAATCGTGTTTCTGAATGGTGTAATTCGTTTCGCAACAAGTGTATTTTAATTTTTTAGTGGTGCAGCTCTTGAGGACTTGGAATTTTATTTCTATTGACATGATGGCAGCAATAATTTTAGGTATTTATGTTGGTATTTTTTTGTTTTTGGTTTAAGTGGTAGACTATTTTTTATAGGTACAGTTAAGTAGGTTTGTTTTAAGTATAGGTATGGTTCATCACCTTTGTGATGTGCGATTTTTTTTGGGACAAATTCTTAATTTATTATCATTTCTATTATCATCCACAATTATGTAGATACGGCAATTAATTTAGCATCACATCATCTATAGAGAAATATTAACAGTCCCTTGAACTTGAAAGTACAAGGGGAAAAAATAAGAATATAACCTTGACCACCGGTTTTTGCGCCTGAAGAGATGATAATCGTTGTCGTGCGATCTGTGGATCGAGATTTGAGAACATCGGTTTGAACCCTTTCCTCGTTCGTATGTATCCACGTGCACGCACGCGCAGGACAAGTTTGCGGCAGAAGTCGAGCGCGCGTCGTGATATATCAGATCAGCCGAATGGCGTATTACCATTACAATGGTTTACAATGCTGTATCGGAGGAGATCTCACGGTGGCGACTATACATACAAACACCAGAAACACACAAACATGTGCACATTGGAGTATTAGTGGTTCAGTGTCGTGCGTTGGTCTAGAGAGAAGCTCACCAGCAGTTCAGTGGCAAAGGTGTTGTATAGCGTTGTCGCGGTGACACCTCAGCCAGGCCACCTAACATGAATAATGCATCTAATGTTAGTTACATGAGGTACAGGAGGCGCTTAGACCTATCTTCCCATGGCCAATGTATGGCCTGGACATGCCTACCTGTCGCCACTGTTCTTATTCTTTATACTTCCTCTATATATACCTCCGTATTTTCTGCCGGCGAAAATTCTGCGATCTTTCAAGCATTTTCTTTCAGTATTTTCCAAGTTGAATGGTTTTTCCGAATACTGACGCATTGGGAAAAACTATTGCTCGAAAAATGTTTGTTGTCAGATAAAATATGATTTTAATAATCTAAATTTGGTTGGATCAACTGACACTTGTAAATTTTTTGATTTGCCACGAATTTGATCTATGGGTGAATGGGTCAAATTTTTATATTTGCAGATGCAGCTGCATTGTTTGCACCAAATTATTTTTTGAATTAAACAATATTTTGAATTCAAGACTAATTTGATTAACATGAATTAGTTACTTTTGATTAGTGTAATTTTTATATAAAAATAATTTAAAAATATACAGCGTATATAATAATGATAATTTATAATAATGATGATAACAAAAATCATAATAAACAAATAATAATAGAAAAATAATAAGAAAATTACCTACCTAGTTCATATCTAGTTTGTCTAGATGCTATACTGGCCCAGTATATCTTTCCAATCTAGTATCTAAACCGAAATGTAACGCTCGTATCCTTTAAGCGCTAGATAGTCATGTCAAGACTGGCGCTTCAAAGTCTCACTAGATACATTTGTTAATTGTTACTGCGATCTAGAAACTAGTTAGAAAAGTTTATTTAACGAAACAAATGCGAAATTTATTTCAATTCAATGTTAATATAATAAAAACAAAATTAATTTATATTTACAAGCTTGCAATAATCCTTAACTTTCAACTTTTCATCAAGTTAATGTTTACAACACAGAATAAATGGAAACCTGTTACTGAATAAAATTTGATACTGCGTGGAATCGAACCTATGACCTACGAATTTTTAGCCCAAGACTCTAACCACTACCCTATCAAAGCTACATGACAAAAAATTTTATTTTTCGACACCTTTTACACTTATAATTATTGAAAAGGGTTTTATTCTGTAATCTAGTTAAATTATTATTTAACTGAATCATAGAAAAATTACCGTAAATCACCTAATAAATTTCCATAAAATACCGCGTAATTTTCCATAAATTACTACAAATTTCCAACGTTAAATTTTTTTAGTTCTAATTTGTGTTTTACATAATTTCCACAAATTACCATGAAAATTTCCATAAATGACAGATATAAAAAATTTTAATTTTAATTTTGGCTTTTCATATTTTTATAAATTATCGAGAAAATTTCTATAAATTACCAGAAATTACCGTGAAAATTTCCATAAATTGCTAAAATAAATGTTTTGAATTGTAACTCATGTGGAATATATTTTTATGAATTATTGCGAAAATTTCAATAAATTACTGCATCAATTTCCATTAATTATCTTGAAAATTTCCATAAATTACCGAAGTAATAATTGTCAAATGAGATTCAGTCAACAATATTTTTGTAAATTACCGCAACAATTTTTATAATTAACTATAACTTTTATCAATTATTAGAAGAAAACACCTCTTTACGCCAAAACTGTCCAAACAGTGAATTTGTTAATTGTTATAATTATTTACAAGAAATTTAATTAATTTTTCAGTAATAATTCTGCTGAGAAATCTTTCTGGATAAATGCTTCTTTGATTCCAAACAATTTATAAAAAGATTTAAATATTTTATGAAATTAAAAAATCTCTCTTTAAATTTTGTTAAACAATTAAATAAATTATAAACAATTTTTCTTGTCCGCTACGAATTTTTCCTTCTGGACCCTTTATTTTCATAAAAATATATTGATATTTATCATAACGATAAATTATTTTTTTAATTTCCTAAACCAAATCCTGTTAACTTGAGATATAAACGAAATTTTAATAAGTAAGTAATATTTAAAGTAAAGTTAATAATAATAATGAAATTAATAAAGTTCATAGCAAAAAACAGTAAAATATAGTTAATAATGTAAAACCTTCTATTTCTGTATAATAACTATATTGGCATTTCAGTTTACGCCGTGATAAAAATATAATTAGGAAAACTAGATAGTACCAAGCTAGTATTAACATAGTTTTACTAGAATTACAGCGCGTTGCAAAATCTATATAAAAATTAAAAGCTCGTCTAGAAAACTAGATAGAAACAAGACTGCACCAATCTAGCATTACTGTAAATAGCAACGCGAGGAAAAAACTAGACAGGCTTTAAATAGAGCTAGACTGCCGCGACAATTTTCTACACTGGATTCATATTTCACATTCCGTATTCCACATTTTACATTTCGGATTCCACATTCCGTATTCCACATTTTGGATTGTGGAATGCAGAATGTAAAATATGGAATCCGGAATAGCTTACTTAATCGACTTCCATTCATTTTCTTGAAAGAAAAGCAGTTTTGTTCTGTACAAAGAAACTTAATCTTGCAGAAGCACTTGTTTTATTTGTAGAATAGTGTATTAATTACTATTAAGAAAAGAAAGAGAAAATGAGAGGGAAAAAATGCTTTTGATGAGAATTACAAGACACCGTTATAGTCATAAAATACCCGCGAGGATAAGTTTATTGACGATTAAAAAGAGTAGAATAATAAATTTATTAATGACTATTATTTGAAACGTATCTTCTCCCGATGAAATATCTACACTTAAAACAGTTTTCAGAACGTGATTTATTTGCAATTTGCAAGGTTATGTATTTTTCCATCGGTTCCCTTGGTCCATTTTGCTGTCGATTAATAAATTGGTAGTACTACCTTTTGATATTAGTTCTAATTAAACATTAGTTCTAAAAACAAGAGGTTGTAATTATTCTCAATTTCTTGTATTTTGGTTAACATCATAATTGTTTAATTATAATGTATAAAAACCTTTTTTTAGGCATTAAAAAACTACTTTGCAAATACAAAGGATAATCTTTTTTTGTTTATAATCTTTTTTCTTATTGATGAAAATTGGCCATAATTATATTGGTATGGTATTATCGGTACCTAAATGGACATTTCTAGTATCATCTATTATTAGTAATTTCCATTCGGTGTAATACAAGTTTCAAAGCCAGAGTTAACCGCAAGTGGCATAAGGTACGCGAGACAATCTATACCTGAATCTCGAGTTGTAAAAGCTTTTTGTAATGCATGCATTGTCATATGAATGTGATATTTGTCACGAGATGAAAACACAGGAGATAGCGGGCTCTTCGCGACAGATGTTTCTGTCGATAAAGGGAACACCTCTATGTGGACGATAGAATGCCGCCAATCTTTATTATCCTATTCTCTTTCTCGTTTCCCTACAAACACGTTTATTTTCCAGTTAACTCGTATTTTCAGAGTTATACACAAAACACATTCTTGTCTTTACACATATATCAATAATATATGAAATAATATGTTTACCCTCTTTAACCCTTGGAGAATACGACTATTTTTTCCATAACATAACAACATTTGGGTTAATTTTCCCCGCTACTTGCAGAATATATTATTTCCCTTCTTGACAATTTTTTCTTTTCGCACTTGAATTGGCGAGTGATAAAAAAAGAACTATATACACAAAAGAGTACATAAACATGTTTGATTGCGACACGCAACTGTTTTTTCGTGTGCGCGCAATTGTGTTTTCATTTTGTAAGAGATGTGTGTTGGGAGTCAACGTTAGATGAAATAATGTTTCCTGTTTGGCAAATGGCAATGATTTCTTTTCTATATTCACATGCACATAAATTGTTTTTAATAAAAGCTTTTGCCGACATTCTTAGCGTTGGCACTATATGTGTGTTTATATATAAATATAATAAAGGTGTATTCGTGAATCTTGGATATATTTTTCCATCAGGTGTTGAGCGCAGAAATATAATGTTGTTAGGCCGCAGAACGATTGGAGAAAATTTCTCAAAGGTCACGTTTGCAAATACGCCTTCTTCGTCCTCGTTATAACTTGAGCTATTCATCTTATTACTTTGCTCTTCCAACATCTGTTCTGATAATCAAACACGATGATGTCGTTACTATTTATACGAAAAAAAGGAGAAGAAAATGAAAATTATTATCTAACGGTATTATTTCTTTTGGAGGATGAATTTAGAAATTTGAAATTGTGAAAACGTTTCTATTTTTCTTTGATGAGTTTTGATTGGCGTTTCTGTGATGAGCTGCAGGATTTGAAAAATAGTTTTTCTTTTTTGATGATTGCGTCTTTGTGATGAATAGAATTTAAAAATAAGTTTTTATTCATTTTTCTATTTTTGATGATGAATTTATTTGGCGTTTAATGAATGGAATTTAAAATACAGTTTCTAGGTATTTTCCTAATTTTCTCCTTATGCTGTTAATAGTTTTTGTGATGAAATTCTAATGTACAGAATTTTTCTGTAATACTGAATATTCTGCAATGAATGTAGAATTTTAGAAGTAAAAGATGATTGGAAAAAATTTAACGAAACTGTTTTAGTGTTATGAGCGAGTTGAAAATTGTGTTTGTGAAGTGGAATTTTTCTGCGCTTGTTATACAAGTGTCGTAAATTCATAAGAAGAAGACAAGTCTGGAGTCTCGTATCGATTTCATCGGTCATCGTATATCAGTCAACATTATAAGACAACCGTAAAACAGTTCCATTCTTGCACTTTATTTATTGTTAAAAGTTTGTGGCATATTTTACACGCCCTTTTTGTAATTACATTGCTCTCTTGGTACACGATTTTTACGTCTACCTGCTGATAAAGATGGTCCACTTTCTTCTTCTCTTCGTACTTTATATTCGGCTATATACTTGTCTTTCATCCTTTTTAATTTTTATTGTTTCGTGGCTCAGGAATCGAAAACGTACAGTCAACTTATTTAGGGAAGTAATTTGAATAGATCTGAAGAAAGTGATAATTAATTAATAAAAAATTTTTTTAATTGTATTATCATTAATTAAAAAGAAGAATGGTAAATAATAAAGTTAGCAATTAAAAAAAATATTTAATAAATAAAAAGCGGATTTAAAATTTAAAAAAGATTGAAATGAACGATGTTAAGATAATATAGATGAAAATAGTAAACAAACGTAAAAATAGTGAATAATAATAAAGTTGCTTATAAACTGTAACTGGAATTTTATGGAAAAGTTTCAACTTTAATTTTATGAAATAATAGTTTACAATTATAAAAGTTATTGCGCGCGCGCAGTAAAGTGATAATAATAGTTTTAATGAACACATTAAAAGTTTCCAAAGAATCATCAACATCATTGGCGTTTAGTAATAAAGTGTATAAGTTTAGTAATTTAATCTCTTGAAAAGTATTCCATTCGTATTCAAATGAGTTATTATATAACTCTTTAATAAAATGGAATTATCGTAAAGAAGATTTTAAAGTGTGCAGTTGTGATAACTATAATAATTAAGGTTAGTTGGGTCTTTATTCTTCTCCTTCTTCGTTTTTTGGGGGAAAATTCTCTCTCGTGTCTTAATGTCTTCTCGTAGCACGTGTGCGCGTAACTAAGAAAGTAGCAACTTTTGAAATGGTTGTATAATGATATCTTGAAGAAAACGATTTCTTCGATAAGAGTGGCTGTTGAGTGCTGCCATTATTTGAGATTATTTTCTTACCGCCCAGAAGAGAACTTTAGTTTTATTGAGCGTGTCCTTTATTCTCTCTCTTTCTCAATCTTTCTCGGTCTCTCTTGAAATCTTTGATGGCCGGAGAGGTCTCTTGAAAGATTCTCGAACCATTCTTAACAAGGACGAAGGAAGCATTGCTTTGTACGTCCTTCGAATGCGACTTGTATAATCGTCAATTGAAGGGGATTTTCGTCGAAGATGGTCTCGGATTAGTTGCGGTGATTTTCGTTTTATCCTTTTGCGAAAAATGGTATTTGTAAAAAATATTTGTGGGAGATGAATATTTATTTAATTTACTTGAGAATTAGGTGTGTAGGATAAGTTTTTTGGTTAAGCTTACAGAAATTGATGATCTGAATTCAAAATTCCCTTTGGTAACAAATTAGTAACAAAGGTGTTCAAATTAGTAGGAAAAATATCGAATCTTGTAATTTCAAAAGTACCGAAGTACTAACCTAGAACCTAGAATAACAAAGTACCAAAGGTTCCACAATCTTTTGGAGTAAAATTTAGGTTCACAAAATTTAGGATCCGAGAATAACAAAGTACCAAAGGTTCCACAATCTTTTTGATTAAAATTTAGGTTCACAAAATTTAGGATCCGAGAATAACCAAGTGCCAAAGGTTCCACAATCTTTTTGACTAAAATTTAGGTTCACAAAATTTAGGAACAGAGAATAACAATGTCCCTAAAGGTTGCACAATCTTTTTGAGTCGATTTTAGGTTCTTTGGTTATCTAAATACAAATTATTTCCAACTAGTAAAATATTTGATAAGAATCGATTATTTTGAAAGAAGTAATTTCTTTTTCTCTGCTTTTGACAAGCGTATAACATTCGTGCTGAACATTTGTTATATCAATAGCGTATCTACTATCGCGCACGTCCCGACGACTAACGGTAAATCGTCAAAAATGTTGTCTGAACTTGAAAGATAAGGGACCAAGTCCATGCACCTGCTCCGACCATTTGTGTCATAATTGCGCCCATTTACTTGACCTCAGGGAGTCCACAAAAGTAATGGAGATACGTTTTTATTATCCTCTTTATTCTTCAATGGGAAAAAAAACTTCTTCACGATGAAGAGAAGAATAATTTCAATATATTATATGCATTTAGCCCATTTCGCAGTTGTATCTTCTTTATTTTTTTATTTCAGAGTCTTCTCTGTGTAGTTTTCTTCAGTGTTTTAAGTCATTTAAGTCAAAGTCCACTTTACGATTTCTTCTTTTTGTTTTTTCTTCGCTAATTCTTTTTTGTTTTAGTTTCTGCATTGCTTTAGTTTCTGTTTTCGTTTTTTTGCCGTTGTTATTCAGTTTTTTTTAGTAAATTTTTCTCTACGGTTTTAGCTTCTTTTTTACATTAATTTCTTCACCGTTATTTATACTTCAGTGTTTCAGTTTGTCAATAGTTTTTGTATTTCTTGAGTTTCTTTATTTCTTGTGTTTCTTCACTGTTAGTTTTCTTTACTACCTAGTTTTATTCGTGGTTTAAATATTTTATCCTTTTTACTATCCACTTAGACAAGTTTCTTTACTGTTAATATTAAAATAATATTTCACTGTCTAGATCTATTTAAATCCAGTCTAGTTTTTTCCTTGCGTTGCTATTTACAGTAATGCTAGATTGGTACGGTCTTGATTCTATCTAGTTTTCTAGACCAGCTTTTAATTTCTATATAGATTTTGCAACGCGCTGCAATTCTAGTAAAACTATGTTAATGCTAGCTTAGTACTATCTAGTTTTCTTAATTATATTTTTATTACGGCGTAAACTGAAATACCAATATAGTTATTATACAGAAATACTAGGTTTTACATTATTAACTATATTTTACTGTTTTTTGCTATAAACTTTTTTAATTTCATTATTATTATTAAGTTTACTTTAAATATTACTTATTTGTTCAAATTTCGTTTATATCTCAAGTTAACAGGATTTGGTTTAGGAAATTAAAAAAAAATTATCATTATGATAATTATCAATATATTTTTATGAAAATAAAGGGTCCAGAAGGAAAAATTCATGGCGTGTAGAAAAAATTGTTTATAATTTATTAAATTGTTTAAACAAATTTAAAGAGAGATTTTTTAATTTCATAAAATATTTAAATCTTTTTATAAATTGTTTGGAATCAAAAAAGCATTTATCCAGAAAGATTTCTCAGCAGAATTATTACTGAAAAATTAATTAAATTTCTTGTAAATAAGTATAACAATTAACAAATTCACTGTTTGGACAGTTTTGGCGTAAGAAAGTATTTTCTTCTAATAATTTATAAAAATTATAGTTATTTATAAAAATTATTTCACAATTTATAAAAATATTGTAGACTGAATCTCAATTGAAAATTATTACTTTGGTAATTTATAAAAATTTTCAAGGTAATTAATGGAAATTTATTAAAATTTTCGAAATAATTCATAAAAATATTTTCCACGTAAGTTACAATTAAAAATATTTATTTTAACAATTTATGGAAATTTTCACTGTAATTTATGGTAATTTATAAAAATTTTCGCGATAATTTGTAAAAATATGAACAGCAAAAATTAACATTAAAATTTTGGATTTTAGTCATTTATGGACATTTTTGCGGTAATTTATGGAAATTTAGGTGGTAATTCATAAAAATTTGGACGATAGTTTTTAAAATTCTGTAAAACACAAACTAGAACTAGTGTAAACAAGTAAAAAAGGAAAAGTCGAGAAATTCGTCAATATAACAATTCAAGCAATTGAATCACAATTGAATTTTATTAAAAAAATTGACATCTATTTGCTTGACATCCATCACTAATTAGAAGTAACAAATTTAACGTCGCAAATTTATGGCAATTTATGACAATTTATTACGTATTTTACGGTAAATTTTCTATGATTCAGTTAAATAATAATTTAACTAGTTTACATAACATCAAGACAAACTGGATAGGAACTAGGTAGCGCCATTACAATTTTCTACATGGGTTAGGCATTTAACTTTAATTTTCTTTCCTACTTCGTTTATTAACAAAGAAGTTTATTTTATTTTCTTCGCTTTTTTAAGTCTTTTGCTACTTCAAGTTTCTTTATTGTTTTCATTTCTTATTCTATAATCTTTATCATGCCAAAATTTCTTCTTGTGCTTTTACTTTTATCTTATTATTCTTTCTATGCTAATTTTTACTTTGTTAATTTTTTCCTTAAATTACTTATTGCCAAACAAAGAGAAGTCAACTCTTTGTTGCTATTCCTTCCGCGTTTCCCTTTTTTCAAGCAAAAAAGTGAAAATTAAAAATAAGGGAAAAAGTAGTCTTTCTTTCTTTCTTTCTTCATTCTCTTTTTATTGAATCTAATTTGACGAGTACAATTAATCGGATTGAAGAGTGCTTTCCCTCACCCACGTTGTGCGAGGATTTTTCTCGGCAAAAGTGTGATTTTGTGCTGCCCACTTAAGGTGATTTAGTTTCAACGTTTAAAAGGAGACAAGTGGTCCAAGATATATCCTTTCGTCTTGCCGCGTTCAAACACCAAGCCACTGTCTTGACATTGAATTCTGATAAATTCCTTGACGGGCGCTTTGAAAGAGTAATTAAATTGATTGATGACTCTTGAAGGCGAACAGATCAGACGAGAAACGTACACTAGACAAAGGCTGGAAAAGACGCCGCCATTACTGATGCTGATGAACCTTCTTCGTTATGTGACAACGCGTTAAAGCCCCGATAGCTTCCAGTATCCACCCCTTCAATCTTCTTTATACACTTTTCTTTTTTTATTCTCTAACATTTTTAATCAATCATTCAATCGTTCTCTGAATAATTAATTGCTGGTTTTTACCTGTTTTTTCAATTGTTTGTTTATTTATATGTGACGCGATCTGAGAAAAAGGGATCTTAGAGGCAAAAAAATTATAGGTTATGTTTGCAATTTTTTAAATGAAATTACAAAAAAATGATCGACTGTCAATGAAAATCATTAATGTTTAAATTTTTATTACAACTAAAGTATTTAATAAACTTTGATTTTAATTTGAAAAAAGTGAAAAGAAACGTTTAATCAGCAAAATAGTAATACAAACATAACCTTAAAGTGATTTGCTTCTAAGGTCCCTTTCTTCAGATCGCGTCACATATATTCATTAATTTATTCACTTATTTCTTTACTTATTTCATTTATTTATTTACAACTATACCCTCTTGGGATTAAATAAAATGATGATAAATTGCTTACAGTTGATAAATTTTATTTTCTTTTGTTAGAAAAAAAATGGAATATTTTTAGGGACTGAAATTCCGCGAGGAATTGAATATTTGGTTAAAAATGTTGAAGACTGCCGCGACCTTTGGCCCTGTAGCGAGGAACAATCTCACGATTCGTTGGTGTAAAGAAAATAGGCAAAAACTATTGCCATTCGTTACGTCTAGTAGAAGACGGAGATCGGCACGCGTAATGTATTTTCTCAAAGCAAAAGCTTTGAATCCTCGTCGGTTTAAAGGCCGGTGTAATTGCATTGTATGCGGTTGTCCTTTGAAACGCCAATCACTGGCGACAAAACGTTCGTCACCGCGAGGCTTACTGGACGCGGCGGCGTCAAGTCCAAGTTTCGATGCATACTCTCCTGCTCTTTTTTCTCTCCTTCTCTCTTATTTAGAAAAAAAATTATCTCGAATAACTGACGTTTAGGTAAATCAAGTATATTTTTAGCTCTCTTTCGCTTTTTCTTTCTCGTATGAAAAAAATGTGGTTGAATCAATCAAAGTTTGTTTAAGTCAAGTATATTTTTACCTCTCTTTTTTTACACTCTTTCTTTCTCATTAAAATTTTTTTTTGAATCGAACAAAATTTTTGTTAAATCGGCTATATTTTTACCTCTCTACCCCTTTTCGAAAAAAATGTATTTGAACCAAGCAAACTTTGGTTAATAAATTTTTCTCGTTGAGATAATTGATTTGAACCTAGCGAAGTTTGGTTAAATTTTTCTCGTTAGGAAAATTTATTTGAACCAACCAAAGTTTTGTTAAGTCAATTGCCATAGACTTAAATTTTTTTAAACTTTGGTTTAAACAAAACTTTGGTTGGTTCAAATAAATTTCCCTAACGAGGAAAATTTAACTAAACTGCTAGGTTCAAATAAATTTTCCTAACGAGAAAAATTTAACCAAACTTTGCTAGGTTGAAATAAATTTTTTTTCACCTTTGGAGAAAAGTACCAAGTGAGAGAAAAAAAGAAAGAGAAATCAACTGTATTTTTACTTTTGGGGAAGAAAAATAAAAGAGCAATAAAGTGCGAGAGAAAAAAGAGAAAGAGATTCGTAAGAAGAAGAAATTTTTTTTATTTATAACACAGAGAAGTTCATTTGAAATATGACAAGATTTCTTGTAGTTTTTTCTCTCTTTTTGAAAGACAAAAGCCATGTCAAAATGTCTTTGCGGTTTTGTATTGAAGGGAATATTTGATTTGTCACCGATTCAATGGAATAATTCATCCATCCACGCAGAGAGAACCTGCGCGCGGTAGTATATAAACTTTTGTGAAACGGTTCCTTTACGTGTATTATATAAATATAAATATACATTCTTCTAGCATATCGCTTATATTCGCTTTGGTCTATTGTTGCCATTGTAGTAGTTTATTTCAGCAGAATGGAAAAGAAGCGTCATTTTCTCCCCGAGCAATAAGTCAAAGTTGATCGTCCGGACGAGTCGAGAGTTACACGGAATCGTCATCCACACGGATGCGATGCTGCGGTAGATACATGTGAGCATGATGCGTTTTGTATATTGCCATAAGCCAGGCCTGTTATTGGAGAAAATTTCTATTTTTGCAAGTAATATTTTCAAAAAAAGAAAAATCCGAATTAAATTAAATTTAATGTTTGAATTTTTTATTTTAGTTTAGGAGAATTTTTATTTGGAACTTTTGAATACGAATAAGAACTATAACTGATGGTGGTTGCTAATAATAGTAGTTTCAAACTAGTTTCAAACTAGTGTCGAACTTGTTCGAACTATTCTCGGACTTGTTTCGAACTATTCTCGAACTTGTTTCGAACTATTTTCGAACATACTTCAAACTATTTTCTAACTATTTTTGAAATATATTAAGAATTAGTTTAAAATATGTTCGTAAAAATATTTAGAACTAGTTTTGAACCAGTTGTAGACTAGTTTTGAACTATATTTTAAAGTAGTTTCGAACTAGAAATTTTTTATTTTATTCTCGAACTAATTTTTTTAGTTCATTTAGAATTAGTTTGAAAGGAGTTGCTAATAATCTTTCGAATTAGTTTAAAACATGTTTCGAACTATGCTGCAAACTAGTTTCGAACTATTATTTAACTGATTTCGAACTCTATTTAGAAAAAGTTTAAAACGAGTTTCTAATAATATTTCGAACTAGTTTCGAGCTAATCTCAAACTGACTTCAATTCATTTCTAATTACATTTAGAACTGGTTTGAAGCGAGTAGTTTCGAACTAGAAATTTTTTATTTTATTCTCGAATTGATTTTATAGTATATTTTGAATTAGTTTCAAAGGAGTTGTTAACAATCTTTCGAATTAGTTTTAAACATGTTTCGAACTATTATTTAACTGATTTCGAACTCTATTTAGAAAAAGTTTAAAACGTGTTTCTAACAATATTTTAAACTTGTTTCGACCTAATCTCAAACAGTTTTCAATTAATTTCTAACTACATTTAGAAATGGTTTGAAACGAATTTTGAACTATATTTCAAACTAGTTTCAAACTTTTTTCAAAATAATTTCTTATATTTATAAATATCTTGAAACGAGTTTCTAATAATATTTTAAACGATTGTCAAACTAATTTAGTAAATTTAATTCATTATTAATAAAATTTAATAAAAAATCGAACTATAGTTTTTAACAAATTATAATATTTCTCACTAGTTTTGAACAAGTTTCAAACTGTATTTCACAATTGTTTCGAATTTTTTTAAAACTAATTTCGAATTTGTGTTGAATTCTCCAAATATTCTCAACTTATTTTGAACTATAATTAGAACTCGTTTTAAACAAGTTTTTAACAATTTTTCGAACTAGTTTTGAACCATATTTCAAACCAACTTCGAATTATAATTCAAACTAGTTTCAAACTAGTTTTTTTTAAGTTTCGAACTATTTTTAAAACTATTTTTGAACTAGTTTCAAATAAATTAGAAACAATAATTATAACAGTCGATGGTTTTTGCAAATAATAAACATCCAAAATATAATAAAAAAATTCCTCAAGAAATTTTGAACTAGTTTTGAACAAGTTTCAAACTGTATTTCAAAATTGTTTCGAATTTTTTTAAAACTAATTTCGAATTAGTGTGGAGTTATTCTCTTAATATTCTCAACAAATTTCGAACTATATTTAGAACTTGTTTGAAACATGACTTTAACAATATTTCGAACTAGTTTTGAACCATATTTCAAACAAACTTCTAATTATAATTCAAACTAGTTTCAAACTAGTTTCTTTAAGTTTCGAAGTATTTTTAAAACTATTTTCGAACTAGTTTTAAATGAATTCGAAACAATAGTTATAACAGTCGATGGTTATAGCAAATAATAAACATTCAAAATATAATAAAAAATGTATTTAATTGACTAAGAAATAATTTTTTTTGTACAACAAAAAAGTAGTAAAAAATAGAATTTTTTGGAAATGAAACGTAAATGAGTGCGGAAAAGTAAAAAAAATAAATCTTGAAACTGAATGAAACATAGTGAATCTAAGTTGTATGACAATCACGTGACTTAGGTGGTAGTTTCGTTGAGGAGGCAGAAGCGAGAAAACAGCCGCTAGATCAGAAGACGCGTGCCGCGTCTCTTGATTCTCGGTAAGCGCCGCACGTTAGGCGAGCTTTATGGACTCTGCGTTTTAATCAATCACTGATTTAATTCAATTTTAAAGGCGAGAGAAACTTTATATTATACAAGTTGGGAGAAAAAAAAATCTTCTTTTGATTTACCGATTCGAATAATAAGGCTCTCGAGGATCGCCACAACATATATTGTGTGATTATTATTATTATTACCTTCACCCTTATCTGGCTTCTTCGTGTGCACATTTTTTCCTTCAATTTTTCCAGCAATATAACGAACACTTTATTTGGTAAAATTGCAATTTAAGTGCCGCGCTGTTTTAATTCATTTACTGTATTTCAACAGATGGCGAGTTTTTCCTTTTATATTTACTTTAATTTCAATTTATAGTTATTTTTTTGCAATTTCTAGTTTATTGCTTCTAATTTTACTTATCCATTTAATTTTTTTTTGTTTTTATTAAGTTTTTAAATTTTACTGCATTTGTGTTTATTTTGTTTGTTTTTTATTCGCTATCTTTTTGTATTTATTTATTAGTTTATTTTCTTTTGGATATAATGTTTGTCTTGTACTTTTTGCTGTTCTATTTTCTATTTTTGTCGTTTTTGTATTATATCTTTATTTTGTATTATTATTTTCTACTTCTATCACTTTTTTCATATTTTTTCCGATTTTATTTATACTTTTTGCCGTTTTTGTTTTTTGTTTTAATTTATTTTTATTTATACTTTTTATGTTCTTTATTTGCAAATTTAAAATACAAGAGTGAGTGAAAATATATTTGTAAATTAGGAATAAATTTTTTAGGAAAAGGAAAAAATTAAGGGAGAATAAATTTTTGTTTTGCGTGGTGAATTTTTATTTAAAAGTATTTAGTTAAAAAAAGTGTCAGCGCTGTCTCCTTTTTTTCTTCAACTTAGCAATGGTTTCGCCATTCGTCTCAGAGGGAGGTCGACTAAAAAGTGCAGGAGTCGTGCATTCATGCAGAGAACACTGCCTTGTAGCTTGTTTCATCTTTTAGTACAGTGGATAATATCAAATACATATTCATGGCCTCTCAGTGTATGTGTGTGTTCCTGAGAGTTGATATAGAAAAAAAATTGCCATTGAATACGTCATTTGCAAACGAGTTAAATTCTGGCGCCACTGTTTTGTTAAGTCGACACAATTATGTTTCACTTTTATTGTTTCGAGTTGTAATTTTTTCAATATATTAAATTGAATATTCAAAAAGAAAAAAAAAAAAATATATATATATATATAATATATTTAATATGTAATATTTTTTCAAATATTATATATTTAAATTGAAAGTATTTAGTCTTCAATATTTTTATTAACAAACGTTTAATATTTTTTTTAATTCAATAAATAAATAAACATCTTGAGATTCAACATGGAGGCGCTGTTCTCCACCTGCGAACGCCAAGGTCACCGCCAGATGTCAGTTTTGTTGATAAAATCAGTTTTCCCGCCACCTAGTGGCGACCTTGGCGTTCTCATGTGGAAACTTAAATCATCATTTGTAACTTAAAAATATTTTTTAATTGAAAATAGCAAAACAAAAATTGAAAATTGCAAAATTATTATGAAAATTGCTTTTTGTAAATTAGCAAAATTACTTGAATTTAAATTTATAAATTGTTGAATGTTATTACTTTTTTCAATTAAGTTTCTTTGTTTTTAAATTAACGAAATTTTTATTTCGTATTAAATTATTTTCATGATGTTAATAACTTGCTTGTTATCAATTATGTTTATCACTGTTTGGTGTCTATATTTTGTGTCTTTTTTTCAAGTATGAAGCAAAAATTACTGTTTATACGAACTCGTCTGTGATAAAACTTTACGTAATTTACAAGGAGTAGTGATTGATATCGAAGAAACATGTTGTGTTCGCACACGAAATTGCGTAGGTTTTGACGAACTACTTGTAGATTCCGTTATTGGCGCACGTGCCACTGAATCGATATATAGTATTCTAATAATAAAATTATCACTTTTCAAAGCGATTTTAAAATTTTTTTTTGTATTTAGACTTAATGTTATACTTGAATATTTTCCAGTTATATTGAAATAAAAATAGTAAATGAGGAGTTTAAAAATAATTGATTTTGAAGAAATTTGAAACTAATTTTTCAGTTTGCCTGTGAGACTAAAAATATTTTGTAATAAAAAAGGCATAAATACGTACTTTGCATTTTTGTTTAACAATTAAAAAACTGTTTGAAGAAAAAGGGAATATATTGAAAATAATAAATAAACAAATGAGAAATAAGAAAGAGGATGAAACTCGTAAAGATGACACGCAATAAAAAAAATGAAATACAAAATGAATTCGTACAAATGTTGGAAAAGTCCATAAAGTCGATAATTTCATACAAATAAACTATCTGATTTTCTATCCTTTTGACTTTCCTGGAATACTTTCAAATTTGAAAGTTGAGATATGCGTACTTATACATATATATAAATAAAGAGTTGAACTCTCGAATTGGTAATGTCTTGAGGAGCTTGGGATGCTTTTAAATTGAAAGGATCGTTAGTAAAGTTTTACGAAAGACGACACTAATTTGTGCTGGTTCATGAAAGCAAACACGATAGTTTGAATGTCGTATACTCATTCATTTCTCCTTCTCTCTCTCTCTCTCTGTCTTAATTTTTTCTCCCCTCATTTTAATTTTTTTTCACGTTAGAACGAACGCGCTCTCGTGTGCGGCTCACGACTCGAAAGTTGCCACTCTTTTCTGTATATATACGCTCATCAGCGTTGGGAAGTCATGGGTCATGCGGTGAGTCACGATCACGCGTGTGTACCGCACTCTTCTTCCGTGCAATTTTATAGCTCTCACCTCCAGAATTCTTAATGCCGATTTGTTCTCTGTACTTTGCACGGCAATCATCTCTTTTCTTTTTTCAACACTCCCTTCTAAGATGCGTTGAGTATTAGACGCGATTTGTAATAATCTATGCATATAAACACCGACTCAATTGGTTTAAAACAATTTTTCAAAAGAATTAGCTTGGTTGGGAGAAAAAGATCGGTTGTCAAAAGGTATTTACAGTTTAAATTTTTTTTTTTGCAATTACTGGTAGTTGTAACAATTGTGATTTGGAACTGTTCATTACCGTGAAGGTTGTAACCAGAGGAACTTGAAACTAATCTCAGTTGCAAAAAGAATCTTTTTTAACTGTTTGTGTACACTCAGTATAAAAAATTACCGTCAGCTGTTCATTAAAATTTCGAAAAGTACCGTCATTTATTACTATTCAGAAAAGTATTCAGTATTCAGTTCAGAAGAGAAAAATACTATCAATTGTTATTAGTATTATTAAGTTTAGAAAAGAAAAATACTGTTAGTTTTATTGTTAGTGAACATTACTTTTAAAAGTACCCTCAGATGCAATTAGTGTCTATTCAATTCACTTATATTATAAACAAATTTCATTTATGAATTAAAATTTCTGAAATTACCGTCAGTTGTTGATATGAAATTGATCAATCCCAAAAAAATACTGTCAGTTGTTATTGCTATCAAAAATAGTTCTAAAAGTATTGTTAGGTGCAATTTTTGTCTATTTATTTCATAAATTTTTGAAATTACTCTACAGTTATTTAGTACTATTGATTTAATAAATTTTGGAAACTATTATTTGAGTTGTTTGTTCTATCTATTAATTCAGAAATTAAAAAATAAGTAAACTGAAACGAAACTACCGCCAGTAGTAGTTATTGTCAAGTTTTTATTTTTTTTAATTACAAATCGGTTGTTCGAAGCAAGAAAATAAATTTTTAAAGTGACTGCAAGCTGTTGTTAAAATATATTTATTCAATAAATTTCAATAAATAGTGTCAGTTGTTATTACTAAGAAAAGGTAATTTTTAAATTGAAAAATAAAAAATATTTAAATTTGTGGAATTCATTTAAGTTTATAAATTTAAGCAAACACTATTAGTTGTTATTGATACAAAATACTGATTCCAAAACTACCGTCAGTTGTAATACATTTTTTTTGTCTTAAATTTGTGGATTTAACTAAAGTTTATAAGTTTAAGAAAATACTGTCAGTTGTTATTAATATAAAAATACTGATTCCAAAACTACCGTCAGTTGTAATAAATTTTTTTTGTCTTAAATTTATGGATTCAATTTAAGTTCATAAGTTTAAGAAAATACTGTCAGTTGTTATTGGTCCAAAAATACTGATTCCAAAACTACCGTTAGTTGTATTTAATTTTTTTTTAAATTTATGGACTTATTTTAAGTTTATAAGTTTGAGAAAATACTGTCAGTTGTTATTGGTCCAAAAATACTGATTTGAAAAATACCGTCAGCTGTAATAACTGTATCCTAAATTCATAAATTTTTTAAAGCCACCGTCAGTTTTTAGTACTATCAACTCCAATTTAAAAATTTTTATTTATAGGAAATTTCACTTTATAGTTTAAATTTTCTTTTTAGCAATAGAAAATAAGGAAATATTTGTGAAATATTATATTGAAATTTTTTTGAATGTAGTTTGTATTTAGAAATTCGCACATGGATTGCGTTCGGGAAAACTACTTTAACGCCTTGGCATAGTGGGTGGTCGAGGCTCTTCCTCCTTATCGCTGAACCTATACGATAAAGCGCCTGCCGCTTCGCTTATCTAATACTCTTACTTATAGTGTTTCGATAATGCGTTTCCTGAGGCCCTGTTCTCAGACTGGAATGAATATATAGTACATTTAGACACTTTGCACCTGGCCGGACGGAATATTCTTGGTATTTCAATTCATCATCCCCAACGCTCTCTGACTTTTGATTTCAAAAAATTAATTTTCATTTTTGCATTTTGCAAATTTGTTTTAGAAATATTTGCAGGCTTCGAGCTCATTTATTAAAACCTACTATTTACTATACTTTTTACATTATTTTACTATGTGGCTACTTTTTTTAGATTTCAGACACTAAAAGCCACTATTTCTGTTGTTTTTTGAGAATTTCCACTTCCTTACATTTGTTAGTACTAGAAATCAACTAATTATTATTAAAAATTATAATCGAATTCTTTAAAATGATTCAATTAATTATAAAAAATAATCCAATTTTAATTATTTTCAATATCCAGTATTTTCTAGATAAAATTTAGAAAAACAAATTTAATTCCTTTTTAAGGGAATTTGAACCATCATGACGTCACGAATTTAGAACACATGTTTTGGTTATACTGCGACGTCATAATGTTTCAAATGCCCTTAAAAAAATTGATAAAATTAATCCTAAATTCGATAATTTTCGTAAATAATTAAATTCCCACAGGATATCAATTAATTTAGAACAGCATTTAAAAAAAATTTTGAACTCATTATTTAACAAAAATTTATAACAGTTCTTTATAAGAATTCAATTTTGTTTACCGATAATATTTTTCATGGAAAAATAGTTTTTTTTTTAATTTTTGATAAAATTCTAAGAAAGTACTCACCGAAGAATTTCAATTCTTTTTAATACTATTTTAAATTAGTTATAATCAAGAAATTTAATTTTTTTTACAAACAATGTTTATAAAATTGTAATAATAATTAAATTAAAATTAAATATTTTTGTAAATAATAATAATAGTAATATTTTAGGGATAATTATTCTCAAAAATTTCATTTCAATTTTTAGTAAAAATGAATTATTTAAAAAATTATTTTTTTTAAATTCTTAAAAGGAATTCAATTATTTACAAAAAAAATTTAATTATTCCTACTATATTTTTTTTACCTAAAAAACCTTTTCTGTTTTTACTATTTACAAAAATATTTTAATTTTTTTTGTTCGAAATAAATCAGTCATTTAATATACAATTTTAATGACATTTTTTAAAAATAATTCAATTATTTATTTAAATTTTAATAAAATTCTGTGCAAAATTCAATTATTTTTATAAATAACAATATTCTTTTACAGAAATTTTAATTATTTGAAAAAAATTCTAATACAAGTGTTCGCAAGAATTTAATTATTTTCATAAATAATAAAATGCTTTTATAGGAATTCAATTATTGATACAAATTTTTATAGAATTGTGTGTTAAATTTAATTATTTTTGAAAACTTTTCGCAGGTCAATGATTTTTAACATTTACTAGGTATTTTTATAAAATTTCCAAACGAAATTCAATTATTTAAGAATTTTTCTTGTAAAAATCATCGTAAGAATTCAATTCTTGTCATGAATTATAAAAATTTCTAATGAATTCAATTATAATTTGTACAAAATAAATTAAAATTAATTATTTAAAATTTTTTATAAAATTCGCAAAAATTAAATTTTTTTTATCAATATTTTAATTTTTTCATGAATTTTTTTTGTCGTCAAGCTTAATTTTTCGACAGCTACTTTTTTGTTCCTTTTTTTTAGTTTGGAAGAGCTACTTTTTTTAAATTACTTATTAAGTGCGAAGTCTGTATTTGCATTATGGTTTATTTAGAAAAAATTTTGCATTTAGGTAAATTAAATGGTATTTGCTTCAAATACAGAAGCTTTTGGGCTGAATTTTTTTAAAATTGTAGGTCTCATCTGCGGACATAAAATAAGAGTACTTTGAGACAGATTAATAAAGTTTAACTATTTATTTTTTTGATTTTTGATTTTACAAAAAAACGTTTTTGCCCATAACTTAAAAAAATGTTAGGACACCTATAAATGTTTTTCTCAAATTTTTTAGTTTTTTTATACGCATCTTTTGAGCCCAGAATGAACATTTTTCGTTCATATTCACCGGAGATATTAAACTTTTAAAAATCAAGAATTTTGGAAAATAAGACTTTTTTGAGAATTTTGTTGACAAATGTAGAAATAACATTAAAACTATAATTACCAACTTGTAGAGCATTAAAAAACCCTTCGATTGACCTATTTTTGAAGCTATTTCGATTAGAAATAAAGAAGTTATTGATATTTTAAAAAACAGAAATTGTGAAAAAAAATTTTCATGTGAAAGTATTAAATAAAGAGAAAAAAATATTACAGGACTTAAGAATAATTGTTCTAAATTTATACTTTATTGTTATTAACATCTCTATGAGGAAGCAAAGTGTTCATGAATTAAACACAACAAGATTTACGAAAACGAATGAAATGAGTACCAAAAGTATAACAAAAATGTATAACTTGGCAGCGGTTTTTTCTTCTCTAATCAATAAAATCGTTTCTAATATATTGAAAAATCTGAAAGATTCAGTGGCACAGGACTAAATATTCTGCAATAATACGATTTTCCAGTGTAAAGAATTGAACGCTACATGAAGAGAAGCCCGTTGGGTAAATAGCTTTTAATTTTCCATCCATATAGTGAAAGTTTACTTTACTTTACTTAGAAGTTCTTCCTTGTGCTGTATACATATGGCAATATCACGAGAGAGCAACTTGAAGAGTCAAGAACCACACACACACACACATACATACAAACAGACAAAGATACATGGACGGATTTAAATTTCAATCGCCACGTGTCTTTGTATTGGTGCAACTACAAGAGCAATCGAATAGTTCATGCAGCGTGAACGTGGCACGTGTTGTTGAATATACTTTTACAATATATATATATAAGGTCGATCTTATGGTTGCATAAACGGGAATACCGTACCGATCCAAAACGTCAAGACGTTCCTTCGTGTTCAGGTGTGTGCATATAAATAATGTTAGATTTTCCAGAATAGACATATCAAGCTTTACAAACAGAATTTCAATGAGGTATTATATGGACTATAATTGACAACCGTGGTGATTGTTTTGCACCCATGTTTGTTGCGTTCCTATCGCTATCGTATCACTTGGATTTTTCTACGTTTCATTTTGATCTAGATCGAGTGTTGTGTTTTAAATAGAAATATATTTTATTCTATCTTGGTCGTTAAACTTGGGCAATTATGTCTCAATAAAGTTGATTTTTGTGTTTTCACGTTGGGAAAAATCTCCAAGGAAATTCATTTTTGTTGTGACTAACTTTTTTGATAATACCTTTTTGCATTTTTTTCAGTCCATTTTTGAAAATGAAAATATTGAAACGTCGGAATTTACCGTCCGTTTTTACTATTAGATTCAGAAGTTTAGAATAATACTGTTTGTTGTTATTGCTATTAAAAACTAATTCTAAAAGTTCCGTCAGTTGTAATTACTGTCTTTGAGTTTATACATTTTTTGGAAGTAATCGGCAGCTCTGAATTGAAATTTTTAAAACTACTGACAGTTTTTATTATCTATAAAGAAAAATCGTTGAAAGTTGTTTATGAAAGAAAAATGCTGTCAGTTGTTATTGGTATCAGAATCTAAATCTAAATCTACCGTCAGTTGAAATTGCTGTCCAGTAAATTTGTTTATATCAAATAAGTTTTATTTTTGTCAACTAAATGGTATTTACCACAAAAAACTGAAATTATTGGTTCAAATAATATTTATTTGATTTAAATAAACCATTGTCTATTATTAAATTAATATTTATTTGTATCAAATATCGAATATCAAAGTTTTAAGTTAATTAAATGATATTTTCATACAAAAACTGAAATTATTGGTTGAATATTTGTTTGATTCACTGAGAACATTTTTTTTAGTTCGAACATAAGTAGTCAACCAAAAAGATGTGCTTGAATTAAACATGTTTTGTAATTCAATTAAATATAATTTTTATACAAAGCTGAAGTCCACAACGTTTTTAAAAATGTAAAATCAAAACAGATTTTTTTTCAAATTAAATTCATCTGTAATTTTCATTTGCCTTAATTTTTGTCACTAAGAATACAATTATTATTAAAAAATAACATAATGTAGAATCAAAAATAAAAATACCGTACAATTATGTTTTTGTTTTCGTTTTTAAAAACGTTGTGGACTTTAGCTTCATATTTTTATTGAATCAAATTTATTAAGTTTTGAATCAAAATTATTATGCTTAATTTAAAGATAGTTTTTGGTTGACTATATAACAAAGTTAATTATGTCTGATTCAAATATATTGTATTCTCGGTGTTTAAATAAAAATTATTTGATTCAAGAAAGTATTTTTATTGTAACCGCTAAAAAGATAAAAGGAAATAATTTTACCGACATTTACTCTATCACTAGTGACTGATTATAAATTGTGTTTAACCCATAAATTTCCCTTTTTTCCCGGTTTATTTTCTTATCAAATTTAAATTTATTTCATTTCGAACATAAATCTACAATTTGGAAAATAATTGAATTGTACAAAGAACTTTTTCCGTTTTTCAAAAAAATCTTGCCTGTTCATAATTATAATTGAAACTTTTATTAATTCAATTTCATTAAAATTTATTGAAACTAATTGAATTTCTGCAAAGAATTTTACTAACTATAAAAGTAATTGAATATCCTTCCAAAGAATGTTATTACAAATTTATGAAAATAATTAATTGTTTACGAAGAATTTAAAAAAATTTTTGAAAATAATTAAATTGTAAAAAACAATTTAATTATTTATAAAGATAATTGAAATTTCGGAGAATTTCAAAAAAATGTTAATCGTAATTGAATTTCTGAGGAGAATTTTATTAATTTTGAAAATAATAGAATTGTTTTTTTTAATTTTATGGAAATTTATGAAAATAATTAATTTCTTGTGAAGAATATTTTTCAAAAATAATATTCAAAAGAATTTAGTAAATCTGTAAAATTTTGTTATTTATGAAAATAATTGAAATAATTGAATTCTTTAGACAAAATTTAATCAAATTTTTAAACCTAATTGCATTTTTCGACGAATTTGATTAAAATTGTATTAAACATAATTCCATTTCTGCAATGAGTTTTATTATTTATGAAAGTAATTTAATTATTGCGTGGATTTTATAAAAAAAGTTTCAAATAATTGATTTAAAAAAAAATTTGTAGATAAACTATTTTTAATAATTCAATTCCTATGGAATTTTCATTCTTTTAGAAAATAATTCAATATTCGTGTAGAATTTTGTCAAAATTGTTTTTAAATAATAATTGAATACTTTTTGGAAATTTTATTAAAATAGTAGACATATACATATTATTGAATGAAGAAAATTTTTTGAAAATAATTGAATTCTTGTGGTGAATATAAATGAATTTTTGTTATTTATAATAATTGAACTTTTACAATGAATTTTAATTAAATTCCTAAAAGTAATTTAATTTTGTCGAAGTTTTAATATTTTAGAAAATAATTGAATTTATTGTGAATAAATTTTTAAAAATAAAATTATAATTATACGGTGACTAATTTTCCTTCATTATTTAGAAAAATTTTAATAAAATTCTTTAAAAGAAGTAAATTATTTTTAATAAAATGTAAAGAGTTATTCGTTTATAAAAATTCAATTATCTTGAAATAACAGAATTAAAAAGTCTTATTTTTCAAAATTTTCAAAAAAAACTTGAAAAATTTAATTTCATTAAAAAATTTGAAGTATGTATTTTTTTTAAATTAACTAATAAAAATTTTAATTATTTATCTTTGCACTAAGAAACTTGAATACATTAGAATGTGACTCCTTAAAAAATTTAAATTTGTTATCAATTATTAAATTAAAATACTTTGAAAATTCGATTTTTTAAAAAGTTTTTAATGAAATTTTTTAATTCTTTTTTTTTATTACCGAGACTACTATTTCCTACTTTTTTTTGTCGTCGAGGCTACTTTTTCCTACTTTTTTAAACTCATAATGAAGTGCGAAGCCTGAAATTATAGTAGTTACAATCATTTAGAATAAATAAAAATATTAAAAAATAAAAATTTCGGCCTATTTCAATTTTCAATTTAATTTCGTTAATCCTTCGCAACTGTATTGCGATTTTTTCCCCTTTTTTTTGTTTAATAATTAGACAAAATTGTGTGTGTGTTTTGAAAGTTTGTGCTTCCGTGAAATGAACAATCGCGAATGAGCAACAAGAGACGATCGACCGTTTTGTCGGATTCACAGTTGGACGCACACGAGTCTGTGTATAAATATATATAAAGTTACATTCGTTAAAATAACTCGAGATCATTCTACCCGCTCTCTTTTCATTTTTATATATATCTTCGCAACAATTAATGTTTAACCAACCTCTTTCTCAACACAAAACTTTAAATCGCAATAAAAGAGTGCAATTCTCGTTTGCTTCCTTTAATGCGGGAATCTTTCAATTAAAACACAAACTTTCATTCATAAATTACTGCTAAATAGAGTTGTTCAAAAATTTTACCGATATTCGACACTTTTTATTCGTAATCGCTGAATTTTACTGCAACGTTAAGAGTCTTTAATTGCCAATCGGTGATTTTTTTTTGTCTGAAAATATTCCTTAATTTTTTGTTAAATATTTCAATTATTTAAAAATATTTTCAATTTTTGTTCTAAAGTTTTTAGTCACAGGTGACTGAAAAAAAATTACCAGAAATTTTTGAATTCTGTTTCATCTTTCCAGAAAAGTAGTAATAATGGAAAAAGTAATAGGAAGGGATTCTGTTTATCTTTTCTGCGATCTTATAATGGGTTTTGCTATTATTTTTCGATTGAATAAAAGTGCGCAGATACATATTTCAATTTTGAGTGTAATTTAATAACGTATCATGGAAAATGAGAGAAAGTATAAAAGTGTAACAGTGTTATTATGCAAGAGTGTTATGTGTAATAATAATACAACGATTATAGTACATGTTAGGAGAATATATATGGTCATAGAATCAAATAGGTAACAAACGAAGACTCATTTCCTTCTCTCTCTTTCTCTCTGAAGCACACCTGCTCTAGATAATTAAAAAACCATTGGAAGGTTATGACTTTAATGGATTCATGATTTTTTAATGATCCAAAGAGAGATGGAGTGCACAATTCTGATATATTATTGAAAACTCTCTATAAATTGTAACAGCTCCGGATATTAACGTATGAATAATTGATGATAATTAATTCCACCGTTCGTCAATTATTTAAAATTGCTCTTTCCTTTTTCGAACTTTCGCAGCGAGAAACCAATTAAATTATTAATGAATTTATTCAACAAAAAAATAAAATAATTTTGTTTGCTCTTAATGCTGCTAATTTTAATTTTTTAAAATTAGATGAAAGAGTAGAAAAGAAAAATAGAATCTCGAGATAGTTTTCGTTTTTATTATATCGAGGGAATAAAAAAACAAACTTGGGGAAAGAGAAAGATAAATATGAAGAGTGTATTTTTAACATTGAAGAAATTTTCGACGGCAGACAATGAATATTTAATTCGTGTATTACTTTAATATGCGGGTGGTCGCGTTGTATAAAAGCTGAAAGGAAAGAGTAATTATAACATGTTCGTTTCAAACTCTCTGGCTCTTGTGTCATAGACATATAATTATAATAACTTGCCTCGCGTGTTGTGCAGTACAAATAACACTGACAATCGGGAAACTTTCACGTATAACGTCTTGAGGGGGAGTATAAATGTAAAGACAATCAAGTACAAATTTACTTTTAATAGTTTTTACAAAACTGGGCAAAAAATTCTTGATGTCTCATTTTTTAAACGGTTGGGAAACAATTTTTACTTTTGATATGAGTATTTTTCTTTTGATATTTGATTACTTCTCTTTCGATAACATTATTTTGCTTTAGCTACAATTTTTTTTCATACCATTAGTTTACGTTTGCTACAAATTATTTCCCACTTGTTTCTAAGTCGATAATATATGTGAAAATTCATTTTTCAGGGTTGCCACAAATATTTAATTTTATTTTTCCCTGACTTTTCCCTGATTTCAAGACCAAACTTTCACTTTTTCCCTGACCTTAAAGAATATTCTGATTCACTCTAAAAATTATTAGATACTCAAAAAAATGTTCTATTACATTTATTTACAAATTTCATTAATTGTAAAATTATTCAAAAACATCAATAATTTATTTTTTAAATAAATATTTAATCATTATTATTTTTGTGTGGGAATTAAAATTCTTCAAAACATTCAAATTCAAACCTTTTTAAATTGAACAACTTATAAGAATATTATTACAAAACATTTTTTAGAATAGGTTAATTATTTACAAAAATTCTAAAAAAATCCTTCACAAGAATTCAGTTATTTTTACAAGCAGTAAAATTTAAAAAAAAATTATTTTTAAAAAATGTAATAAAATTCGTGGCAATAATTCAATTACTTTTCTACATAATAATAAATCAATTATCCGTTAATTCATTTTTAAATCAATTTTTATTAGAAAATTCTAGAAAAATTCAATTAGGTATTTAAATTAAAAAATAAATAATTTATTGAATAATAGAATGTTCTTTGTTAAAATTTAATTCTCATAAAGAATTATGTCAATAAATTCTTAAATATATGAATTTAATTTGACAAATTTTAATAAAATTTTTAAGAATAATTACATTTTTCGAGGAATTTGATTAAAATAAGTATTGTATAAAAAATCATTAAAATTCTGCGATGAGTTTTATTACTTATGAGAATAATTTAAATTTTCTTAAAATTTCCATAAAATAATTGAATTTTGGAAAAGAATTTAATTATTTATAAAGTTACTTGAAATTTTAACAAAAATTTCTTTTTCTTAATTTTGGAACACAATAATTGGATTTCTGCGAATTTTAGAAATAATTTAATTTTTCCAACGAATTTTATTCAAATTTATAAAAATAACTGTATTTATGTGAAGAATTTTATTATTTATATAAATAATTGAATTCTTACAAAAAATTTTATTCCAGTTTATAAAAATAATTGAATTTCGGTGAAGAATTTTTTAAATAATTTATATTTTTCGAAAAATTTTATGAAATTTTGTATTTTAAATAATTGAATTCCTGTGAAAATTGTATTACTTATGAAAATAATGGAATTATTTTGAATTAATTCATTAAAATTGAATTCCTACAAAATTTTGCCAAGAATTTTATTAAAATTTTTAAATATAATTGAATTTAGATGAAGAATTTTTTTATTTAGGTATAAAAATAATTGAAATTTTAAAAATATATATTTTTTAATTTTTGAGAATAATTTAATTCCTGTGAAAAATTTGATTACTACTTATGAAAATAATTGAATTATTTTGAAGAAATTTATTTAAAATTGAATAATTGAATTCTTGTGGGATTTTGTCAAGAATTTTATTAAAACTTTTAAAAATAATTGAATTTTAATGAAGTATTTTATTATTTATAAAAATAATTGTAATTTTGACGCGAATTATTGTTTTTAAATTTTTGAACATAATTGAAATTTTGCGAAGAAATTTTGTAACTTTTGAAAATAATTGAATTTCTGTAATCATTTGTAATTATTCCAAAATCTAATTTTTTTAGTATTTTTGACTAAAATTCTTTTATCAATGTAGTATTTATGAAAATTGTAAAAATTATTCATAAAATAATTCATAAGTTATAATTTATGATAGTTATTATTAATTTTATTTAATTATTATTTATTATTTATTAATTATTATTAATTTTATGATAGTTTTTGAAAATTTAAGTTATTTAAAAAGAAATTATTGTCAGAAATAGAAAAAATTGAAGGTTTTGTATTAAAATTTGTGGTAATTTCATAGTTTACGAGGCAAAAAGAAAAATAATTCAGTTTTCTCATGAATTTTAAAAATTCAATTTTTTCCAGTACTTTTAGTAAAAATCCCTGACTTTTCCCTGACTTCCCTGACCAATTTTACTTTCCCTGACTTTTCCCTGAATTCCCTGACCTGTGGTAACCCTGTTTTTGTAGTGGCAAATTTTGACAATAAATAATTTGAACATTACAAATTTTTTTATTAGCAAACATTTGTTCATTTTGATTAATATTAATTTTATTAGTTAATTTTGATAGTTAAAAACAGTATTTTGAGGGCAAAAACATATTTTGATGGTTAAAAACATTTGGATCGTAAAAAATATTTCTATGCTTAAAAAATATGTCGATGCTTAAAAAAATATTTCGATAGTAAAAAGGGGAATTTTTTTTCCAATGCATCGTGAGAAAAATTTCTTCCGCACCTGAAATGGTGAACCATCTATTATGGTCAATTCGCATAGTTTTTTTACGACGTTGACACTGAAGAAGTTGAGTCTTAATTACCTTTTCCTTGACACCAACACTGCATGCCATGATTTTCAAGCTAAAACGATAAAGTTAGAGCGCTTTATTTTAAATTACACCTGGGGATAATTGATCCATTAACGTTCACTAGCGGTCGTTGACTAAACTTTGATGCTGCGCGAGAAGAAATGTCGCATTTTAAAATAGAAATTTTCAAAAAATTTTACGATACGACTATAAGTTGTGTTTGTTGCGCAATTATAATTTTGTGTGGACTTCCCTCTCATCATCATCATCAGCGACTTTCCTTAAATAGAAGTAACGCTTTTTAGTATTTTTTTACACGCTCATCTTCTGAGAAGAAGCAAAGGAAAAATCTTATGAAAAAAAAATGAAATAAAAGTTGTGCTCTATCATTTTTGTTCGGTAAAGGAATTTTTGCCCTTTTGGAGAAAAGATAAGTCCGTTAGGAAGAAAAAGGTCCGGGGGGGAAATTATTATTTTTTTTTTTGGATTAAAGAGAATGTTTATATGGGAGAAGAATTTTTTTTCACCATCTGGTAGATTCGCACGCAGTAAAGTTTCCTGCGCGGGAACGTTTTTTATTGAATCTCGTTAATAATCAAAGACGAGTTGTACCATTCATGCGTGATTTCTTGGCAATGTTGGCCGTTCATTACTCAGCAATACGTGCGAATCGCATGTAGCGAAAAAGCAACATGCTGTTGCTAGATGCGGAGGATACTGGCCTGTTTTAATGGAAGACCACTGTAGCGATGACCTCTGATCGTCTCACGTTTAAGGCCTTTTGCATTTATGCACCATTTGAGTAAAATCAAACGCATCTGCGTCATTATCATTATATACTGACCGCCTTCCTCCCCCCCCTCTTTCCCACTGTTTCTAATTCCTTCTTCCTGTGGCTGTATGGAAGAATTCATGATCTACTCTTTAAACACGTTTTTTATTACACTGATAATGACGACATTGATGATTTATAATTACTGTCGACCCTCGTGAGCGCGTACTGGCGGAATGTGGAAATAGAATTTATTAAAGGTTGTGTTACGTGTGAAAATTTGGTTTAGGAGAAATTAAATTAACCCGTTGCCTGTTAACGACCCAACGTTGGATCGGGGAAAAAGATGGCCCAGACTGTTCACGACCCAACGTTGGGTCATGAAAGTTTTAGCAAAAAATAGAAATTTATTATTTAAATTATAAATTAAATTCTTTTATATCATTATTCGCATACTATAGGTGTCAAGGATACTAAAGAAAGTAATAAATAAATCAATGTTTTTTTTTTTAAGTAATATAACAATTGAAAAGATTTTGATGGACATTTTGCGGCACTAAAATAAATATTTTTCCAAACAGCGAAGGGGTTAACATGAATTTGTTACTCTTCCATATTTTTACACCGAAAAAAAATAAATTGACGTTCTTCTACACAAGAAAAAAAATTTTAAAGCACTCTCTAAATTTGAATTAGCAAAAATGTTTACTAATTTGAATAAGTGTCTGACTTTTTTGCTTTTGAATTAGTAAATTCTACTAATAAATACACTGAATGAAAATGTATATTAAATTTTGTTAAAGTATTTTACAATTTGGGGAAAAAGTGCAACAAACCGAAATTTTGATATAAATAATACTAAACATTAAAAAAATTTATTTAGAATTTAGTAAAGTTATATTAAAATATTTAAAATTGAATTTAAATTCTTGATATTTGATATAATTATACTAAATTCGACATAATTTTTTTTAAAGTTTTATATTTTTATATCTAAATTTCGGTTTGTTACAGTTTTTCCCCAAATTGTAAAATACTTTTACAAAATTTAATATACATTTTCTTTCAGTGTAGTAATTTCTACTAATTTATAAGTAAAGTTTATGAATTTAAAAGCAAAAGGTCAGTTACTAATTCATATTTAGAGAGCAAGAAAAAATTCCTCTTAACTATTTGTTTTCGATGTACGAATATTCCTCTGCAAAGTGGAAGAATTGTTGTCTATATTTCAAAGATTTTCTTAAATAAAAGATTAATTTTAATCTTTCTTCTTTAAATCAAATTATTTATCTAAAATTAAAACAAATTTATATAAAAAAGGAGATTTTTAAGCTGTTTTTTGTTTTTTTTAACGCAGCTTCAAACTTGTTAAAAAGGGACATTTAATAACATAGTATAAAAGAAGAAAATCCCCTCAATTTGAAAGAAAAACTTTAGTTAACTTTAGTACCCATATGTAAGAGGAAAAGTTGCTACAAAAGAAGAGGAATTCTCTATAAATGAAAATATTTTCTTTCCGTGTGTACCTACTCTTACTTTTTTATTCTAAAATTTGTTATCCTTACATTTTTTTTTCTTTTTTTACAAATTTGTGCAGTGTTGACACAGGTCAGGGAAATCTGAATTCAAGGAAATGTCAGGGATTTTTTATTAAAAGTACTTGAAGAATATTACATTTTTAGAATTTTAATTTAAAATATTAGAAAGAATTGAATTTTTAAGAAGTTTTAAATAATTGCAAAGATAGTCTATTATTTTCAAAGATTATAAAATTCTTCACAGAAATTTAAAATGTGTTAAAAAATTTTTTTTTTTAATTTATGTCGAAAGTTAAATTATTTTTCTAAATAAAAAAATTCTCCCAAATTCAATAATTTTAAAAAAATTTTCTTAATTTAATGATTATCAATATCTACTATTTAAATAAAATTTACCAAATGAATGCAATTATTAAAGAAAATTTTTTATTAAATTTTACACAAACATTTAATTATTTCTATAAATCATAAAAATTCCATAGGAACTCAATTATTAAAAATTTTTAAAAAAATTTTTTCCGTAATAAATTCATTATTTTTATAAATAAGAACACTTTTGACAGAGGTTCGATTTTGTAAAAAAGTAATAAAATTCAAATACAGTTAAATATTTTTTTAAAAATATTGTCAGGAATTTAATTATTTTTATAAATAAAAAATTCTTCTCTGAAATTAAATTATTTTAAAAAATTTCCTTCCATTCAATCATTATTAATATCTAATATTTAAATTAAAGTTTCCAAATGAATTCAACAACAAACTTTTAATTATTTGTATAAATCATAAAAAATTTCATAGGAACTCAATTATTTAAAATTTTTTTTCATAAATTTCTTCGCAAAATTCTTATTCGAAATTCAGTTATTTTATAAATTTGAATAAAATTCTTGTCTAAATGTCAATTACTTTCAAAAATTTTCCTTCAAATCAGTGATTAGCAATATCTACTATTTAAAAAATTTTGATAAAATTCTACGTAAACATTTAATTATTTTGATAAATAAGAAAATAAAAATAAACTTCATTTTAGGAATTCAATTATATTTTCATAAATATTAAAACTTATCGCAGAGTTTCAATTATTTTAAATACAATTTTAATTAAATTCATCAAAAAATGTAATTACGTTGAATTATTGAATACATTAATTATTTGCAAATTTGAATAATTGAAGTCTCGTTGAATTTTCTAATAAAAAATTTTATTTAAAGAGAATTTCAGTTATAATTTTAAATAATAATAATAAAATATTATGAGTATTAAATTTTTTTTTTGAATTAAATTTGAAACTTCTTTTTATATTTAAATTTTGGCTTGCTTTTGTTACAGGAGGAGAGCGAGCTCTCGAGCAAGCGGTGGGCCAGTGCGCCCCGCCGCTCGGACAGCCCCTGCATCCTGGGGGCTCCAACGTCAAGGGAGGTGAGTACTTTCACAAATTTTAATATTTATTTTTGTTTTTTACACTTAATTGGCACATATACTTAGTTATCGTATTGTTTTAACCTCAACCATAACAATTTAAAAGCAATTATAAATTAAACAAAATAAAATAAATAAAAATGTGATGCGATCTGATGAAAAGGACCTTAGAAGCTAAAAATTATAGGTTATGTTTGCAATCTTTTAAATAAAAGTTCAAAAAAATGATCAACTGTCAATGAGAATCATTAATGTTTAAGTTTTCATTACAACTGAAATATTTAATAAACACTGATTTTATTTTGCAAAAAGTAAAAAGAAACTTTTAAAGAAGAAAAAGTATGGCTAACATAACCATAAAGTGATTTGCTTCTAAAGTCCCTTTCTTTAGATCGCGTCACAAATGTTATCTAAAATAATAAGAAAACAATTTTTTCTGCATATTTATTTTTTTTATTTATTATTTATTTACTTTACGTAATTTGCAAAATAAATAAATACACTTAATTTATATCCAAAAAAAGATATATTTGACTCTAAGCCAACTAGAATTTTTATTTGTTTGAAAAAAATTTTATTTGGTTGAAATAATTTTTTTATTTATGTTGAATAAAATTTTTATTAAAAACAAATAAATAATTTAGTAAATTCTGAGACAAATATACATTTATTTAACTCAAAGAAATTATATTTAGTTTGAATTAAATTTTTCTCTGGGTGCAGTAAACCGTACAATTAGTTGAATTGTAAACAATTATAGTCAATTATAACTATTATAACAATTATAATCAATTAGTTACAATTAATTACAAAACAGTTCCGAAAATTTAGTTAGTAAAAGAATTCAGGAAAGAATCTTTGTTGTTATGTTCAGAAAAACTGTACTCTCCAGAGACTTCTTTTTTCCAAAAGCAAAAGGGTTCAGGATAGTTTGGAAGGTGGAAAAAAAATCTATATAAAGCAATAATTTCTTTTTGATTTATAAAGTGTAAATTTATAGTTTTAGATGTTTTGCGTTGACTTTCTAATGTGACGTGAAATTTGCTACAATATCAAAAACATGAAGGTTGAAACGATTAGGATTGCAATTACGTCGGTGTTAATGATAGAGAGAAATGCGAAAACAACAGTTAGGTATGATCTGAAGGGTAAGGCATTGGATACATTCGTTTTTATCGTCTCCTATTCTTCTCTCGGCTGCGGTTTCTATGAAGGCTAACGCATAATAGCGCAATTATATTCTCATTTGTCTTTAGACTTTCTGGTCTCTTTTTGCCGCCACAATCTCTCTCTTTCTCTCTCTCTCCCCTTCTCGCTCTCTATCTTCCAAATGTTAATCTAGCTCTCAGACCTTAATAACATTGCATAGAATTTAAAATTTATTATTTTTCAAACTTCTTTTTCAATTTTATAATTATTTTTATTTTTTTATTGTGTTTGTGTGATAATCGCGTTTTTATATTATTTCATCACTTTTTTTTTAATTATTCGATTATTGTTTATTATTTTTGTAAAAACATTTTTTTTGGTTGAATTATTCGGATAGTTTGCTGACAACTTGTTTTCTATAATAATAATAATAATAATAATATAATACGCAGAAATAATTTTTTATCTGGGACAGCGATAAGTTTCGCTAAAATAGCGAAAAAATTAACTAAAACAACTAAACGTTTGACTAATCTAGCAAAATTTGTAGCTGTTCCTGGTGAATATTTTTTTGCGTGTAGCACTCTTATTTTCAAAAAAAAAATTATTTATAGTGTATATTTTTTATAATAATTCAAAAAATATAAATTTATAATAATATAAAAAATATTGTATCAATATTATTGGAAGTTCATTTTGTTTGATATTTTTTTCCAAAAGTGCAAAACAGTTGTTTTTCTTCCAAAATTACTGTAAATAGTTGGCAGTGAGAAAAATAGAGAGGAGAAAAATAGCGTTTTATAGAATTGTAATTTTTTTCGCAACGTTCAGTGTTGAATGGAAAAGAAGCCGCTTTGAACTGTTGACGATATATTCGCGATATCGTAAAGTGCCACCCACAGGGTAGGCCATCTATGATGGGTGTGACTGCGAGTTGGCATTCGCTGTATGCATATTAAGTCGTGCAAGTAATGTAAAGAATACATCGCGACTCGCTAAAGGTAGTCTTCCATCTCGTTGCTTGAAAAACTGTACTCTCCTTCCCCCCCTCTCTCTCTCTTTCTCTCTCATTCTCTTTTGGATTCTGTTAAACCAGTGGCTTGAAAATGTACTTCTCACAGCGTGGGCGAAATTTCTCTTCACATATTATATGCCCCCGAGCACATGTGCATGACTGAGGATGAAACACTTTGTCATCGCAAAGAATTCACCGTTGCACTGTATTCTCTTATCGAAATTTCTTCTCTTTGTCCCCCTCTTTCTTATTCTTCTTCTTCTTCTTTTTCTTCTAATTTTTTCTTTCTCCCTTTATGTTTTTTGTCCTTTTTGTTTTCCATCTGATTCTAATTTTTAATTTATCGCAATTCTGACGATTTTGTACTGTAAAACGTAAGTGATTCTCCATATTGGATCCACCATTTTGAATTTTCAATAACCGACGTCGAGTTTATTTTTATCGAAACCAAAAAGGCGATTAATAGTACATTGTACATCTAGTGCGGAAAGAAAATGTTTTCCAATGAGTTTTCGTTAGCCAAACACAATTATTTTTATTTTTGTCCGAGAGTTTTTTAATTTTTCGTCCGCCATTTTGAATTTCGAAAAACGGTCATCAGATTCGTATTAAACGACCCAAAAAACATAAGTTACAAAAAAAACAAAAAAATTTTTTTGTTCTCGTACATACGATTATGAATTAATTTACAAAAATTCCTTCCATCGCCATTTTAAAACCGCCATCTTGTAAATTTTTAAAAAACGTTTCATATTTGTAAAGCTTGATTATTGCGGACGCGATATTTCTTGGTTAGCAACTTATATTTTAACTTGAAGCTTTCTGAAAAATATTTCTTTTACAAAATACTTTAAGCAATTCGTATTTTTTGTCAAAAAAAAATGGCCACAACTTTTACAAAGGACCAAGCACAAAATACATGAGGCATTCCATTTCAAAACGCGACCCCTTTATAAACAATTGACATTGTAAGGCAATTTTCAAATAATTATTTCTTCTATTTATTGAAACCAAACATTATTTACAATTAGTGTTTTCCAAAGAAAAATTTCTCAACTTTACGACAGTAAAAAATTCTTTTTAAAAATAATATTATTTATGAAAAAAATTAAGTTTGAAAGATTACCTTTTAAATATCTCAAAACACACTATATTCGATTTTTTTAATTTCTCAACTTTACGACAGTAAAAAATTCTTTTTAAAAAATAATATTATTTATGGAAAAATTAAGTTTGACAGATAATCTTTTAAATATCTCAAAATACGTTATATCCGATTTTTTTGAAAGTTATGTCAAAATGAAGCTTAAATATTCTAGTTTTATTTTCTGTCAACATTATAATGGACAATTCAAGGAATTTTATGAAATTAATTTTATTTTTATAAGAATTTCATAGGTTATAAAATATTTGCGGAATTTGTTTCTTTTAAGTTTTGCACAATTTAAACTCTGAAATCTTTATACAATTTAATAAATTTCTTAATCCTTTAATAAATTTTAATCTTAATTAATTAATTTAATCTTTAATTAATTTCTTCTGAATTGTCCATTATAATTTTAACAGGAAATGAAACTAGAATATTTAAGCTTTATTTTGACATAACTTTTTAAAAAATCGGATATAACGTGTTTCGAGCTATTTGAAAGGTTATATCTTTCAAACTTAATTTTTTTAATAAATAATATTATTTTTAAGAAAAGAAATTTTTTACTATCGTAAAGTTGAGAAATTTTTCTTTTAAAAACACTAACACTAAATAAAGTTTGGATTCAATACATAGGAGAAATAATTATTTGAAAATTGCCTTACAATGGCAATTGTTTATAAAGGGGGTCGTTTTGAAATGGAATGCCTCACATATAAATTCTTGATCTTAGTCAATTTTTTTTCAAACTGACTACAAAAGTAGTTCTTCGTGTCAAGAAAAAGATTCCGAATTGAAAAATCCCAAAAAATCGACTAGGATAATATTTATATGTATTTTGTGCGTGATGCTTTTATTTTTTTGCAATTTAAATGTCGGATTTTGAAAGAGGACGAAAAAGGACTTTAGAAATGTTTCCGGTCCAATTTTTATCACAAGTGAAAATAGAGAACAGTGACCTTGAAACTTTTTGATAAAAATCTGTCCTTCCCGTCCTTAAAGGATTAACTGAGTTTAACTTTATTTTTTGTCATGCGCCATATTGGATCCACCATTTTGAATGTTGACAAACCGACGAATGTTTCGTAATCGACGAGCCGAAGAACATTTTAATTCCTCACATTGCCGAGGAAAATAATTTTTTTTTCTTCAAAGACAGACGTTACAGCGGTAAGACTGAAAAATGAATCGAGTTTAGACTTGAAGGATTTAATTATAGGACATAATTTTGAAAAAATTGATTTTTTGTCCGGGACTTGTGACGAGCACCATCTTAATTTCCAGTCGCACGGATGAGAACTTGTTTTTGAACATATATATATATATATATATATATCTGTATTATAATTTGTATGGCCGCTAAAAGAAAGGAGCTCACATTACTCCGCAAGCTTCCGTGTTTAGCATCTGGTGTGCGACGACAGAATTATCAAGTTCATAATCATTGCTTGTAAATTACTCTCTTGGCCATTTCACAATCAAAATAAGGAAATAAAATTGCAATGGTCGTAAAAAGAGGACTTGTTTCTTGGATAATAAGCGTGTGAGTTTATTTACATATCTGTGGAGGGGGAATGTTTTTATTATCAAGCGGAATTTCTCTCTCTGTTTTCCTTACTATTTTTCTCTCACTTCCTTTCTATATGTCTCTTTCTCTTTTTATGTTCCTTCCTCTCTCTCTCTCTACATCTCTCAGTTATTCTGAATTTCTCTCTCTTTCTATTTTCTCTCTATTTCTCTCTCTCTTTTCTTTCTATTTCTCTCTCCTAGAGAAAAGAAAAAAAAAGAGAGAGAGAAATTAAGAATAACTGAGAGATGTAGAGAGAGAGAGAGAGAAAAGAAGACGTAGAGGGAGAAAATAGTAGAAGAAAGAAAGAGAGGGAGAGAGAGAGAGAGATAAATTCTTTTATTCCTTGTGATGAGTATTGGTCCTTTCACACGGACGCCCGCGATCCTCTTTATGCGAACTAGTGGAACATAGGACTTTAATTCCGAGCATTAGGTACGATACGATTCCGTTAGGTGGATGTATCCGCGAGCTTCCCACGCCAATTAAACATGACTCATTAACGGGCAGAAGCGGTAGTTAGGATCGATGCCTTGGACTATAAGCAACCCTTCTCTCTCTCTCTTTCTCTCTCTCTCGTGATACAACTCTCCGTGTGCAGGAGCAATCGGAACTAATCTTGACCATCCTCGCTGACTGTTCGCATTGCGATATTACAGGCAGAGTGGACCTGATGTTGCATCGGTTACGCCATGTTCTTCAAAGTGTATGTATAACGCGTGGGGTTGATACGGATGATGTCCATGGAAAGAAAACATCTTCTCAGAACACGATCGTCGTTTCTATGAGGCACGAACTTACTTTTCTCCTCTGTATCTTGGAGTTCCACTCGGCTCGAGATTGAAATTAAATGGAGCAGTTCATATTTTACAAGCTTTTCGATTTCTCCGGTCACTTTAACGAAATGTTCAAATGGCTATAGGACCAAAGCTGTAGATCATGGCATTATTTGAACCAAATTTTTCGTATCAATACGTTCCACTTTTGTATCAATTTGATACATCAGGGAAACTGTAATTTGGGTTGTAATATGTGAACATTTTCTTTGCGACAATTTTTGTTTTCTCCAAAGGGCATCATTTAGAGGTTTTTGAGTTTTAATTTCCAGTCGAATTCGGTTCGTAGAATTAGCTTAATTTCCATTTAGTAGAATTCCCTCTTAACTTACAATATTTTTTCTTGTTTATTTGTAACTTTTATTGACTAGAACACGCGGACTAGAAATATTACCCATAGGGTGTCCAAATACTTTTTTTACTTTTGTGTCACACCACTCAATTGATTTGAATGAAAACTATTTGGTTATATAGACATGTACAGGGCTCGAAGTAGGTCCGTTAATCCTGAAAAAGTCCGTAACTTTGCTTCAATTCCGTAAAAGTCCGTTTAAAAAAAGAAAAAGTTTCGTAAAGTCCGTAATTTCATTCAAAAAGGATGAAAATTTCGTAAATTGTACGATATAATTTGTAGAATTTTAGAGAAATTACAAATGATTGCAGAAATTTAATTATTTTTAAAAGTAATAAAATTCTTCGCAAAAATTCAATTATGTTGAAATTTTTTTTTAAATTCACGTCAAACTTTCAATTATATTTAGAAATATTAAAATTCTTCTCCAAAATTCATGTGTTTAAAAAAAACTAAAAAACGTCAACATTTCAATTATCAGTATAAATAAATATAAAATTCTTCAACAAAATTCCATTATTTTTAAAAATTATATTAAAATTTATTTAAAAATTTCAATTATTTTCATAATTAACAATATTTATCACACGAATTAAATTATTTTCTAAAGTAATAATATTAGATTGTTTTCAAAAATTTTTATAAAATCCATTGCAAAATTTACCAAAAGAATTTAATTATTTAAAAAAAAGTAATTAAATTCAACAAAAACTTTTAATTATTTTCAAAAAATAATAAGAATTTCATTAATAACAAATTTCTTAAATAAATTTTTTTCGCAATCATTCAACTATTTTTATAATTAATAAAATTATATCGGGATTCAATTATTTTGGTAAATAATAAAATTCTTTTTAGGAATTTAATTATTTGTAATAAAATTTTAATCGAATTCCTCAAAAAAATTCTTAGAAATTTTATTAAAATTCGTCCAATGAATTTAATTGTTTAAAAATTTGTTGATTAATTTTTTAATAGGAATTGAATTCCAAGAAAAATTAAATTATTCAATAAATTATTTATTTTTGTATTTAAATAATTGAATTCTGGTAGAATTTTTTCATAAACATTGATATAAAAATAGATTTTAGTTAAAATCTTAAATTATAAAAAAATAATTGAATTTGGGAAATTTTTTAAAAATTGTCTAAAAAAGTAATTGAATTTCTAAAAAAAAAATTTATCAAAACTTTTTAAAATGTTTGAATTTCTTCTAAAAATCTAATATTTTTTTTAAATAATTGAATTCTTGCGAAGAATTTTATTAAGACTATTGAAAATAATTGATTCCCTGAAAAGATTTTTATTATTTTACAAAAAAAATTTTAAAATTCTTGTGAAAATTTTTATTAAAATTTCTGAAAGTAATTAAAGATCTGATAAGAATTTTGTTATTTTTAATTTATGCCAAAAATTTTATTAAAATTTTTAAACATAATTGAATTCCTGTTAATTTTTAACAAGAATTTTATTATTTTTGAAAATTTTATTCAAATTTTTAAACATAATTGAATTCCTGTTAATTGTTTACAAGAATTAATATTATTTTTAAAAATTTTAGAAAATTCTTTACAAGAATTCAATTATTTTCATAAATAATAAAATTCAATGCAGAATTTCAATTATTTTAAATACAATTTTAATCGAATTTCTCTAAAAATGTAATTATTCTTAATAAAAAATTTATTAAAATTCTGTAATAGAATTCAAGTATTTGATAATTTGTTGATAACAATTTTTTTATGGGAATTGAATTTTAAGAAACGTTCAATTCTTCAATCAATTATTTAATTGCGTTTTATTTTTATTTAAATAATTGAATTTTAGTAGAATTTTCAAATAAAAATTGACTTTTATTTCATAAAAATGAATTTCAATTAAAACTTTAGTTAATCATTGAATATTAATATTTTATAATTAATTTTTTTGAAAAAGTTTAATTGAGTTTTTTTAATATACTATTTATTTAATAAAAAAATTTAACTAATAATTTAAATTTCGTATAATAGAATATTGTAAAGTAATGAATTTAAAAATTGTCAAAGAACTTTTTCGAAAATTATTAAAAATAATCGATATAAAGAAGAATTTTAGATAAAAATTTCTGAAAAATAATAATTGAATTGATAATGATTTTAATTATTATGAACAATTTTTAATAGTAAATAATATTAATTGTTATAAAACATGAAGAAATCGATGGCTTCGATTCGAAGACTCGAAGTTATCGATTTCTTCATGTTTTATAGTTATGAAAAATTGAATTTCTAGTTTCAAGTAAAATTTTCTCTTATATTTGATTCGACCTGATTCTATTTTTGCCAGTTGGTCCGTGAATGGTCCGTAATTTTTAATTTTGTCCGTAAAGTCCATATTTTTAAATACTTTCACTGCTTCGAGCCCTGCATGTGTAATAATTTTTATCCAAATTAATTAAATGCTACTTGCTTCAAAAGTATACTGAAATTAATTCAAATAATTTATTTTATTTATCTGCAATCCGTAAATAGACGTTCGATATCCATAACACTATGTTCGTTATCAAATTGAACAAGTTTGAGATTTTTATTCCAACCAAAGTAAAAAGATGTCGAATGCCAATAAACATTTGTTATATATTTTTTTCTTTTTGCCTCTAAAGATCTTTATCAACTGAAATGCTTTTTTTCTCATCATCTTTTCATTCTTAGCCTGAGCAGTTTGTCGAGATAGCTTATTTATACGATTCGTAAGTTTAATTGGTCTATTACTATGGAGCGTACCACCTCGACGACTAAATAAAAACAAGCTAGAGTAATGTGTTTGCAAAAAAAAAAATTATGATAGCAAAAAAAAAAAAAAAGAATTATAGTATATATCAGTTTTGTGTTGTGAAGATCGCAACTACAATCGAAGATCTATTCTTTTCTCCTCTCTTATCCTTCTGACCAAATAGATATATAGCCAAGCCGTTCTCATGCCATAATTGGTCACACACCTGGTTTCTATTGGTAATAAAAGGGTTGTGGCTGGGTGAACGTGAACAGCATTTGGTCCCTTGGTTATGGCTATAGGTGAGATCTGCTTTTTATAGGAAGAGAGAAATGAGAGAATGAGAGAGAGAGAGAAACATCCCCGCGTGTAGTGTGTCAATTGCTTTTATAGCTAACGGGATTAAAAATTATGTAGTTTTGAAGAAGGAAAAAAATTCTCACCTTGCATGTGTAAATAGTTTATTGTGATTTGATAATATCTATGTAACTTGGAATGTCTTGTTGTGGACAGCTTGTTTCGCGATCGCGACAAACGAACGCAAGGTGTCCGCTGAAGGTACATATAGGCATTTAGACAGACTGTGGGAGCAGGACGAACTGACTCTCTGGAAATGTTGCTTTCTCGGGAAGTTGGCCATAATTTAACCCCTCTCGAGTGTTTATCTAATTCCACATTCTGCTTTTTTGGATTCTAAAAGTAATAATTTTATTTATTTCTGCAAAAACAAAATATTATTAGAAACCTGATGATTTTTTAGAATGTGTGAGAGCTAATAATTTCTTAGTTAATCTAATGCATATGTTTAAAGTTTAATCATCTTTTAGGAATTTACGATAATCTTATAGAAAGCTTGGTGATTTTTGTAGACGATTTGATATGATTCGATTTGATTTGATATGATGATTTCCATAGAAGAATTTATGATTTTTTGAAAGGTTTGATAACTTTTGTAGAAGATCTAATGATTTTATGTAAAATTTGATGATCTTTGTAGAAGATCTTTACAGAACGGTATAGTTCCTGTAATTTGAAAGACAACTTGCGGTTGTTTTCGATAATCTTAGAGACAGCTGACAGTATTTTCAGTAACTAAATGTAACAACTGCAAATTAAAAGATTTCGAAGGAAAGATTTTTGCAATATTAAAATGCAATTATCGAATGAGAAAACAATAGTTAGCGATAAAATGGAAAATGACGTTCTATGCTGCATAGAAGACACCCGCGGGAAATATATTTTTTCGCAAAACGCTTCAAGTGCCGTTACAGAATCATCCTCGCAATGATCGTCCACTTCAGTGCAACATTGATAGTCCAGAACGCGATTACAACAATAGATTCACGCCGCCCACACGCAGCGATTCTTAATGGCAATGCAGAAATGTACCTTGCGCATCTTTATCTCTAAAGAGTCGCCGATTTCGAACGCAACACTTCCCATCGTCACGAAGGTGTGGCTAGTGCCTATACACTTACACATTACACAATTCGTCAGGAATATCAGAAAATTAAAATTCTTAAATTCTAAAGACTATTTAAATAAAGTAATAGAAAAACAAAAGTATCAAAAATACAAAAATGCAAAGATGGAAAAATACAAAATTACAATTCGGCACTGAACAGCAATCGAAGAATACCGCACTAAAGTAATAAATTAAAAATGCAAATAAGTGACAAAACTTCCCCGCGCCTCTGAAAGGAGTACAAACAAACAAACAAACAGACACACACTCAGTAAGCTTAAGACATGTGATGAGAAAACTTTGTTTGCTCGACTTTGATGAAGTTACGGTGGTCGTTGCTTGACCTGACCATCTTGGTCGTCATATAAAACCTACGCTCGCGACTCTCCCGAGAGACGAGAAAGTGCTTTATTGCATTGTCTAACCAAAGAGAGGATGAACTTGATGACGGCCTAGCCCAAGTTTTCTTCACGATCGTGGGTAAAACTTTTGCGCGCACACACAACCTGCGCCTATTTCTCTCTCGCCACACATTAATATTCCAGAGAAATCCACTATTCTCAAGATCCCGAGATGATTATCTTATGATAAAAAGATGCTGCGCTTTTGATGTCGTAATTATAATTTAATGCGAATTTCTAGTGCCTCATCCTAATATGTATATTTTACATCCATATAATATTTCCTCATTTAATACATATAAATAAAATTCTTCCCTTTTTTCCCTGTTTGTTAAAGTAGATTAAAAGTAGAATAAAACGCAAGATCGTGATAATTAAGAACAAAAAAGTATTTGACTTAATTCAAAAACAATAATTAGAAAAAACCTTCAATTTGTGTCTACAATTCACAGTAAATCGTGAGGTATTAAAAAGTGTTTGCAGATTAAATTATAACAGCAAAAAAGATTAAAATAATCAATTTTGGTGTTATTTTTTACAATGGATGAAGTTTTAGTTTATTAAATTTTTTTAAAATTATAAAACATGAAGATATCGATAACTCCGACCCGAAGACTTATTTCTTTATATTTTATAATAATTAAAGATGACCAAGTAATAAAATCATTATTTTATATTACAAGAATATTATACTTCTTCAAAATTGTTTACATTATTTCAATTCAATTATTTTCAAAAACTTTTAACTACAATTTTACTTTATATCTATTATTTTTAACAATAATTAATTAATCAATTTCACGAAATTTTGAATTATTCCTAAATTCTTAAATTACACGCATATTAGAAAATAAAAACTTCAGATAATATTAAAAAAATTCAATTAAACTTTTTCAAAAATATTAATTTCAAAATTCAATTATTTCCAAAAAGTTCACTGTATACTTCTTTTAATATTCAATTATAATCTAAAATTTTAACTGAAATTCATTTTTATGAAATGAAAATTAATTATTATTAAAAAAATTCTACAAGAATTTAATTATTTAGATGCAAAAGTAAATAAACTATTGAATAAATGAATGTTTCTCAAAATTTAATTCTGATGAAGAATTTTAGTAACAAATTTTTTAATAATTCAATTCTTTTGTCGAATTTTATTAAAACTTGCAACAACATAATTACTTTTTCTAAGGAATTCAATTATAATTGTATGAAAAATAATTGAAACTCTACGATGAGTTTTATGCGAATTTTCAAATTTATTCCTCTACAATTCAATTTTACAAAATTTCAATTATTCGGAAATTCTGCAATTAAATATATATTGAAAAATAAAAACTTGAAATAATTTCAATAAAAATCCTATTAAACTGCTAAAAAGAATTAATTATTGTACAGAATTTTTTGTCAAAAATATGAAACATTACGAATTTCAATGATTTTAGTTTGAAATTTTTTGAAAATTTAATTATTTCTAAAAATCCACGTTATAATGCTTTTAATACTTAAGTATAATCTAAAATTTTAACTGAAATTCATTTTTAAAACCATTTTTATTAGTAAATTCTACGAGAATTCAATTATTTATATACAAAAATAAATAATTTATTAATTTCATGTTTGTTGAAAGTAAATTCTCATAAAAAATGTTATCAACTAAATTTTTTAAATCATTAAATTCTTTAGACGAATTTTATTAAGATTTTTAAGAATAATTACATTTTTCGAGAAATTTGATGCAAACTGCATTAAAAATATTTGAAATTTTGCAATGAGTTTTATTATGTATGAAAATAATTGAATTCCTAAAATATTTTTGTTATTTATAAAAATAATTGAATCCCAGTTGAAATGTTATTATTTATGAAAATAATTGAATTATTACGAAGAAATTTCTAAATAAATTTGTATTCCTGTAAAAATTTGTATTATTTATGAAAATATTTGAATGTTTGCGTAGAATTGTACTGAAATTTTTGTTAATAATGGAATTCTTTTCGAAAATTTTTATTAAAATAGTAGATATTGCAAAATTATCGAATTTTAGAAGACTTTTGAAAATAATTGAAATTTTGACAAGAATTTGATAAAAATTTTATAAAATAACGGTAATTAGGGAAATTACCGTCAGTTGTCTCTAAACTGAAACTATCGTTAGTTGTATTTATTGCCATTTTGAAACTAAACTAGTACTATTAAGGAGGATGGTGACCGTAACATAACCTCAAAATCTGTAAAAAATAAAAATTATATTCTAACGCAAACAAAAATAAAATAAATATATCAATTACAAACAATTGTAAAAGATCTAGTTTACTACTTTCGAAAAAAATTATTTTAAGGCAAAATAGTTTGTCAACAATGATTTTTTTAACATTTAATTATTCTTCATTCAGATCAGACAAACATTGCAATTTTTAATCAATTTTTATAAACAATACCTCATTTTAATCAGTGAAACATTCTCCAAAATCGTTATCTTGTCAATACTGTTAAAAGTATATTATTAAAAAATTATTTAATAAATAAACAATGTTTTTTTTATAATTTTTTAATAACATACTTGTAACAATATTAAAAAATAACAATTGTAGAGAATGATTCACTGAATTAAATGAGCTATTGTTTATAAAAATTGGTTGAAAATTGCAATTTTCGTCTGATCTGAAAAGAAAAAATAGTAAATGTTGAAAAAACATTGCAAAATATTTTGTCTTATTATAATTTTTTTTCGAGAACAATAAAACAATATCTTCTGAAATTATTTATAATTGATATTTATCTTGTTAGTGTTTGCGTTAGACATCATTTTATAATTTTGATAGATTTTAAGCTTATAATTTCGGTCACCATCCTCCTTAACTACTAACGCGCCCTTTTGATTCGTTTTTTGTCTCAATTTGATATCCTTAGAAAGACTGTTTATTGAAAATAATATTTTATAAGGAGGGAACTCTAGTATTTGCTATAAAAATAAATCTCTAAAAATAGAAATAGTTTTTCGATGAATACAGATACATACACCTGGAGAAATCCCATTCATCCAACAATAAGTGAAAGAGTGAACCGTATCCTTGAAACAATTGTTCGTGAAAAGTTCACTTCCTTGTTCCGTAATTATTCCGTAGGCTTTGACGTTGGATGGTTGCCGTTGCTGTTGTTGGAAGCCTACTAATTTACGAGTCGACAAGTTAGGCGTTGAACGCATCGCATAACATACGAGGTGTGGCCTTAAAGATACGCGAATAGTATAACTTTTCTCCCATAGAATCATATATGATGTCCATGTAGTGAAGAGGGGGTGGTCGATGCAAAATACGTTGAAACTGAGGTGCGTCTTTCGATTGTACCACGGAATTGCTTTGTCGAGGGCATTGTCGAAGGCATAACTCGACGATTCACACGCGGCCCACGGATCTCCCCCTGGCATGCATGTAGAGTCTGTATCTTTCTCTCTTTTACTCTTTTCATTATCCTTCTTTCTTTCTTTTTTTCTCTTTCTCTCCTTCTACTTTATCAGCCCACTTTCTTCTTCAACTTCCTTTGTGGTCCATTGACGCGCCATTTGGCACTCATAGACGAAGGCGTGCCCCTTTGACTTCTCATCGTTTCATTCTTGCTTTCAGAGAGAGAAAAAAAATTTACAATCTGATTGCTATCGCTTTATATTTGTATAGTCTTTCATAATATTGCGGATAATAGGAACATTTTTTTTTACGGGTGCTTTTTTTTATTTGAATTCATAGGAGCAACTTTCTTTACTATTTCTTGTTGTATTTTTTTGGTACTTATTTCTGCTTGATTTTATATTGTACTTTATTTTTATTATATAAAGTCTAAAGTGTTTTTTGTAGATCATCTGCTACTTATATGGAAAGTTTCATGATTTTTAGAGAAAGTTTGATGATTTACATTATGTATGATTTTTGATACTTTTAAGTATATTAGGGTGAAAGGAGGCCTATATTTAAACCATTTGGGAATTTAATTTAAATGATTAGAATTTACATTTTTACAAGTGAATAAGTAGAAAATAAACAAAAAGTTTTTTAAATTGTAATCCAATTGACTTCAAACTTTTTATTCGGGGGTTTTTAGGGTCTCTGATTACGAATTTTAAATTGGATTTCAAAAATTCAAAATTGACTAAAATATAATTCTTATTTGTAAAAATTTATATTTCCATCATTTTAATTACATTCCCCAATGGCCTAAATATAGGCCTTAGGGGTCCTCCTCCTTTTATTAGTTTTAAACCAGTCCAACAGTTGTATTGATAAACTGGTATGTTTATCAAAAATTGTCTGTGCTTGTAGATCTGATGATTCTCAAACATAATCAAATCATTTTAATGATTTTTGTAGAAGATCTTATAATTTTATGGAAAGGTTGGTGATTTCAGAACGAAATTTATGCGATTTTATGGAAGGTTTCATGACATTTGTAAAACATCTGATGATTATATAAAAAGTTTGATGATCTTTATAAAAGATCCGATAATTTTATGGAAGGTTTGATGATTTTTACAGATGATCTAATGGTTTTATGAAAACTTTGATGATCTTTGTAGAAGATCCGATAATTTCATTTAAGGATTGGTGACTTTTAAGATAGTTGTAATAATTGTATTTTGATAGTTTTTGTAAAAGATTTGGTGATATTATGGTAGGTTTGATGATTTTTGTAACTGATTTGACGCTTTTACTACAAAAGTTAAATAATTTTTGTAAAATATCTGATAATTTTGTGGAAATTGGTGATTTTTGTACGAGGATGAAAGCTCTTTCTAAAAGTTTGTTCATTTTATTAATAGTTAAATGATTCTTTTATGTAGGAAATTTAATTTAAGAATTTGAATTGCTTAACAAAAAAGTTTTATGATTTCCTTGATAACTTGATGGTTTCATCACAAAATGTCCTACGATTGTATTGCTAAACTAAATAGGTTTGTTAAAAATTGTTTGATTTTGTTTGTAGATCTGTTGATTATATGAAAATTTTTTTGATTTTCGTCGAGTTTTTAATTTTCTACGACGATTTGATTCAATATTTGATGATTCTGTTTTTTTAGCTGATGATTTTATTCAAAGTTTCATGATATTTATTTTGTTTTTTTCTATTATCATCTCCCTCAACTACCATTGTTATGTTTAATTTTACACATTATCTCATATGTTTTTTATTATAATTTATCCAATTTTCATTTAATGCCGCTTCTCGAGAAAACGCATTTATTGACTAATTGATGATGTTCTACGCATCAATAGAATGGACAAAAGCTCATAAAATTCTTCTTAAATTACACACAACCGCTCCATTCTATTAGGTATATGTTTGATGAATTACATCACTTAATGACTCGATACTTTGCAAAAATACAGCTCGGTAATTTGCAAAGTACGATTCGAGAGAAAATTATTCTTTCGATTCTCCCCAAAAATTGTACTTTGTGATGTCAAATTCACATTTAGAGAGTTGATATCAAAAAAATTTGATCAAGTCAATATTTATACTTTTTGTAAGAATCCGTTGCAATTTGATATTTTCTGGTTGAAGAAGAGTTGAAAAAGTGATAAAAAAAAGTTGTGAGAAAAAATAAATAGAAATAATAGGTACGTGTGAAGTGAGAGAAATTTCTTCCAAGGATGAATTTTTTTCCTTATAAAAAAAGTGCTCGTTGAGACATTGTGGCGTAACCATCTGTTTAGTTTGAAATACCGTAAATAGGACCCATGCGTTTTATTGCGAATTCACGACTCGCCCCATTGATGTGTTGAGTAAATTCCAGGATGATAGGCGCGCGAGACAAGTCGCCTGTAATTTTCGAGTCAATCACTTCGGAAAATGACGCGATGATTGTTACCAACAACGATGACGACGACGACGACGGCTTTGGAGAGAAGAGAATAGAGCGAGAATTTAAAGAGAGAAAGAGAGAGAATATAAAGACAGAGGGGGAGAGAGAGATGTGTGAAGAGTTTAGATTCCAAAGAACAGATGCTATGCAGGGGAAGATGAGGCCTAACTGCATCTTTTTCTCGTCGATGGAAAGTGGGCCTTCTAGCTGAAGAGAAGTGAGAAGAGCATTGGCTGAGTCGCTGGTAGGACGTGATTTATTATCCATCGCCTAGCATTGGCTGCTGAGTGTAGTGCCCCCTGCCTCGTAAACACGCGTAGCGATCTTCGGTTCAATACTGGTGTACACCAACTTACAAACACTTGGTTTGCGACGTTGTCACGGTCGCAGGTGAACATTCACCTCGTTGTTAATGGATCGAGCTTTATGGCTCTATACTACCCACGTGTAAAACTAGTAGTTGATCCATTGACTGATCTTTCACTCTAAATCCCTCATCCTAACACGGTTCATTCCCAAATGGCAATTCTTTAGCGTCCAAAGGGTCTAATTCATCTAATTGTTCTGTCATTTACTTGCAATCATAATTTATTTACTCTAATCATTATTTTTCTTCATTATTATCATTGTTAATTCCGCATATTTATTTTAATACGCGGTTCTGAATTAATTAAACTTAAACGTTAGTTAATTATGTGTTGAAGTTATCGATCACTCCGAGTCAAGTAAATGGAAAAAAATTAAAACAATTCCTTTAACGTTTTCAACAGCAAAGCTGCCCTCTTCAGAAACTATAATTTATTTATTAAATAAATTTAGACAATTAGTTCATTACAATATTAAATATTAAAATGAAATAACATTAATCAAATTATTACCGTAAAAATTGCGAAAAAAATTAAATTATATATACATATTTAAAAGAAAGAAATGAATGGAGGAAACGTCCTCATCACATCGTATACGATTAGACACTAATTCATATTATAAGTTTCCAGAAGATACAAACGTGGATCGATAAAGATGAGGTGAATAACCCATCAGTAAACAGAAAACGAAAACTCAAGGTAACTCAGATTACTTCAACACATAAATAATTTTGAAACCGAGTGATAGAATCATTATTATATTATTAAACGTTAGTTGTCAGAAAGGTAAATGAATGGGAGTAAACAATTGTTATTTTACTCTAATTACAATATATATATTTTGGTTGTAAGTTTTATACATATGTTGAAAAGTGTAAAGTGTATGAATTCGCGATGATGTCCATCTATATTCTGATTTTCGTTTTTGAAGAAGTTGAACTTCTGATGTGTTGGAAATAGGGAGGGATGGTTCAAAATTTAGCAAAGGAAGGATTCGGCTTTCGCGGATTGGTCATATGTAGGAAAACTCCAAAAAGACGGGTTTATTAAATTCACCTAGAGGTTTGGCATCGTCGAGACAAGTCGGAGATCGCGGTTGTAAAAAAGGGTCCTCGAGAGGTTCTTGAACAATGATCCTAAGCCTAACAATTTAGACGATCCGTATTCGATCGGATAATACATTTTTATGATGCTATTTCCGAATTACCAGTCGACAATTTAGAAGAGCAAAATTTTAGATGCAACAAAAAATATGAGTTTACAAATTTTATTGCTGTTTTTCCAGGTGGAGTTTTGCTAAATTTGAGATTGATAGAAACGAATAATCGTTAAATATATTGTCATGGTGTAAATGTTAGTATTGTGTTTAGTTTGTGAAAATGAATGTCATTAGTTGCAATATAGATAAAGTAACAAATATTAAATTACTATGGCATGTGTCGAAGCAACAATCATTCTTTATTATTTATCTTTAGTGAAATAGGAAGTGAAACTACATTGTATAAAATTAAATCACAATTCTTCTAAGTTTATCATATTGAGACAAAAAATAGTTTTCACCAGTTTGGAAACCTCAGGGTTTTCGGTAGAGTCTTTTATTTGGTGTTACAAATCGAGTTTTTTGGATTAATAAATAAGCCAATTGTTTTAGTGAACTCTTTGTGTTTCATTCTTTTATTTGTTTAATTTTAATTGTTGTGTGGTTAAGGATTGTTTATAAGAGTTGCCGTTGGTGTCATCGTCTTGTCTCGCCGTCGGTTTTGGGTCTGAAGCGGAACCTCCTCTTAGATATTTTAAAGTTTTTGTCTTGTGGTTAATCATTACACGGTCGATACAAATTAATTCGAATATTAATAAAAGATCTGTTATAAATTGCATGTAGTAATTTTGATCCGTTATTTATCACAATTTGATAAACTTGGAAAAACTGCGGTGTCAAAAACTTTTGTTGTTTGATAGTTTTTTTGTATGAAGATAATGATAAAGTTTAAAAGAGTTCGAAATCATTTCAGTGGGAAAAGCTTCTATCAAAAGAGTTTCAAACGATCAAGTTTGAATTGAGTTTGAAATTTTGAATCAAAAGAGTTTCGATCGACAGAGATTCGGTCGGAACAGTTTCGATCGAGAGATGAGTTTCGAACCCTGAATTTAAAGCACATTCAAGGTCATGAATTAGAAAATATTTCGAGACGTGTTTTGCGAGATTCGGTAAACGTGTCTGAACGCGTGTCTGTCAATCACCTAATTTAAGATTTACAAGCCTTCCGTGACGAGCGTCGTAATTGCTGGCTTGTCCCCCCCTTTCTCTCTCCCTCTAATTCTCTCTCTCTCTCTCTCTCAACACGCCGATGAGGTTGGTAATTGGCATTGATAAACACAGAATCTCATCCGTTGATGTTGGGTACATTTAATCTGACGATAGTGTTTAATGATAGTGCACCACGTTTCCGGGGAGATTGATTGATCGATCAAAAAAAGAAAAAGACAGATTAAAAGAATTAAGAAAAACTCAGCGTTGAAATTAAATAATGATAAATTTGCTGTAATGAAAACACCCACCGTGAATGATTAGTTGAATAGTGAAATTTATGTATTGGAATATCAGAAAAACGATAGTCTTTATTGAAAGTCTGATTGGTTTTCTTGATTTTCTAGAAAATTTAATTTCATAATAATTTTGATGATTGTCTTGGTTATTTATAGGCTCTATACTAGAATGTTGATGATTTTACAGAAAGTTTGGGGAAGAATTGACTTTGTAGTTTTGATGATCCACTGGGAATTTTTTTAATTGAAAAATAAGCAGACAGATAAAAAATTTGCTTGAATGAAACACAGTTTGTAATTGAATTATATATAATTTTTATTGAATCAAATTTATTATGTATTGAACCAAAATTGTTATGCATAATAAATTATAATTTAAAGATAATTTTTGGTTATCATTTTTGGTTTTTGGCTATAAAAAAATAATTATATTAGATTCAAATATATTGTTTTCTCAGTGTTTAATTAAAAACCTAATGGTATTTGTTAGAACATTCATAATTTTATAAGAAAATTCCAGAAAATTTAGAGATAGAATATTTAATTTCATTGTATTCCTGATAAGTTTATTAAAAATCAGGTGATTTTTTTAAAAGCCTTATTATTTTATTACAAGCTTGGTGATTTTATGAAAAATTAGCTCGATTTCTTTTTAACCGATTTTTTCTTGACGATTTTAGCAAAAATTTGATGAATTTAGCTACATTTTAATTATATTTGACCTGAAACTATTATTAAATTTCGCGTAATTCTCATACATTTAGAATAAATATTAAATAAATGGTATGTAATAATAAAAATGATAAAAATTTTTAGTCTTTTTTTGTTATTAATAAAAGTTTGATAAAACGACTAAAAGCTTGATAATTATACTAAAAGTTTTATAATTCAACTAAACATTTTACTGAAAGCTCGATAATTGAACTATAAGTTTGATAAATGTACCAAAAGCTCGAAAATTGTAATAAAAATTTGATAAGGTTCTTAAAGTTTGATAATAGTTTCAAAGGTTCGAAACACTGAAAAGAAATCTATTTTATTTAAATAACCGATTATTTGACTATTATCAATTAAATATTTACTTTAATCAAATAATTTTTCATTGAATCAATTAGATAATATTTGCTTCAAACACTGAAATTTTTTATACAAATATAATTTATTTGATTCAAATAACAATTATTACATTGAAGTAAATATTTATTTGATAATAGTCGAATAATCGGTTGTTTAAATCAAATAATTTATTTTCAGTGTTATTTTATGAAAAGTTCGATAATTCATAATTGTAACTAAAGTTTAATAATTTTATTAACAGCTTCATAAGTGTACCAAAAGTTGAATAATACAGCATTAAAACTTCCTAATTGTACCAAAAGTTTGATAAGAGTAATAAAAACTTTCTAATTGTACCAGAAACTTGAAAGTTTTATTAAAAGTTTGATATTTGTAGCAAAAGTTTCATAGAAGTACTAAAAGCTTAATAATTATGTACTAAAAACTTGATAATTTACACAAAAGCTTTATTATTGTATCAGAAGCTTGGTAGTTATACTAAAAGCTTTATAATTGTACCAGAAGCTTGATAGTTATGCTAAAAGCTTTATAATTATACCAAAAGTTTGATAAAACGACTGAAACCTTAAATAATTATACTAAAATTTTTATAATTTATAACTAAAAGCTTTTTCAACCAAATTCTTCTTAATTCTGCCAAAAACTTGATAATAGTACTAAAAACGCTTGATGACTCTGTCAAAACCTAATAATTGTCATACAAGGTCAATTATTTTCTTTCACGAAATGTCAAAAAGTTTAATATCAAAACCGTAAAAAGTTTTATAATTTCTTTTCTTTTTCTTGATGATCTCATTTAAAAAATCAAAAGAAAAATTACCGACTAAAAGCTCTTCAATTTGAAAAAGCGAAATTTATTTTCCTTCTTCTCAGATAAGAATCAGGAAAGCACAAATTTCCGGGAATAAACGATTGTAAAAAAAAAAGTTTTCTCGTTTATTATCCCGAACTAGAATGTGCAATGCCAAGTGTAATTTTACGTTTCTACTCCTTTTCGTTTACCGTGCTGTTTTAATTGAGCCTTGATCGCACACTATCATTGGGATCTAAGTGATCGTTCGCGATGACCCGCTGACCGTAATGACTGTAACGATCGACCACCTCAGAGAGCGAAAGATTATCTCGTTTCATTTTGTTACCAGCAACTTGAAACTCATTTCTTTTTCCATATCTATATATGCTTTTACATGTGTTCTTATTTGTTCAACTTTATATAGAGTCGGACATTTTTCTTTTGCATTTATAAATAGATCGTTAACTTTATTATTTTAGTAGAAAAAATTAAAGGCTCGAAAACATGGAACATAAATTTTATTTACAAGATAAATATTAGTTTGCAGATAAACATTTATTTGACACTAACAAATATTTGATAATAGTAATCGTTCATATTTATTTTAGCAAAAATAAAAATTTGTAGAATTAAAATTCTCCAACAATTTGGGGGTTGTATATTTTTGACTTTAAAAATTAACGACGATGAATATATTTAATTCGCCCTTCCGCGTTTTATTCCGCTGAGTTATTATTGTATATAATAGAGTATATCTATCAACGAGTAGGTTAAAGTGCTATTTATGTACGGCATAAATACTCTATAGTTGTTTAAGAATGGCATAACAATCATACATGTGTACTGAATCTGATTAATAGAACTGCATGTCATGCATCATCGCTTATTATTTGTCATGTATATAATTTACGCTTCTAGGCGTGTTTGAACACTGAAAGAAAAAAAAATTATGTAATTCATTACGGAAGGTGTTATTAAATATGAAAATCAATACTCATTATGTATTTCGAAATGTATATTGTTCTGAATTCTTAATACTTTTTTTTTCTTTTGGGGAATACGAGAGAAGAGATAGATTCATCTCTTCACGAAAGGTGTGTCAAAAGACACGCCTGAAGCACGATTTCCCAATAAAAAAAAAAGTTGGCAGTGATGTGTTGAGTATCCAATTACTTTTAATGGTAATAATAGTTTCTTGGATGATATTCAGTTTGGCAGAGGCGTTCTTGATTTTCGATCAGAATTTTCAATAGACTCGGGAATTTTATTTGAGAGTGAATTGATCATTTTGATAATTATAGATATTTCACTTGTTTGTTAATTTTTAGTTATTTAATTTTTTTAGATTTATAATTTTGTGAAATTCTATATGCGCAGAGTTTTAATATTAATTTTACTAATAACAAAATAAATTAATTTGGTTTTTTCTAACTTATGATCAATTTTTTGTCTTAAAATTTTTAAAAATTTTGATTGCTTTAAGGAAAGTTACATTAAAAGTTTATGTAGAAGGTTTTATACAGATTTATCTAGATTTTATTTAGATTTCATTTAGATTTTATTTGTGGGGCAAAATTCCTCAACTGCCCAGGTCAAAAAATGAATTTTTTCGAAACTTTGCCAAAGTGTTACTATTATTAGTAGAAGTGTACATATATTAAAATTCAAGGTCAAATTCTTAATTTCAATACATTTAAAAATCGGTTTTTCTAATTTTTGTCTAACCTATCACAATAGAAAGCTTACCTTCTTTCCTATGAGTCATCTGAAAATCAGAGTGCAACCTTGAAAATTTTTGAAGAAAATAATTATGAATCATTATTTTCTATATGAAATAATGGTAAATTAATATTTTCTTCAAAAATTTGAAGAAAATAATTATAAATTATCATTTTCTGTATGAAATAATGATAAAATTAATATTTTCTTTAAAAATTTTCTGGGTCCCACTCTGATTTTTACACGACTCAGGAAGAAAGGTAAGCTTTTCATTGGTATAGGTTAGAAAAAAGTACAAAAAACAAACTTCGAAGTGAAGAATTTGACCTTGAATTTCAAGGTCAAATTGAAAAAAAAGAATTTGCTGGTGAAAACCCCTTTAAAAATCACTATTCACACTTTTAATTTGATTAATTTTAATTACCTTTATATTAAATCCAAACAAAAATATTTTCAAAAAAATTAAAATTTTGAAACCCCGTAACTCAAAAAATATTTTATCTAATTAAAAAAAAAGTTATATAAGTAAAGTTAAAAGTTATATAAAATAAATTTTTTGACCTGGGCAGTTGAGGAATTTTGCCCTTTATAAATATTTATTCAGAAAATTCAATGATTTTAGTAACATTTTAACTCATCAAAATGTAACTGAAATTGTTTTTAATTTTTACGTTTTTAAAATTTTAAACTGTTGTTGGAAGTTTGATAGTTTTAATGTCAGTTCGATGGTTTTGATAAAAATTTAATGGTTCTACTCAGAACCTAATGAAGTTTTAAGAAAGCTTTTCAATTTGATTTCAAAAATTTAGTGATTTTCAAGAAAATCGAGTAGTTTTTACTGTATATTTGATGATTTCATTTAAAGTCCAGCAAGTTTTGTAGGTTTTATTAATAATTTAGTAATTCTTGAAGAAGGTTTAAATGTTGATGAATTTATTTAAAAACCTAATAGTTTCATCGAATGTTCCTTGATAATTTCTATAGATGATCTGATGAATATTTAAATTTTTACGATTTTATTAAAAGTTTTTGCTGATTTTTGTACAGTCTGGTAATTTTTACAATCTGGTAATTTTTATACAAAATCTGATGCTTTTGATGAAAGTTTTGTTTAATTGAAAGTATGATGGTTTTACGTAAAACATGATAGAAAATTTATAAGAAAATTTCTATAGGAAATAGATGTTCTTTGAAGATGATTGTTGAAAGTAGTTTAGAAATAAATTCAGAAATAAATTGAAAGTGAAAAAGTTGACGCCGCAGTAATCAGTGAATCGCACTTCTCAGTTTATATCTCATAGGTCCTGAATGCAAGTCATGCAGCCAGGAAGCTATTGGCTCCCTACTGGTCGGTAGCAGCGGCGTAATATCATTATCATTTGCTAAATGAACCTCGTGGGGTTAATCAATTAATAGAACTCGCTATTCCTTTTGCTGATCTTCTAGCGCCATTTATTACATCTTCCACTCGGAAGTGAATTTCATCAGAATTCTCAGACCATGGAATTATTCGAATAGAAGTGTAACCAGAAATCATTCAGATTGTAATGTTCTTTATTATTACTTTCGTAAAATTGATTCACTTATTTATTTATATCATTTATTGCTTCCTTATTGTTTTTATTTCTTTGTGTATTATGGTATTGCCTTAAACAAACTTCAATTTATGATGAAGATTTTGAATTTGTAGGAGCAAAATCTTTTTGATTAAGTTTTTTTTGTTGGTGCAAAAGACTATCTAAAATTCGAGATCACGTGTTGAGTGAGACTAACGAACCGGTCGTTGCTCAAGTGTCATTTCGAGTCCGGCACACGTTTCATTGTACAACTGAGTTCACTTCTTTTGAGTACTTCCTTAAATGGACTTTCAGAAAAGGTACCGACAGTGCGGAAAAAAGTTTAGCGTGTCGCTTTTGCCAGTTTTATCAGCTTTTCTTAGATGCATCTCGTAGTTGAACACGGCGCCATATCTATATTCTCACTATTTGCCAGTGATACCGAATGGAAAAAGGTTTCGTTCTTCTCTAGCGAAATTCTCTCTTCCCCCTTTCTCTCTGTTGCTAAAAGGTTCCCTTGCAGTAAGTGACACTTCTTTTTTCTTTTAATCAAAAACAGGTTTTCTCCTTTTCACGAGGGAGAAAGAGAGAGAGACTGTTAGTGCTAATAGCGCTAGCAAAGGTCCTTTGCCAGATGGTAGAGAATACCGTTGGAGAACCAGAAATTTCGGTTCTTTTTCTCTCTTGCAATCCTGTCGCAATCCTTGTGGTTCATTTGAATTCATTGGGAATTGGAATTTTTATTTCTTATTGGGGATGGGGAGTTAAATTTTTCGAGTTTATTTGGAAAAAGATGGTTTTCCTAGTGATGGTTACCATACGGACGGTAAGTTTGGACACAAATTTTTTAGCAACGGTAACTATGGAAACGAATTTCCTAGAAACTGTAACTATGGAAGCGAATTTCCTAGAAACGGTAACTAAGAAAACGAAATTCCTAGAAACGGTAACTATAGAAACGATTTTCCTAGAAACGGTAACATGGAAACGAATTTCCTAGAAACGGTAACTATGGAAACGATTTTCGTAGAAACGGTAACTACCAGTCTCCCTAGAGACGGTAATCATATTAGCGGTAGTCATGGTTACCCAGGTAACTGTTACCATGGCAATGGTTTCTTTAACTATGGCTACCACAGCAACCATAGCCAAGGTAACGGTTAGCCTAACAAAATTTCCCTAGCGACGGTAATAATTTTCCTAGTAACAGTTCTCAAGAAGTAATGATGTCTAGAAGTAGGGAGAATAGTGTACGTGAGACAAAATTTCCTCTTGGCGATAATTTTTTCCACTGGTTGCATGTATGGTTGTCAATGATATTTAAAAGCTTGTCAAATATTTTTTTCTTCCATTTTGCACTCGCGGGAGAAACGATAAAATTTTTAACGGTCTTATTTTGTGTTCGGTTTGTAGAAATTCGGGACAATTTATTTAATTCCACGAAGCTCTTTGCGAGTTGGGTGTAAAAGAGTTTTGCTGCATGTGCATTTCATTAACTGGGAGATATATGTTTGTCATAAATGTAAGCGACCTAAATGGAACTTTCTAGGAAATTGAAAAATAAGTAAATATACGGCCACTTGACTTTAACACAAATTAGGAACTTTTGTTTTGAGTTACTAATCAAATTCTGTTTTAAATTGTTTCTATTATGATTAGCTCTTTTTAGTTCTAACTTCTATTTTTTCATCTTTTTTCAGTTATTTCTTAGTCCTTTTTTAGTTCTTTCTCAGTTCTTTTTTAGTTCTTTCTTAGTCCTTTTTTTAGTTCTTTCTCAGTCCTTTTTTAGTTTTTTCTTATAGTTTCTTTTTTAGTTATAACTTCTTATATTTTTAGTTTGTTTTCAGTCCAAATTTTCTCTCTGTCATTTCTGTTAGTCGAATTTTTTTCAGGAACAACTTCTCTTTTTTTCTTAGTCCTTTTTTAGTTATTTCTTAGTCCTTTTTTAGTCCTTTTTCAGTTCTTTTTCAGTTCTGTTTTAGTTCTTTCTCAGTCCTTTTTTAGTTATAACTTCTAATTTTTTTTAGTTTGTTTTCAGTACAAATTTTCTTTGTATCATTTCCGTTAGTAGAATTTTTTTCAGGAACAACTTCTATTTTTTTCGTCTTTTTTTTAGTTATTTCTTAGTCTTTTTTTAGTCCTTTCTCAGTCCTTTTTTAAGTTTTTTCTCAGTCTTTTTTAGTTTTTTCTTATAGTTCCTTTTTTAATTATAATTTCTAATTTGTTTTCAGTTCGTTTTCAGTCCAAATTTTCTCTCTATCATTTCCGTTAGTAGAATTTTTTTTCAGGAACAATTTTACCCGATACGAAATTGCCAAATAAATATTGAAATTTATTACAAGTAGAATCATTTGTATTCGGTGTATATAGATATATTTTTGCAAGTTGAGCCCGAGGGTGTCGTTTAATATTCCGTTTGCGAGGTTTTAGAGGCAGGGAGAGAAATCATTCTTTTTTCTTTTTCTTTTTTTTTCTTTCTTCGTTTAGCCAGAGGAAAACGATTATTTATGATTGCGTAATTAGATCGCGAAACGTGTTAATGGAGTTGTTGTAAGGCATGAATTGGTTTGTTGCAGAATCTCCTCAAAATCCATTAGCAGCTCTCGATTGGTCTCGGTTGCGCGGTTAATATAATGCATATATAGATATTTTACGTCGAGCGTCTCTCGCGTCGGTAAAATGTTCCTTTGAAGAAATCAACGGCGCTCGATCGATTTTCAGAAACCATTAATGTCATCGTTCTCATTAATTTCTTGGACGAAAATTTTGTTTTTTGGGAGGGCAGGGGGGTGGTGGTGGTGTTTTGATTCCGTTTTTCTTTTTTTTAAACGGAAATTTTATTTTTTGTTTTTCTAATGACACAAAGTTTATGGAATATATAAACTATAACGAAATGAATTATTCCAGTTGAATACAACTTTTTTCTTATAGGAAATAAAAATTATCCTATGTAAAAAAATGCAACTTGAATTTACAGAATTTTAATTTGCAAAAGTACAGTAGTTCAATCTAATTTTTCTCGGTTTTTATTTGTGACTAATTTTTCAATTTAGTGAGAAAAATACTTCAAATCGATAGGATGCATTTTTGTCAAAAAATGACATTTAGAATTGTGATTCAAATCGAAGGAGAAATTTCTAGTGTAATTTTTTATTATCTTTAATTAATAATAAATATAGTTGTCAATTTTTTTACTAGTTGGAAGAAATAATTAATAATTACCAATTTTATTATTGGTACTGGTAATAATTATACCAATCAAAGAATAATTTTATTGAGCTTTTGAGTTAATTTTAAATTTATTGTCAAGCTAATAAAAATTCTTTCACTTCGCAAAATGATTTATAAACTTGTCCTTTAATGTAATTTAACTTTATTGCTAAATTCCTTTCTTTTAGTACCAATTTAATTTAATTTAATCAAATTCCTTTCTTTAGTAACATTTTACACACGAGATTCTTCCTTTTCTTCTTTTTTTTTCAAATATCACAAAGTGATTTATAAAGTTTCTCTAAAAGGATTATGAAGTTCATTTAATTTAGTGTAATTTCGGTTACGATGACAAATCAGAATTTACAGTATCATGTTCGGGTAATTAAAAAGAATGAAGATCATGTCGTGACATATCTCGCCACAAGACCATTAATGTGGAATTAATTACATGACTTGTATATGCGCTCTCGGTTCGGCCTTTAGCATTTCACCGAAATTACCTTTCTCTGCACTTTATTATAAACGACTAAACGATTCGCTCCCATTTTTATTTTCTCTCCTCATTTTTTTTTGTGTGTGCAATTAAGATTCGGTAATAATTTGCAAAGAACAACGATGACGTTCATTAAAATTAATAAACCAATCGGCGCTACTAATGAACTAATAATTATTATTTGGGCGCAATCGAATTGCGTGGGAAAAACTGTGCGGTGGGTCTTGATTTTTTTTTGCAAGAAATTCATCGGTTTTTCCGGAATTTCGGTTATTAAAAACTGTGCTATTCGGTGGAGAAGAAAATAAATTTTATTAGGCAATTTGTTTTTTTTAATTGTTTTGGCCTTTTGACCCAGCTGAATATCACTGTAAACCGGGAAGAAAATTTTTTTTAAATCTGTAAATTTGTTGTGGATTTTTTTGAAAATTGAATCAAGGGAGAAGAATTTAATTAAACTGAAGAATTTTCTTTTTCTCTCTACATAACATGGAATGAAATTTTATCAAAAACACTAATTTTTTTTGCAAATTTTCTTTTCTGTATTTATGCACGCAACAATAAGAACTGTGAATGAGATTATCCTATTTCTGTCGGATTTGAGTACGTGACTATGTAACATAAAAGGGTTGACTTTTACATGCCCTGAAGATTGTGACTTGCGTGTGCCTTCCTATTCACAAGCGATATAATGCGCTATGCACGTTTCATCTGCAGAAAAATCTACAGTTCTTATATTCAGAGGCATTGCATATGTATATATAGAATCCCTTTGTAGAAAATTCTCCAATGAATTTTTCAAGACACTCACATTTACTGGAGTTTATTTTTTTGTTGAAGAGAAGAAAAAAAGCATTATATACACATGGGACGCGTTGCTTCATTTCATGAATAAAGGGAGAGAAGTAAAAATGAGAGTATACAAATATAAAAGATGCTATTTTTCAAGATTATTTTTTTATATTTGTGGATTTAATTTTTTTCTATTGTTTCGGAATTAGATTACAGATTAAGTTACAATTTGGCAATTAACTTACAATTACAATTCAATTCCAATTTCAATATAACTGTGATTCAATTTTAATTCGTGATCCATTCAAATACAATTCAATTTTGATTCAATTCGAATATAATTTCAATTTAATTTGCATTCAATTTCAATTTAATTATAATTCAATAACTATTCAATTACAATTAATTTCCAATTTAATTTTATATTTGTTTTGTTTTATTTGGAACTTTCAGTATAAAATATACTGAAAAAAATATTCAGTAAAAAATTTACACTGCTTTGAAATATCAATAATACCGCCGTGAATAAAGAATAGTTAATTGAAACTTTAGACAAGAACTACTGCATTAGATTTCATCTAAGACTATATAATTACACATCTTAATACACAAAAAGTTTCTTTATTACTCCAATTGAAAAACCGTGAGAATAACAATTCATATGCTAAATATAATTTCACCCGTCAAAGTTTTTCCGGGTAATGTATCATGAGCGATAAAAAGAAAAAAAAAGAAAAAAAAGCTGAGAATCATGAGTGGCATTCACACATACTTAGCACACTTTGTGTGTTGAGAAGAAACACCCACAGAATGCTCACAATCTCATATTATATTAATCCGGTTGTGTTTATACATATATAAACACATATAGAAAACTATGCCACGTCTAAGATTGAGATGTCACATTTGAACGTCATGAAAATCCCGCTAACAACAACTCACGACTTCGTGACGATTATAACGTATAACTTGTGTCCCCTTAGTGTAATTGTCTCTTGATTCTGTGAAACTACCGTATCGATTAATACCATTTCTGTATAGGATTATTATTGACTGATATTTGGATCAGTTGGTTAATTAGTGACGTTTGTGGTTTTGTAACGGTTACTGGCAAAGTTACTACCATTTAAAAGTATCGTGGATTTTACTACTGCGCTTTTTGGGGAAGATTAAAACTACCGTCAGTTGTAAATATGTTTTTTTATGTGAGGATTATTGAAACTGTTTTAGGATATGACTACCGTTGTTTATTTAATGCTGGGTAAAAGTACTGTGAGTTTTAATTATCGTCGTTAAGGTACTGCAGCTTAAAACTACCGTCAGCTGACATTTTTGTTGTTACTGCAAGTTAAAACTATTGTCATTGAAAACTACCATCAGTTCCAAATACCCTCGTTTGTCACCTGTCTTTGAAAATTACCGTCAGTTGTATTTATTATTGAGGGTCCTGTAGTTGCCCTAAAACTCATATAAGACATAACTATCAGTACTTGCTTTCTAAATCATTTATAACTAGCGTTAACACTAATGAGAAAAATTGCAATTAAATTTGTATCGACTCTAAACCATCCAAATCCACATCTAAAAAAAAAATTTCAAATTTGATTGAACACTGTAAAAAAAGGTTCTAAATTAGAGCTGATTTCGGTATTAAAATAGAACAAAATTACGATTTAGTACCAAAATTGGTTCTAAATTAGAACCTTTCGTTTTACAGTGAATACATTACTACCAACGAAACTACCGTCAATGGAAAACGACCATCATATCCTACTTCCAAAGTTCAAACTAACAGAATTTTTAACTGACCTTCTCCTATGAATACACACAAGAACCAAAATTTCCACGAAACATCGCAAAATCCAAATGTGTTCCCATTTCTAGGCAACTTGTCACGAATGAAAGATTCAAAAACCCTTTGAATACAAACGCAATGTTTATTTAAATCAAGCATCGTACAAGGATCTTTAGTAAGCAAGAATCGTTTGACACGGTGTGCGCGAGGATAAGAAATAAAAGAGAGAAAAAAAAATGATAAACTGTTAGAAAGAGGCTCGTCGGAACGCATTTCATCGCAAGAGACACGCCCCGTGACATCATCAGGAACGGATCTCGTTTCAAGAGAGGTTTTTCACTCACAATGAGGAGATGTTGTATATACCTACCCAAAGCAAAAGAATAAGACCAAGTGCATCAACCCGAAACGCATTTTGAATCGATGCAACATTCGACCGATGCGAATTGAGCTGCAACGGATTTATATAATGCATCGAACACTCCCAAGCCGTTGTTATGTTGCTGCGTCCTCCTTGCCAACTTATACACAAACAGACTCTTCCTTATGTACCCAAGAGAGGCTTGTGCTCGCGGTTAATACTTATCGCGCGGACCTCGTAAACATGTCATTCGGTTTTACACGCGATAAGGCATTTTACACACTCTCTCACAAACACACACACACACACGCACACACATGCGGGGTGAGAATATACCGTGTAATAAAGCCGCAAAGTACACCCGCAAATCTAACAAAGATGGGTGTAAATCTTTAGTGTAAACTTTGACAATATTCGTTTCTAATCAGTGTCTCTAGTACCAAACTACCATTGCCTTAAATTATCGCTGACTTTAACTATCGATTCATTAGACTATTAGTATTTCGAATTACTATTGACTGTCACTATCGATTTTATTAGAGAAATATTGCTTCAAATTGTTTTTGACTTTAACTCTTATGGGTTAATTAAATATTTCTTTAAATTGTTTTTAACTTTAACTCCCATGGGTAAATTAAACTGTCTGTAATTGTCAAAGAAACAACCATTGTTTTGCAGTATTACTATCATTGTTGCAAATTACTACTGATTGCAGCTATATCAATCAACTAAATGTTGTTTCAAATTATTAATGATTTTAACTATCAGTTTATTAATTGATCATATCGTTTCAAAGTACTACTAATTGCAGCTAGAAATTAATCAAACAACCACTGTTTAAAATTATTACTTGCAGTTAGACAAAGAAAGCAGGCTTCGCACTTTTTTACTAAAAGCTACTATTTGCTACTGTTTTTATACGAGGCTACTTTTTTGCTACATTTTTGAGCCTAATTTTACTAAAAGTTACTTTTCTAAACAAATAGTCAAATTTAGATTTTTAGTTTTCACATTTCCATTTGAAAACAGTGTTAAAAACTAAAATCGTTAATGAAACACGACCGCCAATAAGATAATAGGAAATAATTTACCGACATTTATTCTATCAATAGTGACTGATTATAAATTGTGTTTAACTTTAAAATTCCCCGTTTTTCCTGGTTTTATTTTCTCATCAAATTTTAATTAATTTCATTTCGAACATAAATCTACAATTTGGAAAATAATTGAATTAACTAAAGAATTTTTTCAATTTTTCAAAAAAATCTTGTCTGTTCATAATTATAATTGAAAATTTTATTTATTCAATTTTATTAAAATTTATTGACACTAATTGAATTTCTGCAAAGAATTTTACTATTTATAAAAGTAATTGAATCCTTCCAATGAATGTTCTTTCATGTTTATGAAAATAATTATATGTTTGCGAAGAATTTTATTAAAATTTTTGAAAATAATTGAATTGTAGAGAACAATTTAATTATTTATAAAGACAATTATTATTTCTGAGAATTAAAGAAATGTTAAACATAATTGAATTTCAGAGGAGAATTTTATTACTTTTGAAAATAATTGAATTTTTTGTTAAATTTTATGGAAATTTATGAAAAGAATTGAGTTCTTGTGAAGAATATTTTTCAAAAATAATATTTAAAAGAATTTAGTAAATTGGAAAAATGTTGCTATTTATGAAAATAATTGAAATAATTGAATTCTTTAGACAAAATTTAATCAAATTTTTAAAAAATAATTGCATTTTTCAACGAATTTGATTAAAATTGTATTAAACATAATTCCATTTCTGCAATGAGTTTTATTATTAATTATAAAAGTAATTGAATTATTGCAAGGATTTTATAAAAAAAAGTTTCAAATAATTGATTTTGAAAAAAAAAATTAGATAAACTATTTTTAATAATTCAATTCCTATGAAATTTTCATTCTTTTAGAAAATAATTAAATATTCGTGTAGAATTTTCTCAAAATTGTTTTTAAATAATTGAATACTTTTTAGAAATTTTATTAAAATAGTAGACATACAAATTATTGAATTAAGAAAATTTTTTGAATATAATTGAATTCGTGTGGTGAATATAAATGAATTTTTGTTATTTATAGAAATAATTGAACTTTTACAATGAATTTTAATAAAATTCCTAAAAGTAATTCAATTTTGTCGAACTTTTACTATTTAAAAAAATAATTGAATGTATTGCGAATAAATTTTTAAAAATAAAAGTACAATTATACAGTGACTAACTTCCCTTGATTATTTAGAAAAATTAAAACAAATTCTTTAAAAGAAGTAAATTATTTTTAAATAAAAATCCAATTATCTTGAAATAACAGAATTAAAAAATCTTATTTTTGAAAATTTTCGAAAAAAACTGCGAAAATTCAATGTTATTAAAAAATTTGAAGTGTGTATTTTTTTTAAATTAACTAATAAAAATTTTAATTATTAATCTTTGCACTAAGAAACGTGAATACATTAGAATATGACTCCTTATAAAATTTAATTATTTATCAATTATTAAATTAAAATACTTTGAAAATTCGATTTTTCAAAAAGTTTTTAATGAAATTCTTTAATTTTTTTTGTCACCGTGACTACTATTTCCTACTTTTTTTCATCTAGGCTACTTTTTCCTACTTTTTTTAAAACTAATAATGGAGTGCGAAGCCTGAGAAAGAAAAAATTGCAGTTGTAGCGTAGCTAAAGATTGCAAAACTAAAATTTTTAATTCGTTTGTTAATTTTAGCCTTTACTGTTTGGGGTATGCACTGGATTTACTGATTAAAAAAGTAGATCAGGAAAAGTTAACGGTATTTAACTCAGGACAAAAAAAAATTGATGGACTCAGTGACGAATTAACTTTAGAACGATAAAAAAAGAGAGATAAATGGAAAGAAAAAGAAGAGAAAAAAGCCAAACACGAGAAAAAAAGGCAAGAGAACACAGATTGAAACATTCAGAAAAAGCGAAACAATTCTCACGTCAAATGTGATTTGAAAGTGTCGTACATATGAAACATCTGACAGAATTCTATTAATGCATCATCAGGTATATAACAACGCGTCGAGGAAGATGATTTAATATTATAATAAATAACGAGCCATGATTGACCAAATAAAGACCTTCAAAGCAATATTGCGTCATAAACATTGATGCGAACTGAAGCAATTCTTATTGGACAATTCATGCGACTTTATAGCCATAGAGACAACTCTGACTGTGCAACTGTCAGAATGACAAGTGCAGAAATGTTTCAATGACGTTTGCATTTTATGTCATTCAAAATAAGATGCATCAGGATTCAGGAAATGTTGTTTTTTTCATCATCACTGAAGAAAAAAAGAAATCAATTGTTGTTGATGAATTGAATAGTTAAGGTTGTTAAGAGGATGAAGAGGAGAATAGAAATGTTGGGTTTATTTGTTTTGAAATTGATGAAGATGGTAGCGGTTGAAGTTGTAATTTCTCTTGACAAGTACCGTCAGTTGTTAATTGCTGAAACTATCATCAGTTGTAAATATAATTACTTTTTGGTACGATTTTTAACCATCGTTTTGCAATTTAGTCCTTTGGAACCAATAGCAACGGATTCTAAACAAAGAAAGTTACCAATTACAGTAGTTTCAAACGATACTAATTAAATAGTCGCATTGTTTTGATAATTGTTGTACTTAGATAGAAGAAATACTTACTAAAATTGTTTGTAATAACAGACGATAGTTGCACCATAATTTCCAATTATAACAATTTAAAATTTACCATTAGATCCCAATATCATTTTTTATAGTCAGTTACTAAAAATCAGCATAACCGTCACTGTTAATAATTTTCTCGTTCCATCTTTTTTTTTCAAACTACCGTTTCTTCCCCTCTCGAAAAATACGACCAATATTTTCCACTGCAATGCAATAAAGGAATAAAAGTAAAGAAATAAATTTATCAAGGATCGTAATTTTTGTCATTTATTGGTATGTACCTCGTCTTGTGAGGAAAGTTAATTCTCCTTTTGTGAATGGTATACGAAGAACTGATCCGTTCGTTTCGAATAAAAGAATCAAATATTATTATCTTTTATTACGCGTATGGTGTACATGTATATGATGATACCCTCTCTCCTCGGTAATTTCGCGAGACGGGAATTCTTCGATAATTGGAAAGAGCGTCATCAATGTTCCACGGAAGCAATTTCAATGACACACTATTGATATTAATGATCATCATATATAATCATAGAAATCATTTGATTTACAATTGTTATTATTCTTTCTGCTTCTATGCATTATTATTCCAATTGGCATTATTCTATCTTCTCTCTCTCTCTTTTGCAAAATATTTTCTTTCTTACCTTTACAAAAGAAGACAAAACGAAGAGGTGTTTAATATTCTATGGAATAAACGGATTCAAGTATAATTCACGAATCGTGAGTGGAACACCTCTTTTTCATGTACGTCTATATCTGCGCACTTAGCCTAATCTCACACACGCCAAGTGTTGGATAGCGTGATATGGTAGCCGTTACAAGAAAAGGCACCATGGATAATACATAATGGGCTCATCTTTCTAATAGCGCAATTATACATCAGCTATAATAGACATCCTCGTCAGTTTAAATTTTCACTTCTTTTCTTTTTCTTCATCTTCTTCTATTCTGTACTGTACTTCTATATCCAAGTTTCTATTTTCAAAGAAAAAAAAATAATATACTTCAAATGTTTAACATATTGCTTGTAATTTATAATCATAGTTCGATAGAGGCAGAACTTTCTTCAGTACCATATTGCAAACAATTAATGAGAAATTTCTGTCAGATGTTACCATAGTGGAGAATATTTTCCTCTTTTTTTAAATTTTGTTAAATATTCTTTCCCTTCCGAATGATTAATTGTGATTTTAAGTGTAAAAAATTATAACTGTTAATTTATGGTACTTGTAAATAAAGAACAGGTAAACCAGTGCCTTAAAATGTACTCTGTAATAATTATGGTTGTAAGTTGCAATCAATGGTAAAAAAATAGTAGTTAGTATTTATACGATAATAGTAACAACTGACGGTAATAACTCTAAGCAATGGTTACTAACCATCATCGTATACGAAAAATTCTTGTCAAAAATTTAATTATATTTATAAATATTAGAATTCTGCTCCAAAATTCAATTATTTTCAACAATTTTAATAAAGTTCTTCGAAAATATATATTTTTAGAAATTTTAATAAAATGCTTTTAAACAATTTGATTAATTTCAATCCAATTTCAATTAACTTTCTCAAAATAATTTAATTGATTTAAATAATTTTTGTTAAATTCTTTGAAACAATATGAACTATTTTCAAAAATTGTACCACAATTTTTTGTAAGAATTAAATAATTTTTATAATTGAAAAAATTGTTCAAAGGGTATGCAACTATTTTTAGGATAATTTTAATAAAATTTCTAGAAACAATTCAATAATTATTTTCAAAACTTTTAAAACAATTCTTCGAAATAATTCGATTAATATTGAAAATTCTAATGATATTTTTTTTTAAATAAAAGCACTAAGAAAATTTGAAAATTCAATTATTTTCATAAATAATCACATTTTTACAGAGATTCAATTATTTTCATGAATAACAAAACTCATAATGAAATTTTAATTATTTTTAATACCATTTTAATTGAATTTCTCGAAAAATGTAAGCGAAAATAAATGTAATATTTTTTAATATTCGTCGAAAAAATCCAATTCTTTATAAGAACTAAATTTTGAGAAACATTCATTTTTTCAATAAATTATTTATTCTTTTATTTAAATAATAGAATTCTTTATTTTCTAATAAAACTGATTTAAAAATGGATTTCAGTTAAAATTTTAGACAATAATCGAAAAATTGACTTAAAATTTCTATTAAAAATAATCAAAATCCTATGAAGAAGTTTATTGTTTATATTTATTAACATTGTTTTAAATAATTGAAATCTTATGAAAAATTTTATTTTTATTTATGAAAATAACTAAATTCTTACAACGAATTTTATAACATTTTTTTTAATAATTGAATTCATGTAAAAAATGTTACTACTTGTACAAATAATTAAATTCTTATTACGGATTTTATTAAAAGTTTATTAAATAATTGAGTAAATTATTTAATGTTTTTTGAAAAAATTTATGGAAATTTAAATTATTAGAAAATATGAAGAAATATCATACTTATAAGTTGTTGAATTGCAAATTTTTGACAAATCTTAATTCCTGTGGAGCAATAATGATGAAATATTTATTTAAAAGAAGAATGTATTGGTGCTTTCGAATAATTTTATAATTAGAAAAATTTGTAAACAAATGTAATAGAACATTTTTTCGAGTATCGAATCTTTTTATTAGAATAAATCAAAATAATCTTTAGGGCCAGAGAAAAAGTCATAATTTTGTCTGGTTAATAGAAATATTTTAAAATTCCACTGAAAATATGTAATTAAATTTGTTAAAGAATTTTATTAGAAACTTTTTAACAATAGTAGAATTTTTTAAATATTTTAATTTAATAACTGATTAATAATTAAATTTTATAAAAAGTCATATTCTAATATATTCATATTTTTAACGGCGAAGATTAATAATTAAAATTTTTATTAGTTGATTAAAAAAAAAATACACACTTCAAATTTTTTAATAAAATTGAATTTTTGCATTTTTTTAAAATTTTGAAAAATAAGATTTTTTATTTCTGCTGTTTCAAGATAATTTAATTTTTATAAAAAAATATTTAAAATTTTTTGATGTAATTGAAATTTCTTTACATTCTATTAAAAATAATTTACTTCTTTTAAAGAATGTTATTTTAATTTTTTGAAAATTACCAAGGGAAGTTGATGACTGCAATTATAATTTTATTTTTTAAATTTAAAGTCCCTCTTACAATTTTAAATAAATTTTTTGCTTATAAAAATTATATTATTCTATTTAATACATACTTATAATTATTCAACTTCCCTTAAATTATTATAATTTTAAATTTCTAAATGTTTATATAATTTATATTTATTTAATTCTTGAACAAATTAATTGTTTATTACTTATTAAATAAATAATTAATTATAACTGTTTTATTATTTTCAAAAATTTTAATAAAATCCATCACAAGAATTAAATTGTTCTAATAAATAACAGGAATTGTTTAGAAGAATTGAATAATTACTTTTATTCAATTCTTAGCAGAAATTCAATTATCAATATAATTTTAATAAAATTGAAAAATCAAATTTTCAATTACAATTCTAAAGAGATAAGTTTATTTTCGACAAATTGAGAAAATGCTTTGTTTAGTTCAATTATTTTCCAAATTATCAATTAAAATTATTAAAAAAAACATTTAAAAAAAATTTAAAGATTTATTCATGTTCGAAATCAAATATAAATTTAAATTTGATGAGTAACCCATGGAAAAATTTAAGACACAACCGGAAAAAACCGGGAAGTTTGTTGAACAAAAATAGTAGACGCACCCTGTAAATTGTAATAATTAAACAATGATTGTAAAAATTGTTTTGTAGTTCAAATAGGAATTTTTTTAGCGTTTATCATAACTATGACGGTAATTTTGAGTAGAAATGATTCCACGGTATTTGTAACAAGTAGTTATAACAATATCTGAAGATAAATCCCCCAATGGTGTATTGAATTGTTTCGCAAAAATAATGAAGAGTCTCTTGGGAATATAAATTTTTTTTCATCGATATGTATATTTAGGAATAAATTATAAGTAGTCAGAATTCTGTGGGAATAGGTGATTTTTTTTTGTTTTGTTTTATATTCTTCATTTGTTGAAACATTCGACACGATTTTAATCGTGAACATATTCGAATGCCGTCGTCTCCACCGGCTGCACAAGCACGAGTTTACTGTCACATGTGGCAGGCTACAAACGATCTTACGTGATGTTATTAGCGTCGTACAGTGTTTTACGAGACGATCCATTTATTTTGTTCTATATGACAGGTATAGCAGGACAGAGCAAGTCATCTCTCTCTCTCTCTATAAATATCGGTATTCCAAAAACATTTCCCACGTTTCATCAAAAAAAAAAAAAAAAATTCTGTTCCCAGTAAATAAAAAAAATACTATGCAATTTATTGTTGATATTTCAGTAAAGATGAAACTTTTTCCATTGGCAATTTTGAGACTATTTTTTAAATCTGGATTTTGGTTGGCAAAAGATTAACGAGGGATAAAATGATTCTTTTAAATCCTAATGCTGGGGACAAAAAAAAGAAACGATTTTGTTTTTGGAAGAACAGACAAATTTTTGATATCACTTGGTCGCTGAATATCCCAATGGGTAGTGGTCTCTCAAGTGCTTTCGCGCAATTAGCATAACTAGCGTTAGTATTGACGTATACTAATCACAACCAGTTCCCACGAGGTTCTGGTTGACCTGTCTACCCATTGCTTATAGTATATACACACTGGCCTATACACTATCGTGCCGTGACGCACACTTAATAGCTTATATTCTGCACGACTAATAGCCAATTGCCAACAAAGTTCAACATTACTTTGATTGAGGCAAAATGTCTTCAGTGATCAGAAACTGGAAAATTGGGTTAATACAATTATTATTAGATGCTTGTAACTAAAAGGAAAATAAGAAGAAGGAGGAGGAGAAAAAACTAATGGATAAATACACGTTACATGCTACTCGTTATGATAATATCTTTCCTATATTCATTATATGTTATTTATCAAATGAATTGATGCAAATAATCGGTTATTTTCCGTAAACAAGTCACTTTCCCGCCCTGTTCAATTAGCCTGATTGTTATACAATTACTATTAAGAATTTATTAGTTTTTGAATTATTATACTTTCTACTTTCAACGATAATTTTATTTCTTTTTAACGTACTTGTAATTAAATAGTCAAAAACTAGAGTCAATTTTGTATTTTGTTCAACACTTGTACACTTGTGTTTGTATTTTTTTTCTAAACCGTAAATATTTTTCTTAACAGTTGTTGAGAAAGGAAAATTCAAACAATGGTAGTTCGAAGAAATACTAGTTTCAATTATTAATTACAAGCTATTAAAACTACCGTTAGTTATCACTAGAATTATTTAAATCCACTCGGTTAAAATACTTTCAGTTATAACTGTCATTGATAGTTTACAGTTGATTAAAACAACCGTCAATTGCATCTGCCAGTAATAAAATACTACCGTGTAAAGTTGTCTTCAGTTGTCATTTTTCCCCATAAAAACTAACTATTAATTAATACATTTTGAAATTTATTTTTCAAAACTACTATCTGACTGTATCAAAAAATTAACCTTTGAAGCTGTTTAAAACCATTAATACCATTAAAACTGTCATTATTAATAACATTATTCATAACAGTTGATTAAAACAACCGTCAATTGCATCTGCCAATAATAAAATAATACCGTGAAAAGTTGCCTTCAGTTGTCATTTTTCCCCATAAAAACTAACTATTAATTAATACATCTTGAAATTCATTTTTCGAAACTACTATCTGACTGTAGCAAAAAATTAACCATTAAAACTGCGTCATTATTGATTACTGTCGTTTGAAACTACCGTCAGTTGTAACCATCATGTTACAGTAGTAGTTTCAATTATCGGTAGTTTAAAACACTCGTAGTTGTACAATTAGATGTCGACAACGGTAATTTTAGTAGTAAGTAAATAACACTGTTTGAAACCTACGGTACTTTTGAACGATTACAACTGGTGCGGCGGTATCCTCAAATCCTCAAAATTGAACCAACTGTAACTACAACTGTCGGTATTTCTTGAATTAAGAAGTTTAGTTAAATTTTTAATTTTAGTTGCAACTTTATTAAGGTAGTGAAAGAAACAACTGCCAGTAGTTTCAAATCGCATCATTTCGACACTGTTAGTTACAATTACAATTGAGGATATTTTTGAACGACTATAATTACATAATTATAGTTACAAATTATTGTTTCAAACCATGGAGAGTAACTACCGTCAGTTGTAATTGGTATTATTACATTAATTACAAATAAAGCTGTAAAACATACTCACTTGTCAGTTATACTTGTCAGTTGCAATTGGTATTAATATACTAATTACAATAGACGGTAGTTCCTGGCCCTGATAGCTGCCGGTAATTCTAAACGATGGATGCTAACAGATGCAGTTTGAATAAACACAACTGAGGCTGATTTAGGTTATTGATAGCGAATGATATTTTGCAAAGAGAGAAAATACAACAGACTGCAAATTTGGATAAATAATTTCAAACCTTTGTAGATACAACTACTGGTAGATTTAAACGGTAGCAATATTAAATACTGGCAAATATAACTGTAGGTTGAATTAATAAGGAATCATTAAATAATGATAACTAAAACTGATTCACGATTTAAACGGTAGTAATTAATTAAGTAGTAGTTGTATCTGACGGTATATTTATCTAAAAAGAAATAAAACACTGCTAGATACAATTGACGGTAAATGTAAACCGTAGTAATAAAACAGTGATAGTTGACAGTAGATTAAAACGATAGTGATTAAATAACGATAAATACAACTGATTGATGTTTCAAACGGTAGTAATTAACTAGTAGTAGTTGCATCTGACGGTAGGTTTAGCTAAAAAAATAAAACAGTGCTAGATACAACTGACGGTAAATGTAAACACTAGTAATAAAACAATGATAGTTTACAGTAAATTTAAACGGTAGTGATTAAATAACGATAACTACAACTGATTGATGTTTTAAACGGTAGTATTTAACTAGTAGTAGTTGGATCTGACGGTAGGTTTAGCTAAAAAATAAAACAGTGCTAGATACAACTGACGGTAAGTGTAAACGGTAATATTAAAACACTTACAGTTGACGGTAGATTAAAACGGTAGTAATTGAATAATGATAACTTCAACTGATTGATAATTCAAACGGTAATAATTAAACTATGGTGATTACAACTGCCAGTAGATTTACACGATAGTAAACATGAATTCTAACAATGTTGTTAAAACATTTTTCTTTTTTTTAATAAACTTCCTCGATTTCCCTTTCCCCTGAAATTAAAATCATTTTTTAACCATTCTCGTGACATTTAAGAAATAATTTTTCCAAATACTAATTAGGAGAAAACATTTACCAAACCAAATGCAAAAAAAATTGTAATTTTACAAGTCAATAGACTTGTAAAATGACAATTTTTTTATCTGCAATTTACAATTGTTCGATTGTCGAACAATATTCTCTCTTTAGAAGGCACGATTCTGTTATGAAATTCAATTAGACAAAGAGAAAGAGAGAGAGATGCATCAATTGAGCCGGTGGAAAATTACTTCGTAAGTGCGGTGCGCACATGTATAAGATGCTGGGGTATATTAATGACTTTAAAGTTCCACGTTGAGTATAGTAGTAGTAGTGGTAGTGGTAGAAGTAGTAGAGAAAATTTTCCCCGACTCTCTCGCTTAGCCACTAAGATTACACAGTGAGAAGTTAATTTCAAAACTGACGAGTTTGTTTTGTTTTGTCTTTTTTTATCATAGGCGGCGGGACCGCCGGTACAACTTGAGCCAGTGGATCTGTCGGTGAAAACTCCCGTCGTGCTCCAAGTGCCACGATACAGTCCAGCAGCATTAATTACCAAGAGAGTCCCATCGCCATCGACGACGCCCACTCCACCTCCATTATGCATCTCTACCGGTGAGTACTTTGCAAAAAAAGTTTTTTGTTATTTAAATATATTAAATTTTAAATATGAAAATGCGAAGGGCAATTTTTTATGCTTTATGGAGGAAAAGGACTTTAAGTAGTTCTGCGGAATATTGAAGGGTTGTTTCTGAAAATAAAATTTGAATATAAAATTTACAAATGAAATTTAGAAATTAAATTACAATTAAATTGGATTAAAATAAAATTTGAATTTATAGTATTGTATAGTACCGTACGTTACCTATATTACCGTATATTACCGTATATAGTGTAGTATATAGTACATAGTATATAGTATATAGTATATAGTATAGTACAGTACGGTATAGTAAACAGCTATAGTATCAAATAGTCATTATTACTCTCTAAATGTAAATTAGTAGAATGTTACTAATGAAATGGTGAAAAGTCCTCCACTAAATGATTTAGTAATAATTCTACTAACAATTAGTAAAATTTTACTAATTGTTAGTAGAGCGTTACTAATTGATTAGTAGAATTCTACTAACAATTAGAAAAATTTTACTAATTGTTAGTAGAGCGTTACTAATTGATTAGTAGAATTCTACTAACAATTAGTAGAACTGTTTTATTAATAGTCGATAAAACAGTTTCACTAATTCATTTAGTAAAAAAGTGACTTTCAATTAGTAGAATTCTACTAAAACATTAGTATAATTTCACTAAAACGTTAGTAGAATTTTACTAAAAATTAGTAATATTCTACTAATTAAAAAGGAGAAAAGTCGTTCATGAAAACTACTAAAACTTAGAAAAGTTTTACTAATTCTTAGTAGAATTCTACTAATTCAGATTTAGAGAGTAAAAATCTTTACCTTCAAAAATCTTTACTTAAAAAAATTAGTTGATTCAAATAAATGATTACTTTTCTATTATCAAATGAATCGAATGAATGAATATCAATCGAATATTTTCCCATGTGAGTTAATTAAAAATAGCAATAGCTCCAAATACTAAAAATATTGCTTCAAATAGTAAAGTAGAAGTAAGAATTAAATTTAAGTAAAAATTGTTCGTTCCAAGTTAATATTCATTCGATATAATAGACAAGTTATCAGTTATTTGAATCAATTTTTACCAGTCTCTACACTGGAAAAAATCATTTTTGTTAAAAAAAATTATTTCATGGCTTATATGGTTTAGTCATGGCTAGTTACAGACAATATTGGTGAAAACCTATCGAGATTTTTTCGTTTTTAAGTATATTGATATGTTAGAGTTGATAACCACCTATGATGAAAAGCACCTTCCCATGTGAACAATTCCATAACGTTTATGTATAATTGAGCCGTTCAATTGACTAACGACTTAACTGCTATGGGAACTCGATAAGATTTAAGTTGTTAGCTTAAAACAAATAGCTCAATTTTCGATGATATTTTGTATTGTAATTTTCATTTTTATAACGACTTTCTGTTAAAGCTGCTTTTCAAAATAAATTAATAGTTTTCTTCATAGAAAAAGGGGGTTACATTTTTTTTAAAATAACTTAACATCAGTAAAATGGAAATTGTAGTTTGGACTTAAAACATTTTTAACCGACAGTAGATTCAATTTAAAATACTTTGAAATAATTGTAGCTTCAATTAAAAATAATATTACTTATTGTAGTTTTAATTAGAAGTACTTTGAAACATTTGTATTATCATTAAAATAATTTAAGTTGAGTTTAAAATTTTTAATAATTGAAAGTACTTTTAATTGAAACTACAAATAATTAACGGCCCTTCAATTAAAAATTTTTAATAATTAAAAGTACAAACAATTAAATCCTTCAATTGAAATTTTTTAATAATAGAAAGTACTTTTAATTTAAACTACAAATAATTAAAAGTCTTTTAATTTAAAATAATTGAAAGTACTTTTAACAAAAAATATAAATAATAAAATCCTCAAATTAAAAAATTTTAATAAATGAAAGTACTTTTCATTGAAACTTCAAATAATAAACGGTCCTTATTTAACTTAAAATTTTAAATAATTGAAAATACTTTTAATTGAAACTACAAATAATTAACGGTACTCTAATTTAAAATTCTTAAGAATTAAAAGTACTTTTAATTAAAACTACTAATAATTAAATCCTACAATTAAAAATTTTTAATAATAGAAAGTACTTTTAATTGAAACTACAAATAATTGACGGTACTTTAATTTTAAATATTTGAAAGTACTTTCAATTAAAACTACAAATAATTAACTGTCCATAAGTTTAAAATTTTTAATAATTGAGAGTACTTTTAATTGAAACTATAAATAATGAAATCCTTTAATTCAAAATTTTTTAATAATTGAAACAACCTACATTTACAATTTCAATTATTTAAAATTTGTAATTAAAGGACTATTATTTGTAGTTTTAATTAAAAGTACTTTTAATTATTGAAAATTTTAAACTTATGGACTGTTAATTATTTGTAGTTTTAATTAAAAGTCTATCGTTAGTAATTTATACTTTCATTAAAGATAATTATAAATAAGTCGAGCTTAATTAAAAGTACACTTTTGATTAATTGTAATTTAGATTAAAATTTACTTTAAAGTATTTGTAGTTTTAGTTAAAACTTAAAAGTACTAAACATTGAAAATGCGTACTTTTTGTAGTTTTAATGAAAATTACTTCAATTTAAAAATAATTAAATGTTTTTGTTTTTAATTATAAGAACGTTAAATAATAATATTTACAATTAATAGTAGTTCTTACTTAATGTACAGTTAACTCTCAATAAGAAAAACTCGAAGAGAGACCGAGAAATATTTTGAATTATCGAAAAGTTTAAGTTATCAAATGCTGATAATGTTAATAATGGAATGATCGGGATCCAAGAATTATTTTGACTTTTGAAAAATTTGAGTTATCGCTCTTTTTCTTATCGAGAGTTGACTGTACTTTCAATAAAAAATATTTTTAATTATTTGTAGTTTACTTGAGAGTATTTTTCATTTAAAATCCTTAAGTAGAAAATTAAAAAAATCCTTTTTATCCTATAATCCTAAATTCTTTAGTTTAGTTTAGAGTAATTGTACTTTTAATATGTAGTGTTTATAATATAATCATTGTACTAATAATGTTAGTTCAAATAATGGTAGTTTGGTTTTATTAATTTTACTTCAAAATAGTTGCAGTTAAATTAATTTTACTTTTAAATAATTATAGTTTAATTAATTTTTCTTTAAAATAATTGTATAGTTTAATTAATTACGATGTTAATTAAAGGTGCGGGAAGAGAGGAATAGTAGGAAAGGTATTAGTAAATAGGAATTGTAGTTTTAGAAAACATTTCACGCGCAAGCAAAGTAAAAAAAGTCTCATTAAAGCTCTTTTCTAAGCATTCAATTATTTCAAAAACCAGTGTCTCTTTCTCTAAAGAAAAAAAGCAAAACTAAAAAGAAAAAAAAATCTAAAAATCTGGTTTAGGAGACAGTGAAACGACAATTTTGTTACTTTTGTTTCACGTTTCTCGTGTCGTAACTTTGAACTCGAATGCCAGAAATACCAGGGAAGTCGTTTGTGGTGGACCGTCGCCGGTGTTGGAAATTCCACGCCCTCCGTAAACGGTAGAATTCAGCAGTTATATGAACTGCTCTTCGCGAAGAGAAAACTTTCAGACCACGACTTTATTGCTTCTTGCACATATGTATATATATACACAATGTGCGAAAATATCCAGGTTCGAGAACTTGAGTGTATGCGCACAAAAGCGCTTATGGACATGCCATTTCGAAGATCAGCAGCGATTGTGTTTGCTTTATAGTTTAATTATGTGGCAATTTCTATACGAACTTCTTTTCTATTCTACATAGAAATAGAGAGGGGAATTTTTTTTTTTGCGAATATAACAATAATTTACCGTTTAATGTTGCGACTAGTTTTGTAAATTTTTTTCTTTATATTTTTCGTATAATATCGTCGAAAATATATTAGTTGCGCTTCAAGTAACAAGCAATAAAACTAGAATCTAAATTTTGATCAAAGCAAGCATGAGTCGTGAAATGTTTTCCTTATTCATCGGATATAATGCGAGAAACGATGACTTCTTTTGCATAGAATAGACACTTTTCTTGCCATTTTTGGAATTTGAATTGTTTTCAATGGGGGATTTTGAAGAAAGAGAATTATTGAAATTACAACATTAATTGATGTTTGTGTCGAGGAATATTGATAATAATTTTCTTCAACGAGAATCAAATGGTAATTTTTCCACATTCTTTGGAAATGTTCTTTTTGCGCGCTCTTGGGAATTTGTATCATCAAATTGTCTTTCAAAAATTTTTACCCATTTCTGCTTTATTTATTTATGAAATTTAGATAAAAAAAAATTGGTGATTATTTTTGAATTTAACTTCGATTGAATGAAGAAGATTAAATTAAATTTTTTTAATTCAATCAATTTGTTGAAGTTATTATTATTTTGTTCAGGAAAATTTTTTTCCTGAACTTTAAATTTAAAATTCTTTAAATTTGACGCGCTCCGAAGATTTTTCTTAATTAAAAATTTATTTTTTATTATTTGAATTTGAAACCAATTTTTATTGAATATTTTGGATGCAATGAAGACTTGAAGGTCAATAATTTTTAATTAATAAATGATTTTCTTTCTGTATTTTTACTTGAAAAATTGAAAACATAACCTAAAATTTTTTGCTTCTTAGGTACCTTTCTTCGGAGCGTGACACAAATTTAATTTAATTTTTTAAATTCAATCAATTTGTTGAAATTATTTATTTTGGTGCGGATAAAATAATAATTTTGTCCTCACCAAAATGAATAATTTCAACGAATTTACAAATTTTTGTTGTCTTGAAAAATTGAAAGACACAAATAATTCACACGCACGATTGGAATTTTCTGATAACTACAGTGGTCCCATAGAATTTATAGACGAGCGAGCCGTTAGTCGATGGCAATGTTAAAACCATCGTCTAATATCTATACCTATCAGTGGCGAGAATCACGCATTTACTGGGGAAACAATAGAATGCTGGAGTATAAGAGAGAAAGAGAGAGAGAGAAATGTGTTTGCACCGCGTAAAATCTCTCCTCGTGCCCGTTGTCTCCTCATTTGCTCCCCGGGAACCTCGCGCGGCAGTCTATTCGAAAATTTTCATTCAACGGAATGTGTCATGGAATAATCTGTGTTCCGACACACTTCCGGGAAAACATTTGTCTCGCAAAAACCCTTCTAGATTTGAATTTCTTGAATTTTTTTCTCTCTCTTCAAAAACATGTTTAGAATCAGATATAGACACGAGGCATCCTCTTTTTACATGAATTTTTATTCGCCATGCACGTGGGGACAATCACGAATTCTGCAGCAACTTTTTTTTTGCATACTGGTTACGAGAGAGTTGTTCACGATCGGTTTTATTGATGGAAAAAAAATTCTAGTTGTTTTTGTTTTATAGGTTTTGGTGAAAATGATTTTTTTCTAATTGCTAATTTAGTAGGTGTTGATACTTTTGTGAAATTAATTAATTTGCCGTTTGAAATTGGGATTTCTTTCTGAATTTCTATTTAGTTAGTTAGGACTTGGTTACTTTTCTTACAATCAGGGATTTTTATTAAAAAGTAGAGACTTTGGAAAAATTAAATTTTTGGAATTCATAAAAATTCTGAATTTTGGTTTTTTTTTGCATCATAAACAATGAAATTATCACAAATTCTGATATAAAATCTTCAATTTTTTCTATTTTTGACAAAAATTTCTTTTTAAATAACTTAAACCTTGATGAACTATCAAAAAATTAATACTTATAAATTATTATTTAATGAATTATTTACTTAAATTTTTCAAAATTTGTTTATTTTTAAAAACTAGTTGCGTTCACAGTTTTCATAAATAGATGAACTTTAAAAAGATATAATATAAAATTTTAAAAATTTTCATATTTCAATGAATGTAATCAAAAATTTTAAAAAACTTCGATTTTTGAAAAATTTTTTATCCAAATTTTACTGAAATTAGTTGAAGTTTTTAATATATATTTAATTAATTATTAAAAAATCGACTCATAGAAAAATTTTTTGTTGAAAACACTAAAAAAATTTAATTTTGAAGAAGTTACAAATAATTGCCAAAATTCAATTTTTTTAAAAATAATAAAATTTTTCGCAGAAATTCAATTATGTAAAAATATTTTATAATTCTCGTCAAAATTTTAATAAATATTATAAATAACAAAATTTCAGGCAAAAGTTCAATTATCTTCAAAAATGTTCCTGAATTCTATGCTTTTTAAATTATTTTAATACAATTCTCAAAAGTAATTAAATTCTTCACAAAAATTCATGTTTTTAAAAAGTAATAATTTTACTTTAGAGAAATTCAATTATTTAAAAAAATTTTTGAAATTAGTTACATTTTCTAATTTATATTTAATTATCAAAAATAATGAGTTAATAGAAAAATTTTTAGTTCAAAACACTAAAAAACTAGAATTTCGATTGTTTTCAAAAATTTTCCTAAATTCTATGCTTTTTAAATTATTTTAATACAATTTTCAAAAGTAATGAAATTCTTCACAAAAATTCATGTTTTTAAAAAGTAACAAAATTCTTTAGAGAAATTCAATTATTTAAAAAAAATTGTGAAATTAGTTACATTTTTTAATTTATATTTAATTATCAAAAATAATGACTTAATAGAAAATTTTTTAGTTCAAAACACTAAAAAACTAGAATTTCGATTATTTTCAAAAAAATTTCCTGAATTCTATGCTTTTTAAATTATTATAATACAATTCTAAAAATTAATTAAATTCTTCACAAAAATTAATTATTTTCATAAATAATAAATTTCTTCTGTGGTAGTCAATTATTTACCTTTTTTTATAAATTTCTTCTGAATAATTTAATTATTTTCAATATTTAAAATTTTTTGGCAAAATTATTTATGAGAATTGAATTCTGGGAAGCATTCAATTGTTAAAAAAATTTTTTTTCTAAATAATTGAATTCTTGTAGAATTGTTTAAATTTTTCATACTTTTAACTAACAATTATGCAGAATTATTATTTTGAAAATATGTGACGCGATCTGAAGAAAGGGACCTTAGAAGCAAATCACTTTAAGGTTATGTTAATCTTACCTATTTGTTGATTAAAAGTTTCTTTTTACTTTTTGCAAATTAAAATCAGTATTTATTACATATTTCAGTTATAATGAAAACCTAATCATCAATAATTTATATTTTCAAAGTTGATTCTCTTTTTTGTTTTTTTTTCAAAAATTACAAACATAACCTACAATTTTTTGCTTCTAAGGTCCCTTTCTTCAGATCGCGTCACATATTTAATTGAATTTCTTTTTAAATTATTTCAATTTTTTTGTTTTTTAAATATACATTCAATTGAAGAATTTCTGAATAATTGAAATTTCGTTAAATTGAAATGTAAACAAATGAATTCCCCATTAAAAAATAGGACAAAGTTTGCAGTTTCCTTTGACTGACAACAAAACGGCTTATTTATCTCTTTTTTTATTATACTTCCATATTTGAATTTCCTTATTTTCTACACTGAACTGCTTTCTCTCGACAGAGGAAAGATAAAAGCAATGTTACACACTCTCAAGTAAAAATATAAATTTCACGTTATAGAAAATAATAAATTTTTCCTTATGAGATGAGAAATATTTGTCCCTATCCTATAAACGTCTACTGTTTCCACCTCGAAAAAAGTATAAATAAAAATAATCAAAGGGGAAAAAAACATAAACGAAATAGATATTATAGTCTTGAAATAAAATTTTTCCAAACAGAACCGAGAAAAAAGTACAATTTAGAATTTTTAGTCATTAAAAGAATACTTTATTGAAGATTTAACGTTTATTTAAAGACCGTCGAGTAAAGATTTTAATCCAACTTGACGAGTTTAAACCGATGAAAAGAAATTGCTGCCTTCTTGGTTTAATTTTTCCACAAATGGGAAGATTTCTAAAAGTTTAATAATCCATAGTTTTGAAATCGTAATCGAATTATCTCCTCGTTAAACGTAAGGCTTAAGGTGTATTAATTTTATTCAGCCAACTAATAACGGTCATTCATTTATTTATTTTGGGATTGATGATATTAAAAAGAGATTTAACACGTATGTGCGACCATAAAGCAGATGAATAAATATGTGAGCGCGCAGGATTATGAAATGAACGTCAATTATTTATTCATATAATAGAATAGGGTGTGCTTGCTTAGGAGAGAAGACACTCCAACCAGCTAAAAGGAATAGGAATTCATCGTTGCGTATGAGGATTAACGTTCTTGGAAATTATAAAGCAAGTCGTCCTTTTATGATATGGTCAAGACTCTCATTTCCTGTAAATGCAAACTTGTCTATATATACATATACACACGTGCATGAATGCTTTGCCGTATCAAAATGACTTTTTTTTCATTTATGTACAATTTATTTTTTGAATGAAAAAAAATTCAAATACAGCGATAGTTCACTTATCGGCTCACTTGACGAGGGTTAGGGAAAAATTAATAATTGCAATTATTCTTTGACGTCAAGTCAGGGAACTTTCTAATGTAGAAAGTTTTCTTTTTAAAACATCAATGAGTCGTCAATTATCAGATTAGCCTGTTTGGGAAATTTTTTTTTCTCTCGTTTTCACGTCTCGATGAACAGTGAACAGTGAACAGTGGAATTGTTGGACTGGGGAAAAGAGAAAATTTGTAGAAGAAGAATTCGTTGTAATAATTTTTAATAAAGTTAATTTTAGTTCATTTCTAATTTTGTCTAATTTTATCTAATTTTCGAATAATTTGTATTTATGTTTTATTTTTTCAATTTTACTGCTTTTTTCTTTCTGCCTCTTTTATCAGTTTAGTTGAATGAAAGTAGGATTAAGTGAAAAATTGATGCTTTCAGTTTATTACTGATAAAAAATACCGTTAGTAGAATTTAACTCTGATTAAAACTACAGATAAGTAAATTTTCGAATTAATGGAAACTACCGTCAATAATTTTATGCCTGATTGAAGTAAATTAATAAAATTTTTTATTGCTATTTTTCGTAGAAATTACTTTTAGGGAAAGATTTACTAAATCAAAACTACAATTAAATACATCTTTTGCTAATTTCATTACTGTCAGCAAAAAATGTCCGCTGATGAAAACTACCGTTAATGATTTAATGCAATTACTGTTTTGAGTACTGTTTAGTAACATGTTTTTTGAACTAAAAGTACTGAAGATTCAAATTTATACTATCAATAATATCATTTGATATTTTGTGCCTGATTAAAAACACAGTCTGCTAAAAATTAAAATGATTGAAGTTCTTGCCTAGTAAAAGTTTTACTGATTAAAACTACCGTTACTGATTTTATTTATCCCTGCACTGAAAAAATTACATTCTAATTTTAAGAAAAACTTCTTATATATGCGCCTAGAATATTCCCCACTTAAGTTAAGTGGGGAATATTCTTACAATAAGAAGAACATTATTATTTTAAGAATATTTACCACTTAATTTAAGTGGGGAATATTCTTGGCGCATATATAAGAAGTTTTTCTTAAAATTAGAATGTAATTTTTTCAGTGTGACTATAATTACTGTCCAATATAAAATTTAATTATTGCAATTATTACTTCTTGAAACTACTGTCGATAAAAATTTTCACTTCTATTAAAAAGAGAATTCATTTTCTTTTTTGTTCTGGAGGTTTTTTTATTATTATTTTTTTGTATTTTAATTTTTTTTACTCTTTTCTTCCATTTTTATATTATTTTGTAAAATTTAGAAAAGAAATTATTGTTTAACAATCAATGGTGGTGGTAGTTTGGCATGTAATTAATAATTCCAAGTCGGGTTTTATAAAAAAGTGGAAAAAAGAGAAAAGTATGTCCTTTGTATGTTTCTGCAAAAAAGAGGCAAAATGTTTTAGTTGGTTGGGAGTCGCTTCACGTGACGACTCCCAGAGTTTGATTGTCCTTGATTAATTACTCGCGCTACAATTTCTTGGCCGCCGCCGGAAGCCAGGCGGACAGTAAATCTTGATAATGCGTAACAGTATTAGCAGCGTGCGGGTGTTTACAGCAATGTTTTTTATCATTTTTGTCATCCTTTTAGCTCTCGATAGGCAATAAGGTTAGGAAAAAATTTTTATAAATCGTTTTTGTCTTTTGTTTTTCGGTTAATTGGTAATCCACTGTTTCTGTTTCTCTAATCTTTTGTTTATTTCGATTTTTCGCTCTTTTAGTCTTCTTGTCCCTTTTTCTCTTATGCTTTTTATATTTTTGTGTCCTTGCTTCTCCTTGTTTTTATTTTTTGTTCTTTCTTTATTTTTCTCTTTTTTGTATTTCTCTCTCCTTTACTCTCTGTTTTATTTTATTTTTCGTTCTTTTTTATTTATATTTTTGTGTCCTTGTTTCTCCTTGTCTTTATTTTTTGTTCTTTCTTTATTTTTCTCTTTTTTGTATTTCTCTCCCCTTAACTCTCTTTTTTATTTTATTTTTCGTTCTTTTTTATTTTTCTCTTACTTTTCCCCCCTTTTTTATATTTCTCTCTCCTTTATTCTCCTTGTCTTTAAATTTGTTTTCGTTGTTTTTTTTCTCAGTCCTTTTTCCCTTCTTTTTTGTATTCTTCTCTTCTTTATTCTCTTTTTTATTTTTCCCTTTTTTTTCTTCTCCTCTTTTTATATTTCTCTCTCCTTTATTCTCCCTGTCTTTATTTTTATTTTTTGTTCTTTCTTTATTTTTCTTTCACTTTTTTCTTCCTTTTTTGTATTTCCCTTTCCTTCTTTCTTCTTGTCATTATTCTTTTTCACTTTTTTACATCTCTCTTTTTCTCTTACCTTGTTTTTATTTTCCTTAATTTCTTATTCATTGTCTTTATTTCTCTCTCATTCCTTTTCTCTCTCTCTCTCTCTCTGATGATAATCGCAATATGACTTCTTTCGCAAAAGAACAAGAAAACTCTTCCTTTAACGGACAAAATAATTTTGTTAATTCGTGAGAATACACGTCAGGTGTTTTATTTTTACATCAACAATTAAGAACGCACGCTTCGCTCTTAATTGGCAACAATTTCCTATTTTCAACTCTTAGTCTTTTAATTCTTTTTTCCATTTCTAATTTTTTTGCTAGTGTTCTTAATTAGTTTCTATTTTAAAAATAGATTTTTTTATGTTTGAATTTTACATTCGTTTTTTAGTATTTTGGTTCGAATTTTATTTTCGTTTTGTATTTTATCTGTTTTTATATTATTTTCTTTTTCATTATAATTTTCTGTCTGCATTTTGAATAAAATAAATAGTTTAAGTAAAACAAAAAAGTAAAATTCATTTACTTTGGTTCTGCAATTAATTTTCATTTTCTAGGCATTTGATTTTTTCGCCGCATTATTACAATATTGGCACACTTCAGTCAACGCCATACAAATCCCATTAAAATATTTTGCCCCCCAACTCAAAATACAGTCAACTCAATCGAACGATGACAGCGATTAAAATAATCTTGATTGAATATAATAGCAAAAGGAGTGATCATTTAAATATGAGAACGAGTCTCTCTCTATATATTAGAGTCCATGTGGAGTAGCGATTGAAGAAATGGACATCGGTCATTTTAAACATGTTGCAAATGATGATAGGATCTGCTGTATGGTATATTTGTGAAGGCACCTTTCTTACCAATGAGCGCACACGTTTCCAAGTTGAACATTTTAAATGACTCTGCAATGCGAACGGGTTTGTCAGAGCAGATAAGCCGTAGATAAGTCTCTCTTTGCTCTTGTCTATCATTAATAAGAGTAACGCCACTGGTGATCTTCCAAGTCGCTGAATCATTATGTCACTTTTACAATTTATATTAGTGTAAACGCGCGGGCGGCATTCATTATAACGTCCACCTTCCTATTTACAAATATATTTTTAAGCCGATAATTTCAACGCTCAATTTCAATAGAAAACCTTAACTGGTAAAAAGAAAATATTTTAAGCGCTTATAATATAGGGGCTTTTATTCCAATGTCTATAGTTGATGGTAGAGTATTCATAGTGCTCGCTATTCATGTTTAGTAGTTTGCTTGAGAAAAAAAATCCGCTTTAAATCTCCTTTCAATCCTTCTTCAATCCTTTTTCAATCCTCCTTCGATCCTTTTTTAATCTTCTCTTTCAATTTTTTTAGTCCTCTTTAAATCCTCCTTTAATCTTTTTTAATCTTCTTTAAATCTTCTTTCAGGCCTTCTTCAATCCTCGTTCAATCTTTTTTCAATCCTTTTTCAATTCCCCTTCGATCCTCTTTTAATCTTCTTTCGATTTTTTTTCTTTTAGCCCTCTTTAAATCCTCCTTCAATTTAAAAAAAATTTGTTTTAAATCTTCTTTCAGTCTTTCTTTAATACTCGTTCAGTCTTCTTTCAATCTTCCTTCAGTCCTCTTTCAATCCACGTTCAGTTCTCTTGCAACTCTTTCATTCCTCTCTCAGTTCTTTTTCAGTCCTCTTTCAATCTTCCTTCAATCCTCACAATATTTTTTCGAGTATTTATTTTGAGAATTTCTTTCAATCCTTTTTAATTCTCTATCATTCATTGTGAGAATTTCTTTCAATCTTCCTTCGTTCAAAAAAAGATTAAAAAGAATTGAAAGAAATTTCTATTATTAATTAATTTTTTCTTCTTTCTTATCATTAAAGTAAAATATATTTGAAAAGGATTGAAAGAAATTCGGTAAATAAATCTTCGAACAAATTTTGTGAGGATTGAAAAAAAATTAAAAGAGGATTGAAATACATATTCTGAAAACAAATCCTCGCAAAAATTTTGTTCTAGACGTTCAAAAGTGGAAGAAATTATTACGAATTCAAGAAAAATTAATTCTAGGGAGAATTTAAATGGAAATAATTTTGATTTTGTAAATAACTACGGGTTGAATAATTATTTCGAAAATTTTGAAATAAAGGAGAAATAAAAATTAAACTTACTTGAAGAAAGGAGGATTTTTCAAGAATAGTAATTTAAAATTTTTTTTGCAGTAGAAAAAGTAGAGAATTATTTAGGTTTTAGAGAGAAAAATTTGTTTCGCGTGCAGTGGAAACTGATATGAAGAGAAAAGAGAGAGAGAGAGAAGATGTACCTGTCTTAGCGTGCTCACATTACGGTGTTTAGCTGGGAATGCGAATTATGAAACGCCCATATTCCTTTACCCACAGCTTCAGAGGAATTTTCAGCTCTACAATTTCCTTCCGTTCGACAGAACGCTGGGAATTTGAAATATTTTGTTATCAGATTCATTCAGTGTCCTCTTGTTGTGTCTGTACTTTTTTACCCCCCTCTCTCACTTTTCTCCCTCGTGTCATTGTCACTAACAGTTTATACTCTGACAATAATTTCTATTTAATTTTCCACAACTCGAAAAGGAGATACAATTTTTGAAGCTCATTTTCAATTAATTAAAGTTGTATTAAAATTACAATTTTATGGATTTTTTGGAAGTGCAAAATAAATTTTTTTTTTGGTAACAGGAATTGTTTTGAATTCGATTAAATAAGTGAAGATTTCGAGTCAGGTGTTCAATCTCGCTGAGTCATTTCGATTGTCACCGTTGGCTCCGTAATGCCCAGTAGTCTTCGAGTAATTAAACCAATTACTCGCAAATCCTTTCTCTCATTAACCCATCGCTTCAATTAATATTCCCTCGAGTAATTGTTCTTCAGTTTTCTCCCAGTGGGTCGATGAAATTATATATGTGCATAATTGACAATGATCGATGATCATCTCTCCCGACTACTATATGTATAATAACAATAACGAATTCTCAAAACAAACATATCCTTCAAGAAAATCATGTTCGTGTTTTTTTCGCGTTTGCCAAACATGGAAGCAGAAATTAAAAAAGAAGAAAATAAAAATGGGGAATGTTACGATCAAGCTCGCAACTTTTATATTCACCTAAATTTGAATTATATAAAATCCATTTAATTAATATTAACCTAAAAACACACTCAACATTATTACACAAAAACACATATTAATTTGTAATATCGATACTCACAATTTCACCATAAAACAATTTTCAACAACTCACTTTTTAATCGGGTATTTAGTACAAATAATTAAGCAAGATATAATTTTCATTATTCTTAATATTGAAAGCTAAGATGTTTCTGAGTTGATTTCAATTGTTTCTCAATAACAAAGTGTTACATTTTAGATGTTGCAATTACCAAATTCTGCAAGCTGTCGGTATTTCACTTAGTAGCAACTAAGTCCAAAAAGAATTTAATGGGGATTTCCTTACATAATTGTCATTTTATAAAAACAATGGAAATTGAGATATCTGGACAGTTGCCCGCGTAAACTTGGCGAAACTAAGTCAAAAGGCAGTTTAAGTCAGATAAGAGTACCTGAAATTATTATATATTTTACAGTCATATAGACTTGAATTTGATTAATTATTGTAAGACACAACAGGTTGTCTCAATTTATAATTCTAAAATTGATATTGAAGTTATTTGAAGGAAGAATAAAAGTTCACATAGAAATCAACAACATTGACAGCATATTAATATTAAAGAAAACAAGCATTTTAAAAGTGAGTAATAAAAAAAATGAAAACAACATACACATACACACAATTTTAAAAACATATATTGAAATTGCATATATTATTCTAGGAATACTTTTGTCAGATTAAAAGAAATTGTTGTATTTAAAAATACTAAGGTTTTTAAAATATATATTATAAATATTTAATTAATTGATTTTTATTTATTCCTTTTTCCAAACAATTATTTATTACAAATTCTATGTTTATTTATATGACACAATTGTCACGTAAATGAAATTAATATTAACGTATAGGGAAAAATCCACTACTTTTCTTATTTTATTCGCTGAAGAGCATTTTTGTTATCTAAGTACCATTTAAATTGATGAAAAAAAAAATTATTTTATTTTAATTATTTTATTTAAATCGTTTCTTAACAGGGAAGAAGAAAAAATAGGAGAAGAAAATAAGGAAAGAGTGAAGAATACAGAAAGAGGAAAGAATAAAAAATGAGGGTATAAAAAGGAGAAGAAAATGAAGAAAGAGAAAATAAAAAAGGGAGGAGAAAATAAAGAAGAAGGGACTGAAAAAGGAGGAAAAAATAAAAGAGAAGAAAATAAGGAAAGAGAAATGAATACAGAAAGAGGAAAGAATAAAAAAGGAGGGTATAAAAAAGAAGAAGAAAATGAAGAAAGAGTAATAAAGGAGATGAAGAAAAGAGTAAAAAATCAAAAAGAGGTAAAGAAAAAAGGCGAAGAAGAAATCAAAAGAGGAAAAAATGAAAAAGAAGAGAAGAAGAAGAAGAAAAGAATGTGAATTATGACAGGACCCTTGATAAACAAGACAGAGGATCATGTTTTGTGCATCGTTCTCTCATTTAAACGATGCAAATGATCGATATGTATCGTCACGCACTCGAGTTAACGGCAATTAAGATGGAATACTAATCGCTCGCGTTAAAGTATGTACAACTATACGGCGGGTTTTCTAAGTGGGGTGCTCTTCTCAACATAGTGGGGGCGTGAGAAGTGCCTTAGCCCTGTGACCTTCGTGCCCCATGGTTACTCTCTTCCCGTATATACACCTTTGCCTCTCACTCGAACCTTTTGCGCTCGCACTCTCATCCTTTTTCTTTCTTCGCGCGCCTTCTTCTTCTTCTTCTTCCACTAGGTCCTGCTTCAAGCAAAGGCAACGCAACTCTAGCCGAACGTGCTCTTGTCCGATCGAATTTTGACAAGCTCGACGTTTCGATCCCGCGACTTGATACCAAAGGCCATTGAACTGAGAACGTCCACCGATACGTTTAACCGTGGGAACGAAATTGAATTTACTCTTCTTCTACTTCTTCTTAGTCGCTTCTTCTTACTTTTACCTTGTTCTATCTTTGCTTTCTAGTTGTGACGCGACGAATGCGACGCGAGTAAAGTCGCACTTTGGAAAATGAAAAGTTTACTCGATTATAGAAAGAGAGAGAGAGGGGTAAAAGGTAAAAGGGAGGGCCAGAAGGGGAAGAGAGATGAAGTAGTTCCGAGTTGGAAGATTGAAGATTTTGAAATGTCCTTAAGGATAAGAATCTTTTGGGAGATGAACTAAAATTAGGAAGACATATGCCAGTGATTCGTCTCATCATCCTTGTGAAGAGGAGGTTTCCGGACGTTCGTGACCTTTGATGGGGCATGAGTTAACCTTTGAATGGAATGACTATTTCACGGCCACTTCCTGAGTTCAATGCACCTTGGGATTTCTATACACAGGTAGACAGAGAGCGACGGAAACCTCCTCCCGTTCCTCGTTTGTAGCATGTTCTGCGTGTAGCTTTATATGTAAGCGGAGCCGAGATCTAACGCATTCAGCCAAGTGCTTGCATAATATTAGAATCTTATGCAACCTGCCCTTCCCACACTTATCACTGCCGCCCTCGTTGCAGGGCACCTGAGGGAGAGGATTGCCCTTGGCGTTGGTGGCCCTCGGGGTGGGGTGCTTGATGATGAAGAAGAGAAAGAGAGCTCTCTCTCACTCTCTTTCTCTCTCTTCTTCAGAGAGAGACCTCGGCGGTGCCAGGGGGGAAGTCAGCGGGGGTCAGAACGGAGATGCTCCGCGGTCGTGTCGGGCGGGGCTGCCCGCTCACGACTTGAACTATCGCACGCCCCCACTAGCACCAGCATCCACCTTCCTCGGACCAACTCTTGCCCCCTTTTTCTCCTCCACCTTCTCCTTCTTCTTCTTCTTCTACTTTGACCACTTCTCATCTCGTCTGCTCTGCTCTCAACTGGACGTGAAACACTGCTCTCTTCCTCCCCTCCTCATACACACACGGTACTAATAAAGCTTGGTAGCACTTTGTGGTTCCGGTGAACCTGTCGTTCCTCCTTCCGAATCATTTTCTCTTCTTTTTCGATAATCATATCCGAACACTGGTTGTTACGATCGACTTCGTAACTATCACTTCGTGATAAATAAATATAAACATAATGTTTATAATAAAATATTGACAAAACACAAGTACCTAAAAACAAACATAGTTTATCTATTCGTTATAATATCGGTTAAAAAAAGAGTTAAAATGAAGTAAAATACAATAGATTTCTCATTTATTGCAGTTTGTTATATTTCACACATTTATAAATTTATATTGAAAAAGGTATTGAACCTTAATTAAAAGAATCAGGCTTCAGATTCAGATGTATTGTAAAACTTAAGGAGTGGTGTGTGCAGCTTGATGAACCAGGACCACACCACTGCTCAAAACTGCAACCTTGCAGAAAAGCGCTTGGCAACGATCAAGGTGCAATCTACTAAAGAATGATTTCAACACTGTAATGTCGATTGATAAAATTGATTGACACAGGGAAATCTGGGCATTTGCTTGTGGGTCTTCGCGATAGTAAGTCGTGGGGAAGTTTTGCCGTAATTTTGAGTATCAAGAAGTTCTCAACATTTATTATTGAAAATTGTTAATGAAGTTTGAAGGGAAGAATAATATAACCGCTAAGTGAGAAATCGTGTTAAGAAAAGTTAATTTAAAATAAATATAAGTGAAGTACGAATGAAACGATTAATGAAAAATGATACATTGACGAAAACGAATGTACCTGACAGTGAATAAAACTACTTTGAATTAAAAATAATGCTAATTAAAATTATCAGTAATTAAAAACATGACGAATTTAATTAATAGTTGTTTTAATTCGTGGTGGTTTTAAGTACCTTTGATTAAAAACAAAAATGAATTAAAATTAATAGTAGCTAAGAACTACTACCACACTGAAAAAAAATCTGTTTGGAATTATCAGAAATCTTAGTTTTAACCTAGAGTTTAGTGTTAAATATGCCCTAAGCACAACTTTTCTGGTTAGATTAACCAGAATTCTAGTTAATATAAGTAAAATTTTGATTCTTCTAACTAGAATATCGTGTTAAATATATCCTAATCAGTAATTTTTTTCGGTGTAGTTAAACCTAATACTGATCCAGATTGTTGTTTATTAAAGCAGCAAAATATCAGAAGCAATGCCTGTTTAAAATTACTAATGCTTAATTTTTCCCCTAGTCAGTATTATCTCGGATTAAAAACCAATTAGCAAAAGCTTCTTATGTACTTAGTAGAAATAGTAAGAATAAAAATAAAAAAATTATAATTGTAATAACAACAGTCAATAAAAGGTGTGACTGATGTTCAAAAACCTTTGCAAAAGCTCTAAATTCTAAAATAAAGTTGCGCACATAAGTTACATTTTTATTTGAAGTTTAAAAGTTTGTTGCATTGAGGAATGACGCGTATGAATATAAATATATTTTTTGTTATATTGTTGTAGGGGATAAGAAAAAAAAGAATGTTACGTTTACCAGCTCGCGCCGACTCGTAAATCGTCTATCGTAATAAACGTATTATCGCGCAATATTTCTTTTCTTCATGGCAGTCGACGCGCTAGACAAGTTAAATGACCTATTTGTATGCGAAACACCTGCTACAGATAACGGCAATGCGCGCCTTGGGAAATTGGTGTATTCACATCCGAATAATAATAATAATAATAGTAACAATAATACTCAACCGAAAAAGAGAAAAAATGTTACTGATTAAAATATTCTGTAATTAAAGGTACCATTGATTGTAACTACTATTGATTATGCCACTGTAAAAAGAAAGGTACTACTTTAGTACCAATTTTGGTACTAAATCGTAATTTGGTTCTATTTTAATACTAAAATAAGTTCTAATTTAAAACCTTTTTTTACAGTGATGGAACCAATGTTTTTAACTGATGATATTAATTAATGCTATTACTGATTAAAACTACTATTGTTAAAAATACTATTACTTAAATGTATTACTGACTAAAACTACTATTAACTAAAAATACTACTAATTAAGGGGAGGCACCACCCCCAACTTTGAGCCCTTTAAATTTAAATTATTAAACTAGGTTATATTTTTTTCTTGCATCATTTTAACCCTAAAATATGTAGGATGGTCAGAATAAAAAAATTTGCTTTAAAAAAATATTTAAAATTGTAAGAGAAGATTAATCTTGAATGTTTAAATTTTACAACTTTTGACATTTTTTTCCAAAATCCTAGACCAATAATCTTCTTAAGAATATCAGTGTTTAGAAAAATATATTCCCTAAATGCAAAAACCATGTCGAATAACTTATTTAATAGATTAAAATTTTTACGTCTGTCAAAATTTTAGCCTAGAAAATAAAATAATTTTGACAAACTAATTTAAACTAAAACAACTTAATTAAGCCGGAAATTAATAAAATCTTTAATTAAAACTAACACTAATTAAATGACTAGTGCTTTTAACTACTATTAATTATAAACACTAGTAATTAAAACTACAAATGGTTGAATTTGCTTCTAATTAAAGAAAATACTAATTAAAACTACCACTAATGAAAGCCACTACAAATTAAAATTACCGATAATTAAAACTGCTATTAAGTAAAGAATTATAGTTATTAAAATTGTATCAATTAAATCCGCTTTTGACTAAAACGACCACTAATTAAATAACTTACAGAAATAACTGAATAACCAATGATTAAAAGTACCAAAGATTTGAAATTATTAAATTAATTATATAATTAGTAGTAGTTTATCAATAAATTATTTAAGGAGGATGGTGACCTTAACATAACCTCAAAATCTGTCAAAACTAAAAAATGATTTCTAACGCAAACGAAAATAAGATAAATATCAATTATAAACAATTTTAGAAGATATTGTTTTATTATTCTCGTCAAGAAATTACAAGACAAAATATTTTGTTAACAATGTTTTTTCAACATATATTATTTTTTATTTTGAGATCAGACAAAAAATGCAATTTTCAACCAATTTTTATAAACAATAGATGATTTAATTCAGTGAAACATTCTCTACAATTGTTATTTTTTAATATTGTTACAAGTATGTTATTAAAAAATTATTAAAAAAACATTGTTTATTTATTGAATAATTTTTTTTATAATATAATTTTAACAAGATAACGATTTTGGAGAATGTTTCACTGATTAAAAATGAGGTATTGTTTATAAAAATTGATTAAAAATTGCAATTTTTGTCTGATCTGAAAGAAAAAAAAATTAAATGTTAAAAAAATCATTGTTAAGAAACTATTTTGCCTAAAAATAATAATTGCTAGTAGAAAATTACTTATTCAATTAGTAGAACGTATTTTTTACTATTTTAAATTAGTAAATTTTCTACTAATAATAAGTAAAAAACTACTAAAAATTAGTAAAAACAGTTACTAATTCAATTGGTAAACGAATCCGCACTATTTTATTAGTAGAAAACGACTAATTCAGATTTAGAGAGTATTATTAGTTTTAAATTTATTTTATTTATTTTTATTTTAAATTTAATTTAACAGTTTTAAATTTACATTTATTATATAAGCTATTATTAACAGTAATTATAATTATAGAAAAAAAGATTTATTTAAATCATAAACTAATTAAAGGAGAAATTAATTAATGATAGAACGTCCAACGTCCTTCCGGCAGGACCAAAAAGACTCAGGTGAGTCCGTCCGAAATCGCTAAATAAAACTAACATGGATTGACATAAACAAAAAGTAATATATATCGTTGGTAAGGTGATAAAACAAGCTTTCAGCGCATGTAAATGTCGAGCTTGTAAGTTCAAACCGAAGAGCAGGGTAGCTTAAAGAAGTTCAATTTTCCAAAAATTCATATAATTTTTAGTCACAAAATGATGGAACCCGGTCCTGCCGGCAGGACGCTTTTCGCTTTGTTTAAAAGGCTACCAAGCCTAGTCATATAAATTTAGAAACTTGATATTTACATCATTGGAAAGCTTGTTTCATTACCTTTCCAACGATATATTTGTTTTTGTTTTTATCTGCTTCCATATTAATTTTATAAAGAAAATTTAAAGAGAGTTTTTATTCAATTGGTCGCAATTTTGCTGATTAACATTAAAAATGAAACTTTTTAAATTAAACAAATAGGTATCATTCTTTGAACGTTTCTGAAGAAAAAAAGGCTAGACCGGCCAAAATATATTGGTTTTTGTGGATTTTACATTAAATTTACGAAAAAATGTTTTTTTTTTACTTTTTAGAAACAGCAAGTTTGAGGGCTTTGAAAAATGGTTTAATATTATTATTTTAAAAAGTCAAATATATGGATTTTTTCGTCTTTTCGTCTACTTTAATCCCAAGGAATTCCGGAAAAGAAAAATTCAATTCCCTTTTTTTAAAAGCCTTATTTTGGGAACATCCTTCCGGCAGGACGGGCGCTTGGACGTTCTATCATTAAAATAAAAATAAATTAAAGTACGAATTTATAAAAATAGAAATGAATTAAAATAATAACAAAACTGAAAGAAAATTTAATATAGTAATATTTGGGGAAAAGAGCGCGCGAGAGAGACTCCGTTCAAAGTGAATCTAAGGGCAGAAGATATAAATTTTGAAAAAATTATAGATTCAGCATTATATTGAGGAAGCAACAAATCAAGGAAGAATAAGACGCGTGTTAAATTGATCTGAGGGGATCGATAGTCACGGTTAGGCAGCCTGGCGGAATTACGTTCCCGTGGTCCGTGGATGAGTATTCCTCGAGACTGATTCACGGTTGAAGGAGAAGAAAGGCGCAAAGGAAGCAAGGTTCCTTTGCCCTTGAGCTCTGGCGCTTGACCCAGTAGCCAGAGCGCAGTCTGCGCGAGAGACTTGCAAGTGGATAAACTGTGCTGCCACGGAGATATCGCTCCAAACCCTTTTCCCTCTTTTTTACTCTCTTTCCTGCTTTTTTTTCTTCTCTTCACTTTCTTTCAATCTTCCCTTTATTCTTTCTTTCTTTCATGTTTCGCTTTTTTTTTCTTTCACCAGTTTTTTGCTTCATTCTTTCTTTATTCTTTTTTCTGTCTATTTTTCTCTCTTTTATTTTTTCTTTTTTACACTCTTTTATTCTTTCCTTCCCTTTTTTCATTTAGAATGATTTTCCAAAAAGCGACCCTAGGGATTCCCCATGAATTCTGATAGTAATTTTGCGATGAAACTGCACCAGAATTTTAAACCAGTTTCTATAAGCTTTTTTAAGTAATAAGTGATTGATAGAGAACAGTTTGTAGAATTAGATAACAAAAAACACCGATAATTAAAGCTATTACTGATTAAAACTTCCAATGTTTTGGGCTAATTCCGCTAACATTAGTTAAAAGTTAGGATTAAAACATTTTAACGGCTCATGATTTGTCGAATCAGGATTTAATCGTTAATTAATTTTTAATCCATATTGGTGGAAGTGGCCCTTAATGTTACTACTAATTAGACTCACCGCTGGTTAAAATCGAGGTTAAAATTCACTACTAATTTAAGTTTTTACTGATTAAAAGTACAACTGGTTAAAACTGTCACTGAACCTACAACTAATTAAGACTAATATATTGATTGAAACTACCACTGATTAATTTCTAGTAGTTCGGTAATATTAATATTTACTATAATTAAATTATTAGCGACATAATAAATAATAATAATTAATAATTAAATAAATAATTTTTTTTAATTCATTAATTGACAATAATTGAAGAGGAAGAAGAAAGATGACTAAGAAAATTAATTATTAGTTCGTTATTTACAAGAATTTCTTTAATTGATTAAAGAAACCCCGCGTGAACTTCAATAGAAATAAATAAAATTGTTCAATTCTTCAGATTAAGAGTATATGATTGTTTATATTTTTATATTCTGCCACAAGGAATGTGTTCAATAAAGCCGAGCACATCAAGTTTCCTTGGAGCACCACACCTGTAACCAATGATTTTACGATTTAAAACGATTTCTGCCGGAGTTACCCTTTAGACCTCTTTTCTTCTTTTTTTGTATTTTTCTTCCTCGTCTCTTCTTCTTCTTCTTCTTCTTCTTATTCTCTTTTTCTAGACATTACTTAGAAAACTATTTGGAATGCCTTATCGATCACGAGTAGTTCATCTTCACTTAGAAATCTCTCAAGGAATGTTCATTGTAATCGATATAGCGATTTTTGAAAGTATGTCAGATCGACCATTTTGGTCACACGTTCCGATCCTTTTTTTTCAGGGTCGTGAGAAATTGATCGTTTATTGATCTCTATTAGATTACGTGTGTTAGACATTCCAAATCGATTCCGAAATCAGTAGCATTCTTCTATTGCGATTAAAATCTGTAAATTTTAATCGATTTAAATTAATATTAGTTAATTGATATTGATTGCTAATCAATTGGTAGTTTTCTTATTGATTGTCGGTTTTTCCTATTGTGATCAATAGTCGTAATTATTAATCGATATCCATCAATTAATTGTTATTAATCGCTACTAATTAATAGTAATCACAATTTTAATTTTAATTAAATTACTAATTTGATAGTCATTAATTGATATCTATGAATATTAATCGATAGTAGTTGCTATTAATTGATAATAGTTGCTATTAACCGATAATAGTTGCTATTAATTAATTGTATTTGTTATTAACTGATATTAGTTGCTATTAATCGTTAGTCTTACTATTAATTGATAGTAAATTAATTATTATTTATTGATTATTGATATTAGTTGATAGTAGTTGCCATTAAATTATAAATTGAATAGTAACTGATTTTGATTGCTATTGATTACTATTAATCGATATTAATTGGAATTCATTGATAGCAGCTGTTATTAATTCCTATATTAATCGGTAAAATTGACAGTAATTGGTATTCATTGTTATTAATTAGTAGTAATTGCTAAAAAGTGATAGTAAAGTTTATTAATATCAATTAATAGTTATTAATCAATAGTAGTTACTATTAATTGGTATAATTTGTTATTAATTTGCTATTAATCAATAGTTGTTACTATTAATTGGTATAATTTGTTATGAATTTGCTATTGATCAATAGTAGTTACTATTAATTAGTATAATTTCTTATTGATTTGCTATTAATATATAATAGTTGCTATTTATTTCTATTAATATATAATAGTTACTATTAATTTCTATTAATTTATAATAGTTGATATTAAATGCTATTTAATCGGTATTAATTGCAATTGATTAATATTTATTGCTATTAACTGATATTCAATGCTACTTGTTGATATTATTTGCTATTATTTAATATCAATTGACAGTGATATATTTACATTGAATTTTCCCGAGGCACTCGACATAATCCTCGACGAAATTAAGATAAAATGCAGAGTAAACGTTTGAAATCGATAAAAAAGAGATAAGAATTTCCGCAATTGTAAGGGGTGAAGAGTGGGGGTGGGGAAATCTCTTTCACTATTGTTTATGACTCATTGTCCCCAATGACGCCATCAGGATTTGTTGTGTGAAAATACCATATAATAATAATCTATTCATATCAAGGAGATAAACGCTTTTCAATCATCGATATATCAAGTCAAATTGGTAGCAGAAAGTAAGATCTTGAGATTTGTATTTTCATTTTCACGTGTTTATTGTATATTTATATATTTATATTTCTATATATATATATGTATAGAATCTGAGATTTTATTTTATCTATATTGTGTATCGAACGATGAGCTAATATTGAGTCGCTTGCGTCGATTCGTCACCTTTTAATCGCTTATCTTTTGTTAATCGTCGAATGATTTACAGTGAACGTCCTCTAAATCTTTATATCAATTTCTTGTTTCTCTTTGGAATTGAGGAGAGAAAAATTAAAGGGGGAAAAAGAGCGTGAGAAGAAGTTGAGGGAAAATTTGCTTGAGAATATATATTTATTTCTTTATTCGTTAGGGAAAATTTAATTTTCTAGGTTAGTATTTATTATGTGAGGATGGAAAAAATTGACAGATTAAAAAAAAAATTCTATTCAGAATTTAACAGTTTTTATAAGAATGTGATTAGAAAAACTATGAAAACAATAAGAAACTCCTCGAATGCTTAAAACCTCAAAAATTCGAAAGATCGAATATTCAATTCTTCAAAAAATTGAAACCTCGAAAGTTGATCATCATTTTCTGATGGAATTTATAATTTCTTTGATAAAATACAACTTAATTTTTAAATAAAACTAAATACATTGATAAATACATTTGTTTATGAGAAACAAAGCTTAATGTAAAATTTTTAAATTATATATTTTTTCAAAACATTTATTAATAATTTTTATAAATATTTAATTTAATTTTATTTACTTGCAATAACTCGATTTACTACAACAATAAAATTTAAAAAATTAATATTTAAACCCTTTTGTTAAGAATTCAATTATTGTTATAAATAGTAACATTTTTCGTAAAAATTAAATTCTTTAAACAAACTTTTAATAAAATTTCCCAAAAATGAAATTATTTTCAAAAAGTTTAATATTTTTCGAAACAAGTCAATTATTTCTTTAATTTAAAATAAAATATTTCAAAAAAATAGAATTATTTTTTAATTCTTTAATAAATTCTTCGAAACAATTCAATTACTTTTATTAGTAGTAAAATTTGTCGCCAGAATTAAATTATTTTTTATAAATAAAAATTCTTCTTAGAAATCCAATTATTTTTAATAGGGTAGAGTGGGGTAAAAAAGACACTTTCTTACTTTTGGTAATGTAAAATCGAAATTTGAATTTCATTTTTCAAATTTTAAATTGTTACTGAAAGTTTAATTATTAAGCTTCAAAATACTTGTAGAACATTTTTTTGTATTCCGTGAAAGGACAAAGTTATAAGAGTTTTACGAAAGTTCTGCATATGGCTTTTTTGCACCACCTGGTGGGGTGAAAAAGCCATTTGGTGATTTTGTTAAAATATTTTGTTATAAAATTTTGTAATATTATATTTTTCTTTTATCTGTATAACAAATAAATAATTTAGAAAAGTTTTTAGCTTCCAAAATTGTATTTTATTTTAAGTTTACCTGCTTTCAATTGTTATAAATTTGAAAAATTAAATATTTGATTATAATTATTAACAGACACAATTATTTTAAAAAGTTAAAAAAAATTCTTTGTTTAATTAAATTATTTTCAAGACTTTTAATTAAAATTCTTCAAAAAACTGCATTATTTAAAAAAAACCCCAACTATAAAAGAGTTTAATTTTTTATTAATAATTTAAAAAATATTTTAATTGTTAAATTTTTAATTACAATTATTAACAAAACTGATTATATTCAATGAATTAATTAAATTTTTTAAAAGAATTCAATTCAAAGAAATTTTCCGCTAGAATTCAATTATTTTAAAAAATAATAAAATTATTCGAAGGAATTCAATTATTTCAAAATTGTTTGATAAAATTTTTTGCAAGAATTCAAAGATTTTCAATACAGTAATTTTAAAATTAAAAATGTTTTTAAAAAATGTAAGAAACAAAGAAGCAAAGAAAATTTAACTTCAAACTACCAACAGATTGTCAGGATGCAATGATTGTTATATAATTATAACAATTTTAGATTATGATTAAACAAATTAAATTTATCATAATTGTATATTTTTGAAATAAAGGAAAAAAATTTGTTGCATAATTTTAAACTAAATTTAGTTATTATAAAATTTCTACGATTGTATGAATTTTTATCACTCTGGTCTGGTGTTCGAGCCTATTTTAGTGTTTGTAAAGCATATTTTGAAATTTTATTTTCTTATTATAAAATAAAATATAATCACATCAAATCTTTTTATATCTATTTGTCAATATTATAAATTGAAAAAAAATGTTTCACTATTTTAAACTTTATATTTCATACAGGTGTTTACAGTTAATGTTTATAACAAAAAAAACGAAACGTTACAGGTGATTCAAAAAAATCCATTCGAACGATTGTTAATTTTATTTTTTCATATAACCATGGTTAAAACCTGAACTAAAATAATTCAATTTGAATCATCAATTTTTTTATTTTTACTGTTTTGTTACTAAAAAACAGTCAATTTATGATTTTATTTTCTTTAAAAGTCCGCGTTTTTGTTATTAATTAAGAAAACTGGTTCGTTCTAGTTCGGATAATAGCCACTGACTTTTTTTTGTTCTAAACATTAACTGTAAATATCTACACTGAAAAAAATTATTGGATTCAAATAATCGATTATTTGACTGTTAGCAAATAAATATTTACTTGAATCAAATAATTTTTATTTAAATTAAATAAATAATATTCGCTTCAAATACTGAAATACTTGATTTAAGTAAATATTTATTTGATAATAGTAAAAAAATCGGTTATTTGAATAAGACTAAATTTTTTTTCGGTGTATAACAATATCAATATCAAGAATCGTTCTATATGAATTCTAGTGAATATTCTATAGAATTTCACTAGAATGATTCTATAGAATTTCTACATAAATACTATTAAATTTTAGTGATTTTTAATTAGAAAGACTTTAAATTTGTGAAATAATATTTTTCAACAAATTTTAGGCCAAAATAATTGTTTATATCCTTTAAATATATAAAATTCATTGAACTTCGTAATCATACCCAGCTGAAAAAGTTCTATAGAATTTCACTAGAATCATTCTATAGAATCATTCTATATAAATTCTAGAGAATATTCTATAGAATTTCAATAGAATGATTCTATAGAATTTCTACGTGAATTCTACTAAATTTTAGTGGTTTTTAATTAGAAGGAATATAAATTTCGTAAAATAATTTTTTTAACATTATAGTTATGTATGGTTACGAAGTTCAATGAATTTTATATATTTAAAGAATATAAACAATTATTTTGGCCTAAAATTTGTTGAAAAATATTATTTCACAAATTTAAAGTTTTTCTAATTAAAAATCACTAAAATTTAATAGTAATTATGTAGAAATTCTATAGAATCATTCTAGTGAAATTCTATAGAATATTCACTAGAATTCATATAGAACGATTCTATAGAATGATTCTAGTGAAATTCTATAGAACTTTTTCAGCTGGGAACCTTTTTTCTAAAAATTTTCTAAAAATGAATAACAAAAATTATTTTCTCAATTCTATTAATTTTTTTGGAAAATTTCAAGAAAATGAAAACAATTTAAAGAAATGAGAAGCATTCGAGAGGAGAATCAGTAGCAATACTTGAAATCGATTTTTGTTTTTTATCTCCCTGGAAATCGGCATTTAAATAAAAAAAAAGAGAAAAAAAAGAAATGTCCCGACCACCCAAAGTTTTGTGGAAGCAAGTTAAAAATGAGAGTTGAGAGAGCGAAGGTTGAGAGAGCAAGAGGGAAAAATATGATTTATGACTTCCTTCTGTCTTGACCGTTTAGCGTAGGAGGAGGTTTGGCATGACCAGTGGTCTGACCCCATCGGGCACGCCGCTGGTTTTGCATATTCACAAGGCAACAACCTGGTGGCGCATATACATCATGCATCCGCAGTTTGCCTGATCGTGGTGCAATGTTGGCCATGGACCTCTCTTTGGCTTCTTGCTTGTGTCTCTCGCTCCACCCGGGGCTCACGATTCAACGATAGTTCCACCGGCGAATTTGCATCCGTGGAATTCTGGCGTGGGGCCGCGCGCGCGGTATTATTCGCTCTTCGCTCTCTTAAAAGACACGAGGTTTATGGTTATAATGCACGATGCTATGTGAATCTTTTTCAACTTTTTACCCCCCCCCCTCTCTCTCTCTCTCTTTATATATTCTCGATCTGCCAGAGTCACGGATAATCGGCCTAAGATTTCTACGATCATCGTTTCTTTTCTCGAAAGTCTTTTAGGGGTTGAGATCTCGTTTTGTCGTGAAGATCAGAGTAAAGGAGAGCGAGAATAATCTCCGGAAGTCTCAGGAATCTTCTGTAACTCACGAAATGTCTGTCTCTTTCCCTCTCTCTTTCTATCTTTTCCTCTTTTGTTTATTTTTCTCCTCTTCGATCTTTCACTCTTTTGTTTATTTCCCTCTTTCTCTGTTTATTTCTCCCTCTCTCCCTCTCTCTCTCTACTCGCGACTACCTTTGGAACTTGGTGGCATCGTGTTAGTTTGCACGAATGAAATTTGCATTAGATTGGTCGATAAATATTTCAACTTCGCGTGGAAAGCACGAAAGCAGAGGTATAAATATAAAGTTCCGGAAGGTGCCGTTTCACGCCCTTATAACCTGCTGGACGAAAGGTGATGTTTAAAATTTACCTGTTGTAATATAAACACGTGTCACGCTTTTCGAATATTAGCATTTTTTCAATTTTCACGGTCGTAAATTAGTTTTAACACTGTTACTGTGTTTTGTTGTTGTTGTAAATTTCTACACAGACTGTTTTGGATATTTTTAAAAATTAAATTGATCTAAAAGTGTCTTTTTATACCAGTATTATATATTTTGATACCAGTAGTAACGTCAAATTTTAGTCCGACATCGTATTTGTCCGAAATTAGTAGTACAATTTTAATTTTGACAAAAGTAGAGACAATTTTTTAAGTCAGACGTAATGGTTTTACTGCTTAGGTCCAAGAGGTTTAATTTTTATTTTTTTCAATAGGAGGGAAAGAATTTTTTAGTCAGACAGAAGAGAAATTACTCGCATAAAGTTAGGAATTATTTCAATCAGTTGTTAAAGTTTAGTTTTGGTACCAGTGGAACGAGCAAGTTCAAGTCAGACATAAAGTTTTAATTTTTAATTCTATCGTCAGTAGTACATATCAATGTTGGTCAGACAATTTATCTTTTAAATTTTTTCAATTGGTTGTATTGTACTAACATTACATTAGTAGTAAAAGTTTTGGTTGCCAGTATTTTGATTATTATTATTATAATTATTATTTTTATTAATATTAATATTATTATTATTATTATTATTATCATAATCATTATTATTCTTATTTTAAATCTGTCCAAAGTGGAGAATGTAATTTTTAGTCAGACATAACAGAATTTAAAAAAACTATATTTTTGTAAATAAGTCAAATTAATGAAAATGAAATTAACTATATTTTTGATATTTTAAGTCCAAGAAATAACAATTTAATTTTTTTTAATTTATTATGTAAATAATTTTAACCATTGGATAAAGTTTAATTTTTATGCCAGTAGTACAAACAAGCTTAATTTAGTGTTTAGTTTTAAAATTTGTATTTTAGCATACGTAGAAAAAGAAATTGATAGTTAGACAGTATAGAAGTTTACAAAAGTAAATCAAAATTTTATTTCTAAATTTTACGTAAGTAGGGAATGTCACATTTAGTCAGACATTATTTTAAAAAACGATTGATTTTAATCAGTACAGTCAAAGTATAGTTTTGACAACAGTAGTATTAACAAATTTTAATCAGACGTGAAACTGTTATTTCAAATTTTCACGTAAGTAACTAGGACTAAATTATGTAGAAAATATTTTTTTAATTAGACATTATGGTTTCAAAATTATATTTAGTATACTACTTTTCACGAATTTAGTAGAAAATACTATTTATTTAGTATCTTTCAAACTTTGTTATGTACTTTTAGCCTGTTGTAATTATGGTTTTCTTTATAAGTAGAAAAGTTTGGATATAGTCAGACAGAAGTGCGTAATGCACGAAAAACCTTCAATCAGTAGTAAAAACTTGGTATAATCAGACGTGGAAGTGAAAACATCAGTGTTTTGTGTTTCAGTAGTAAAGGAAAATTTTAGTCAGACATATCTAGGTATAGAAAAATTTAGGAATCTAATGAAAGCTCTTTTTTTTACCAAAACGCAACGTTGTAAAAGTATTAGTTATTTTAACGCAGTTGTTCTAGATATTAGTAATTTAAGTTATAAATATAATAAGATAAAATAAAATCTGTAAAAAATAAATAACTGAAGGATAAAATTAAACCCACTTTCAAATTTTAATTGTCGAAACATTTTTTTACCACTTGCGAAAGAAATGATAAATTAGAATTCAATTGTTAGGTAATTGTTTCCAAGTAGTAATTGTAGATTTTAGTTGGACAAATAGAAATTTGTACAATGAGGACGCAAAATTTAAAAAGAGAATTAAACATATTTTTTAATTTAAATTAGAAATGAAAACTATAAATAAGTGCACGCAAAATAATTGTTCACCTGGAACAGCTACAAATTTTACTAGCTTAATCAAATTGTTTAGTTGTTTTAGTTAATACTTTCGCTATTTTAGCGAAACTTATCGCTGTTCCAGATAAACATTTTTTCCGTGTGAAATAGAAAATTTCAAAAGTGAAGAATCATAAATATCGAATGTGAAAAATTGGATAAAAATAATATATATAATATATTGAAAATCGATAGAAAAATATGAAAGGAGATAAGTGTCGTTTCTGAGCCAAAGAAGGATCGAATCGGAACTCGGTTAGGAAGAACAATCGTTGTTGTATCCGGTTTTCTGAATGTATATTCTCCTAACATGAAGAGGATGAGTTCGTCCATATCCATAGAGATGCACTTATAAGGCGTTCTATGGATCAGAAACAGGCTTTTCATATGCCAGACTATTTTCATTTTTTTTTGCATCTTTCTCTATCTTATCGATGATCTCTTGAAAGTTTGTTTGGAAGTATATAAACTGAAAGAAGCATACATTGTTGCTACACGTTTTGCTCTCGCGGACAAGCGCGTGTGGATTATTTCTCTTTCTTTCTCTCCTTTTGGTCTTTTCCTTCTTTCTCTCTTTATCTATTTTTTTCTTTCTGTTTTCTTTTCTTTTTTTTAGTCCTTTTCAATATTTCACTTTTTTTCTTTTTTTCCCTTTTTGTCCATCTTTCCATTTTTTCTTTTTCTCCATTTTTCTCTCTCTGTCTTTCTCTTTATTTTATTTCTTCCTTCTTTCTGTTTTCTCATTTTTTCTCTTTCTGTCTTTAGGGTTGCTACAAATATTTAATTTTATTTTTCCCTGACTTTTCCCTGATTTCCAGACAAAATTTTCACTTTTTCCCTGACCCTAAAGAATATTCTCATTCACTCTAAAAATTATTAGAAAATCAAGAAAAAATGTTCTATTACATTTATTTACAAACTTCATTCATTGTAAAATTATTCAAAAACATTAATAAATTCTTTTTAAAATAAATATTTAATCATTATTATTTTTTTGTAGAAATTAAAATTCTTCAAAACATTCAAATTCAAACCTTTTTAAATTGAAAAACATATAAGAATATTATTACAAAACATGAATGTTTTGTAATAATTTGAATTACCATAACATTTTTCAGAATCGCTTAATTATTTACAAAAACCCTAAAAAATCCTTCGCAAGAATTCAATTATTTTTACAAGCAGTAAAATTTCTCAAAAGAAATAAATTTTTTTTAAAAATGTTATAAAATTCGTGGCAATAATTAAATTACTTTTATAAATAATAATAAATCGATTATCCGTTAATTCATTTTTAAATAAATTTTTATTAGAAAGTTCTAGAAAAATTCAATTATTTAAATTAAAAAATAAATAATTTATTAAATAATAGAATGTTCATTGTTAAAATTTAATTTTTATAAAGAATTTTATCAATAAATTTTTTAATATATCAATTTAATTTGACAAATTTTAATAAAATTTTTAAGAATAATTACATTTTTCGAGGAATTTGATTAAAATATATATTGTATAAAAAATCATTAAAATTCTGCTATGAGTTTTATTACTTATAAAAATAATTTAAATTTTCTTAAAATTTTAATAAAATAATTTAATTTTGGGGAAGAATTTTATTATTTATAAAGTTACTTGGAATTTTAACAAGATTTTTTTTTAATTTTTGAACACAACTGCATTTCTGCGAAGAATTTTATTACATTTTAAAAATAATTTAAATTTTTCGAAAAATTGTATGAAATTTTGTATTTTAAATAATTGAATTCCTGTGGAAATTTTATTACTTATTAAAATAATGGAATTATTTTGAATTAATTCATTAAAATTGAATTCCTACAAAATCTTGCTAAGAATTTTATGAAAATTTTTAAGTATAATTGAATTTAGATGAAGAATTTTTTTATTTATAAATATAATTGAAATTTTGAAAATATATTTTTTTTAATTTTCAAGAATAATTGAATTTTGGCCAAGAATGTTATTAATTTTGAAAATAATTTAATTCTTCCAATGAATTTTACTCAAGTTTATATAAATAATTGAATTCTTACAACGAATTTTATTCAAGTTTATAAAAGTAATTGAATTTCGGTGAAGAATTTTATCATTTATAAAAATATTTTTGTATAATTGATATTTTTCGAAAAATATTATTAAATTTTGTATTTTAAATAATTGAATTCCTGTGAAAAATTTTATTACTACTTATGACAATAATTGAATCATTTTGAAGAAATTTATTAAAAATTGAATAATTGAATTCTTGTGGAGTTTTGTCAAGAATTGTATTAAAACTTTTAAAAATAATTCAATTTTAATGAAGTATTTTATTATTTATTAAAATAATTGTAATTTTGACGAGAATTGTTTTTTATATTTTAACGTAATTGAAATACTGCGAAGAATTTTTGTAACTTTTGAAAATAATTGAATTTCTGTAATCATTTGTAACTTTTCCAAAATCTAATTTTTTTTAGTATTTTAAACTAAAATTCTTTTATCAATCTAGTATTTATGAAAATTGTAAAAATTATTCATTAAATAATTTATAAGTTATAATTTATGATAGTTATTATTAATTTAATTTAATTATTATTTATTATTATTTGTTTATTATTTATTATTAATTTTATGATAGTTTTTGAAAATTTAAGTTATTTAAAAAGAAATCATTGTCAGAAATAGAAAGAATTGAAGGTTTTGTATTACAATTTGTGGTAATTTCATAGTTTACGAGGGAAAATGAAAAAAAATTCAGTTTTCTCATGAATTTTAAACATTCAATTTTTCCCAATACTTTTAGTAAAAATCCCTGACTTTTCCCTGACTTCCCTGACCTGTGGCAACCCTTGTCTTCTTTTTCTTTTATTTAGTCCTTTTCATTATTTCACCTTTTTTCTTTTTTTCCCTTTCTGTCCATCTTTCCTTTTTTTCTCTTTCTCCATTTTTCTCTCTCTGTCTTTCTCTTTTTTCCTTTCTCTCTTGCACTCCTTTTCTCTTTTCTTTCTCATGTTCTGTTGCTCTCATTCTCTTTCTTTTTTCTTTTTCTCTCATTCCCACCTTCTATATTTGTCTATTTTTCTCTCTTTCAATCTTTTTTTACTTTTCTCTTTTTTCTATCTTTTTAAATTTTTGTCTCTTTCTATCTTCTTTACCTTTTTCATCCTATTCACTCGTTTCTCTCTCTGCTTCTCCGATTTTCCCTCTTTCTCACTCATTCTCTCTAAAACGAAACGCTTGTATTCTCGTATACGCGGACTTCCTGTATTGTTGTATATCTTATCCGCAAAAAGATCGCAGATATGGGCACCTCGCCGCCGAGAGAGGTTAGAACTAATAGATGCTCGACGGAGCGGCGAGGTTTGAAACACCTTGGCGCCCTCACAGGCACGAGTTCGGATTTCCCATGGATGCTTTGATATAAGGCCTCTTCCTAACAACCAGATAGTCGAGTCGATATACACACGTGCCTCCGTTACATACACAGTCCAATTGATCTTTATTCGCTTTTCAATTTATCTTTCCTTCGACGTTTCTTCATTTTTCCCTAATTTTCCTCTTCTCTCTGCATTCAGTTTATCTCTATTTTTCTAATTGCAAAAAGTCCATCTTGATCCATTTTTTCCCTATTTTCACTCTTTTTCCATTAAAAACTGTTATTGTTAATTAATTAATTAATCATTTTTGGATTTATTTGTATTTTAACCAAGACGATCGAGCGATAAATTTAAATATTTATTACTTAATTTATTTTTATTAATGTTCTCTAATTGTCAAATTTAGTTACCGTTCACATTTGATTGGGTATTTATAATTTCTCTTTGGAATTTTATTGCAAGTGACTTAATCTTACGCGTAACGAAGGTGCGCATTTCTTATTAGCCGCTCATGACTAAGTAACTAATTACAATACGTTCGCGAGGGATCATTAGACTTCGAGGCGACTAACAACTTGAAAAAAAAGAAAAAAAATTCCTACTCTCTCATTACTTGCTAATGCTCTCGACCAGCAAGGTCGTATGTTTAAAAAAAAATTCATTCCCAAAGATACAACAGTAACCTTCAGGTAGTGGAACTATTTTCCAAATTAAATCCTGCAGAAAAATAAAAATAATAAGACATAAATAATAATAATGTAATAATAATGTAAATATATAAATAGAATGCAAATTATCATCCATTACAAGAATGAGATTTAAATATGAGCAGAGAATGGAGTCTTTCGAAAATTGTGCAGCATCTCTTGAGCTTATGTATACATAACTATGAGGTTAAAATTCTAGACGTGACGAAAAACGTAAACCACAAGAGTAAAGTGTTTTTCCACAAGTTGAAGAGCTACGTGGCGTCTTTACTGGCAAGAGAAGCGAATAGATTTATTAGGTGCTTTCACGATGTCGGTTAGCATCAATACAATTCACCCTTCAATAATACCTCTAAACATCATAAAATTATGATAAATTATGCAGAAAAGAAAAAAAAATTTATCGAGGAACCGACTGGAAAATTTATATACTTAGAAATTTTTTTCCAATTATTATTTCTGGAGAAAAATTATAATTAAATAATAATCAATCACTGATGGATAAACTTCCGGACGTTCGATTAGTTCACCGCGCGTAATTGAATTTACAAGAAAAGAAAAGAAATTTTTTCGGAGAGTAACTGGTTTTTTAGTTTATAATTTTATTCGGAATTTTAATCAACGACTTTTCTGTCGTTAATTTTTTTATTAATTTTTTTTTTTTTTTTTTTTTTTATTAATTTAATTAATTTAATTTAATAGTTTTTTAAATAATTTTTTTGAACACTTGTTGAAATTAAAAAACAGTAGATTACAATTTTTATTAGGTAGTGCAGTAATTAATATTGAATTTAAAAAATTAAAAATAATTTAGTTTGATAAATAAAGAAATTTTTATTGAAATAAGAATGTAATTTATTATGAGGTTAAGAGAATAATTAATATATTATAAAAATAATAAAACTGAATTTTTTAAATACACTGAAAGAAAATTTATATTAAATTTTGTAAAAGTATTTTACAATTTGGGGAAAAATGAAACAAACCAAAATTTTGATATAAAAAATACTAAACTTTAAAAAAAATTTATGTGGAAACACCAAAGTCAACGATTTATAAAAATTCAACGAATTTAGCTTCTGCAGGGAGAATAGTAAGTTAGTTACTAACTTAGTAACATAGTTACTAAATTCAATTGTGTTCAAAAATTTTTTAAAATTCTTGTCAAAATTTCAATTCACTTTATAAATAATAAAATTCTTCTCTGATATACAATTATTTTACAAAATTCTAATCAAATTCTTGTCAAAATTTCAAGTATTTTCAAAATTTTTCTAAAATTCTAAAATAATTTTCAATATCTATTATTTCAATAAAATTTTCCAAAAGAATTCCATTGTTAAAAAAAATTTGAACACAATAATTCTACGCAAACATTCAATTATTTTCATAAATAATAAAATTTTTTACAGGAATTCAATTATTTACAAATTTTATAATAAATTTCTTGGCAATAATTCAATTAATTTCATAAATAATAACATTTCTACAGGGATTCAATTATTTTTATAAATAATAAAGTTCTTTTAGGAATTAAATTGTTTTCATAAATAATAAAATTTATTGTAGAATTTCAATTATTTTTAATGCAATTTTAATCAAATTCCTCGAAAAATGTAATTATTCTTAAAAATCTTATTAAAATTCGTCTAAAGAATTTAACGATTTAAAAAATTTATTTATAACATTTTTTATGAGAATTTAATTTTAAGAAACACGAAATTAATAAATTATTTATTTTTGTATTTAAATAGTTGAATTCTCGTAGAATTTACTCATAAAAATGGCTTTAAAAATGAATTTCAGTTAAAAGTTTAAATTATACTTAAGTATTAAAAGCATGATAACGTGGATTTTTAGAAGTAATTAAATTTCGAAAAAGTTTCAAACTAAAATCATTGAAATTCTTAATTTTTCATATTTTTGACAAAAAATTCTGTAGAATTAATTCTTTTTAAAAGTTTAATAGGATTTTTATTGAAATTATTTCAAGTTTTATTTTTCAATATATATTTAATTGAAGAATTTCCGAATAATTAAAATTTTGTAAAATTGAATTGTAAAGGAATAAATTTGAAAATTCTCATAAAACTGATCGCAGCTTTTCAATTATTTTTCATACAATTATAATTGAATTCCTTGAAAAAAATAATTATGTTCATGCAAGTTTTTATAAAATTGGACAAAAGAATTTAATTATTAAAAATTTTTTTACTAAATTTCTTTATGAAAATTGAATTTTTGAGGAACATTCAATTATTCAATAAATTATCTACTTTCACAATTAAATAATTAAATTCTTGTAGAACTTTTTGGAAATAATTGAATTTTGAAATTAATATTTTTGTAAAAGTTGAATTGAATTTTTTTAATATTATTTGAAATTTTTATTTTCTGATATACATTTAATTAAAGAATTTAGGAATAATTGAAATTTCGGGAGATTGATTATTTAATTATTATTAAAAATAATAGATATAAAGTAAAAATGTAATTAAAATTTTTTGAAAATAGTAATTAAATTGAAATAATGAAAATAATTTTGAAGAAGTAGAATATTTTTATGATCCAAAATAATGATTTTATTATTTGATCATCTTTAATTATTACAAAATATGAAGAAATCGATCACTCCGAGTCGAAGATTAGAAGTTATCGATATCTTCATGTTTTATAGTTATAAAAAAAATTTAATTAACTAAAATTTCATTCATTAATTTACAAATTAAAAATCATTTAGTTTGTGAAATATGGAAATAAAAATATAATATGGAAATAAAAAATATAAATTTAATTTTTACAAGGAAATAATAACTGAATGTACAAAATTAAATTTTAGTTTATCATAAAGTTAGAAAAATAATGAATATATTGACAAAATAGTAAAACATTGAACTTATAAAACAAAAAAAAGGAAATAATAAAAACTTTTATGAGTATTGTTATTATTATTATTATGATTTTTATTACGATTATTCTTACTATTGAGTTAGTCGCCAAGTTGAGGAAAATACATGAATAAGGGGTGACAATATTGTCAATCGATTTATGTTTCCATTCTATCTATAAAGACAAGAAATTATATGCGATATACTGTATAGGTGCTGTTTGCTACTACATTACAATTTATTTGCGGGATATAAAAGAAAAATTCTGAAGACATTCATCTGAGGAGGCTTATCAACAGTTAGACGATAGAGGAGGAGTGCTTCATTATAAATTTATACGCGAATATCGTATCCCATCGGATGCTCGTTATTACGAAAATTATAGCCAACATTCAACCCTGACAAGACGCGTATCGTGACATACGTACATTATAAATTCTCTGAATAGAATACGAAGTCGGAAAATAGAGGTGGGGAGGTGGATGATTCGTTGACGATGTTTGCCATTTTATCGAACGTTTTGCCTTCTCAAATAATAGTAAGTAATAGTGGACACATTTCATTGTTAACGCTTATTTGATTTGAGACAAAGTTTTCATTTTTAATTCAAGAAATTTGTGACTCTTTATTCGAGTTGATTTATCTTTCGTTCTTTCTAAGTGTAAACTTTTTTTTCTGTAAATTTCTATTAGCGTTTTTGTACCGCGTTTTAAATATTAATCCTTCTTCAATTAATTTAGGCTTTTTATTTTTTTATATTATTACAAAAATAAAATACCGACGTGCATTCGAATCCCGTAGCGTTAATTTTTTTCTTCTTAGCGATATTTAAAATTATAAATATTAACTACTTTTAAGGAATAATAGTAATTCAATTTAATGACAAAAATAAGAATAGTAATAATAATAATAATAATTATAATAGATGAAACAATGAAGAATAATTTTTTTCTTCTGCAAAAAATTATTCTTCAGTGGAAAAAAGAATTTCAAAGAATATTTTCGGTCTTGGAATAAAGTCTTTTACACCAATATTTCGTCGTAAACTTTGGAAATTAGAGTAAAAAGTAATTGTATAAGGAATGAAAGGTATTTTCTGGAAAATGAAATTATTTGTGAGAAGGTCTTGATTAGTGAATCGGGATATTTTTTTTTACTCTTTTACAAAAAGAAGGAGAGAAAGAAAGAAAGAGAAATGCTTCTTCGGAAGTGTGGTACGTTTGTTGGTTGATTTAACAATTGCATTTAACTTGTAGTGGATCGCGTGTCGCAAAGACGTCAGGGTCGCGTGATGTTTTTTCCCCCCTTTTTCAGTGAGAAACATATCTAAAAGGAAGAAGTTTTCTGCGGTCGATTATGGAAAAAATCTAATGGTTGAAAGGTGGCCCCTTGAGGTTCAAAAAAAAAGAAAAGAAAAGGGTTATTGCCCCTAAGTAAACCCCATCACAGCCCTCTTTGAAACCTCGGGCGTGGATTTTTCCTCATCATCTCACCCGAGGTGAGGGTCACTCACCTGTTTCTCTCTCTCTCTCTCTCTTTCTCTTCTATTCCCTGATTACGTACTCGACGTGAGTGTTTTTCCCCTAGTCTCACAATTTTGAGGATTTTTTTTCAAATTTCTAGGTCAAATGATTTCTGTTATTTATTGGGGTTAATTATTTAACTAGTTTTCTGTTTCTGTCATTCGTTTTTTATTTTTATTGTCGTTATCATCTCTTATCAATTTGTTTAAACACCTATTTACATATTTACCTATTTCATTTATTCTTTAGCAACTTCTTTATTTAGATATTTATTTATCAATTTGTTTATTGATTAATTAATTTATTTTTTATTCACCTATATTATTTATTTTTCTGTTTCTCTATTTATTTACTTATTTATTTACCAATTTATTTATTTACTTCTTTGATTATTCTTCTATTTATTTATTTACCTATTAGTTTACAAATTTATTATTTTATTTATTTACCTCTTTATTCATTTCTTTTTATTTTCTCTACTAATTTATTTGTTTACTCATTTAATTATTTTTCTATTTATTTATTTATTTATTTATTCGTCTTGCTTTTGAATGAAAAAGGGGGTGAATAGAGAAAATCGAAAATGATCTTCTAAAGTTGGAACAATTTTCATGCTACCGATTAAAATCTAAATTGTTGCCGTTCCATAGGTGACCGACACAGCACGACAATAATTCTCTGTCGTATATTACATTTATTTGCATTTCTCGACGTATACGCGACTATTCCGAGAGTCACCGCTGACAATTATTGTCTATGAGTTAGCACACACTTATGATTCAGTGTGCAGATGAAAAGACTACGCGCGGTTACGAGTAACGAGGTATTTTCATTTCTGGATGAAGACATATTTCCCAGTTGGTATTTTTTTTGTTTTTTCTTACGTCCCTTCTGCATAAATTGTAAAATTATTATTTCCATGATTATTATTCCCACCCGCTATAATTATGTTGATATTATTATTGTTTTTATCATTAAACAGAATTATTATTCTTCCACATAGAAGGAATTTGCCTGATATTTATATTATTCAGTTCCAATGGAAAGAAACACGAAAAAAAATTTCATCCTCCGGGGATTCGAACGCAGATTGATTTATTAACTAGTACATTTAAGTGCCTTAGCACCCGTGACCATTGCGAAGTATTAAAAAAATCTCTTGTTTCTTTTCTTTTTTTCATTTCAAGACTAAAACGCGTTTCTTAGGCTTAAATTATACATTTTTAAATTTTAATCATAAAATATACTCTTAAAATTAATTATTAAAGTCGACAAAGACTAAAATTATGAAAAACCTGAATAGTACAAACTAGAAAATAAAAATAGGTAAAGAAATAATTAAAAACTAAGAAAAAAAAATAAAAAACTGATTCTGAAATGTTAAAAATAAAAAAGAAGAAAATAAGAGTAAACGAATTTTAAAAATTTGTAAAAATTAATTACCATTTTTTGCAAAATCGTTTCTGTATAATTGACAAACTTTGATTTCTGAATATATATAAACAATTACTTGACGCTACACTGGCGAGAGTCGGTAAATTATCAATTTTTTTTCGGAATCATGTCTAGACATTCCTTCGCGTGGAGCGCGTGACTTACTTTTTTTGTTTTTTTTTTATTTATTTAGCTCACATACGGTTTTGCAAATCCCAATGGAGAGGTGAGACTGCACGTTGTAAGCAAGTGTGTGCGCCTTTTATGCATGAAACATTTAATGAAAAACATTTATATACTAAGGATACTTAATTGCTGCACTTTTTTTTGTTGTTTTTTTCTCTTTTTGATTCGATGTGTGTTTAAAGAGCAGTTCAACATGTTCACAGGTTCTTTTCATTTACACCTGCTGGATAAGAAGTGCAAATGATTGACAGTGTATATGTATACTTGACGTGACAGTGATCGACAGTTTTGTACAAATGGAATAACACTGATTGACGTTAATCTTTTTTTGGAAAAGAAATTTAAAAATAAATTTTTTTTCTTCTCTTAAAATTAGTAATAAACACAGGTTTACAAATTCGGGTCAACTTTTCTGCTCAAAAGCCGTAAAAAGGCTTTTTTAGGGTATTTTTTCGAATTCAAGGACGTTGCTAAAATTTTCCCTAGTATGTTAAATTATTTAATAGCGAAAAAGTTCAAAATCACCACTTGAAACTTATTTTTCGATGGTTTTTGGGGTAATTTTGAAATTGGACCCCAAAAAAGCACCGAGTACCAAGTTTCAAGCAAATCCGAGTAATATTTATCTTTTTAGTCGCCATATTGTATCCACCATTTTGGATTTTGAAAAAAACATTGGACTCATTATAAGCAGCACCGAGTAGTAAATTATGACTTTTTTCTATGTTATAAATTTTATTTGCACTAAAAATTATTTAAAATAAAAAAAAATTACAATCGAAAAGATAAATTGTAATTTGCAAAGAAAAAATTTTTGTTTATAAATATTTTCTCGAGGCGAGCGACTGTGGTGAGGCAACTCAGGTGTCCTTGGAAAGTACTAACAGTGAAGTCGAGTTTGGATTCGGTAATTGACTTAGAAAATAAATACGGAACTGCGAGACCTATAATAGCGAATTGCTTAACTAGGGCGCGCTTGTGTGTAAAACGCACATATTCCCTCTCTCTCTCTCACTCCCTCTTTCTCTCTCCTTTCACGTGTTCTGTCTGCGAGCATTATTCCAGTATCTGGTAGCCTCTATATTAATTGCTTATTTTGCAACCCTAAAGGTATAAAACTGAGTTGATATTTTGAATACGCATAAATTATAAAATATTTTATATTATTGAATATTTTTTACTCAATATAAAATTATTTACTGTAAAATTATTCTTTGGTATAAAAAATTATTTAATATAGAATTATTTTTCGTTATAAAATAATTATTTATTGTAAATTATTTATTATAAAATTATTTAGTATTATAAAATTATTTACTGTGGAATTATTTCTCAATGGAAAAGAATTATTTATTATAAAAGTATTTTCCAGTGGGAAATAATAATTATTTATATTGTAAAATTGGGTTGCAATTTAAAAAAAATTATTTTATATTAGAATTTGTTGTGAAACTGTTTTATTATTCAGTACAAAAAAAATTATTCACTAACAATATTTTATTTTTTTTTGTAAAATTATTTACTTACCACAAAGTTATTTCTAAGCAGAAAATAATTATTTACTGTAAAGTTTTTTTTATTTTAATTTTTTTCTAATCGCTCATTCTATTTTTTCTATTTTATTATTTTATGCAGAATTATAATTTAATGATTAATTATTATATTATCATAAATTATTGTTGTAATTTAATAATTAATAATTTACTAGACGAAGAACACTTTCGTTTTCAATGGAGAGAAAAAGTTTTTTTTTCCTCTCCTTTCTCCCCTCTCTTTTTCTCTCTAACCAAGAGATCCATCATTGGTACAATGTATAATTCATGATCGTCTGGCAAACATTATACGCGCTCGATTCCCACTATTAATTTGCATTTGCGATAACGGAACGCCATATATACATTTATACATATGCCGGCAACTGATGTGAAGAAATTACGCATTGAAGATGCGTGCGAACATATTATGGCACGTGCAGTATTTAAAATCAGACAAGAAATACGCTGGAGACATTATTTCAAGTGCGTTTTTATTAATTGACAAACATTAATCTTTTTTCGATCGTATTTTTTTGACATTTGGGATATTTTTAGTTATCAGTGTGTATGGTAGGCATTGCTTTTAATTGTGGCAATTTTATTCTCTGGTTGTGGTTATATTTTATTTAGCATTTTATTAATAAAAAGGTTACAATTTATACAGATAGTGAATTAGTTGAGCAGTTAACAAATATGAACGTAGATATTTGTAAAATTAGGAACGTCTTGAGATTTAATATTGAGACGGTATTCTCCACCTGCGAACGCCAAGGTCACCGCTAGATGGCAGTTTAGTTCTTTCTTGGAATTTCTCCTGCCACCTAGTGGCGACCTTGGCGTTCTCAAGTGGAGAAATCAAACCACCATTTTATTTCTTAACGCATTTTTTTATAATTTAGAGAAAATAATAAAAAATTATTAATTGATCTGGTCGAACTTAACTGTTAATTGCTTGTGGTTTGTTATAATAATAAATAGTAGAATAAAGTCTTTGTAAAATAAATTGTAAATAAAATAAATAACTAGTGTAATAAGTAATATAGCAAATAGTAAGTAGAATAAATAGTTACCACAATAAATAAATAGTATAGTAAACAATTATATAATAAATCCAATAAATATAGATAAAAATGAGTATAATAAGCGACGAGTTTAATAAATAAACAGCCGGTATAATATATCTATTAGTAGTCACGCAAAGAAAAATCCCTGAGTCAATATAAATGCAAGCAACAGTATTCACTACTGCACAATATTATTCGGATTCCCTTCAGAAGGATCATGTTACATTTTGCAAGAATGTTCAACCATTGGAACACTCATTCTCTCTATAGCCATGATTTTCTCATCAGAGATCAATTTCTGCAAAATGGAAGTGCACTTTTGCGGCTCGTGTGTTGTGACGTTTAATTTTATTTTACGCCACAAACGTGGTCAGACATTTTGGCACGTAGTGCAAGTCAATTAGAAATTAATGCCGACAGGGAGCAGAGAAATTATGCTATTAATGTATTCCCTCTCTCGAGAGCTCGGATAGATAATAATCATTCCTCAATGATTGTCTATAATTCCACTATATCGTATCTGTACAGGTAAATATACAGATGACGAGGGAAAATATTAAATTTTTTCTGCAATTTTTATAATTGCATTATTTTACAAAAACAAACAGAACGCTCTTATTGTTTAATAGTAAAGAAAAAACGTCAAGATTTTTTATTTTTTACTTTGGAATTTATCAAGTTTTATGATATTTCTGATCAAATTTTGGTTAGGGATGAAAAATAATTGGTTCGGTATTTATAATTAAGATTCATTTGTAAAAAAATAAATAATGAAGAGAATGGGAAGAAACGTTTCATAGTGGTTTAGTTTAGCGGCTGGTTAATTATTGGAATAAGAAGATCAATGCGACAATAAACAACAAATCACATTAATCTAAGCGTGGGTTTTAAAATCAACAGACTAAATCTCAGGGAGTTAATTATGCCGGCGGCTATTTTATCGAGAGTCAAGAGAAGACAACAATTGTGCCTTGCGCGACCGCACGTAGTGATTTGCATCCGTGGATTCCTTTATATACCCCCTTGAAACTTGAAGCAGATGGTTCGCCGACCGGTTAATCGCTCGACCCTTGTCTATATCCTCCTTTAACGATTCCCATCCGTGTTGCCCCTCTATTTCTATTTTATAATCGATCTCTCTCCTTCTCCCTAACCGCGAGCATCGATTTCTCAAGATAGCTGCTTCAATTTTGTTCCTATATATTGTGACGTTATTTTTTACGATTTAAGTCACAATAGCACTAATCTAAGGATATTTTCTAATATCTAAATTTTTGGTAGTATTATTTGTCTCTGTTAAAGTAAATTTGTTACTGTGTTTTGTTTAGTATTTGTTCAGGTAATTATTCTACACTCAGCAGAAGTCCAATTGAAATATTGGCGCTCCACACTAAGGAATTTTGACAAATTAGTTTAGTTTTAAGTAGTTGGCAGGCTTTGTCAAACGAAAGCGACTTCGTTTGGCAAGGAAGCTCTCCTTTTGGGTTAATTGACAGGTTCCTATGGTCAAGAAGGTCGCAGTCTTGACATAGGAAAAGTCGGGTTAGTTCAAATATCATAGTGTTAGTGATTCAGAATTCTGGGAGAAGCAAGGTAGGAGAATAAACCCCTTTTGTATGAAAATTATCGAGAAGACCGATAAACCAACTTACGCCAAAATTCAGTAGTAATTTCAAAATTAATATAATTCTAAAAAACCTTTTTGAATCTCTCTCTCTTGTCGTCGATCCCCTGTTGTGTTAACATCGTTAATTAATTTCTCCAGTCTTTAGTAAAAATGAAATAAATTCAGTATTAGTTACAGTTTAATTCTTTTGTTATTTCAATGTGTTAAATAGTGTATTTTGTTAATCTAGTAATTCAATTAATTGTTAGACTAATGTTTTTCTTTAATAAATAATAAATTGAAAGTGTAAGACGAAATTATGATCCCTATCGCGAGTCAACCTATCATCGATACAGAATCTGTAAGTTATTTATATTATTTATGGTTTTTTGTTATAATTCAGAACACTCAATAAGTTCTGCTCATGGTATTTTATTATTTTAATTATTAAGAAGTTTGTTGTCGGCTTAAAAAATGGTAAAATTCCTGTGCAAATAGAAAATAATCATTTCCAGTATAATGTGAATATGGATTATTGATCAATTCTGTTAAATTATTGTAAAAAAGGCGTATATTGGAAAATATTTTGAATAACGTCTGTGAAATTCGCGATGCAGATCAATTAAATATATGGGACTTAAAAAGTTGTTACTACAGTTGGTTGTGAAAAAGTGACAGTTGTCTGGTAGAGCAGAAAAGACAACGTCTTTATATACAATAATATTGTATTCGTTGACAAAATTATTGGAGTAGTTTCCGATATAAAATAGAACATTGGAATAATCTTTAACCATCTTGTACTCGAAATAAGTAATCAATACGTCGTGAATTCTATTGTTATTTAATGGATAAACATAATAATAAGTATCATTGGATTGAAGTAGATAAAAATGTTTCATGAGTTCATCATACACAAACTGTTGTGTATAATGAAGATCTTGTCTATTTATTTTTGGTCCTACTCTTCTACCTACAATATTAGCAGTTTTCCGTACACCTGTGAGCATACTGTCAGTTACGATAATTATTAATCTCTTGAATTCCATCTCAGGAAGTAAGGCGTCAATTGTATCCAAATAATTGTAAAATAAACAGGACGTACTTAACATAGACTTGCTACTACTCTTTTCTCTCTGTAGACAAAAAACATTTAGAATTAATAATGGTTATTTGTTAATCTCAATAAATTCTTACATTCTCATCAAAAATAAGATCTTGGATTTGTGCGATTTTAAGAAATTTCTAACTTTGATAAATCTTTACATTTCATGACCCCCTGATTAAAAGAAAACGGTTTTTACAGGTCTGTCGATCTGTCAGTCTGTTTGTAGAAAATGTTGTCTCGACCATAACTCGAGTAAATTTTAATGAATCGACTTGTTTATATTATTTTTCAATGTTGCTGATGAAACATAGCACCGAAAAAAGCCAAAAATATGCACCGAATATTCGGTAATATTTTTTAAATAGTAAATGCATTATAAAGTCAAAAATTGTTTCTATAAAAAAAGGCAACTTTCCTTTTTTTAATAATAATAATCAAGTGAATCAAATTTTTTATTAAAAAGATTTTATTAATTGTAATATATTACTTGCCATCAAATTTGAAGTTAAGTTGTAAGCAATACTGTTTACAATCTTCCAATTTTCACTTGCATTTAGCGTTTGTTTTTTAAATTTGTCAAATTCAAGTAAAGCAGAATCATTTTCATAAAAAAATTCATGTTGATACAAAGACATCAAAAAGTTTAACCAGGACAGTTCTTTGACCAATGATGTAGCGACAAGTTGCTGTAGAGTATCTATCCACGCTGTTACGTTGTAAGATACAATATTTAATACATCTTTTATAAAACAAAATAATTTAAATATATATATTTTGTGTCCCTTTTTGCATATATTGCCAAACGAGATATCATTCTCATTCAGTAAAAATACAGTGCGTTCAATCCAGTTTAAATAATTAATTCCAGTAAACGGGTGGTTTAGTTGCTGCTTCTGAATATCATCGTAAAAGATTTCTTCTGTAACAAATAGCTCTCTCGTCTTAAAGCATTTTATAGTTCTTTCGAAAATACTTTTCCTTTTACTTTCATCAGAATTGTTTTTATTCTTTAGAATTTGTTGAAGTAATGAATTAAAATGCCTTCGAAAACTTTCGCTCTCAGAATTAATGTTAAATCCCATCGAATCGCAATATGTCGAATTGTCGAAAGCTTTTAATGATACGTACTTTGTTTTTTCTCTAAACAATTGTTCTCGTAATATGAATAATTCTGAGAAACTTTCACCTGTCTGTAGTTTTCTGTCGACATATTCAAGCAGAGGGCAATTGGAGCAACTTGGTTTTAGAGGAACTAGAATGTCTTCAAAAAAAGGATACTCCTTTTTTACGTTAACAAAATCAAAGGTAACACCCAACTGATCGCTTAATAGCATTTTCTGACAGTAAATGGTAAACAAATTGTCTAAAATGTTTACTGGATAAACAAAGTAGTTTACATTGTGAGCTTCAAACAGATAAAAATGTTTCCATATCAGTTCATGTACCTTTTTTGAATGTACCTCTTGAGGTTCATAAACGTTTATAACTCTTTTGGTTAAAGATATATTTCTAACTCTGTTTATTCCGTCAATAAATTCAGGTGCTATAATTACTATTAATGGTTTGTAATTATTTTGGAATATTAGATAATCCATTAGATAGGTATAATCGTAAAAAGTGCAGGCATCAATATCGAGCATGGATTGATTTCCTTCTTTATTTTCTACCTGTAAAATACCGATTTTGTAAAACATTTGTAAATTTTAATACCTATTTGTAGAAGGAAAGAAACTATATATTTTTTTTCCACGAAGTTGAAATCCACAACTTTTATTAATCGAAAAAAAATTTTTTAAATGCAATAAAATATTATTTTTAAGCCAATATTTAATTGTACAACACTTATTATCAAAACATAAACATAAATCTGTTTGTTTAAATTTTTTTCTGTCAATATTAATGCAATATTTTTAATTTATTTAGTTAGTGATGAACAATTTTTTTTCGTTGATCAACGTTGTGGACTTTAACTTGATTCTTTTCCCACATGTTGAAGAAAAAGTTTGGTCTCATTTCTAATGTTTTAGTTTTAAAATTTGTAACAATAGTTACATAGCCCATATACTATTTCCTGAATATTTAATTATTTAATTTAAAAATTTGAAATATTTCAGTGCATATTTCATACAACGATTACTGCAATATTTCCTCACATGCATTTTTCTAAATGCCTAAACATTCCAAAAACTTTACAGGGAAATATTGCAAATATTTCCAAATTTAGAAAATAATTATGTACAAGTAACAAAATGTATATACTATCACTACAAAAAGTAATGAGTTCACGTTTTCAGTATGAAAAATGCTAACTCATCACGACTGTTTGATAATTTTTTAAAAATTATCTACCAAAAGTATTAAGTTTTCAAAAAATCTTTTTATTAGCTTTTTATTATTTTCAAACTTCAAATCTTATCATTAATGCAAAATGAAAATTAATATTCTAAATATGAAGGTATAATAATGTTTTTGAAAAATAATTCATAATTATTAGAGTAATTGAAACTATATTATTAGAAAAAAAGTTTCTTTACTTCTGAAAATGCTTTTATTTACTAGATTTATAAATAAAAAAAATAATGGAAACAGAAAATTCACTAACTTTAGATTTTATTTATTCTTTAATGAAAATGTACAAAAACAGATTAAAATTCAAAAGTTGGCTCGTTTTTTTTCTCACCTCAAATTTTAAGCTAATCCAATTAGATTTCGAATTTTTGTTCTCCATATTAGGAAAAAACCGAAATCCACTAAGAAACAATTTTTAAGCAATAAGTACAATTTCTAAAACATGAATCCGCCATATTATATCCGTAATTTTTATTTTTTTTAAATTAACATCCAATTCGTACTCAGTGACCAAAAAACCCTCATGCAGTGAATATTCCATGGTAAAAAAAGCCTCGCAGAAAACATTCGAAAACAAAAACCTTCTAGAAACACAATATTCGACAAACTAGGTTCTATATTCAAGCAAATTTAATTGAATAATATTGCTTTTTAATAATGTTAAAAAATATGTTAATTGTGAATGTATAGTTAAATAATTTTATAACACTAAAAATATTGAAATCCATGACGCTTTTAACAATTTTTTTATAATTTTTTTTAAAGAATAAACATTAAAAAATAATTAACAATAAGGACGGAAAATTAAGTGGTTAGAAAAAATTAAAATTGTTTTATTACATTGAAGTTTCTGTGAATTTAATGATTATTTCAAATTAATTGAATTCACCTTTTCCTTCTGTTTAAAAAAAATACTCTCATTCCTGTTGTTTAAAATAAGCTATAAAATATAAAAAAAAATTCAATAAATAACAAATATTTAATTATCTTTCATTATAGCTTAAGAAGTACCTAAAAAGTATGTTTTTTGAGTTTAGTAAAAATCAAATCAACTTTTAAATTCTGACCTCGGTTTCTGATTCAGCGACCCAAAATTATTATTAACTATAATAATCGTCGTATTCATTCTGTCCAGTCTGTCCACACCTGAAGTTAGTCATGATTATTTTTTTGTTTTTTTATATGTTTTGAATTTTATATAGATAATATTATTTTTCTTTATTTTTTCACTCTTACTTTTTAAATTTAATAATAGGTATATATATATATATATTTTATTTAGAAATATTATTTTTATTTTTCAAATAATACTATACTATTTTTATTAATCTAAAAAAATTATATTAATGTTATTTTTCAATATTTCTTTTCTTTTAAGAAAAATTCGAACTTTGTAACAAACATTTTATAGGACTAGGTGATTAATATTTTCTTTTTTTCTAAAAATAATTTAAAAATAGTTGGAAAATTTAAATTAGAAAATATTTTACACATTTTCTGCTTCTCATTGACAATTTATTATCAAATTACAAGTTTTAAGTAGAAAAAAAAATTATAAATCAAATTTTGTTTAAGAAATTTGATATTTATTTTGAAAAAAATATTTACAGAATTTGTTTGTTAAAAACTATATTATCAAAATTGTAATAAATAAATAAAACAATTTTTGGATGCCCCAATTTTTTAATAATATTTTCAGTTATTTTCAAATAATTTAAATATATTACGATTATTCTTATTCTGACTTTTGGGAAGAAATATTTTTATTTTATTATTTATTTTGCTTGAGAAATCTATTGAACACTTGATCAGGGCTGTCACGCCCTTTCATTGGAAAGTTCCTAAATTTTTGAGTTTAAAAAATGGATACTTTCCAGGTTTTGAAAGTAACATTTATTTTTTAGCATATTAATGATACGAAATAATTGATTTCGTTTGACGATTTTTAGCAACATTTTTAAGAAGAAAGAAATTTTTTAAAAAATTGTAAATAATAGAATTCATATGAAATTGAGGAAATTTTTTTTAAATAATTAAATTTTACCAAAAATTTTGTTAACAATTTTTAAAATAATTGAAATTTCGACGAAAATATTAAAACAAATTTGAATATAATTGAGTTTTTGCAATAATTTATAATTTTTCTTAAATTCAATTTTTTTTAGTGTTTTAAGTAAAATTCACCCATAAATCCACTATTATTTTTAATAATGAATGAAATGTTTATTAAAAAATATAACAAATTTTATAAGAATTTGAATTATTAAAGTTTTTCATAAACCTAAATTATCTTTAAAATTTCTAATGATATTCTTTGAAAATTTAAGTTTTATAAATTCCAATTAAATTAAAAACCAAAATTTTACAAAACTTAATTATTTTTTAAAGTTTTAAATAAAAAATTATTCCAAAATAGTTGATAAAATCTGTAAAGTTCAATTGTTGTTAAAAATAAGAAAAGTTTGAAATAAATAAAATCTTTTCGATTATGTGAATGATGAGAAACATTCGGAATTTTCTTACGAATTTTCTAAATTTATTGAATATTGTTTAAATTAAAAAAAAAAATTTTTGTAGTTTTACTTACATCATTTTCTGTAATGCTTGAAATTTGCCCAACTAGCAGTAGTAAAGTTAACCCGAATGCTATCAAAATTTTACCACGGAAGTCCATGTTTGCTTGATGCACAAATATTTGCCTCAAAACACGTACTGATGTTGTTTTAAATTAAAAAAATTTTCTACTAAAATGAAAAATAATAAAGATTAAACAATATTTTAACAACTTTTCTTTTATGTCTCTATTTTTCAATATTTCATAAATCATAATCTCGTGCACGAAAAATATAAATATTAAACCGTTCCCAAGGTTATCTAAGCGATTAACATGACTTTAATTTTTTTGTTTCAGGTGAGTCAAATTATTTCACATCTCAGCCTAGTTATGTAAGTGAATTTTTTTTTTTTGATGATTTATTTATAGTGGAAAAAAAATTTTTTTCAGATCTTTTCGATAACTCTCTTATAATGATAATTGCGTTGGAAAAAATAAGTTGCCTCTATTTACTATATAAATAAATAATGTTCGCAATTTAAAATGATTTAATAACATATTTTCACGATGGGAAAATGAGAATGAAATATTTCTTGTTGTTGTCTATCGTGACGGTAATTTACTGAGCAATATTAATATTCACATTAAAAAAAAAATGAAAAATGATTTATACTGAACTTATAGGTAAATATTAGTATTTAAGCATTTTAACTATCTAGCCGATAATTAATTTTTACAATAAATTTTCTCTCTGCTTTGATGAATAAAATTTACCTTTTTTTATTTCTCGTTAGTAGATAAGAAGTAGAAAAAAAATGTCTGTTTTAATGCTTTACGTTCACAATTCGCAGTCATGCAATTAAGTTTTCTGCAAAAGTCCATTTTTTTTATTTTGAACTTTACTATGCTAAATGCGGAGAAATTTGCTATTAATTGCTCTAGAGTGTTTATATATACGTTTCTACTTGTAAAGTTCAGTGATATATGATACGCGTCGCCTCTCGCTTCTATTTTGCCTCGTCGTTGTCGTTGTTGTACTTGGGAAATTTTATTCCTTTCGTGTTTTCTAAAGTGTGCGCTAAAGGTAGAAATGGAAAAAGTCAATGGTTTTATGGTATATTGGTATTATATAGTGCTCTTACATATATACGGCCTTTTTCCACTCGGAGAGTTTTATATTAACTTAATTGGTGTACTATGAATTCAATTGAAAAACAAGTTTGATTTGATATATATTAATGATTCGTAAATGACTTTTCTCAGAATTTTCCTTGTGGGTTTGATATATAATATTGATTTGCCAGACGGTTTTTCGTTGCTATTTTTAGAAAATGTTTCTCTTATTTAGTAACTGGTTTTCAATTGTGAAATGATAATTTCGAATGATAGAAATTAAAAGTATAATAATAGGCTAGAGTGGGGGGTAAATGGAATTTTGGAAAAGTTACAGAAGATTGTACAAATTCAATTATTTTCAAAAGTAATCATATTCTTCACAGAAATTAAATTATGTTTAAACATTTTTTTTTAATTCTTGTCAAAATTTCAATTATCTTTATAAATAATAAAATTCTTCTCTAAAATTCAAGTATTATCAAAAATTTTAATAAATTTATTCGAAAATATTATAGTATTTTTTAGAAATTTTAAACAAAATTCTTTTAAACAATTTGATTATTTTCAATCCGATTTTAAGTAAATTTCTCAAAATAATTTAACTGTTTAAAATTTTTTATAAAATTCTTCGACACAAAATTAACTATTTTCAAAAATTGCAACATAATTTTTCGCAAGAATTAAATAATATAATTTCAATATAAAATTTTTAGACAGAATTGAATTTTCAGAAATTTTAATACGATTCATCGAAATAATTGAATTATTCTCGAAAATTGTAATGAAATTCGAATAAAATAAAATCACTAAGAAAATTCGAGAATTTAATTATTTTAATTTTTTAAAATTATTTTCATAAAATAATGTAAAATTCTCTGTAGGTATTCAATGATTTCCATGAATATTAAAATCATCATAGAATTTCAATTATTTTTAATACTATTTTAATCGCATTCCCCAATAAATGTAATTATTCTTAAAAAAAAGTTATTAATGTTCGTCAAAAAATTTAAATATATAAAAATTTATTGATTTTATTGAAAAAATTTATATTGGGAAATTTATTGAGAATTAAGTTTTGAGAATCATTAATTTCTTCAATAAACTTTTTTTTAATAATTGAATTTTAAAAAAATTTTCAAAAAAAATTGACTAAAAATGAATTTCAGTTAAAATTTTAAATAATAATTGAAAATAATGACATTTTTTGAAGAATTTACTTAAAATTATTATTAAGAATAATTGAAATCCCTTGAAGAATTTTGTTAATTTTAAAAATAATTTAATTATTGTAACGAATTTTACTTCATTTTTAAAAAATAATTTAATTTTTTTTGAAAATTTTTATGAATATACTAAATGCGGTTGATTTAGAACTTATTAAAATTTCCGCGAATAATTTAATATTTTGTAAAATGTATTTGAATGCTTGGCAAAATTTTTTTGAAAATAATTATATTTTTGCAGGAATTTATTTAAAATTGTATTAAAAATAATTTTTTACAAATAAAAAAATTTGTAAATAAATGTATTTAGAACTTTTTCTCAAGTATCTAATAATTTTTAGAATGAATCAGAATATTTTTTAGTGTCAGGAAAAAAGTCAAAATTTTGTCTGCAAATCGGGGAACAATCAGGGAAAAACAAAATTAATTTTTTGTCTCAACTATACAAACTTTTCTTCTTTTTTGGCATTTATTTGTTTATAAAAATTCTTTTTCTTTGCAACTAGTACTGAAAGTTATCTTATTAAGCTTGAAAAACATTTTTGTCAGAGATTTTTTTTTATCCAAGTTAACAGTTTTACCAAAGTACAGCAAAGTTTTTTTTTCTCCCAAACTGCAAAGGGAGAAAACCACGTTGTTTTGTTGACAATATATTGTGTTATAAATTTTTCTTTTTTTAATATGACAAATAAATTTTTTAAATAATTCTTAAAAGAGGTAGAAAAATACAGTAAGATGAAAAAGTGAAAAAGAATGAAAGAATTGTGTAAAGAAGAAGAAAAATGAAATAGGAAATAAAATAAAGAAAGTAAGAAAGAATAAAAGAATTAAAGAATGAGAAAGGGAAGGAATGCAGGAACGGAGGATGAAAGAACGAAAGAGAGAATGAAAAAGTGAAATAAAGAACTATAATGAAAGAATGTTATCGGGAAGTTTTTAATAACTAGCTATGAGACTTTCCCAAGGAAATTTTCTTGCTGCATGCATATTCATGGGAATATTAAGTGGGACATTTATCAATGATTTTTTGCCTTATATAAAATCACTTGATGATGTCTTTGGCTTAACGAGGCGTTTCCTTTTTTCCAATACGTAAATCTCGATCGTTGCATCGCTAATCCAGTGAGTAAGTTCGAGAACGCAACGACTGCTTCTTGATAGCTCCTAGAATTATAGCATTCTGATTCAGGGGTGCGTGTACCTATCCACAGTGAGAGTATTAAATACAATGTATACAGTAGCTGCAAAACAAATATAAATTATTTAAACAAATATAAATTATTATATAAAAACATTTCGCCACCGTTTGAGTCAGAATTTTTAACTAGCACAGTTTTTTTGAAAGTATCCCATCTGACACTAAAGTGGATCAAAATGATGCCAAAACGTAGGATCCTATTTCTTTGACCCACATTTTTTGGTATCAATTCGTTACAATTTGATACTTTTGAATTAAGAGTGAGTCGTAATGTAACGGCCCCTAGGCGGGAGTGGGGGTAAAAATCCTGACTTAACGATTTTTTTTTCTATATAATAGAAAGTGATATAATAATAATTAATATATTGAATATATATACTGAATTCGGCGTATTTATATACTGTACATACACACCTTAAGTGCATAGGTCGTGTATATTCATTTTCCCTCTTTTATCAACGATCTAGATGTGTGGTCGCGCAGTTTTAGAAGAATGTGATGCATTCTTCTGCAACCCTATGGGGTATGTTGATACGACGCACCCGTGCGGTGTGAATGCATGTTAATGAGCTGCATTTGCTCATCTCGTCTCTCTTTCTCTCCCTCTTGACTTTACATATGTATGTATGATTAGATACGGAGGCAATGAAAATTTCTCATTTACACCTTTAGCGATCTTGGCAAATTATTATTATTATTATTATTATCATCATTTTTTTAACGACCTCGTTAACCTGTAGTAATTATGTCGATGTATAAAGGAGGTAAAGATTGAAAAGAAGGGAAAAAAATTTACTGTCACATATAGGTGTGAAATGTGTGTCTGTATAGGGAGAGAAATTCAAGTTTTTCACGTTTCTTGAAATTTCAAATTAGCTGCAAATTGCAGGAAGTATCGTTTTATTATACCCACCGTCGCATTATTGCACTATGCTGTTGTATTTATTAATTGCCAGTGATGTCTTCATGATTTATCACCAATTTATCATTCATCGTGTAGATTATTTAAGGTTTTTATTCTGAACCGTTTTAAATTAAATTTTACATTAATATTAGATTTTTTTGTTTGAAATTAAATTTTCAAATTGAGTACCTACTTTATGTAACTGTATTACCTAATATTTTTCTTTTCAATTTCCTTTTATTTTTAAATTATTTTCTTTTAGTGATTTAGATTTATTTTAGTTTACATTTTAGTTAAGAATTTTGATTAATATTCATTTTAATATTGGTTCCTCATACTGAAGAAGTATTGTAATACCAAAATTTTTCAGGTTCGATTTTTTAACATATCTTTATGTTATTTGACCTCAGGAGTTCAAAAATGACATTTTTACAAAATGTCATTCCGTATGTGTGTGTGTAAACATCACATTTTCATAAATATCTCCAAATTATGTAGAGCATTAAAAAACCCTTCGATTGACCTACTTTTGAAGCTATTTCGATTAGAAATAAAGAAGTTATTGATATTTTTAAAAACAGAAATTGTGAAAAAAAAATTTTCATGTGAAAGTAATAAATAAAGAGAAAAAAATATTACAGCACTTAAGAATAATTGTTCAAAATTTATACTTTATTGTTATTAACATCTCTATGAGGAATCAAAGTGTTCATGAAATAAACACAACAAGATTTACGAAAACGAATGAAATGAGTACCAAAATTATAACAAAAATGTATAACTTGGCAGCGGTTTTTAGATATTATTTTCCATTTAGCTTAGTAGTTACTTTTGTATTTAGTACAGTATTTACTTCAATATTTAGTTAAATATTTAGTACAGTATTTAATTTAATATTTTTTTCAGTATTTAGTATATTATTCAGTTCAATTCAATTAAATATTTCGTTCAGTACTCTCATAATTTGAATTAGTAAAAATGTTTACTAATTTGAATTAGTGACTGACTTTTGCATTTGAATTAGTAAAATTTACTAATAAATTGTCATTTCTACTAATTTATTAGTAAAATTTACTAATTCAAATACAAAATTCTAATTCAAATTTAGAGAGTATTCAGTATTAGTATTTAGTTCAGTATTTAGTAAGTCGTACAATATTTAATTTGATATTTACGTCGGTTCTTTAGTATATTATTTAGTTCATTACTTTGTATACCTATTATTGAATTAAATATTTCATTCAGTATTTAATTTATTATTTTGTTTAGTATTTAGCTTAATATTTATTTTAATATTTATTCTAGTATTTAGTTTAGTACTTAGTTGAGTATTTAGTTTAGTATTAAATTTAATACTTATAGTTCAATATTTACTGTAGTATTTAGTTTAATATTTGTGACGCGATCTGAAGAAAGGGACCTTAGAAGCAAAAAATTGTAGGTTATGTTTGCAATTTTTGAAATAAAAATACAAAAAGAGAATCAGCTGACAATGAAAATTATTGATGATTAAGTTTTCATTATAACTGAAATATTTAATAAATACTGATTTAAATTTGCAAAAAGTAAAAAGAAACTTTTAATCAATAAACAGGTAAGACTAACATAACCTTAAAGTAATTTGCTTCTAAGACCCCTTTCTTCAGATCGCGTCACATTTACTTTAGTTTTTAGTTTACTATTTAGTAAATTTTTTCCTTTTCTATTGACTTGTTATTTGTTACTTAAAGTCTTCTTCTTCTTTTATTAATTTTACTATTGTTTAGTTAATTTAATTAGATTCACTTGTTAGTTAATTTACTCTTTGGTTATTTTTTCAGTTCTTTATTATCGAATATCAATTTCTTCATTTTTGAAAAAACTAAAATTTTGTACTTCTTTTTGTGCCTGTTATCTTTTTGTCAATGTAAATAGGTGGGGAAAAAAGATTTTTAATGATCTTATCGAAATGTTAAAGAGGGACTAAATTGAATTCCTTCATTTATAATGATAAATGGCGAAGAAGCTGTTTTATTGAAAATGTTTCTCTCGAGATCGCTACATATTATCTGTGGTTTTATATATGTGTGTCTTCTGTGGAACATTATTTCTAGCACTCGTGCAGCGTGTTAATTATCGACGATGCATTACAGTGTTATTTTACTCCTCGAGAGCACCTAGCCGACTTTATACATATATATATATACTGATAGCATGTTCTGATCAAACTGCACGACTTTCTTTAGGACAACTTTAATAAAATTTCCCTTAAGCAACGTTACACTTTTTTATTTTCTCTCTAAATTATTCGCGACACTAATTAGAATTCTCAAATTTTTAACCCAGACTCAAATAGCTTCGTATTTCTAATTAATTATGCTACTATTTTCCATTTCAATAATTAGAGGGGCTTTTATTGTTCTAATAGTGAGCTTAGAAAAATTTTTCTTCTCTTTCTGCTTCAGTTTTTTTTCAGTCTTTCTTTTGTTAGTTTCAATCTATATAAGAGTGCTTTGAAAATAAAAGTTTAGAAGAAAAGATTCAGTTTGCTTCACTAAACTTTTAATTTAGTGTGATTAATTAATTAATTTGAAAAAATCAGTTGGCTGACTAGTATTAAAAAAATGTTGGTGAAAAATTAATGGTCGTTGATAATTGTACTTGATTTTGTTAAATAGAAGTTAATCATGTAGTTTGTAGTTTCAATAAATAGTAATTGAAATAAGTCTTGATGATTTTGGTGAATAAGAATCGAAGGGTCTATTAGCTTCAGTGAATAACAGCTAAGGGGAAAATCAGTTTCAGTTAATAGTAAACTAAAGTAACGTTAGCATTAGTAAACAATAATAACCGAAAGTAAAATTTGTTTTGAAAAATAATTCGACGATCTTAGGTAGTTAGGATAATTTATGCAAAGAATTTAGTTCCTTCACTTGTAAGTTTAAGAGCAATTGTGCGTAACACCCTCCACTTGGCATGCATTCAGTCGAGGTCATTCCACATATCAAATTTCCTTCACTTTCTACTCCTAACCTCTACTATTTTTTTAATCTTTGTAAGAATTACAGGGCTCGAATTGTGAGACTTTTTCGATTTTTTTCGACTTTTCTAAGGAAATGTGACTTTTTTCGACTTTTTTGTTAAAAGATGCGACTAATCGACTTTTTGAGATTTTTTAAAGTAAAATGCGACTGAAATTTTTTAAATTTTCAGAAAATTAAAGTTAAAGGAAAAAGTTTTAGTCAAAAAAATCTTGTGTTAAGTTTATTTCAAGATTTCTTTCAAATTTTTCAAAAAAAACATCATTAACTTCTTTTTTAAATATATATTTAATTATTATTATTCCATAAGAATTAAAATTCTTCAAAAAATTCTAATTCAAACCTTTTTGAAATTAAACTACTTATAAAAAATTGTTATAAAACATGAAGAAATCGATCACTACGAGTCTTCGACTCGGAGCAATCGATGTCTTCATGTTTTATAATAATTAAAAGATGACTGATGAGTGATAAAATCATTATTTTATATTATAAAATTTTATAAAAAAAGAATTTTAAAAATAATTGAATTTTGAAGAAGAATTTTAATATTTTTAAAAATAGTTGGAATTGTGGGGAGAATTTATAAAAGTTTGAAAATAATTGAATTTCTGCGATGAATTTTCTTATTTTTTAAGATAATTGAATTTTGCTAAGAATTTTATCAGAACTTTTGAAAATAATTAAATTTCCATGATGAATTTGATTATTTATAAAGATAATGATAATTTTGACGAGAAATTAACAACAATTTTGGAAAATAATTGAATTTCTGCGAAGAATTTTATTACTTTTGAAAATAAATGAATTTCAAGGATGAATTTGATTATTTATGAAGATAATTACAAATGTAGAGAAATAAATAAATAATTGAAATTCTGACAAGAATTTTATTAAAATTCTTTGAAAATAATTGACTTACAGAGAAGAATTTTATTATTTATAAAGATAATTGAATTTTTGAACAGATTTTTTTTTTAATATTTAAAAGTAATTGAATTTTGAAGAAGAATTTTGATATTTATAAAGATAATAGAATTTTTGAATAGATTTTTTTTAAATGTTTAAAAGTAATTGATTGTTGAAGAAGAATTTTGATATTTATACACTGAAAAAAAAGTTCTGGTTAGGGTATATTTAACACGATATTCTAGTTAAAACAACCAGAATTCTGGTTATATTAACTAGAATTCTGGTTAACCTAACCAGAAAAGTTCTGGTTAGGGTATATTTAACACGAAATTCTAGTTAAAACTGGGATTTCTGGTAATTCCAACCAGAACTTTTTTTTCAGTGTAAAGATAATTGAAATTTAGAGAATTAAGAAAAAAATTTTTTGAACATAATTTAAATTTTGCGGAGAATTTTATTACTTTTGAAAATCATTGAATTTTCATGCTGAATTTTATTATTTATAAAATTTTGATGAGAAAATTAAAAAAAATTTTTGAATATAATTGAATTTTTGCAAAGAATTTCATTATTTTTGAAAATAAATGAATTTTAGAGAAGAAATTTATTATTTACAAAGATAATTGAATTGATGACAGGCATTTTATTAAATTTTTTTTAAATAATTGAATTTTGGAAAAGAATTTTATTATTTAAAAAAATAATTGAAATTTTGAACAGATTTAATAAAAAAAAAGGTTAAAAATACCTAATTAAAATTTTGTCACGCATTTTATTAAATTTTATTAAATATTATTCCAGATTGTTTGATGTTAAATTATGTGTTTGCTAGAAATGTGATTTTTTTACAATTTTGACAATTTCGTGTTTACTTTTTGGCGTTTTTTTCCCCAAAATTTAATTCGACTTTTTTCTGAAATTTTATGCGACTTTTTGTGACTTTTGTTGTGAATTTATGCGACTAAAGCGACTTTTTTTTAGTCTTAAAGACGATCCGAGCCCTGGAATTAACAAAAAAATAGGATTGCAGTTGATTATTTAGAAAGAAAAAATTGGATGGTAGTTGATAAGAAAAAAATTAATTATATAACGGTTATTGAGTTTGGAGAAGAAATAAAATAAAAGAATCTTGGTTGTACTAACTTCGTTGTGAATTTTCTTGCTGTGTTAATTATACAGAGAGGAAGGAAGGAAGGAAGGAAGGAAGGGTGGGTGGGAAGAATCACAGCATTAGCTTCATTATATGTACACATATATATATTTGATGAAGTGTCTGGTTAGATATCATTTCTCAGCGCAGGTGGAATTGGTATAGTAGCTAGACACAATTCCTCACTGGTAATGATCTCTACCACCTTATAATTATGCCTCTCTCGTGTAGTGTATATTCATATCCATGGACCACTGATTGCAGACAACGTGTCTCTTCTCTCATCTCGCAAATCTTAGCGACTTCCAACTGCTCTGCAAATGTTATTCTTCATTCGCAAATATATTCTCGCAAATTCTACATTAATCATTCACTATGCAGGCAATTTAGAAGAATTTTTATAGTTTTATACCAACCACACTTTCTATTTTTACTATTTTTCTCAACTATTTGGATTTATTTCTGTTTAAAGGAATTGCAACAAAATTTTAGCTTCAATTTGAAACTGGTAACTTTGCGATAGCTTCAATTAATAGCGACTGTTTCCATTTGTGACATTAAATAGCAATTGTTTTTAAAATTGGTAGCTTTTTAGTTGAAGCTAGCAAGAATAACTTAATTGTAATCATTCCTACTTTTTGCTTCTGCTTTAAAAAAAATTATTTTTTTCCATAATAGGTAAATAGAAAAAATGAAAATTAAAAAAGAATAAAAAACTTATGTAAATAAATGAGTTAAGTGAATAAAAAATAGAGAAGTAAAATCTTACTCAAGATAAAAAATCACGTAAACTCAAATGCGATTCATTTCCCCGAGTGAAATATACATCACCTTCCAACTGTCATTTGTCTGTCACTTTGAGTTTCTTAATGTCAAATAATATTATGACATCAATATTGAATTGCGCAAATATTATATACATCACAATACGTATAAGAGGAAAATAAAAATGAACCGTGAGATAAATTGAAACAACTTTTCATTATACAGGGTTGAGACTGATAATTGGTGTAGTACGTATGAAATTGACATTTTCGCATTTCTTTCCCGTCTCTTATATATAAATAATACTATGTATATTCACACAATAGAAGGATAATTGATTTTAAAGTACTGCGTGAGATTTATATTCATGTATTTAAGAGACCATTTGTGGTGAAATCAAGGATATTATTCCCTTTAAGGTTGTTGTTCCATGTTGTTGCTGTAGTAGTAGTAGTAGTAAAGTTAAGCGGCAAAAATACATAGAGTAAAACCCACGACGACTGTCAATTTATAGATCTCAAGGTCGATGGCGCGCGGGAAAAATCAAAAGGATTTGAAACTGGATCATTGAAAAACAATTCACCTCCTGACAGCCGAGGGCTTTTAACGTTCTCTTTTCACCATACCTGGCATCGTCCGACATCAGAAAACACGCGTTCTTTACTGTTTTCATGTCCGTACATCATTGAAGGACTTTTTTCTTTCTCTCTCTCTCATTTTTTTCCATTTTGATCTCCACTAATTCCCCTATCATTGTCACAAAACAAGTGTCAAGTGTCCAGGAGAAGAAATTCTTGAATAAAAGTTTAAGAGGTTTTTCTGTTGAATTAAAAAAATGTATTCGTTGTGCGCAGTATGGCATTGGATTGAATATTGGTATAATTGATTAGAGTTGATAACTGATTGGGAAGAATTTGATTTTTTATCAAGATTAATAATTGAATAATATGTTTAGTTATCAGCAATCAGTAGATAATCAGTACCAGTAGATGATTCAAAGTACAACTGACAATGAGTAAAAGTCGTATCACTGATTTAATTTATTGGTAGTGTATAAAATGAAGCTGACAACGACTCAAATAGTATTTATTAAAGCTACTATTGACTTCAAATGAAGATTTATTGACCCCTGACTCAAAAGAAAATTTATTGAAGCTACCACAAATTGGAACTACTATTAATAATAACAGAAACTACAATTAATTGCAACCATCGTCGATTCATCATACAATAGTAATTGAAACTATCATTGATTCAAACGACTATAAACTGAAAGTACAGGTTTAAGTTTCTATTAAATTAAAAATAATAATTATTAATAATTTCTATCTAAATTTTTCTATTATTTAATAGATTTAAACTACCATTAATGAGAACAACTGGTTACAACTACTGTTAATTCATAACACTGATTTTAACTACCATTACCACCGCTAATTCCAAATTCTATTAATTAAAGTTACTGATGATTCATACTACTTTTATTAGAAACCACTTATTTAAACTACTGGTAATTGAAATCACTGGTTTAAACTATTATTAATTTAAAACACTAGACGAAATTTCCATTAATTGTAATTACAGTTTATTCAAATTACTATTAATTGGAACTATCGCTGATTCCAATTACTATTTATTGAAACTCTATCTAATTCAAAAATACTGTTATGTGTAATTACTGCTGATTCAAACTACTATTAATTGTAACTACAGCTGATTCAAATGAATGTTAATTGAAATAAACAGTTGTGTCACTAAATAGAAATATTTTAATGTTTGTTTTCAAATCATAGTAACTTGAATTTAAATTAGTAGTGGTTCAAATTAGTTGATTCAATTAACCCATTAAGTCTCATGAAGAAATCAGCCAGTGTATAAAAAATGTAATATTTAGATTCATAGGCAAATTGAAAAAAGACATACCTGTTCTTTGTTTTTAAATTCCAATTGTTTAACAATTATTTATATCAATCGTTTAAACAAATTAATAGAAGTTTTTTAAATATTTCAAAACAGTTAACGTTAATCAATTCTATGTGGAAAATTAAGAAAGTTTTGTATCGAACATATTTTTCTCCAAGTCGTATTTTGTTTGTAAAATTGTTATAAACAAATTATGCTGGGTAAAGAGTGTTTCGTACCAATCATAAACAAATTGATTTTAAGTAAAATTAACAATTGGTTTCATAGGCAATTGGACAAAGAGATATACCTGTTTTTTTGGTTATCAATTTCTAATTGTCTAAACAAATTAATAAAAATTTAGCAATTTTCAAAAACTGTCAACGTCAATCGACTCTGTGGATAATGTTAAAAAAAATTTCCTATTAATCACTTTTTTCTCCAAGTCGTAATTTGTTAAAAAAATTGTTATAAACAAATTACGTAATAAATTATTAGAGATTTTGCAAATTTTTATGAAATTGTTTCAATAATTGTTGTTAAACAAGGGAAAATTAAAAGCAGAAAACAGGTATTTCTTTTTCTTCAGTTTCTTATAAATCCAATTGTTAATTTCATTTAAAATCATTTTTTTATGCTTAAGATGAAACACCTTTTATAAAGCACAATTTGTTTATAACAATTTTATAAAATACAAAATAAAATATTTTTATATTAAATATAGTTAATTTTTATTTAACAAAATACGATTTGGAGAAAAATATGACTCATACAAAACTTTCTTAATATTTTTACATAGAATTGATCAGCATTAACAGTTTTCGAAATTAAAATTTTTTTTATTAATTTGTTTAAACAATTACCTATTGATAAACAATTGGAAATTAAGAACAAAAAAATGGGTATATCTTTTTTATCCAATGTTGTCTTTGAATCAATTTAATATTTTTTAAATACAATTGCTGGTTTCTTTATGGTACTTAGTGGGTGAATAGTAGTTTAAACTACTGATTTAATTAACAGTAGTTAAAATTTTTGGTTGCTATTAAGCGTATTTTTAATCTAAAATAGATTTGAATTAAAAGTATTTGTAATTAATGAGAGTTTACATTAATGGTAATTTGATTCAACGGCAGTTACAATAAACAGTAGTTTCACCTAGTGTTTTAAATTAATAATAGTATAAATCAGTGAATTAAAAGTAGTTTGAATCAATTGTTTCTATTAATAATAGTTTGAATCAGCAGTAGTTTTAATTCATAGAATTTTAAATAAGTGATTGTTTCAATTAAAAGTAGTTTTAATTTTTTGTTTCTTTTAATTATAGTCTATATTCTATGCAGTTTTAATAAACAGTAGTTTTCGTCAATGGTAGTTTCACTGAATGTAATTGTAATGTAAAATTTGAATCTAAATTTAAATTTACATTTATTGAATCAACTGTGTTGATTCAAAATACTATTAATAGAATTAACTGATTAAAACAACTGATAATTAAAACGACTATTGTTTGAAACCACTGATTCAAACTACTTTTAATTGAAACTTGAAACAACAGTAGTTTTAATTAATGGTACTTTTATCTGACGATTTAAGTTACTATTAATTAGTACTATCACTGATTGGAAGTACTGTTAATGAAAAACTACTAATGAATCAAACTGCTATTAATAGTAACCGCTGAATCAAACTACTCTCTAAATCTGAATTAGTAGAATTCTACTAATAATTAGTAAAATTTTACTAATTTTTAGTAGTTTTCATGAACGACTTTTCACCTTTGTAATTAGTAGAATATTACTAATTTTTTGTAAAATTCTACTAATGTTTTAGTTGAATTCTACTAATTAAAAGTCACTTCTTCACTAAATGAATTAGTGAAACTTTTTTATCGACTAATAATAAAACATTTCTACTTATTGTTAGTAGAATTCTACTTATAAATTATTAACGCTCTACTAATAATTAGTAAAATTTTACTAATTGTTAGTAGAATTATTACTAAATCATATAGTGGACGACTTTTCACCATTTCATTAGTAACTTTCTACTAATTCAGATTTAGAGAGTACTGTGAATTGAAATGACTGATTTAAATTATTATTAATTTAAAACTTAAATCAAAATTACTATTAATTGAAATGACTGATTAATTAATTTTTTTTTTGTTTTGGAAATATTATTTAAGTTATAATTGCAAGTTTGTTTCTAGAAATGTCTTACGAGAAGAACATAGACATTTTTCTCAATTATATTTGTTTTGCGGTTTTGCAAATATAAATTCTATGTTTGATTGTGTAAAATGATTCATATTATTTTGTACCATAAAAAGAATGAAGCCCTGGACGTTAATGGATATAAAATTGTGGGAAGAAATATATCTAAACAGATTTGCAAATTGAAAAAAATGGAAAATAGGATTTCTGAAATTACTTATTTTATGGCGTGCCGAAGTGGTGTTTGATTTAAGTTTACGTTTACACAAGGCAAATAATATTTACCAAGGGGCAATCATATACTTTACTGCAATCTTTCTTTCTCTCTTAATATTTTTTCTTTCTCTCTCTCTCTCTCGCTTTTTTCTCTCTCTTCTTTTATTCTTACTCTCTTTCTGTATTTTCTCTCTCTTTTCTCTCTCGCTTTCTGTTTATTTCTCTCTCCCTCTCTTTCTTAATTTTTTTCTAACTTTTCCCCTTCTCTCTCTCTTTCTTTCTCTCTTTTTCTATATGTATAAATATACGTTTCGCGTGTCTTTTTATTTTTGCACGTATTGAAAACGCACATAAATCACGGTCATCACTTCTTGACAGTTTGGAGAAGATTTCTTAAAGATCAACTGGATAAGAAAGTCGATCTTGAACCCTGTGAGATGTTGATCAATCGATCGGCTGATCAATCCCTTGTAATGTGCAAAAAGTGAGTCAGTGAAAGGTAGAAATAAACGTCAGCTTTGTAATTGTAGACAGTTCGGAAATCGATACGGATTATAAACTTCTTCTTTTTTTTCCCCTCTTTTTCTTTTGCCATTTTGCTTATATAGTGGTAATTAATTCTCTATTTATTTCTTTTCATTGTCGCACACAGCATTTCAGTTAAATATATAATCAATTTTAAATTAACACTTGATTTTCGAAGAATACACTTGGAAAAAAAATATTGGAAAAAAATCACTTACAGATTTACCGCTTTGTGAATTCACTGCAATTGCAGAAAGAAAAATCAGTAATAGCGGAAAAGAAGGAAGAGAAAAAAGAGTGATGACTTTGATTGATGAAATATGTACTAGTCGTTTCAATAAAACGTCTACTCTTACTCCTCATTACCTCCTTAGTTATCGTCTACATTATTTTTCCTCGAAGTGTCAATATTTTTCGAATAAAAGTTGGTACATATTCGTGACTAAAATATTTTTTTTCAACTTTCTTGGAATTGTGTGAATTCTTCTTTCTTTGGTGTGAATTTTCTTTACGGTGTAAAGTTCGATTTAATTGTTTTAAGTGTAAAATCTGGTTCGGATTTAAATCTTATTTTTGTTTGTTTGTTATTCTAATGAGATGTAAAGCGAGGATTAAATTTATTGTGTTTCATTTTGAGTTGATGTAAAAAATACGATGCACGGAGCTTGTTGTTAGAGAATTCGCAATTGCTATGAAACACGCGCGGTTCATTTGGGACTTGGTTGCTGTATATATATATAATCATTGCTGAATCTCGCCACACCTGATGTCGCCTCGTGATCCTATCGCTTTTTCAGGTTTTATGAGTTCAACCTCGCGGACGAGAGAGAATCTTACGAAATCTTGTTGTAATCTTGGCAAACTGCGCAGACAATCGTTATTGTCTTTACTATGCAAAGTAGTTTTTTTTCATCTTCGTTGTAGATTGAATTAGAAAAAAAACTACGTCACTCTTTCCTTTTCTTTCGCAAACAATAGTAGTTTAAAATTAATAATAGTTGGTAATTTCCAGCTTGTTCGACAAATGGTTATTGAAAATTTACTGCGGCTTCGATTGATTTTCAATTGAGTCAGTGAGAGCTACGATTAACTGTAGTTTGAGTCAGTTAGAGGTAACTTCAATCAATAGTAATTTCGAAATAAAAAATCTAAGGTAAATTATATCATTAGTAAATTTTACTAATAGTGATTTAAATTAATGATGTCTTCGAATAATTAAATTATTTCTTGAATAATCAATAATAATTTCAGAAAAGGAGGAAAATTAAATTAGTGATTCAAACTTCAAATAATTGAGTCGGATTTACACTACTAGTAATTACAACTACTACTGTTTCAAACTACTATTAATTCTAACTAATATTAATTCAAACTACTATTATTTAGGTAATAGTAACTAAAATTACAATTAATTTTAGCTTCTTTGCTTCAAACTACTACTAATTAAAGCTACCTTAATTCAAACTACTATTAGTTTAGCTAATAGTAATTTAAATTACTATTTATTTCAGCTGATATGATTCAAATTACTATCAATTGAAGCTACTTTTGATTTAAGCTAAATTAATCGTAGTGTGAATCAATAGTTCAAATCTACTATTAGTTCACAATATGAATCAATAGTTCAAATCTACTATTAATTTACAATATTTATCAATAGCTCAAATCTACTATTACTTCAAAATATTAATAGTAGTGTGAATCAATAGTAGTTTAAATTTATAATAGTTTGAATCATATCAGCTGAAATAAATAGTAATTTGAATTACTATTACCTGAATAAATAAATACAAGCTACTATTATTTCAAACCACTAATAATTTAAAAAACTACTATTTAATACTATTATATTAAACTACTATTTTTAATTTAACATACTTATAATTATTTTTTATTTCTGCAACTACTAACTATTTTTAATTGTCAGTAGTTTAAATAAGTAAGATTCAAATCTACTATTAATTTACAATATTAATTGTAATATTACTGTATATATACAATATATTGTATATACAATATTAATCAATATCAATAAATAGTTCAAATCTACTATTAATTCACAATATTAATTGTAGTGTGAATCAATAGCTCAAATCTACTATTAATTCACAATATTAATTGTAGTATGAATCAATAGCTCAAATCTACTATTAATTTACAATATTAATTGTAATATTACTGTATATACAATATTAATTAATAGTTCAAATCTCCTATTAATTCACAATATTAATTGTAGTGTGAATCAATAGCTCAAATCTACTATTAATTCACAATATTATTGGTAGTGTGAATCACTAGTAGTTCAAATTTAAAATAACATATTTAATTACCAATATGATTCAATATTTTAAGTCAAGGGTAATTTTAACATTTAATTTAATTGAATGAAATAATACTGAAATAATACTAAAATAATAATAAATAATACTAATATTCAACTGAATGGAATAATTACAATTTGGAATGAATTCTAAAATTTATTTAATTAAAAAAAATGTGGGCGTTAAATTTTGAGGATTAATTTTTTTATATTTATTTTTATTATCGGTTATATCAATCTGTAAAATGCATTTGAAGGAAACATTCGAAAATATTTGGATGCTCGCCTCTCTCACGTTAATTTCATTGCTGGTAACGGTGCGATTAATTGTGCAAAAAAGCACAACTCGATTTTATGTTAATGATAATTTTTGCTTTTATTTGAATCGCTTATTAATGAAATTCCCTTGAAACAAGATGCGTGCGTGTGCACGTTATATGAATAATCAAGTGAAACTTGTCGCCGGTAGAAACCAGATGTGGCATCTAATTAAAAAAGATTTTTATCTTAATATTTCTTTTTTTACCTACACAAATACATAATAATGATTACTCAATGGTCATTACAGTTATTTTTGAAATTAGATTACAATATTTTAATGATGAGATGAGAAATTTTTATAGTTTACAATTAAAATTGTATTCATTTGCAAAATGATTGATTTTTGAAAATGAAGTTGAGATGTAATTTAAGATTTCAACGACGATAGGAAGCGATATCAATTTATTTTCAATTCCTATTTTGTATAGTATTTTATTTATCATTTTTGCAAAAAATTTTCTCTATTGCTTTCCTTATTGTTTTTAATCAGCATTTTTTTTCTTTTCTTCTATTCTTAAAATTTTCATTATTTTATTTCTGTTGTATTCTTTTTCTTTCTTTCTTTCTATTATTTTATTTTCTTTTAGTTTTATTTCTTTTAGTTGTCCTTAAAATTTTTACTTGTCTTATTTTATTTTGAATGTATTGTAAGTTGGGAAACACTTTTCTCATTCTTTCTTTTTCTTGCGAATAAGAAGTGGTGGATAAAAGTTGATTTAGAATTGTAATATGAACGATTGATCTTTTAACCGCAAACGTAGACCATATCGGTTGATATTTAATTGTATGCTTTCTCCAATCGTACATGATTCACGTTGTATCTTCCGGTTAACTGGTGCAATCAATTTGAACACATCGTATTTCTATATATGAAATCGATCTGAGATAACATCGCGGTTAGACTGCGGCTCATTTCGTCAAAACATAAAATGAATCGAGATCGCGGGGATTATTCATTTTTTATTTCCTTTCATCAGCACTTGTTTCAAATGTGAAAAACATTCGCTCTAAAACACATAACATTTTTGCGCAGATATCATTTTATTTTCTCTCTCTTCTTGTATAGAAGTGGAAGAGATTTCTCATTTTATTCATATTTTATTACTTGTTTTATTTTTTTAATTGAAATTTTTTTTATTATCTATTTATTCAATTTAGTTATTTAGATTATTGAATTTTATTTATTTTGATTTCGATTTATGTTTCTTTTATGATATTCTATTTTACACTTACTGTATTAGTTTATTTGTTCAAATTCTTTATTTTTTATATATATTCAATTTTGTTTATTTCAATTTATTTCAATAATTTATTCATCAAATTTTATTTTATATTTATTATTTATTTATTCATTTAATTTAGAAAATATTTCTTTAATTTATTATATTATTTTATATTATATTATATTCAATTTTGTTTATTTCTGTTTATTTCTGTTTATTTCAATTAATTAATTCATCAAATTTTATTTTATATTTATTGATTATTTATTTATTTATTTAATTTAAAAAATATTTCTTTAATTTACTTATTTTCACTCAATTTTATTTATTTCATTTTCGATTTATATTTAGTTTATTAAATTTTATTTTATTTTTATTATTAGATGAAAAAAAATTAAAATAGAATTTTTTAAAAATTATAATTTAAATTGACTATTTAATAAATTAGCAATTAACTTTATTTTAAAAGGCATCAGTTTTAAAAAAGGGTAGATTTTTTTTTGCAAATTTACAATAGTAATTATTTTTTTGGAATTTCTTGCGATTGATTAGATATTGATGCCAGTAGATAATAAATCACTAGAGCGAGTTTCTCTTATAGACACTGGTATGGCAATTAGTCGAGCTAATTAAGGATTACTCTTTGGTAATTCATTGAGTTAATTTGATTCATCTTTTTTTCAATTCGTTTTCCCTCATTTCGAATTGAAAAAAATAAACAGTAATAATGAACAAATTATTTAATTAATAATAACAATAATAATGCTAATAATATTAATAATTCAATTAATAACTATATTAAAAATATAAATAATATTTTTAATTATTTTCATTATACAATATTTTTTATTATGTAAATAAAAATATATAATATAGTTATTATATAATATTCTAATTATTATACAATTTAATAATAGCAATAATAAACTCAATAAAATTTTTACAAATAGTCGTCGAAATCTTTCTCTTTATGAAATATAGTCAAATGGATAACTTTTTTTATTTTTCACATCAAATCAAAAATGAACTACAAAAAATACAAAAATATAATAAAATATACAGTTAAACAAAAAATAAAATACAAAAATTTATTTAGATTCAAAATTTCTCAATATTTATACTATAAAGAATATATATGACTACAAAATTGTTGAATCAGCATATATCGTGTAATAAATCTTACTGGAAAATGTTTGCTATTTCGAAATAATAACATTGCTGTTTTTAGAGAGTGCGAGAAAGAGAGAAAAAAAATAATAATCGCTTTTAGTATCAAGATTCTTTTTTTTTGCACAACATAAAGTCCCTCGTAGAGAAGATGTTGTATAAAAATTTTGCCACAATAATGTCGTCTTTAGTGTCGTTCCATAATTCGTATATTATGATACTTTCGCACTATAATCGTAAATTCCTGACACTATATATAGTGTCGTCATAAATTCAAAAACTTCCTACACGCCACTATTTGATAGCTGACAAATGTTTCATTGATAATTTTTTCGATTTCTTTATTTTCTGTTAATTTTTATGCAGTTTTATTATTTTTTGTAATTTGTATTTTTTTATACGTAGAATTATTTGCATTTGTCAACTTTTCTTTGTATTTACAATATTGTATTTACTAGCCTTTTGTATTTAGTACTCTTTCCTATTTACTACTTTTTTGTAAATACAATTTTTAGTACTTACAATTTGTATGTCCATACAATTTTTTTATATTTACAATTATTTGTAATTATTATTATTATTATTATTATTATTATTATTTGTAATTCTTTCGTACTTACAATTTAGTTTATACAATTTTTTTGTATTGATAATTATTATTTTATTTAACATTTTTTTTAACCGCAGATATTTTTATATTTTTTGTGTCAGTAATTATTTGCATTTACAATTCTAACAGTACTTGCAATTATTTTTTTCTGCGTCTACTATATTTTAATCATTTCTTTGTAGTTATTATTGTTTTATATTTTTTCTTTCCTATTTCTTTGTATTTGTATTTACAAAATAATTGCAATATTGCAATAATTGTACTTGGGAGTTTTTGTACCTATTGTGTTTTTGTTATTTCTTTATATTCGTATTTACAAAATAATTGCAATATTGCAATTATTGTACTTGGGATTTTTTTGCATCTATTGTGTTTTTGTTTTTTACCATTTTTTATACTTACAATTTATTTGGATGGACAAAAATTATTGTATTAACAATATGTTTGCATCTACTATTTTTTGTTGTCAAACGTTTTTTCTTTTTACAATATTTTGTTCTTACAACTATTTTTTATATTTACCATTTCTCTTTGTATTTGCAATTTTTTTGTATCTATTTTTTTTTGTCTTCACAATTTTTTGTATTTTCAATTATTTGTATTCACAATTTTTGTATTCACAATTATTTGTATTCACATTTTTTGTATTTACATTTTTGGTATTTATAATTTTTATTCTATTTGCAATCTTCTCATACTAACGAATTTTCCGTAATATTTTTTTGCAAAATTTTAACAAACTATTGATTCTTTTTTTAGTATTCAGAAAATTAGTTAAAAATTTTTAAAAGCAGTGGCAAAAAGAGCATCAGTAACAATAGACAAGTAAATATAAAAGAATTTTTTAAAAGTTCCCTTTGAAAAAAAATGAAATAAAAATACTCGAACTACTAATAGAGAAAATAAATAAAACAAACAGTAGTAAATACTTCTTGTATAATAACACGCAATTTACGTTGCAATTGAGAAACATTGTAAAATTACGAGACTTGCTATTAGACTACATAGAGGTAAACGAAAAACGAGTGAATGGAAGAATTCTTCTTTTTCTCCAATGTCTTCTTCTTCTTTTTCTTTTTTTTTCTTCTTCTTCTTCTACTTGTTGTCGAGAAAAATGGAGAATCGTGATAGCATTGTGATTTGGTCGATAGTGTAGGAGGATGCTTCGATGAATTGTGCCCATTGTTAGGGCGGCATATCATTAGAATACATTAGAAGAAAAGACGCGACTTTGGTCCTGGGTCCTCTTGATGTATTAGACACATGCAAGAAAGAGAAAGAAGACTCAATGCGACTCAATAATCGTGATTTCCGATGATTAAATGTTTGCGCAGAGGCATTGAATTATATATTGTGATTCTTTAAACGAGCATATAGAGTCAAAGAGAGGCGTAGTCAATGTTCCTTTATATATATTTTATGTGCTCAACATTATTCTTTTTCATCTCTTATTAATTAACAGTTAACTGAGATTAATTAATGAAGTTGTTTCGAGAAATGATAAATTGTCGAATCATAATCGTATGTTTGTGAAACGGTTTTGCTTATTTTTTAGTTTTAATTTGCGGGTGGTTTGAACATCAATCTTTCGCATAAACTGTTATAAATATTAAAATACCATAATCATTAATTGTTGTCATATTAATATTTTTTATTCAAACATTTATAATTATTTGTATTCAGTGAATGATTATTTTTTGTTCTATCAATGATTGTTCTGTATTCAATCAATAAATTTTGTATTTTTTGATTGAATAATGAATTTTGGTTTATTCATAATGCGCTTTAATTGAAATTGTCGAGTGAAAAAGTGAAATATGTTGAAAGTGAATATAGAGTATTATTTTTTTCGTCCCTTTTCCGATCTACATTCATTGATCGATACATCATTGGCAATATATATATATGTAGGGAGTTTCAGCAAGAAATTGTGTATATGCAGATGTAGTTAGTACGAAATAAATACAAAAACATCATTAGTTACAAGCTGTGGATATCGTGCATCCTTAAACGATAAACAATCATAGATCGTTGCTGAGGCGACCGGAGGGATTTATTTCGCAACCGTTGAGCTCGTTTAACTCAATCTGATTTAAGCTTGCTGAAATATAGAGCAAGACATTAGAGAGAGAGTGAATGTAAAAGTTGTACAACTTGCACTGAGAGACGATGTACATATGTACACACATGAATGATGAATATGCAACGACAGGTTACTTGTGGGCTAAAACTATATATACTATGAATACGTGTGTATGTTCTCTGAGATGAAATTAATCTCCAAGTCGACAGTTATATAGAAGTCACTATTATATCGTTGTGTCGTGACTTCGCTGAAAATTCAATCAGAAATCAACAATTCCGCTAATTTTGTTCAACAACATCATTTATGCTTCATTGTTCAATTTAATTAAATGGTAAATTTTCTGTTTATCATTTTTTTCTCTCTCTCTTGATGCTATCGTCGATAAATTATACTCTTAATTAATGGTTTGATTGTTTTTCACAATTATTGATTATCGAGTATTTAATATGTTTGAAGGCAGTTCATGGTCTGATGTCAGTGATCTGCGACAGTGCTCCGAAGAAAATTTGCCAAAGAAGTAACTTTTAATTAGGAAATTTATACTTTTTACTAACCCATAATAATCCGAAGACTATTTTCTTCTACTTTTAAATACTTTTTAATATAAAAAGTACGTAGAATTAAATTCATTTGGAGGAAACAAATTCCGAACAGAATAAAACAAGTTTGAAGATAACATTATTGTAGTCACAGAACCATAATAGATTTATTAATAATTAACAATTGAATCAGTGATAGCTTCATTAATAGCGACTTCAATAAGAGATAACTTCAGTTATTAGTTCGAATCAATACCAACAAGGAATACTAATAGAAAAATTTAATTATTCACAGCACTAATTGATAGTAGTTCGAATTAAACCAATAATATTTTGCAATGGAAACAATTCAACAAAGTATTAAAAACTGATAAATTCAATATAATTTTCAACATAAGTTTCATGAAATTAAAGTGCCACTTTTTGGAACAAGAGACCAAAGTGGAATTTCTAATCATTCATTGGAAAACAATTAATGAACAGACTTTTATGATAATGAACTGAAAATCTGTGTTAACCACACCCTTTCATCATCACTATTATCTCGTGTTTTTGATACCTATGAATCCATTTACATTAAATCGTCGAGGAAAATTTGAATAAAAATTCCATAGTTACAAATTGAAAGAGTTACAAAGCACTTTGATAAAAGGTTAATGGAAATAATCGCCAAATGTAAAATAAAATTGAGATTGCGCTCAATATGAAAAGCGAGACGTCATCGTTTTCATGAAAGAGACCGCGTATATTGTCATGATCATTCGATTACATCAAGAAATTCTTTCGAAAGATATTCTTAAACAAAGGAAAAAATGCCTGACATCGATTATAAAAACTGTGCTCCAGATATATAATTACGGTGCGAGAAAAAAATCATTTTAAGTGAATGAAATTTTTTATTCTATTATTCTTAGACTTTTAATTCTGTTTTCTACTAAATTATTTTTCTACTTTTGAGTACATTTTTTGTTTTTTTGTTTTGTACGTCAATTTGATATATATGTTAAACATTTTTAACACTTTTTTGGCATGATAATTGCTGACAAGGGAAGAAAATTTTTGCGATATGGAAAATTGATAGTGAAACGTATTTCTCTTGCTGTCATATAATTTGTTTCAAAAAAGATCATTTAATCAGTTTTTTTAAGAATCTTTTAATATAGAAGACTCGAACATTATTTCCACTATCCGGAACAAAAACTGTGTTACGCGAGACTATTCATAACATTTATAAACGGATTGTCATGGCATTGTGATCGAATGACACAGCAAAGTACTTCACAGCATGCTCTTTGTTACCAATAAGGCAAACTTCGTACCCTATGACGGGAGACAAAAATAGTAAGAAGAACAGAGACAGAATTGCATTATATTCAACAAAAAACAAAAATGGACATGAACAGTAAAAAGTATAAAATTAAATTAATTATTAATCAAAATTAAGGTAATTAATAAAAATTATGGTATAATTAATTTTAACAAAAAATAGAAATAAAAAGCAAATAATAATTAAATTAATTATTAGCTATAAGATTAAAATTAAATAGAAAGAAAAAGAAATAGCAAAAGGATAGAAAACAAAGTAGAAAATAATTTCCATACAACTATGACATTAATGAGTTAATTAAAACACTTTAACAACGTGAAATTATTATTTTCTCTGTACAACCATAAATAATTTAAGAAAAAGGAGCTCGTCACGAGAGGCTCGCGTGACTTCAGTTAGAGACCAACGGCTAACGATACTAACTTCCTAAATCGACATAATTAAAGGCAATTAATTGAATTTCCACGAAAGGTAAATCAGTGATTTATACCGACAAAAACAAAAAATTGTGCGAACAAACGAAATATTTTATTCATTTATTTAAACGACTACTAATTGAAGCAAACACTGATTCCAAATATTTTTTTAGTGAAGTTATCACTAATTAGGACTATTATTTATTAAAAGCTAACACTGAATTAAAATACTAGTGGTTTTTTTTTAAATTGACTCTAATTAATAATAGTATTAATTGAAGTTAATACTACTTTAAAAGTTAAAAATATAAATTCAAATTTCTATTACTTGAAGTTAACACGTTACACTAAATTGAAATACAATAAATTAGTTGAAGATTTTGCTAATATTACTGTTTTTTATTACTGTTTATTAAAATAATCAATTTTGGTATTATTTTTTTACAATGAATGAAATTTAAGTTTATTAATCTTATTTAAAACCATAAAACATAAAGATATCGATAACTCCGAGTCTTCGACTCGGAATTATCGATTTCTTCATATTTTATAATAATTAGAGATAACTAAATAATAAAATCATTATTTTATATTACAAAAATATTATACTTCTTCAAAATTATTTTCATTCTTTCAATTCAATTATTATTTTCAAAAATGTTTAACTACAATTTTACTTTATATCTATTATTTTCAATAATAATTAATTAACTAATTTCACGAAATTTCAATTATTCCTAAATTCTTTAATTAAATGCATATTAAAAAATGAAAGCTTCAAATAATATAAAAAAAATTCAATTAAACTTTTTCAACAATATTAATTTTCAAATTCAATTATTTCCAAAAAGTTCACTCTATGTTTCTTTTAATATTCAAATATAATCTAAAATTTTAACTGAAATTCATTTTTATGAAATGAAAATCAATTTTTATTAGAAAATTGTACAAGAATTTAATTATTTAAATGCAACAGTAAATAATTTATTGAATAATTGAATGTTTCTCAAAATTCAATTCTCATAAAGAATTTTAATAACAAATTTTTTAAAAATTCAATTCTTTTGTCGAATTTTATAAAAACTTGCATGAACAGAATTACTTTTTTCAAGGAATTCAATTAAAATTGTATGAAAAATAATTGAAACGCTGCGATGAGTTTTATGAGAATTTTAAAATTTACTTGTATACAATTCAAATTTACAAAATTTCAACTATTCAGAAATTCTGTAATTAAATATATTTTAAAAATTAAAAACTTGAAATAATTTCAACAAAAATCCTATTAAAGTTTAAAAAAGAAATAATTCTACAGAATTTTTTGTCAAAAATATGAAAGTTTAAGAATTTCAATGATTTTAGTTTAAAACTTTTTAAAAATTTAATTATTTCTAAATATCCACGTTATAATGCTTTTAATACTTAAGTATAATCTTAAATTTTAAGTGAAATTAATTTTTAAACCATTTTTATTAGTAAATTCTACGAGAATTCAATTATTTAAATACAAAAATAAATAATTTATTAATTTCATGTTTCTTGAAATTAAATTCTCATAAAAAATGTATCAACAAATTTTTTAAATCATTAAATTCTTTGGACGAATTTTAATAAGATTTTTAAGAATAATTACATTTTTTGAGGAATTTGATTAAAATTGCATTAAAAATAATTGAAATTCTGCAATGAGTTTTATTATTTATGAAAATAATTGAATTCCTAAAAGAATTTTATTATTTATAAAAATAATTGAATCTCTGTAGAAAAGTTATTATTTAAGAAAATAATTGAATTATTGTGAAGTAATTTATAAAAAAAATTTCTAAATAATTGAATTCCTGTAAAAAAATTTATTATTTATGAAAATAATTGATTTTTTGCGTAGAATTTTATTTAATTTTTTTTAAATATTGGAATTCGATTAGAAAATTTTATTGAAATCGTAGATATTAAAAATTATGGAATTTTAGAAAACTTTTGAAAATACTTGAAATTTTGACAAGAATTTTATTAAAATTTTGTAAAATAATTGAATACCAGAGAAAAATTTTATTGTTTATAAAGAGAATAAAAATTTTGACGAGAATTTTTTTAAATTGTTGAACACAATTGAATTTAATAACTATGTTACTAAGTTAGTAACTAACTTACTATTCTCCCTGCAGAAGCTAAATTCGTTGAATTTTTACAAATCGTTAACTTTGGTGTTTTATTTAAAATAAAATTTCATCAATAGTTGAAAATAACACTAAAATAGATTAGTTCAATTTTTTTTGGTGTTAAATTAATCCTAGAAGGATTAAACTGTTGCAGATTATTTTAATCTATTCTGGTGTTATTTTAGCACATCACGTTTTACTGTGTATTAAAGTTATTAATTAAAATTATTATTCATTAAATCAAAAACTATTATTTAAAGTTATCACTGAATATAAATTGAATTAACTATGAAGTTAATAGTGGTTCAAAAATCTATTGATTGAAGCTAAATCTTAATCATAATAATACTTTTAATTGAAGCTAACCCTGAGTCCAAATATACTTTTAGTTGAAGCAATTTTTATTAGTCAAAAAACTATTAACTGAAGCAATCAGTGAGTCAAAAAACAATTAATTGAAGTTACAACTAAATTGAAATGATATTTACTAAAGCCGGATTACCAATGAGTCAAAATATTATTAATTGAAGTAAACAATAATTCACAAAACTATTAACTAAAGCCAAAAATTGAATCAGAATACTATCTGCTGAAGTTAACTCCGATTCAAAATACTATCGATGAAAGTTAATCCTGACTCATACTACTATTAATTGAAGTTAACACTAAACTGAGCCACATTCTTGAATTTAAATAAGAACTGCTGTAAGTCACCATTGAGTCAAGTTTTAATTAACCAAAACTCCCAAGAGTCAGGTTACTCAAAAATTGAAAGGCTTTAAGTGTTCGTAAATACTAAAAACGAGAAAAAAAAAATTCTAAGCTAAAATGAAAAAGAAGGCTCATCGAGATAAGATTTGAACATAAAATTGCACAATGTGAGCCGAAGTGATCGCAATCTGGTGGCGTCTCCGCTGGTTCGTGCAAAAGGCGAAAGGACGACGGGTTATACCAATCAGAAAAGGCGAGGCTCACGATGAAGAAATTGAAATAAATTACGCATGGTGGTTTTATAAGTTTGTAGGTATATATAGATATAAATACAACGCAGGGCACTCTAGATGCGCACGGAGTGGAAAATATACGATGTGTGTGTTGCTTCTTGGCATACGCTCTCTCCCTAGGCGGTGACCTATAGTATGGTAATTTGGCCGCGCGACCTCCACCTGACCTTTGATAATAACGCCATACTCGTGCGCGCACATGCAAGTGGAAAGGCGGCATGTCGCGAAGGTGGTACCGCGCGGGAGTGGCGACTGTGCCTCGAGAGCACGCTCTCTCTCTCTCTCTCCTTCTAGTGTGGAGAGGCGATCGAGCGTACCTTTAACACTGCGGTCGCAGGTGAACGCGGAAATATCTTTTTTTTATTATGAAAGTACTGTAATTATTCTCCCATTTTTTTGAAATTTTTCTTTAGGTTTTGCTATTTTTTATTTAATTTATGTATTTCTCTTGTTTATTCATGTTTCACCATTCGTAAGGTATTTTTTGCCAAAGGCCGAAATTCTTGTGGCCATACTCTATGTCCGTACTTGGTTTTTGACAGCCTCATAGGGGCCGTTAGATTAATGCCCGTTTCCATCAACCTTGATTAAGACATTAACGGACTGTCAAGTTTCTACTTGCGTTTCACCAGCTCTTAACGAAGCGTTATTTCTATTTAACCAAAGTTAATTCTAACCGGCACTGAAAAAAAAGTTCTGGTTGGAATTACCAGAAATCCCAGTTTTAACTAGAATTTCGTGTTAAATATATCCCAACCAGAACTTTTCTGGTTAGGGTAACCAGAATTCTAGTTAATGTAACCAGAATTCTGATTGTTTTAACTAGAATATCGTGTTAAATATACCCTAACCAGAATTTTTTTTCAGTGGGTCACAAAAGGTCGGTTAACGCTGGTTAACAGACTGTTAACGTGCCCTAACCTAAAAAGTGTTTTTAAAAATAAATTTTATAAACAATTTTTTATTAATAGATTTAGATACCAATGAGACAATAGATGAAGAAAATTTTTTTAAATTTGTAAAAGGGAAAGAATTTTATTGAGTACATGGTTGACAAAAATGAGGAAAATTCACGAAAAAGACAAGTAAATTTTGTGACATAGAAATTTTAATTCAATTTAAAGATACTTAAATTTTTTAAGTAAATTTTACACGGAAAAAGACTTGCAACTGGAATAGCGACTTTATTCGTTGCAATAACTACAAATTTCGATAATATAGTGAATTTTATAATTGTTCCAGGTAAAGATTTTTTTTCGTGTATAAAAGAATGAACACATTAACTAAAATTTTTTTAAATTAATATAATGTGTTAATTATACACTAATTTTAAAAAATATTCAATTTTCCAAATAATTTTATTTAAAATTCTCATAAAATTGTAAATTTTAACAAAATTGTTAAGAATTCTTAAATTTTTAAACGAATTTTATTAGAAAATGTTACGCGTGCTAGCGCACAAAACATAATATTCCATTTTTTAATATTATGAAAATTACAAAGTTTTTTATTTTGAAATATGAAATTTTGAATAATTTCATATTCAAAGTTTAAAATAACTTAATTATTATTTAATTTACTAATTAATTATTCTTGTTCATTAATTTCAAAACGTTTAATAAAATTCTTTTAAAGAGTTAAATTATTTTCATAAATAATAATATTATTCTTCGTAAGAATTCCATTATTTTTATAAACAGTAAAATTTTCTGCAAAAATTTAATTATCTTTTAACAAAATTATAACAAAATTTCACGAACAAAAACATGTTATTAAATTTTTTTAAACGATTCAATTATTTTTTAAATATGCAAATCTTTGAAACAATTCAATTATTAAAAAACAAATATTCACGAAAGAATTCAATTAATTTCTCAACTTGTTACTAAAAATTTGAATAGATTTGAATAATTTTTTAAAATTTAAATAAATTCTTCGAAAAAATTCAATTATATTTATAAATGGTAACATTTTTTGCAAAAATTCAATTATTTTAAAGAAACACTCCACGAAAGAATATAATTTTTTTCTTAATTCGTTATAAAACTTTAAAAAATGCAATTATGTTTTAATATTGTAATATATCTTAATAATTGAATGATTTATTTTAATTATTAACAAATAAAATTATTTTATAAACTTGAAATTTTGTAGAATTTCCATAAAAATATTATAATTCGTTAATTAAAATAATGTTTACTTTAAAAATTATGTAAGTTTTAAATAATTCACATCTTTAAATAATTTTATTCAAAATTCTGATAAAATAAATTAGAAAATTAAATTCAAAAATTATTCAATTAATTTTAATTTTGTGAAACTGTTTTAAAAGTATTACAATTTGTTAAAAAATGTCATTAGCGAATTAAGAAAAAACGAAATCTTAAAGAATTTGTATTTAATTATTGTAAATAATTGAATAAGTAAATAATAATAAATATTACCGAATTTACTTTTACAATAAGTTACAATTACAATTTTTAATAATTAGTAAATTTTTTATTTATTTTAATAAATTTTTTTTAATAGAAATCTCGTAAAGTTTTATTAAAACTTTTAAAAAATTTTATTTTGAAATATTTAATTCTCTTGTTGTTAATTGAATTGAAGATGATTAACATTTTAAGAAACAAGTATAAAATAATTTTTATTTCTTGAATTCTATTAAAATGTATTGAATTTTTAAAGAATTTTATTGTAATTTTTAAAAAGTAATGGACGGAACTTTGGTACAATATCTATTTTTATTTTTAACTGTTTAATTTTGTTTAGAGGGATCAGGAAAAATGTTACTATGGTTACTGTAGCAAAATTATTATTAATACATTATTATATCTTAATAAGTTGTTAAAGTTTCAATTTTCATTTTAAAAAACCCCGAAATAGCCAGTAAACGTTTGGAAATGTCCTCTGAGTTTAAGATTGGTTTTATTATTATTATTTTTTTATTCAGTCTTTGGTGAGTAATTAACATAGAATTAATAATTACTTTTGAAACATAAATGAAAAATTTGGTAATAATTAACAATTGTAAAAAGCAAAAGATATCTTCTTTTACTAATTTTATAAGCATTAATATTATTATTATTGTTGTTACTACGAAACAGACAATTTCGATGGATCGCAAATTTTCTTTGGAGATGTATTGAATTTCGAATAAATTATGACGTGACTGTTGTGTATTAATATTCCGTCTATTCAAGTTTTGAACTCTCTCGAGGCCAAAAACGCCTTCGACAATTGAAATCTTTACGCCTCTCGACCTAGTGCGAGAATGAATTGATTCAGTTACCCATGATAGCTCAGGGGCGCATTTTACATACCACACACACACACAACTTGTATCTTCATTTCACATTGCAAAATCCGTTTCTATTTCTTGAATATCATTTGTGCAGGATGAAAATTGATATTCTAAAAATACATCTTTTTGTGGAATTATAATTGATATAATTTACGATCGACTCCTTGCGAATAATTTTTGATTTATTGTGAAATTTTCTTCTTCTCTTCTTTATTTGCCTTTTGATGCCAACAAGTGTCTATTTCTGATTGTGAAATTATAAAAAAGTAAATGAACAAACAGGGGTTATAATAGAGATTAAAAGCTGTTTTACAATAGGGCTTAAAAGCTGTTTTACAATGCGAGTTAAATGAGGCGTTTTACAATACACTTTAAAAAACTGTTTTACTTTACGGATTAAAAGTTGTTTTGCAATTCGAATTAAAAGTTGTTTTATACAATAGGAATGAAAAGCTGTTTTAGAGTACACTTCAAAAACTATTTTACGCTACGAATTTAAAAGCTATTTAAAAGCTACGGATTTAGTTGAAATTAGTAAACTAAATATGGTTTCAGAGCAGTTATAAATTTTTGAAATTAATCCAAAATTTAAATCTAAAATTGCCTCGGATTAATTTATCGAAAGTGACCTGTTTATGATAAGAACATGAGAGGCAGCGTGTGCGGTATTTTTTTATATAGCAAAAAAAGAGATGGAGAACACGGCCTTTAACTCAATCGGGACCATCTTTACTGGTCCAGTGGAATTCAGGACAAGGGATTCTTTTCCCTCTCTCTCTGTTTTCGTAACAGACTACCGTGTCATGACTTTTCCCGGGGAGTCGCTTACATCTCCCGACCGCATACGTAGGTACGGTGGGCTGAACTCGGAATTCGGATTTATGCGTCGACGGGAGAAGCGACAATGCCGCGAGCGTGTAGGAAACACGTCGGATAAAGCGGGTAGCCCATTAATCAAGAGCGGTACAACGTATGTATGCCAGTGAGAGGGGGTGGTGGCGATACCAACATTACGACGCGCTGGGGACAACCATGAGTTTCGGTTCAGGTGGAAGGAGGAGGATTAACTGACACGTATTATATCGATCTCTCTCTCACTCCTCTATTCTCTGTTCAGCCCTTTATTACTATCTCTGTCTCTGTCTCTCTCGCCTTGGTCCTTTATTTCTATCTCCCTCTCTATTTTGTTCTTGCCTTTTTCTCCTTCACTCTCTGGTTTTGGAAATAAGAGGGAAAAAGAATATCTGTATCTCTCTCTTTCTCCTTTTTTATCGTTTTGCGAGGGAGTGAGAGAGAAAGAGGAAAAAAAGCGTTAAGTGAGTGAAAGTAAGAGAGGGAGGAAAAAGAGGATAGAGAGAGAGAGTCCGCGTTGTGTTGCACTCCTGGTTGCACAACTCCTATAGAAGATGGAGTTGAGAGAAGAGGAGCGGCTTTGGAGAGGAGAAAACCGATGGATCGGCTCGCGTGCCGTAAATTTTGAGCTCGTGCGCGATGCTACGGCGTACGTGTGCCTCGAGTGTGCACGAAGTTATCGTTGCCCGCTTGATCTCTTATGTACATATAGATACACACCACCAACACCAATGAGAAGTTTCTCAAATCCATATGCGCACAGTCTTTGTACCTTTATATAAATACACGATCAACGGATTTGATTCCTTCTTTTGCTGCCAACGGCCTTCGACATTTAGTCGAGCGAGTAGCGCGCACATCGTACATGAATGTCAAGAATATATCTATACTGATATACAAACAGCCTCGCTAGAAAACAGCTTCTTCGCTTTTTTTCTTCTTCTTCTCCTTCTTCTTCTCTCTAGTACGCCAATGCATTGTCACGCCAGGTCGCGAGATGAAAGTTTCAAAATTGGAACACATTCCTCCAAACAATATATGTGTTCTATCCTAGCTGTTCAGTAGATTCATAGATTTATAAATAAGTTAATTTATAAGATAGTGATTTCCCAATTGAATTTTGCATGATTCTTGTTCAAATGATTGTCCTTTTAATAGGTGTGCACAGGAGAATAAAATGATTTAGTTTAATAAACTTGTATCCAATACATTATTTTTTATTCCTATATTGCAAGATTTTAGACATAACTGATTTTCAATTTCTGGTTTTTCCCTGGTCCTCATCAGTAACCATTAAGTATACATTTTCCAAGTCGAGGGGATAGTGGGTGCTAACAAAAACTTTGAATATTTTGGATCCCTTTTTTAGATGAGTAACCTTTCGGTTTATTAAACAACCATTAGTTGCGTTGTAAACGCAGTAGAACCATTAGTTCCTTTCATAAATACTGGTAATAAAGTCTTTAGATTTTCAAAAACATGTGCAAATTGTAAAAAGTGTCGAAGCTAATAAAAATACAATCCTAAACTTTAAGGTAAACTCACGTTTCAAAAAATAAACAATTTGCGATTAGAATAATGATTTATAAAAGGAAAAGAAATAATTTTAATGGCCACAATACTAGAGCAACACGGAACTAATTCAGTTTTTCTAAATTAAATTAAGACAAAAAGAATGTGATTGGAAGTTAGTTTTTAAGTAGGAAAGTGTAGGCGTGAATAAAAATAACAATGTTGTAGATGATACCGTTGGAGATTAGGTTTTGAAAATCCGGCGTTTGGAACTCATCTGGCAAGCCATGTAATAAAGTAATAAAATGTCTAGAGATTTTAGCCTTGAGTAAATTTCTCTTTATGTACAATAGTTTTTCGAAAAAGTGCAATTTAGAAAATGTGCAGCTATCGGTTCTAAAACTTATCTTTTCGAACGTGTTCAAAATTAAAAGTAGAGAATTAAAAAACTTTATAACCCCTATCCCAAAAAAAAGAAATATACATTTGCAAATCCGGTACTTAACAAAAATCTACAGTAGAATACAGTGTATTTTTAGTGCGTACGGCTGTGTACCTACAGAGATTCATTGTAGAGGACAAACCCTCGCGAGTGTGGGTGGACTTCACCTGTCTTTAACGTAACTCGTTCGCGAATAGTGTAGCGAACAAGTTGAAGAGGAGAAATGTTTTCCCTTTTCCTCCTCCCTTGTCTTACCATAATTGGCATCATCTGGGAAACATAATCGGATCGTTACCTATTCGTTATCTGAGAGTCGTGATCGGCCTCGTGGTACGAATGGGACGCGTGTCCCTCACATAACGAAGCAAATCAGACAGAAGACAACCTTTGAGTCCCGGGACCTCGGCGGGGTTCGGTCCCTTGCGAGGTAAGAGACACACAACTTTAGTATTCCAACTGCGTCAAATGTTAACTCGTGCCACTAACTATGCGGCGCGCTCCTTGTGCGCCGCTTGTGCACATACGGTTAGGAGAGAGGCAATATTATGGAAATATACTAAGAGAGCAAACGGAGTAACGACCGATCTATTTGTATCGAGACTATTCCACCTGGAGTATAAGCGACTAATCAGTATCCGTATATATAGATATTGTTTCACGATACCATAAACGCGGACTTGTATTTTGTAGTTTTTCGAAATTCTCTCAAAAAAAACACGAAAGGGGGATTTTTCTGGACTAAGATATTTTTAAAATTTAAGACGATTCTTGTAGGCTTTACTAATTTTTATACAAAATTTGCTAAAAATCAGAGTGATGAAATTTTTACTCTACTCTAATTATTTAACACCAGGAATAATAATGAGAATGGGATTCTTCGTGAACCCTACGTCGAAATAGATCTTTTACATTTGTTTGTAAATCATATTTATCTTGTCTTTGTTTGCGTTAGAAATTATTTTTTAGTTTTGACAGATTTTGAGGTTATGTTACGGTCACCATCCTCTTTAATTGTGATTATAATATTGAATAATTTAATATAATATTCAATTATAAATCGTGTCAAAAATTTAATTTATAATTAATAATTACATATAATTATTATCATATATAATAATCAATAACTAATTAATATAATTATTAATAATTAATAAATTATTCTTCCCAAAAATTCAATTATTTTTAAATTTTATAAAAGTAGTTTACAAGTGTAGGACAAAATGTGACAAAGGTAAATTTTTTTTATTCAAAATACTAAACATTCAAAAAATTACAAGACATTCAGCAAAGTTATATCAAAAATCAAAAACTGTTTACTTTTAATATAGCTTTACTTAATTTTATATAATTCTTTTTAATTTTTAGTAAATCAAATTTTTTATAAAATTTGAAAATAACCTCCTTTTCGTGTAATAAGTTTAGAAATTTTAATTTAATTTTTTTAAACAATTTGATTATTTTTAATCCAATTAAAATTAAATTTTTCGAAATAATTTAACTATTTTCAACAATTTATATAAAATTCTTCAAAAGAAAATTAACTATTTTTAAAAATTGAAACCTAATTTTGAGCAAGAATTAAAAAATTTCCTAAACCATTTTTAGGATAATTGTAATATAATCTCCAGAAAAAATTCAACACCTAAATATTTTTAATATAATTCTTCGAAATAATTAAACTATTTTTGAAAATTCTAATGAAATTCTATGAGAATAAAATCATTGAAAAATTTGAGAATTCAATTATTTTCATAAATTATGAAATTTTTCACAAAGATTCAATTATTTCCTTGAATAATAAAATTATTATAGAATTTCAATTCTTTTTAATACTATTTTCATCAAATTTCTGGAAAAATGAAATTCTTTATGAGAATTAAATTTTGAGAAACAATCATTTCATCAATAAATGTTTTATTTTTGTATTTAAATAATCGAAATCTCGAAAAATTTTCTAATGAAAATTTATTAAAAATGAATTTCAGCTAAAATTTTATATTACAATTGAAAATATCACATTTTTCGCGAAGATATTTTTTAAAATTCTATTAAAAATTACTAAATTCTTTCGAAGAATTTTAATAAAGGATTTGGAAATAAATACATTTTTCAAATAATTTACTTTAAGTTGTATTACAAATAATTGAAATCCTGTAAAGAATTTTATTATTTAGGGGAATAATTGAATCGTTGCAACGAATTTCTATTACATTTCTTAAATTATTAAAATTCTATGAAAAATTTTATTACTTATGAAAATAATAAAAATCTGACAACGAACTTTATGCAAATTTTTTAATTAATTTAATTCAATTGACAAATTTTATTACTTGTACAAATAATGAAATATTTACTAGTTTGAATTAGTGACCGTCTTTTTGGTTTTGAATTTGTATATTTTACAAAAAAAAATTAATAGAATACTATTTATTAGTAAAATTTACTAATTCAAAAGCAAAAAGTTAGTCACTTATTTTAATTAGTTAACATTTTTTCTACTTAAAATTTAAAGAGGTTTTGTTTTGAAATTTTTTTTAATATTCTTCTATTAAACTAATATTCTTTTCAAACACGAAATTAATTTAAAAACATTCAAAAATAGGCATAGACTGGTCAAAGTTTCCAAATGATAAAACATTTACACAAATCACGAGTGGTAAATAGTGGTTACTATTAGCGGTAGGGATATTAATTCTGTAAATATCTCAGAGTCGATTTGAAAAACCTTCGTTCTCTATCGAATAAAAGTGAAATATCTTTTTCAAAAGAGGCATAAAATGACTTTTGACGTAACTGGTAATTATTCTGTAAAAAGTTCAATGATCCCCGGCAATAAAATGTCCCACTTTTTTCCTCATCGCCAAACCTATAGAGCTTGAGAAAATTAATTACGTTATACTGTGTTGACGTAACATTAAATAGCAGTTCCTTCTAGTTTTATGAATATCATCTTGTAACTGAGTTGCGTTCATCGCGATGGCAGGCCACACCTATGTACTTTTGCTTCTCCTTCTTCTTCTTCTTTTTTTTCGTTATTTTTCTCTCTTCTTTTTCCAAAGGCAAAAGCGTCGAGCTCAGATGAATAAACCTTCTGCCATAAATAACGCCATAAAATGCTATAAAATTCTACACCGTTAATCTCCGGGTTATAACGTTTTCTCTGTTGTTGTTGTTGTTAGTGGCGTACGTTTGTTTCAAGACCACCATTTTCTCTTTTGTGATAACAGAAAAAGAGGGGAAGATGATACAAAACACGGTGTTGCAAACACTGTTAGGCCCTATAAGAGAGCGCGTGAAACAAACCTGGACATTAATCATTGTTGGGGGACAGGAGAGAATGGGCAAAGGAAAAAATGTGGAAATGCGCCTGGACTACGCGCTATTTGTCACCGTTTTCTATCTATCTAGCACCCCTTGATCTTATCGTTTCTTGGTTTAGTGATGGTGGAGAGTAGAGGAGGAGGAGGAGGAGGTGGCATAAAAGAAAACTTTTTTCCAAGTTCGCTATATAGTTTGCCACTTTGCCGCGGCGATATTATCGCGAACACTTTCGTTTATTTTCACCTCCTATATGCGATTGTTGTCCACCCTTTTCTAGAATGCTATTCAGTAAACACTGGCACGCCAATGGATTTTGCCGACAAACGATAGTTTGCATTTGCATATGACGCATTGGAATTGTGCTCTCTTTAGTTATAATAATATGAGAATAACCGTTTTTTTCTCCAGTCAGCGTATGAAAGTGGCGCAAGCAGAAACAATACTTGTTGTTGTCGTTTGTGTGAGTGGTAGGGAGACAGATGTATATTGTCGGCATTTCATTTGGTGTGAATATTATATGGTTTTACTATTCTCCTTTTCTATACGAGTTTACTGGTTGGTGAAATAATGCGTGATGGTTGTACTAGAAACGAGATGAAATGGTGTGACCTATTTTTTAACTTTCTTCCTGGTTGATGATGTATTGGATTTATTAGGTGTATTCGATATTTTTGGGGGTTTTTTTGTTATTGCTGGTATATTTTTTATTCAAGTTGTAAATCTTCCTATTGCTGATATATTTTTATACATTTTGAACAATAAACTACCAGTAATAACAAAAAAAACCATACAAAGAAAATCTTTCTAGAGGGTCTTTCTAAATGTATTCTTTCTTTTGATAAATAAAATTAATATTATGTGAAGATAAATTCTATCAATAGGAAGGTATCAAACATAAAAAAGGCTTATGTCATATTTAATCAATAATAATAACACGTAAACATTAAATAAATAAATAACACGTAAACGTGAACGAAGAAAGGACAAGCATACGACGAATGCAGTCAATTCAACAAAAAATAAATATTGTATACAATCTTACAGATCGAGCGATTCTTCTTTCTCACACTTTGTTTCACAATGACAATTTGCGGAAAGTTAAACAATGATTATCCTACTTCTTTTTTTGAAAAATATATTAAATCTCGATTAGATAAAATAAAATTTTCTAATGTAGATTCGATTACCAAAAAAACAGTTCAGAGTTATATACACAAATCCCTAGAATTTGTTTACCTTTCAATAATTCTAATTACACTAAATTGTCAAAAATTTTGAAGTCATATAATATTCATTCCATCCCAATTGTTAATAAAAATTTGAAATCAGTTGTAAAATTGGGTAAGGATACGACCGAAAAATGGCAAGAAACGAACGTCGTTTATAAATTTACATGTGAAGATTGTCCAGCGAAGTATATAGGTCAAACTAAGCGCCCACTGAAAGTCCGTATCAACGAAAATAAGAATAACAAAAATGACACATCAATGGTACGTGCATATCAAATAAACTTTAAACATAATTTTGACTGGAGCAATGCTACTATTCTCGATCGTGAACTAAATTATAAAAAACGATCTATTTCTGTAATGATACACATTTTGAGTAATGATTTTACTATAAATAAGAAAGAAGACATTTGTTTCCTGAATAAAACTTATTTTCCCCTTATTAGGAGATTAAATTCAAAATAGATGCTACGAGTTTATCTGACGTGTTTACATGTGAGTTCATTGACTCCATATTTTAGCAGAGATGGCTTTTTCTAATATTTAATTTCAGTTTGACTTGATCGTTGTATCGAAATGTTTCGATTCGTCGTGTGCTTGTCCTTTTTTCGTTTACGTGTTATTTATTTTATTTTTATGTTTATATTAATTTTTTTAATCTTGACCAGTTGCAATGTATTCTAAATTGTAATATTCAGGTATTATAATTTTTATATGATTGTGTTATTTATTATTTATTGTAGTTTATTAATTTTGGTGTTTTATTAAATAAATTAGCCTGAAGAGAATGGTAAACCACACCATCCTTTTTTATGTTTGATACCTTCCTATTGATCGAATTTATCTTCACATAATTACACATTTGGAAGGGAATTTTATTTTCAATTAAAATTAATATTGTTCCTGATGGTTCGAAGTATGTTTTGTCTAATATAAGTATTTTTTTATGTTACAGCAGGTGAGTTCAATTACACATAAGCCAATTTCATCTATTCTGTAAGTACTAACAAAATTTTTGATCATTAAAATATTGAGAGTGAGAAATTTTTAACATTTGCATATTGCAGTATATTCTGAAAGTAAAAAAAGTGTTTTTTTATCCCACTCTACTCTATATTGTGAATATTTATTTATATCTTGAAATAGCAATGCAAAAAATGGAGAGAGCCTTTCCTAATACACAAATACACATATTTTTCCCCCATTGCAGTAATATAAGAGAAAACTCTGAAAAAAGCGAATCGTTCCTACATATTAAAGTAGAAAAAGTTGATTTGCGCGAGACGTCCCAACACCCGGAAACAATTTACCCACTGTGGTGCAAATAGTTTATAGATTGTAATGTTCCTACGGGACTTAAGAGTCATAATGTCCATCCTCATCTCCGTATCAAACAAACAATCTGTCGATTTTCTCTCTATATCTTGTGATTATTTCAATATCCACTGACACACGACGAGACCCCATCATCGATTTATCAAACACTCTCATTTTTGAGAAAGAGAAAAAAATATTTCCCAAAGATGTAAATAACTCAAAGATCTCTCAAAAGATTTTTTTTCTACACGATTTATTTGTTTAATTTCTATTTCTTCTACTGCCTTATTAATTATTATTTAATGTTTTTCCTAGTTGACAAACAATTTATCGGATTTAAATTTATTCACTTAAAAAATTTAAGACGTAAATAATATTTTTTTCTTTATTAGTGTCGCGATAAATAAGTCAGTAACATTCATAATCATTTTCCAAGTATATTAACCTCAATAGAACGATAAGAAAAAAGAAATAAATAAATTTATTAACGCCCTATGTTTATTTAGACGCGATGGGGGAAAAAATTACCATTTTCGCTACCTGACAAGTAGACGACGCGGAGTAAGAAAATTTGATTAATAACGGAATAATAATACACTCCCAGCATTTGTAATTTTTTTTTATTTTCCACTATATACAGTATGCCTCAACAATAATCACGGTAAAACCCATTCTCCCTGATGCATAGACGACCTTTCTAGTCGCCATTATTTGCCGCGTGTACATTAAACTTTATATAACTTTACACAAATTGCTTTTCACTTAAATCTAAAGCACCTTCAATTAGGGTCAAAAATATTTTGCAATAAATTTTCCAACAAATTATGTTTTTTTTTGAAAAATAATTTAGAGTGGTTTCTAGAAATGTAAACAGTAATTTTCGATTTAAATTTACAATAAAGTAAAATATTTGAAGTTATTTTAAATGTAGTTTTCAAATTCGTATTTAATATTATTTATTAAATATATCTATGATCCGATTAGGTACGGTTGTTATTTTGAGGGAATTCGTCACGCATTCGTGGCATCGTAAAACCGTTCACTAAGTGCCTCATTAGTGTTGTAATTAATTCAGTTATAATGACAGCAAAACCGAAAATATTTGCTGATGGCAATTACGTGTTCCTTCAATTGGACATTACACGTTTTGCAAATAGATAAACGTGTAGAGAGTTTTGAAATTTCTTCATCATGTAATTCTACTTCTTTTGATAGTTATATTCGCAAAGTGTATGTACACATTCGATCGAGTATAGAAGAGAAGAAGAAGTCTAGGAGAGTTGAATATAATTATATGTATAGATATAAAGTTATTATAGAGATATTCTTCGGCCAATGTCGAGATGTAATCGATTTCTATTATAAGTATATCCATATGGTTTTATAATGAAGATTGGAGCTTAAAAACAAATCTTACTTTTTACCCAGTTTTGACTTACACAGTTTATAGTAGAATTCTACTTAATTTATTATTTTTTCGTCACTTTTGACTGAAGTTATTTTTGACAGAATGTTAGGTTTTTGTCTTTTTATATTCTTCTTTGATTCGAACAATTAAAATTTAAGTAAAAGTTGTTTTAAAGAGTAAAAGTAGTGCTAATCGTTGTTCTGAACAATATAAAAAATTAATTTATAGTTCTTGCACTTAAAAAAATAGAGCTAATTCTTGTTCCAAATAAAAAAGAAAGGAATTAGTAGTTTATCCAAAGAATAAAAAATCAAACTAATATTGGTTGTAAATAATAGAGATGAAGCTAAAAGTTAATCCAAACAATAAAAATCAAACTAATATTGGTTGTAAATAACAAAAATAAAGCTAATAGTTGATCCAATCAATAAAGGTCAAACTAATATTGGTTGTAAATAACAGAAATGAAGCTGATTGTTGATCCAAACAATAAAAGAATTAATAGTTGATCCAATCAGTAAAAATCAAACTAATATCGGTTGTAAATAATAGAGATGAAGCTAAAAGTTGATCCAAACAATAAAAATCAAACTAATATCGGTTGTAAATAATAGAGATGAAGCTAAAAGTTGATCCAAACAATAAAAATCAAACTAACATTAGTTGTAAATAACAGGAATGATGCTGATTGTTGATCCAAACAATAAAAGAATTAATAGTTGATCCAATCAGTAAAAATCAAACTAATATCGGTTGTAAATAATAGAGATGAAGCTAAAAGTTGATCCAAACAATAAAAATCAAACTAACATTGGTTGTAAATAACAGGAATGATGCTGATTGTTGATCCAAACAATAAAAGAATTAATAGTTGATCCAATCAGTAAAAATCAAACTAATATCGGTTGTAAATAATAGAGATGAAGCTAAAAGTTGATCCAAACAATAAAAATCAAACTAATATTGGTTGTAAATAACAGAAATGAAGCTGATTGTTGATCCAAACAATAAAAGAATTAATAGTTGATCCAAACTATAAAACAGGAACCGACTCTTTTAGTTAGACAACATGTTTTCTTTTTTTCTACTTTTAGTTTCTTTTAGTTTATTTTATTCTCTTTTTCTGTTTATTTTGATTTGTTTGTTCTTTCCTTTTTATTTTCCGCTTGTTTAGTAGTCAAGTTTGCGTTAGACATTTTTTTCTTCGGCCATAGAGGCAAAAAATGTCGATCGGCTGAAAGAGCATGCGATACAAGTAATTACAGCGGCAAAAGAAGGGCGTGAGAGAGAGAGATTATTGCTCACGTACTGACGACGCTTCTACAGTTGTTGTTGTTGTTGCTGATGCTGTTCCTCTCTCAGGATGGTGTAGAACAACATGAGAAATATTATGCATTCAAGACACGGGGACATAGCTGGCTATTTCTTGTCCGATCTTTCCATAAGTCATGCCTAGGTGTTCGCCAAGTAATGACCCACGCAGCTTCTTCTTTTACTCCTTCCCATAAGCACCTGTGGTGTGACGACATGGAGTTGTTTTCCAAACAACGTATATTTGTATCTACACTTTAAAGCGAGAGATTTTATTCTTTTGATTTTGTTTTTTTCTCTCAATTATGTATATTTTTTTTTAATTTTTACTCTTCTTCGATTTTTATTCTTCACTGATTTTTTTTAATCTTTTCTTTAATTTTTACTCTTCTTTGATTTTTATTCTTCACTGATTTTTTTATCTTTTCTTTGATTTTTATTCTTCACTCATTTTTTTATCTTTTCCGTTTTTTATTCTTCTCTGTTTATAATTTATCTTTGATATTTGTCGTGAACAGGAAAAAGCAGCAAATAGTTGTTCCAAACAGTATAAAAGAAACTTACGGTTGTTCCTAACAATAAAAGACCAAATTAATAGTTGTTTCAACTGAGAGAAAAAAGAATCAATAGTTCCAAACAGTAAAAATGTAGTTAATAGTTGTTACAATTAATAGAGATAATACTAATAGTTGTTCCAAACACTAGAACTTGAACTAATAGTAATTCCAAACCGTAGGAAAGAGACTTGTAGTTGTTCAAAACAATAGTACATCAACCAGTAGTTGTTCCAAACAGTTTGGAAGAAGCTAATAGTTCCAAAAAATAACTTAAAGTTGTTTTAAATGATAAAAATTAAACTACAAAATACAATTGAACTGCGAACAATGGAGCTAATAGTTGTTCCAAAAATTAAAAATCGTACTTATAGTTGTTCGAAACAATATACAAGATGGCAATAGTAGAAAATGGTGAAACCGTTTCGAATTCAAACTTAAAATCCCAGAATATATTTGCCATTTGCATGAAAGGGGTTCTCTCTCAGTCTTTCATCTCTTCGTTATAATATAAACGCTCAAAAAGGAGTGTTCGAATTGAGTCGCAAATCACCTGGGTGGAGGCTGTATACTTTATTATTCGCCTCTCTGTTCATGATATCTCTCTCTCTCTCTTTCTCTCTCCACTGCGAGTGTTATTTTAATCGAGAAGATCTGTATACGATTCTTTTTTAATTTTTTTGTTTGCATCAAAAATTTTTTCTTCTTAATTTTTTTTTGTTTGATTCTACATTTCTACACTGACATTCATAATGGCTTGATGATTTATGCGATAGTAGCACATTAAAGGTCGGACTGCTCTTCGGCAGATTCGCAAAAGGAGAAATAAACATATATACACATCACACGTTAAAATTGTGAATATTATCGATTTGACAGTGTTGTGTTGCGCACAGAGATCTATGAATGATTTAAATAACGAAGTTATATATATATATATGTGTGTACTCCTCTCAGAGCGTTGATTAATGATCATGATTAAGATGAACTAAAACTTAATCGACTGTCACGGTTTTGCGTGAATTGCGTCTATAATTAAGGATTACCGTTCACATCATTGCGTAGATATATATTTATGTACATGGGTATATACATGTGTATTTATATATTATAAGCCATCGGCAATGTAGAAAAAAGTTTTTTGCATAGTTGCAAATTAACACTCTTCGACTATATGAGAAAAGAGAGGGGTGGGGGAATAAAAATTCATGATTTATGGCAATGATGACTATACACAAGTTCCTTATGGTGCGTATAAATATGTCGCCAAGAAAACAAACTGTTGGTGTAGAATTGCGCGCGCTGATCAGATATATCAGCTATAGGCTATTTATTTATTTATTTATTTATCCGTGTGTTTATCTTTTTTGGGATAATTTAGAGTTCCTTAGATCCTTTGTTGTTGTTACTGATTGATTCAGTTATTTTCTTCTTTTATGTTTGTATTCTTTACTTTTCTTTTTTTTTGAAGAATAATAATTAATAATAGGGGAGAATGGGGTAAACCCGCTCAGTTTTTGTCAGATTGGTAAAAATACAGGAAATAATTCTCTAAATCCAAGTTAATTTATATAATTTGAAAGCTTATGACTTTAAGAATCACAATCTTCCAGGATAAATCCGTCACTCTATTTTTTTTAAGACGGGACAGTTTTAATTTTTCGAATATTAAAATTCATCTTATTCCTATCTTAAGTATGATTTATTATTATTGATAAAATATGAGTTTTATAAACAATAAATACTGGTTTAATACATAATAATTGTAATTTTCATGTATTATATAAAGGGAAAGTGAAATATGGTTACAATTTTGGTTTTAACAAGTCATAAATTTTATAATTGTTAAAATGTAATACGTGAAATTATTTTATTCTAAATTTTAAATTGCCCCGACTTCCTTTTAAATCATGTCCTTTAATCGTTACCAGAAATAGTTTTATTGTAAAAGGAATCTTTTAAATATAAAAAGTTTAGAAGTTTATTGGAAAAAAGAACAATGTTTTAATATCAACTGATTTCTTTTCATTTTTAAACGAAATCTTTTTGTGTTAAAAGGATAATTTCACGTGATTTGACGTTTGTAAACAATTCAAAATAATAGAATAATAAATTTTAATTACTCTTTACATAATGCAAAGGTAATCTGCACAATTTTTATAATAATTGTTTATTTATAAAATTATATTTGATAAATTTAATGATTAATAATAATAATAATAATAATAATAATAATAATAATAATAAAAATGCAAATTAGAGTATTGTTTTAATGAAATAAACAATATACAAAATTTAAATAAAATAGTTAACAATTTTAGATAGTTGTAATAATTATTTATGTATTTGAAAACTATAATTTAATCTATTAAAAAATGTAAAATCTGATGCATAACTTTTTAAAATTAAAAAAATTGATAAAAGGTTAGGTATAAAATATATTATTTGCAGGTTTATACTATTATTATTATTTTATTTTCAATTTAATAAATTTGAGTCCAAAATAAATAAATTATTAATATAATTAAACAAAGAAATTAATGAATTACTGATAGTACCAATAAATAAAACTACTGATAAAATGTTTTGTTTTTGAAGTAAACAAAAATCATTAATTAATTAAAGGGTATAATTTAAAGTAATTTTCTTTTAATAGGAAAGGAATTCTTCTTAGACAAATATCAAAAGAAAAATCCGCTTATAGTAAAAGGATTCCTTATTACTTAATTAGACTGTTTTGTGAGTGTAATAAATATTAATAAATAATAATAATGATTAGCAATAATCAACAATAACTCTTTAATTGTAAAAATGAGAAGTAAGTTTTGAAGTAAATTCTATTATAATGGGGAATTTAAAGGTTTTTGTATTTTTTTCAAATAAAAAAAAATAAAAATCATCCAGTTTAAGACAAAAAAAGGTTTTTTAAATTGAAAATTCTTCGGTAATACATTTTTTTATCTAAATTAAACAGTGATAAATCGGTTTCTAAGGATTTTAATATTTTTAATATGTGTTCATCTGAATTTTTTTTGAAAAATGGATTTATTAACTTTTGAAAACTTGCTTCTCAAAAATTCTTTAGTTCCCAAAAGTTCTTTCGTTGCATAATTATTAATTTCTTTAGGTTTCTTTTTAAATTTCTTTAAACCTTTTATTTTTAGATTTTTAATTCATTGTTGTTTAGTTCTTTAGATTTTTTTGTATTTAAATTAAATTGTTCTTCAATTTTTTTACATCATTAATCATTTTGCTTATTATTTTTTTCTATTTTTAGATTTTTCATTCATTAGTTAATCAGTTCATTATTTTTTTACAGCTTAAGTAGTTTAGTTATATCAGAGCTTTTGGTTATTATGTTTTTAATTTTTCAGATATTCAGTTTATTACTTTTCTAGTTTTATCATTTTTTACTTCTATAGTATTTTATTCATAAATTTAATTTTGTATAAACCGATTTACAAAATTACTCTTTATTAAAGGAAGAGAGAAAAAAAATGCAAATATAAATCTTAAACATAAATTAAAAATTTATATCATTTTTAATATTTCAATTATTTCTTTTTTCAGTTCTTTTATTCTTAAGATCTTCAATTTTTTAGTTCTTATTTTTTATTACTTAATTATTTCTTTCTGTAGTTCTTTAAATATTCTTTTGCTTTCTTCGTTAGATGTTTTGAATTTTTCTTAAATTCCTAAGCTTTACAGTTCTTTAATTTCTAATTCTCCTTTAGTTCTTCTTTTAATTCTTTAATTATTCAGTTCCGAAGTTATTTATAGTTTTAGTTACAAATTTAAAAAATTTAAAGTCTTTTATTCACTAATTCTTTTTTATTTTCTTTATTCAATTCTTAGTTCTTTTTTCTTTAAGTTCTTTACTTTTTTTCTTCTGAAGTTCTTCAGTTATTTGATTTCTAATTCTTCAGTTTCTTAGTTTTTTAGCTTTTTTCTTCTGAAGTTTGTTAGTTATTTATTTCTTAAAATTTTTTTATATATATATTATATATTTCTTCTCTATTTTTTTAGTTTTTGAGTTCCTTCTCCCACTTTTTGAATTCTTTCTTTCGAAACATTTAAATTCCTGTTATTAGTTTTTCGATACTTAGTTCGTTTTTTTATTTATAACGTTGTTTCGTGTATATAAGCGACGCGATCACTATTCGTGCATTTTATAAGCATCGCGAAAGTTTCACCGCAACTGCGTTCGAAGTTAACCCTATGACCGCCGATGGCAACTAGATAAAACTTCTTTTTCAACGACAAAAGTTGAGGGAGGCATGCAAACGATGCACTTTACATCCTTCTTCGGGTTCGTAACTAGGAAGCCTCTACGCGCTATTCCGTTAGTTGCTCGTGACTTGAGAGACTATATTGGAATTCGCGTGATATCGATCGCAAAAAAAATCAAACGTTTTGTGCGTCAAGAATCTTCTCCCTTTCCAACCCCCTCCCCACCTCTCTTTCTCTCGCCAAGATCTTATCTTTCAAAGACCCCATAAAAGAGACATTTATTTGTTTTCAGTAACCGTAGTAAATTCCGCACTACTTGAAAAAAGGAAGAAGAGAAAAAAAATGTTGCGTATATTCTTCTCTATAGCCAATTTGCTCTCAACTGATTTTTTTTCAGTGTCAGGTTCACAAAAGTGGAGGTTCACTGTACAATTAGGGAAATTAGAAATTTTGTACGAGTGGAGAATATTTATAATAAAATAGAAGATAATAATAATTGATTTGATTAATGATTGTCAAAAGTAGGGAAGTGGCTTTTTGATAATGAGTAACAATTAAGTGGCTAATTTATTTTTTTGTCTGGAACAACTATTTTTTTATCTTTATTGTCTGGAACATTATATTGTTATTATTTCTAACTATTGGTTCTATTTCTATTTTTTCAAGAACCATTCGCATCTTTTGCATATTATTCAGAGCAATGATGTAATTCTTTCATATTGTTTGAATCAACGTTAGTTTCATTTTTATTGTTTTGAACAACTATTAGTTCCAGTTTTATACTTTGGAACAACTTTCAGTTCCTTTTTTTGTCTGAAACAATTATATGCTTTTCTTATTTTTTAAAATAAAATTTACTTTTGTTTATATTGTTTAGAATTAGAATGAATATCAGTTCCATTTTTATTGTTTCAAACAACTGTCAGTACTATCACTATTAATTATTTGGAACAAACTATTAACTCCACTTTTATTGTTTAGAACAATTATAGGTTCTATTGATTTGCAATGAATATTAGTTAAATTTTTGTTAGAATTACTTTCAGAAATATCAGGAAAATTTAATTATTATTGATAATAACTAGAAAATTCAATAAATCTTTTTTGGAACAACTAATAATTAAAAATGCTATTCTAATTTTAAGAATATAGACTTGGCTCCTATTTAAGTATATTTACAATATGTTTTATTCTTAAAATTAAAATATAATACTATTAAAATAGGAAAAATTTTCTTAAAATAAGAAATATAAGGATTTTAAGAAACTTTTTTGTATTTTAAAAATATTTTATTGTAACTTTAAGAATAAAATACATGTCAAATATACTTAAATAGGAGCCAAGATTATATTCTTAAATTTAGAATAGTTTTTTATGTAAAAATGAAATCTTCATAAAATATTTATTTTAAATCTTAAATGACATCTTTATATTTTTTAATTGAAAAAATTTTTCATTTAAGTAAAAGAATTATAAAGAGATATGAAAAATTTGTAAACATTTAAATAAACCACAAAAAAAGAATTATTTTCCAATTCGTAAAGCTAAATCCTTTATCAAAATATTCATTTTAAACCTTAAATTTGAATGACACTTAAAAGAAAACTAAAAAAATTGTCTATAGTTTTTATTGCTAATAATAAAAATCTTTCACTTTTTTTTAGAAAATTTCAAATTTATTCAATTTTTAAAGAAATCATTACATTTCAATTTTGGAAATTGCATTTTAAGGCATAATTATGGGGACGTCCGCATGAAAAGGGCCCACTTTGGAATTATTGGACTTATCAACATGGCCAAATTCTTGTTAAATTTTGAAAATTTGGATACATCTTATAAGTCCAATTTTATGCAAAAATCGCTCAATTATAAAATTTTAAAGTTCAGAATGTCAAAAACCTCTTTTCCATTTTGAAACAAACAAAAAAAAATTGCGTTTTTTAATTAATAAACATGATTTTTTTCATAGTTAATGGTTGGGTGATATTTTATTGAGTTATTTGAAGCAGACAACGAGAAAGTACTAAAGTAGACATAAAAACATTTTTAAGAAACTTTATTGTAAATAAATTGAATGTTCCTAAAGTTTCGAACGTTCAAATGAACGACAATATTTTTTTAGTTCTTCTAATTTGTATTTTATTTACCAGAAAAATTATTTTTTACATTAAAACAAATTAATTCTGAACTAAATTTTGTTTAATTTTAATTATTTTTCTTTTTTCGATAATAATATTCCAAAACACTGAAGGTGAAAAAAAAATTTCGTTCATTTGAACGTTCAAAACTTTAGTCGCATTAAATTTAAGAAATATCAAAATTTTCATTTCAAAAAAACGAAATAAAAATTGTACTATGAATTTCTCTGGTTCTTATGGGAAGTTATTCAGAAGAGAGTTGATTTAAGTCTAGTACACCCTTAAGATAAAAAATCAAAAGGTTTTTAATTTTTCTGCCCCCTCCATACTAAGAATATAATTTGAACTAAGACTTTGACTTTTAAAGTTGAATTTCATTCATAGTAAAAAAATACACTTAACAGATTGCCTATTGTTTCGAAGCACTAACAAATTTAATTACCATTCTTTGAAACAACTACAGTAACTTGAATCAATAATGGAACAATTTTAATAGAATTACTACATATTACAAAAAAATAATATGATGAGAAGAACATTTAATTATAAAAAAGATATGTCATCGGATAAATGATGGTAAAAACAAGAAGAACATGAAGTAGTAAAAAAGTAGGAGAAAATTAAGTCTGATTGAAAAATACAATTTTCAAGCAACTTTTTCCGGAACGACAAGGAAGAAAAAAAGAATACCAAGGAGGCTGTTCGAATTGTGAATCTAACAGGGGAAAAAAGAGAGAGAGAGAGAGAGAGAAAGATTCATACTGGAAAATAGGAATTCAACCAATAGTGAAGGGGGTTTGGGTTCTCTGTTCCAGATCACGTGGTGGTAGCGACAGAAAGGCAGTTGTTGTCGGTGGTGGTTGCGATCGGCGTCATTGGCGGGGATCCAATAGGCGAAACGTGGCACGTGGTGAAGCCTCGTCTGGGATTCACCTGCCGGTGGCGCGTGACCTCCCCACTTTCTTTATATAAACATATACAATACACTTGGGACTCGATGAGGGGACCGCGAATCTCCCTGCCAACGAACGAACGTCTCGACAGTCCACACGAACGTCTTTGCTGGTCCAAAGCCACTGGGGAATAGGGATAAGAAGAGAAAATACCCCTTCTCCGACTATTAGATGTACACTATCGTCGTCGTGAAGATAAAAGGAGATAGTGTTCGAGAGAGACAGAGAGAGAGAGAGACTTTTTACCGCTAGTCCAAGGCAAGATAGGATGACCTACATCAGAGGCTCCTCCTAGGAGAGGGGCATCCATTTCAGCCTCTTGATTTTAGATCGGAAAAGTCAACAGGCTGACTTTACTTGGCCGACCAATGGGAGACGCGAACCCGAGGCACTGTCTCACCTTTCTCATTTCTTGCACGTTTCCCTTCCTTTTCCGAAATCCTATTCCTTTTCTCTTTCTTGCTCTCAGATATTACTCAAAGAGGATTTTGATCTTCTCTGATAGATTTGCATCTTTTTCTGATTTTTTAGTAGTTTCCATTTTCACCATATATTAACAATTTTTTGCTATTTTCATTTTTTTACTATTTTTGTTTTATAAAATGAAACTAATAGTTTTGTTCCAAACATTTGCAATTGTCACCAATGTTTGTTTCTAACAGCACAAACCTATTAATTGTTCTAAGAAACATTAATTTGCAGAAGATACTTTTGGATAATAAAAATTGCAGAAATTTTTTGTTTGTTTGTTTGCTCCAAACAAGAGTAATTGCAATAAATAATTTAACTGATCCTTACGATAACTTCCGAAAGAAATTTCCCCAAACAATATTATAGTTAAATAAAATAGTTGTTCCAAAAAATTAGCAATTGAACTGAACTTTTACAGTTGCACTAAACAGAGCACTAAACATGTTTCAAAACAGGAATCTATATAATATATAAATCTATAAATATAAAAAATTTAGAATGTACTATTTCGAGTTTAGATATTAATTTTGAAGTCAAAAATGAAATTAGACAAAAAGTAAGTATCAGTGTAATGTTAAATCTGTCCAAAAAAAACAACATCACATTTGAAGACAGAAGTTTTGCCATTAAGTTAAATTCTGCAAAAAGTTTCTTGAAAGAAAATCCTGACATATTTTTTACTAATTCAGACAAAGGAAATGTTTCAGTTTGTATGAAAAAATTAGACTACATTTCCAAAGCCCACTTACTTTCCGATCGACGCACTTATAAGGAAATTTAACGAAAGAAGTTTTATCCAAATTATATACAATCAAGAACTTATAAAATTCTAAAAAATATAAATGACAATGAATTTCTTAAACGAATATATCATAATAATCAGATAACTATGACTAATACCTCTTTGGCAACATTTTATGGTTTACCAAAAATTCATAAAGACAATGCACCTCTTAGTACTATTATTTCGGTAATAAATAGTCCAACTCATTTTTTAGCCAAAATCATATACGAAGAGTTAAAAACTGTAATTCCTTTACCAAAATCTCTTGTAAACAATAGTTCGAGTTCAATGACAAATTGAAGAATATTACTGTACCACAAGATTTTGTTTTACTTTCTCTTGAAGTTAGTTTACTTTTCATTTATATTCCATGCGATTTAGTTATACAAAGTCTTGATAGAAGAAACAATATTATTCATAATAAATGTAAAATTTCTTTTGTTGACATTATTAATTGTACGGAATTTATATTTGATAATACTTATTTTGTTTATGATGAAAAAATTTATAAACAAATTTACGGTACTCCGACGGGATCACCGATATCTCCATTTTTTGCGGATATTGTAATAGATGACGTGGAAACTGAATATTTGAATTTGCTTAAAAATAATTTCAATTTTGTTCCTCCATTTTATTATAAATATGTGGACGACACACTTTTGTATGTCCATAAAGATCCAGTCTAACTTTTCATTGGTACTTTTAATTCGTTCAATATTAATTTAAAGTTCACTCATGAACTAGAAATGAATAATAAAATAAATTTCCTAGATATGCAAATAATAAAAAATAACAATCAACTCATCACTAATTGGTATCAAAGAACCAATTCTTCTAATAGATTGATAAATTATTTTTCACGTTATCCAATTCAACAAAAAAAGAACATTGTTTACAATTTCTATGATAGAGCTATTTTATTGTCTCATAAGTCCTTTCAGAGTGAAAACATTAAACGAATCTTTAAAATTTTGGAAAACAACGATTTCTCTTTAGAATTTATACAAAAAAATGTTAAAAAACGAAACTATTCATTAATTCATAAAACAATAGATAAATACAAACTAACAATGTCGTTATTACTTATCAACAAGTACCTAAAGTCTGTATTCCTTTTAATGATATTTATTATCAATTATCTAAAATTAAAAAAATATATAATTTACCTTCTATTCCAAGTCCAATCTGTTGTGACTGAACATCAAACTGAATATAATCATTCTTTTATAAAAAATTAAGAGTGATTTTCTTTTACCTTTTATATACGTCTTCCCAAAATCGAAAAAAACTAATTTATTAAATAATTGTTGGAGAATTTACTAAATATTTAAATTAGTAGTTGTTCCAACCAATAAATACAGAACTTATAATTGTTTAAACAATAAAAATTGAGCTAATAGTTGTTCTAAATATTAAAAATCGAACCTATAGTTGTTCAAAACAATTAAAATGGAGCTAACAGTTATTCCAAAACAATAAAGATGAAGTTTATAGTTGTTCCAAACAATAACAAGTAAACCAATAGTTCTTCCAAATAATGAAACTAAACATAATAGTTATTGCAGATAATAATAATAATGTTATCGAATACAGTTGTTTGTAAAATTATCTTTTGAAGCAATTAAGAAAAGGCGAAAAAAACAAAGCAAATAGTTGTTTCAGAAACTATCAATTAAACCAAATGGTTACTCCAAATACAAACATCTGAACCAATTGTTTTTCCAAACCAAAAAATTTCCAAGTTCTTCTCTCGCATTTAATTACTTTCGAATTCATGCATTTAAACGAACATTTCAGGTTCAATTGCAAGTCCTTGATTTTATGTACAGTAACGAAAAACGGAAAAAACATATATATTTCTTTGTTTTTTCCCTGCCATTTCAGAAAGTAAAATAAATGTTTTATCAGATATGCACTTGTTTCTATATCGTCGAAATGTATCTCCTTCTCCTTTATTGGTGGAACACACCAACTACTCACGGTGCGCGATAATTCATCTCGACGAGGTGGTAATAATTTGTAATCGTTTATCTTCTGGTAATTTATCGACCAACTCGAGTCCATGATATTCTCCGATTACTTACTAGGGAAACGAGTAAAATTTATTTTCTTCACCGCGAACTGGTGCGCGCCGCGCGCCTCTTGTTTTTCTCCAAAAGATTACAAGTTGAGATAGATCAATTTTTTTCGGAAAATTTGTTTTTAAAATTGTACTTATAAATGAAGGACATAATTATTCAAGTAAAATTCGTACTCTCACAATTTGAATTAGTAGAAATGTTTACTAATTCAAATTAGTGACTGAATTTTTGCTTTTTTGATAGTAAATTTTACTAATAAATAGTTATTTCAATTAATTCAGTAGGGGAATTTACTAATTCAAAAGCAAAAAGTAAGTTGATGATTCAGGGGCGCAGGATTGTTCCCCAAATGTCATTTTTGGAATTTGGAATTTTTACGAAATGTCACATTTGCGAATCGCTATTTTTATGAATTGTCACTTTTGCGAAACGCCATTTTTACGAATTGTCACTTTTGCGAAATATAATTTTTACGAATTGCGATTGTGACGAATCTTGATGTTTTCAAAATGTCATTTTTTCGAATTGTCATTTTTGCGAATTGACAATTTACCGAAATGTCATTTTAACGAAATTTTACTTTTGCGAATCGCCATTTTTACGAATTGTCACTTTTGCGAAAAGTCATTTATGCGCAATATCGTTTTTACGAATTGTCATTTTATCGAACTGCAAATATCCGAATTGTTATTTTAACGAAATTTAACTTTTACGAATTGTAATTTTTACGAAATGTCACATTTGCGAATCGCTATTTTTACGAATTGTCACTTTTGCGAAATGTCATTTTTGCGAAATATCGTTATTACGAATTGTCATTGTTTATATCTGAGGATTTTTCGTTAGCTTCTTTGATTGGCTCTTTCTTTTCTTGTTTTTTTATTTCCGTCTTTTTATTTGTTTCTCTTATGTTGACTTTTTGGTATTTTTTGTTTGCATCTTTTTTGTATTCCTCTTTTTTCTTCGCTTCTTGGTATTTTCAGTTAGCATCTTTTGTGTTTCTCTTTTTTTTGTTTCTTTTCATCTTTTTTTTGTTTTCTTCTTTTTATTTCTTTTTTTAATTTGCTTCTTAGTAGTTTTCGTTTGTTTCTTTTTATCTTCACCTTTTTGTTTTCTTCCCTTTTTGCTTCCATCTTTTTTGTTTCCTTTTTGTTTGCTTCTTTTCGTTTTCTTTTTCCATTTACATACTGGTAGTTTTTTGTTTCTCTCTTTTTATTCCCTTCCCTTTTTCTTTGCTTCTTTTTGTCTGTTTCTTTGCTTTTTTATTTGTTTTCTCCCTTACTGATTTTCTTTTTTTTCTTTCTTTTTCTTTCCTCCTTTTTCGTTTGCTTCATATTTTTTTCCACTTTTTAAAATGAATATCTCGGAAAAATAAAATATTCCGTTATGGAATTATTTATATCCTAAGTCTGAGACAGAATTATTTCTCGACAAATGGAGGATATGTCTGATGAGAGGTAGACGTTTTCTGTGTACACATAGCGGAATGCAGTACAGAGTCCGAAGGCAACAATTAAGAGATCTAGTGCGCCCTTGGAGTCTAGGAACCGGCTCGTGGGAAACGATGAGCTGCTTAGTTGTTGCAGATACTCTCTCGGGTCCAACGTCGTTAAAGAGACGCTCGCGTCATTAAGGTTAAATGCTTTAGCTTGAAACTATTTCGATATTTCCCCTCTTTCTCTCTCCTTAGTATTCAAAGGGGAAACTAATTAGTATTATATTTTATTAAAATCTTCAACATGCGCTCAACCAAGATTTACTCCTTCTCAACTGTTGTAGGAAATAAACGATGAGACTAATGGACGAAAATTGTTTACATTCGCAATTTAGACATTTTTTCACTCAGAATTGAGTGACTCATAAAAAAAATTTTCCCCTATGGGAAAAAATAAGACACTTTTTGAGAATACTATTTTCATCTTCTTTCTAAAGGTAAAAAATTGTCCCTTCTTTTTCCCCTAGGGAAAAAATGAAATACTTTTTCAGAAAATTATTTTCATCTTCTTTATGAGGGAAAAAACATTGTTTCCTTCAAAAGTATTTTTCCCCCTAGTAAAAAGAAGTGCAGGAAACATTTTTCTGTTTTTAGTTTCTTTTAAACATTTTAAGGGTAATGTAGGATGACACATGAAATATCAATAAAATAAAAATGAATTGAGTAATAAAAAATTAAATCAATTGATTTGAAATTTTCGGAGCAGTGGGCGGCCTGAAAGTTTGAAATTGAATTTCGTCGGGAGTAATCTGATGGAATCGTTTAGGGAATTTTGAGGTGGGAAATGTCGAGGTTCTTCGTTTGCTGGGAATGAGTTTGTAGGATTCCTCCCAGCCATATCGTCGTCAACAAGTTTGCGACCATTGTCTTATACTATATAAACTGCGACGGATCTCGTTGCTGCAATCCTGCGTCACGATTTGCGGCGAGTGGCGTTAGTATTCTTGTCACAATATCTCTAAACACAATATGTTTGTGTTAAATCGTCTAGAAAGATGTTTGCCAAACTATTCTCGAAACTGGAAATTATAAACTAGTTTTTACGGGAAAAAAATCATTTTCCAAAAAAAAAACAATTGTTTGTCAAGAAATATTCAAATTTAGAAAATAAAGGATTTTTTATTTCAGATAATTGATTTCAAAATAAATCGAAAAATAAATTAATTACAAATAAAATTAATTTAATTTAATTCAAACAATCGCATTTAATGTAATTGAGAATATTACACTCAATTAAAATTAGAAAATTGCATTTATGGAATTTAGAAAAGTGAATTGAATTTATTTTTTAATATAAAATTCCAGATTGATTTGGGTGAATGTAAATAAATAAATTAATTGTTAATTAAATTAATGTGAATAAACACTTCTTTACGATCATTAAAAAAATAATTTTTAGCAAAATTATTATAAAACAAAAAATCCATAATTAATTAATTAATTAATAATTATTAAATTTCCGATAAAAGAATTTAAAATAAATCGAAAAATAAATTAACGAGAAATAAAATTAATTAAATTTAATTTCAAAAAATCACATTTAATCTAGTTTAGAAAATTACATACACTTGAGAATAGAAAATTAAATTTATCTAATTTAGAAATGAAAATTGCATTTATTTTTTAATTTATTTTTATTATTAATATCAGATTGATTTGAGTGAATTTAAATCAATTAATTATTAATTAAATTAATGTGAATAAACACTTCTTTTCCACCATTAAAAAAATAATTTTTAGCAAAATTATTATTAAACGAAAAATTTATAATTCATTTATTTATTAATAACTTTTAAATGAATAATATTGTAAACATAATTTTTGTGTGAAATTAGAAAATTGAATTTTGAAGTATTGATTAACTTTTATGGCTCTGAAATTTATCTGGGATGTAATAAACTGTTTGTTTACGTTTATACGAAGAAAGAAGGCTCTGGCGCTTGGAGGTAACTTAGGGGTGAAAAACAATACAATATAGTAATACTGAGTGAAAAATTAAACAGAAGTTAAATCTAGTCAGTTCTTTATTTAGAAATCGACATTCTGCCTGTTTCAACGTGTTTAGTTTTCATCGGGTAGTGCAAAAAGAAATTTTTTTTGTAATTATCACAACAATTATTTTCATTTTCGCATTATTTTATTGAAGATTCTTCATTAAGGATTGAAAGTAAAACTCACTAATTTATCAATATAGGATTCAAAATCCTTAACAATTTATTATAATTATTATTTAATATTAAATTCATTATAGATATTGACTAATTTCAAAAATATTTTTTAAGTTTTATTTTTACAATTTTATAAAATTATTCTATTAATTTTTGTAATTATTTATAAATATTGATAGGTCATCATTTGTTTATTAAATTACAACAAACAATTCATTAATAATAAACTTTTTTCAATGTCAAAAATATGTAATATTTTCTTTATTTACTAAATGTAATAGAATTCTTTTTAAATTTCCTTTTTCACGTTTTTTTAATAATTAAAAAAATATTTTTTCTGTAATATTATTGCAAGACAAATATTAAGTAATTAAATATTAACAATTCTGTTAAATAAGTTTCTTTGTAATTTTTCAAATTTTCATGAAAAAATTGTCAATATAAATTCATTCTATTTTTTATTTCATTATTCATTCATGAATAAAATCATTAAATCTTTGATGAAAAATATTAAAAAATAATTTTTGAATTGAATTAAAAATTTTAATTTTGAAATTGAATATCATTTATGGCCCTAAGTTTTATCTTGAAAAGTTTCGAGTGGTTTGTTTACATTGATAGACACGAACAAACGAGGTTTAGACGCCTAGAGGTAACTTAGGGGTGAGAAACAATATAATATAGTAATAGAGTCGCAATCAAAATAAAGTGAAAAGGAGAATTCAAAAGAAAATTATCTATTCGAATCATCAGTTCTTAATCGATATTCTCCCTGTTTAGACGTGTTGAAATTTTGTGCGCGGACAAAGAAAATTCTTTTCTTTTTAACTGTTGTTAATTTAGTTTTCTCATTATTTAACTTGAGTATATTCATTTATTATAGACATTCTATTTTTTATTTCATTACTGTCATATTATTTATTGTAAAATGATCATTTTTTTGTATTTCTTTTATTACAATCACGTTATTTATTATTGAAATTTTTTTATTATTTTATTATGTATATTTTTATTATTTTTTTCATTACTATCATATTGTTTTAATAAAAAAAATTCTTCATTTTAAATTCATTATAATTATTTTTATTTTTACAATTTCGTATTAATTATAATTAGTAAGTTAATAAGTTATTTTTTCCCTTCACTATTTTATTTTTTTAATTAATTTCGTAATAATTTATAATCATTTTTTTATTTTCGTAATACCTATTATTAACTGAAATTTTATTTAATTTGTTATTTATTTATTTTTTCAACTAGTTTTTTTTCTTATTTCCTATTATTTACTTTTTTAAATTAACAATTTATATTAAGTCAGTAATAAAAGAAATACTTAAAAATATTGTAATTTGACGAAATTTATTATATTTTTGGAATTTTCAATGAGACTTTTTTCAATTTTAAAATTATATTGCTACATAAAAACTTGAATTATTTTGAACAATTTTTTTTCTGATTGTAATATTTTCGTAATTTACGGAAACAGGCAGAATTTCGTGTAAGTCGCGCAGTAATTTATTATAACGATAAATGTGATAAATAAACTATTTTTAATGCAATTTCGGGAGTGTTCTAATTTTTCTAAAATCGCGTTAGACTAATTAAAATATTTGTCTTTTACCATTTAAAATTTTTTTAGGAGTGAACCTATATTTTAAAACCGCGATCGCTTTAGTAATTCTAAAACCAATTTTCTTTGTTTAGTAACAATTTTTCGGAAGTGTTTAAAATTTTTTGTCTGAATTAATAGTGTTAATAAATGGTGTGTTAATAGTGTGTTAATATAGTCTATGCTAAAAGTGTTCGCAAATCATTTTTGCTAATAATATTTGCTTTCATCAAATTAAAAGGATACGATTTTTTGGCAGTAGTTGCGGAATGGAATATTTTTGTCAACTTCAAGGTTTGTTTATTATTAACAATTAAAGTGACTGTTGATCTTAAACATTTTGTTTACATTTTATAAAAATAATTGCGTCGTTTTATCAAAATCGAAAACTTCAATTGCAAGGGAAAGCAAAGAAATTAAAAATAAAATAAAATATTAATAATAAACATATTATAAATTTATTAATTCGTTCGTAAATTACTAAAAATTCAATCAATAAAAAGTAATAATTGTTACAAAAAAATCTTTATCACATCTTCTTTGGAAAAATGGATAATTGCGGGGAAAAAAAGCATTTTTGATAAACAGTATTTTCGACAGTGATTTATTACTCAATTTCTTACTCATTACTTTTTCTTATATGCAAGTTTGAAAATTAATCACATAATATACTTTTATCAAAAGCTTCTTGACACAAATTATCGATTCGATTCAGATTAGCTATTTGGATAGCCGCGATTTAATGCACACCGCTTACAGACGAATAATCTCCTTATCTTGTGATTTATAATCTGCATCGCTTGTGCTTGCAAACTCATTGTCTGCGATGCTAATGTGGTTGTTATTCCATCTCTTGCTCTCAAAGACTTTTATTCTCTCTTTCTCTCTCTCTCTGTTATACTTTTTATTTTTATTTTTTTACAAGTGTAACGCAGAATTTATTCAAAGCCACATTTACCGGGCGTAAAAGTAGTCAATGCGAATAATGCCGCGTTATTATACAATTAAACATTGAATACAAGTGACTGAATCTCTTTGATCGCGCGACAATAAAGCGAGAAAGTGTGCGTTATTATCGAAAGATCTTTGAAAATTTGCAAGTAAAAGTAGATGAAAAAAAAATTGTATTTAAAAAAAAACCACACCCCTTGAATTAGTCGGCGGCTGTTTAATAATAGGCCATTTGCCGAGAGAATAATGTCTCATTTGTGAATTCGTAATTTTTCAATAGTGATTTCCAGTGAAGTTGTTATTGGTGATTTATTGCGTGTTTCTATTTCACGCTATTTTTAGATTCTTTGTTTTCTAAATTTTTTTCACTCTACATAAGAAGTTTGTAAACATTTTAAATAGATGCTTTCTAATAGACAAAACATTCTATTTGAATTAATAGCGAGTAATTTTTAACTTTTTATGTAGTTAAAATTTAGTAACTAATTACTAGTAAAATATAATTACAACTAGCATAATTTAATGATTAATTGGTAAAAAATAGCTGACTAATTAGTGTAAATTGATTTACTAATTAGTCGAAATATATTTTTTTTTACTATTTGTAAGTTAAAGATTACTACCTAATTAGCAGATCATTTTTTTTACCATTAGTAGAATTTTTTTTATCTTTTTTTAGTTAAATTGATTAATTATTAGAAAATGTTTAATTAGAAATACATAAAATTTTAAAAAAATTTACAAAAAAAATATGAAATAATTTTAGGAAAAAAAAAGATTCAAAACAAGATTAATTAAAAAAACTTCTAAGGCAAAACAATTAAAAATAGTTTAAAGTAAAAATAACTAAAAGTAGTTTAAAGTAAAAATAACAAAAAATACTAAAAATTTGTTTTGTGTAAGAATAATTAAAAGTATTTTAAACTAAACACAATTAAAAAAATTGTGACGCGAAATTAAAGTTTGAATTTAAAATTTCTAACTTCATTTAAAGTAAATTTTACTTAATTATTTTAAATTAAGAATAAATAATAAATAGTTAAAAATAGTTTGATTTAAAAATAATTTAAAGTAGTTTACAGTAAAAATAATTGTAAATAGTTTAAAGTAAAAATACTTAACAGTAGTTTGAAGTAAAAATAACAGAAAATATTTAAACTAAATTTACTAAAAAAATTGTTTTGTCTAAGAATAATTAAAAGCAGTTTAAAGTAAAAACAATTAAAAATATTGTGACACAAAATTAAAGTTTGAATTAAAAATTTCTAATTTCTTTTAAAGCAAAACTCTGCTTTATTTGTTTAAATCAAGAATAAATAGTTAAAAGTTAAAATAGTTAAAAATATTTTGATGTAAATATAATTTAAAGTAGTTTACAGTAAAAATAATTTTAAATAGTTTGGAATAAAAATACTTCAAAGTAGTTTAAAGTAAAAATAACAAAATATTTTAAAGGAAAATTACTAAAAAATTGTTTTAATGTTAAAATAACTTAAAGTAGTTTAAAGCAAAAATAATTAAAAATAATAATAATACTTTGATGTAAAAGTTATTAGAAATAGTTCTTAGCAACAATAATAAAAATGAGTTTAAAGTCTGTAAATTTAACCATTTCAGATGTAAAATTTACTATTTCAGAAGTAAAATTTTTCTGAAATTATTAAAAATTGTTTTACATTTTTCCCTATCCGGATTTCGATAAATTATTCAATCAAATTAAATTAGAAGTAAAAAGACGATTATTAAAATAAATTAAAATAAATTTTTGCCCCAAGTGTTAAAAATCTTTTCTTTCACGAGAACTAATTATTGTTACAATAGTCATTATCAAGTGAGATAAAATCGATTATTCGAATAATTGGAATACACTGAATTCATTAGTGGACTTTAAAGATTGGATAACAGCCACCCAAAAAAAAAAGTTACAAAACCGTTCATTATTTTACCTCCTCGCCCATTGTATAGGAAAAATTTTTCTTAGCGGCACTTTAGTGTAACTGTAATTAGCGATTTATTTCTCTATATATTCTATACAGTAATTCGAAAGCAATTACCACCCCGATTGAAAGATGGCAAGCATTTTCCAACTGATAAATTAATGAAAATTCTATATTAAACTTTTATATAAATAATTTAATGACATCGTTAACTTCAACTGTATATGTGCTGTGTAATGACAAAATTTTGCCACCTCTGTCCATGTTGGGAATAATTCATTTGGTAATTAAGTAATCAAGAAGAATGAAATTCCTCATATTTTTTTTTCTCTCCTTGCAATTTATGTAAAGAGAGAGAGAGAGAAAGAGAGAGAGAGTTAGAGGTTAATTAAATAGACGATTATCATCAGCCGTTTGATTATGTTTAGGAAGTGAAAAGATATTTTTCTTTTGCGCGAAATTTATGGTTGGAAAAAAATGCAAGTATAAGAGACAGTTATGTTTTAAGTAGTCAAGTTGTAAGCACCTGCCACTTGATTCCAATGGCTTTATAGATAAAAGCTTCCTCCTGCTTTAGAGGATCTTGAAAATACACTTGGAAGTTTCGATTTACAACTTTCAGGCTATCCATATAGTCGGATTTGCTGTTTGGAGTTTCTTTCTCTTTCTCTGTCTCTCTCTTTTTCTCTAGCTCTCTTGGTCAGTTTATAGAAACAGTCAAAGAGTGGAGTTTGTGGTCTATAGGGACGACGGTGGTTTTAATGCATTGAGCATGTCTCGTCTTCGGCAATTTAGTTTCTTCTTTCTTGGTGAAACGTTGCTTTTGAGACTAGTTAATCGACGCACAAATCAGCGAATGTAAGACACTTTATGGGTTGTGTAGAAATGCTGCTTTTCTCCTCGAGGTCTCTCGAGAGAACCTAAAAATTTTCTCCCCCATTTTACTCTCATATCCTTAACGAGGAACATACTCGCTCTTGTCTTTTCGAATTATCGTTTAGGATGCTTTTATAAAGCACTTTCGAGAATCGGTAAAGTAATATTTTTCTTGACTCGATCAAAGGGAGGAAAATGTTTTCTTTTTTCTGGACAATAGTGAAATTTAGACGAATGGTTGTTTGGAAAAATAGTAATTTAGACAAATAGTTGTTCTGGGAAAAAGTGAATTTAAAAAAATTGTTTTTGCCATAAATGGTGATGAAGACTAATAGTTGTTTAGAATGATAGTAATTCAAATAAATAGTTGTTTTAAATAATTGAACCAAATAGTTTTTCGAAATAATTGAACCAAATTCTTTTGTCTCAATAGTAATTTAATGAAATTAAATAGTTGTTTAAAAAAATTAAACCAATTATTTGTTCGAAGCAATTCAACCAAGATTTCAAACATTTGGAACAAATGTTTGTTCAAAATAATAAAAATTGAATAAAATAGTTGTTCCAAATATTGGTAAAAATAATTTTCGAAACAGTAAAACCAAAAAGTTTTTCCAAACAATTGAATCGATAATTTGTTTCAAATAAAAGTAATTAAATTAAATAGTTCTAAATAATAGAACAAAATCGTTATTTCAAACAAGTGAAGAAACATTGTTTCAACATAATAGTAATTAAATTTAAAAAATGTTCAAAATAATTTAACTAAATTGTTGATCGAAACATTTGAACCAAATATTTGACTCAAATAATACTAATTAAATTAAATTAAATAGCTGTTTTAAATAATTGAGCCTAATAGTTATTCGAAACAAATGAATTAAATAATTGCTTCAAATAACTGAACGACATATTTGTTCAAAATTATAGGAATAAAAAATAATTGTTTGTAACAAAGGAATTAATTAATAGTCTCTTGGATAAACTGTAATTACATTTATAACTAGCAAAAATAAACGCGCGCAAGCGCGAGTAAAGATTTCTTTTTTTTTAATTTCTTGCTTTCGAAATTTGCTTTTTCAAATTTAATGAAAATTCTTAATTTCTTAAAAAATATAATTTTTCTTACGGTCTTTCATTAAATGTAATTATTTGAACAACTCGTATAGTAAATGCCAAAATATTTATAATAGCAACTTGAATTAAAATTCAAAATTTATTTCAATAAATGTTGGCGAAATTTTCGGTTGTTTCAATTTACGATTGTTTCAATTTTTTTAAATTATTTTCGGAAATAGAAGTATTTTAAAAAAAATTTAGTTTCATTTTTTCACGAAACAATTTTTTTGAAATTTCTGAACGAAATTTTTGATAACTGTAATACTTTTTGTTAAACAAAAATTTAAAAACTTATTTATATTTGTTTTTCCCGAGGAATTAAAATTTTTAATAATTTCAATGAAAAACCTCATTAAATATAATTATTGCTAAAATTTACAACTATATTCATCCGAAATTCAACTATTTTTTAAAATTTTTGAATAAAATTATTGAAAAACTTAAATAATTTTTGAAGAAAAATAATTGTATTAATAATTTTTTAAAACAAAAATTTAAAGAATTTAAAACTTTTTCTTTCCTTACATTTTCAAGGAATTTAATTTAAAAACCTTTGAAAATTTAATTAATTCTTAAAATTCCTGTTACGACGGTTTGAATATTTAATTATTTTTTAAAATTTTAACTGAAATTTTTGTTAAATCAAGTCCTATCAGAATTCAACTACGAGAATTGAATTATTTAAATACAATAATTTTTTTTAAATTCATAAAATGATATAATTTCAAAAATATAATTATATTTGTAGACAACTTGGGCCGTTCAAAAAATACCATACTACTCGATACCGAATTCGTATAATATTTGACGAATTTATAATTGATTTTCATTGTTTTAACATTATATTTGCATTAATTCGTAAAATATTCTGCGAATCAGTTAGCATAAAAATTAAGATTTATGAAAAGTTTATAAAATAAACATTATATTAAATAACAATTCTGTGCAATAAAAATTATAAGAAATGAAACTTTCATTAAATGAAAATTATGTAAAATAATTCGAGGATTTAAATTTTGGATATTTAAAAAATATGAAAAAACCGTAATTATTTCAAATAATAATTAGATTTTATAAAAATTATAAGAAATCATTATTGTTTTTAACCATTATATTACTTTTCATTACACAATTTAAAAATTACGTGAAATTATAATTAGATTTCATAAAAACTGTGAAAAATAATAATTATCATATTTGAAAAATTTATTATTCGTGCAATTTTATAATTGGAGATTTATTGTAATTAATATTAATAATACTCAGAAAGTCTATAAAATAATAATTAGATTGAAAATAAATTATTTTCGACATCAATTTAAACTACAAAACAAAACATTGTAATAAAACAACGCTATGTTCAGGGGAGGACAGATTACATAGATTATTATAATATAATTGATGTTTTTCAGAACAATAGTGGGTAGAATAAATATTTTAAAGTAAAATTAGTTAAAAATAAGGTGACTTTAAAAAATAGTTTGAATTAAAAATCACTAAAATATTTAAAAAAAAAAATTTGCTTAATAAGTTTAAAGCAAGAATAATTAATAAATAGTTGAAAATAGTTTGAAGTAAATCTAATTGCAAAACATTTAAAAATAAAACTAATTGGAAAACATTTCAAAGTAAAAATAATTGAAGCAGGATGGATTGAAAATAATGAAAATTAGTTTAAAAGAAAAATGAATAAAAATAGTTTGAAGTAGAAATAATTTAAATTAGTCTAAAAGAAGAGTAACGAAAAGTAATTTAAACTAAAAGTAATTAGATGATTGTAAGTAAAAATAACTAATGGAATAATAATGAAAAAATATAAAACAAAAATAAGCGCGAAAATAGAAAAAGAGAAAAAATAGAGATGATAAAATAGAAAATTGAAGAAGAAAAAAAGCTAAATAAAAAGAATATACCGTAAAGGAAAAATATGATAGGTATTGAAATAGAAAAAAATTCGTGTATAAGTGTTGAGGCTCATGATTTTTACTGACTGCTGAATATAATAGCAAAGTGTTTGTACACGACACCCTTCACCGCATAGATTTCATAATCGCGATCTCCAGGTAAATCCTGTGAGTTCGTGCCGATACCGTAAATATATTCACTACCTTCTCTGTCTATATATATAAACACAACAAATACTAAAACCAACAATAAAAGGAAATTATTATTTCACGCTGAAAAACGCAAATCGCGCATTGCAAGTGGGACACCTTTTTATTTTGTGTCTACAATGTACAGTAATCATCTGACAGTTTTTCTCTCCATAGACTTTAAGCATTTTACGGAAATAAGAAGAAAAAGAAAATTCCAGTGTAAATTGTCATCAATCTCATATGATTGACGATCAATAATTGAGTGTAAAATATGCAAATATTTATTCCCTACCTGATCATTTGTGAGAGGATTTTCTTTTTCTCCAGCAATCAATCGAAGATCAATGAGGGACAGATTTTTCCTCGATTGTTTAGTTTCGTCCCTTTTAGAATGTTCGTCTTCTTCTTCTTATTTTTCTAATATTTGACGTATTTTCTGCTTTTTATTTGCAGTTCGAATGTTACTTATATCAATGTCAAAGTGAAGTGCACACATTTTTGTTCTAGGGTAATAAAGTACTCATTATTACCCTAGAGAAAAAATATCCACTTTATTGATTTTACTCATTGGTCAAAATAATAAAAAGTACTCATTATTAACCTAAGGAAATAATCGTCACGGTTCTGTCCTTCCTCGCAGGTCAATGAAGTAAAAAGTACCGATTATTATACCCTAGGGAAATAATGATCTCTTTATTCACCACGTCGCTTCTTTTACATACAAGCAAGCAAGAAGGCAAGAAATAAATTATAACCTAATAATAAATTATAACTATATATTGTAACATATTTATATTTATATCTATAAATAATCTATAAATAAATTAAGAATAAAGAATAAATTTACGAAAATTGATATTCAAGAAAAATTCTTATTGAGATGTATTCTTTGAACTTTGTTTGGTTCAATTCAGAGAAAATTTCTTCTATTAAGTAAAATAGTCGAAGAAGAAGAAGAAGAAGAAGAAGAAGAGCAGGAAAAGGAGGAGGGGAAAATTTTATAAGATTACGTAAGTGGTCCTAAAAAGCAGACATTTTGCGCATTATAGAGTGGCGCACCACTAATTAGTAACTCCATTGAAAAATATCCAACCTTTTGCTGTGCTTGGAATGCAGTTCCAGCTTCATTACGCGTTTAATGCTACCTAGCTTATAAGACTTCCAAGGCAATATTCTTCGCTGCAAATGAGTTTATATCGACATTATAAAGATTTTTAGTACGATCTTAATTTCTTTCAGTATATTCTCTAAAACTCTTCTTCGCAAAACATGTTTAGTATCAAGAAAAAGGAAAAAAAGTTGCTTTTTCATTTTTCGTATTTGCTGTTGTAGACGACTACTTTCTCGATTGAATTTTGCTATTAAAGAACTATTAATGATTAATTAATTCCTTGGTTAATTAATTCTTATATTAAATTGTTATTTAATTAATTAGCAGCTGATTGTTGCAAAATTAAACGTTATTTAGCTATTAAACAATAATTATTCAGTTATTATTTTTATTTATTAATTTTCATTCAATTATTTAGCAATTATTGTTTAATAATTAATAGTTTTTACTCAATAACTGAGTCATTATTATTTATTATTTAATTAATCATTAATAATATTTGATACTTTTGATTTAACTAATTAGCATTTATTTTTTAATTATTATTTAATTTATTATTAACTATTAATAATTTAATTCGCAAGTATTTATTCAACATATTATTCATCAATTTGCCAAAGTTTTTTAATTTCTAATTATTATTAAATAAATTATTACGTAATTGTTATTAAATTTCAATTTTTTGCCAATTGATATTAAATTTTTATTAAATAATTCAGTGAAAATTTTGCAACTCTTACTAAAAAAAATATTAATAAATAATTTATTATTCAATTAAACAAAAAAATTAATTTATAAAATAAATAATTGTTAACGAGAGGCACCACCCCAACTTTGACCCCTTTAAATTTTAATTATTGATGTAGGTTATATTTTTTTTCTTGCACCATTTTTAACCCTAAAATATAGAGGATGGTCAAAAATTTGAAATTTTAATTTTTTGAAAATATCAGTGTTTACAAAAATTTATTCGCTAAATACAAAAATCGTGTCAAATAACTTATTTACAAGATTAAAATTTTAACATTTATCAAAATTTTAAGCTAGAAAATAAAAAATTAATTTTGACAGATGTTAAAATTTTAACCTAGTAAATATGTTATTTGACACGATTTTTGTATTCAGGAAAAACATTTTTGTAAACACTCATAATCTCAAGAAGAATATTGGCCTAAGACTTTGAAAAGTGTCAAGAATTGTAAAATTTGAACATTCAAAATTAATCTTCTCTTACAATTTTAAATATTTTTTAACGCAAATTTTTTTCTAAGCTTATTTTATAGTTTTAAACAACCTCTTGCATGGATTTGAAAAAATAGGCAATTAGTTAAAAGATAAAAGTTCTAATCTCTTCAAAAATTAAAATTTCAAATTTATTACCATCCTATATATTTTTAGGTTAAAAATGGTGCAAGAAAAAAAATATAACCTACTTTAATAATTTAAATTTAAGGGGGTCAAAGTTGGGGTGGTGCCTCCCCTTAATAAAATTAGTAAAATTACAAAAGAAACTAAATTTTTTATGTTAAAAAAATTAATTGTAAATTTTAATTTTTAACATTTTTTAAATGATAACTTAATCTTTAGTATTTTTTAATTTAGAGACAATTTGCCAAAAAGCAAAAATTTTAATTAATTTGTAAATTTATATCATTATAATTAGTAAATAAATTTCTCTGCAATTTAGTAAAATTCTATTAAAGTTAAAAGAAATATTTAAAGCATCCTGTTATATCTTCGTTAGTTAATTGTAACTAATTGTAGAAGACTTTCCATTTTTAGCTTTATTATTTAATAAAATTACATTTTGAAAAAATGCTTCATTTTAGCTTCAGTAGTTAATTAAAAATATTTGTTGGGAAACGTCACCTACTTTAGCTTCAGTAACTAATGCAACTAACTTTACAGAAAACAATATCATTTTTAGCTTTTTAGCTACTGCAACTAATTTTCCAAAAAAAGTTTAACTTTTAGCTTCATTGGTTAACAAATTTTTCTGCAAGATAGATTTTAACTCAATTTAGTAAATTGGGGGAAAGGGGAGAATTTAGTCGACACAAAATTTTCTTCAGGAAAGAATTTAACTCAATTTATTAAATTAAGGGGGGGGGGAATTTAGTCGCCACCCTACCTTCATATTCGCTAATATTATAATTCAAATTTTGATGAAAAAAAAGAAATGATCCAGTGTCTAAAAGTGGTAGGGAATGGAAAAAAGGAGGGGAGCGATGGTCGTCGTCTTCGTCGTCGTCGTTCCGCTACCGCGTGTTCTTCCGTCCGCGTCCGATCGCTGATATCTCAAATAGACACGTTAAGTTAGCTCTGGAATTGCTCCTCGCTGTACACTTTGCTCGTGGTCCTATATAGTTACATATATATGTGTACACTCGCGCTGCATCCAAGTCCTCTTCTCTCCAGTTGGATTATTGCTGTACCGTGCTGGAACGACCTACCGTTATGTTGGTTAACGAGCTACCACCGACGTCCCATTGCGCATGCACGAAATGTAAACGTGGGAACCGGAATTGGCTATCCCATCCAAGGACTACTACTAGGATCTTCTTCTAATATATATATATAGATATATATACCAAATGATGTCCCAACCAAAAGGACGAGATTCTCGCGATTCGAAATCTCTTCAAGTTGAAAATAAACAGGATCTCACACATTTTTAGGAGTTATTTGTAAAATTCACACAAGGACTGTATGAACGGGACATAATTTTATAGAGACGCATGCTTATTCCGGAAATCTTTTTTAACCAAATAGTTATTTGATATAAAACTACTTAACTTAAAATTCATCTAATATGAACATTATTTGACGTAAATTTCATTGCACACAGAAACCATTTAACATAAATATCATTTGTCATAGAATTTATTTAACAGAAATATTATGTTACATAAAACTCAGATTACTTAATTTCCATTTGACATAAAAATTATGTAACCTAAATTTCTATTGACATAAAAATCATTTAACATAAATTTCTTTTGACATAAAATTCATTTAACGTAAATTTTATTTGTTATAAAATTCATTTGACATAAAATTCATTTGACATCAATTTTATTTGGCATTGATGTCATTTTACGAAATTCTCATTTGACACAAAATCCATTTGACATATATCTCATTAGACATAAAATTAGCTTGACATAAATTTCATTTGACGTGAATATCTTTTAATATAATTATTATTTAACGTAAAATTTAATTTATATAAATTTCAGTTAGCGTAAATGGCATTTAACATAATTCTCATTTCACTGCAAAAAGAGGCATCTTATTTTAAGATACTTTGGTAGTCACTTTTAAGTTGTTTCCAAAAAGTTATCAAAAGCATCTTAAAATGTATTAGTTTCTAAGATAGGAGATGAAAAAATAAGATGTTTTAATCGTTTTAAAAGTGATTATAATGTTTTTTAAGATACTTGTTTTTGCAGTGTTTTTAGTGTTGACATAAAATTTACTTGATATAAATTTAATTTGGTATAAATCTCATTAAACATAATTCTCATTTGACATAAAATCTACTTGATATAAATTTCATTTGGTATAAATCTCATTTAACATAATTCTCATTTGACATAAAGTTCACTTGATATAAATTTCATTTGACGCATAAGTCATTACACATAATTCTCATTTGACATAAAATTCAGTTGTCATACATTTCATTTTACATAAAGATCATTTGACATGAGAATAAAGGCGCGAATTTTAAAATTGGCGAATCACAATCTTGTTGACAATATCTAATTGGTTACTTTTAAAATTCGCGCTGATATTTTTATGTAAAATGTAATTTGTGTAAAATAATTTTTATGTCAAATGAGAATTTAGTTGAATGGCTTTTATGTCCAATCTAATTTATGTCAAATGACTTTTATGACAAATGAGAATTATTTTCATTGTCTTTTATGTCAAATAAACTTTATGAAAATGAAATTTATGTTAAATGAGAATTATATTAAATGACATTTATATCAAATGAAATTTATGGTAAGTGAAATTTATAACAAATGAAGTTTATGACAAATGAATTTAAGGACAAAATAAAATTTACAAAATGTATATTTATGTCAAATGACGTATATGCTAAACAAATTCTACCTCAAATTAATTTTCTGTGAAATAAAACTTATGTCGATAGAAACATATGTCAAGAGATTTTAATGTAAAATAGAATTCCAGTCAATTGTATTTTTACGTTAAATGGAAATTATGCTAAATGAATTTTATATCAAATAAAATATATGTTTAATTAATTCTATGTCAAATGACACATATGTTATAAAAATTTTATGTCTAATGAAGTATATATCAAATGGATATCATATTAAATGCCATTTATGCAACATAAATTGTATGTTTAATGAAATGTATGTCAAATAAATTTCAAATAAAATGTTTTTTATACAAAATAAATTTTTTGTCAAATGAAATTTATGGTAAACGGTTTTATGTCAAATGACTATTATGTCAAATAAGATTTCGGGAATAGTCATGCGTCTCATTTTATATTTATGCTTTTAAACATATTTCCTCTCCCGTAATTTTTTTATAGCTAAATTTATTATATTTTTGATATAATACTAGTAGTATCCACTACTAGTATATAGTATTCTTAGTAGTACTACTACAAGCGATATTAATTTCAACTAATAAATAGTATTCTGAGTAATTCTACTACTACGAATATTGGTATAAATAATAATAATAATAATAATAATAATAATAATATATTAATATTATATAAATATTCATTACCAGTAAATAGTATTCTTACTAATTCTACTACTACGAATATTAGTCATCATTAGTAAATAGTATTCTCAGCAATACTATTAAAATGGATATTAATTCCTCCTAGTAAATAGTATTCTTAGTAGTACTATTACTATGGATATTAATTCTTACTAGTATGTAGTATTATTGGTAGTACTTTTTTCTTTTGAATTAGTAAATTTAATAAATAGTATTTTCAACTAATTTATTTGTAAACTTTACTTATTATAACGCAATAAGTCAGTCACTAATTCCAATTAATTACATTTGTACTAACTAAAATTCAGAGAATAGTAAATAGTAATTAACAACTTTACTTTTTAGATTAATTTTTTTTGTTTTAAATGAAGAGATTTCTGAGACTATTAGTAGAAATTTTACTAATTATACATTTTTTTACACTGGCTTTAATTACAAGTATAATTTAACTTAATTATACTTGTAATGATTACATACTTCTCTTTAAATCTGCATTAGTAAAAATTGAGACACTGAAAATTTACATTCACTTTCACACATTCGCAGAATAGGTATTAATTTTTTTCATCCATTTTTACTAAAACTTCAGTAAAAATAAATTCAAAATTTAAAACAAATTTATGACAGAAATTTACATTCGTACTAAAAGTATGGTAAAAATAAAAAATTAAAACTCCATTAAATAATTACCTATTATAAATTAACTGATTAACATTAGTAATTTGCAATAGTACGAATTTTTATACTTATTTTTCAGTCATTTTTTACTAAAATTTTAAGAAAAATAATTTGAAACTACGAAACAAAATTGATCCACCAATTTTTAGAGTATTAAGAATTTTTACTAATTGTGTACTAAGGAATTAAAAAATTCAATAAAAAAAAATTTTACCATAAAAATATTTTTAGTAAAAAAATATTTATAGCTTTTTAACGGACTTAATTAACTTACCTACTTAACTTTTTAAATTTTACTAAAAACTAGTGAATATTTTTAAAATTCGAATTTGTGATTATATTGTCACACAAATTCAATAACTGTATTGTAATTCTTTTAACGTTTATTTTTCTCTGTTTCAGGTGAGTCTCTTTACATTCGAAAATTATATTCAATACGAACCGGTGAGTATTTCCTTTTTATAAAAGAAATTTTTTTTAAATATTAAAATTGTAAAAATATTGTAAAATCTAAATTTTCTTATCTTTAGGGGTTTATCATAAATTACGTAAGGCTTTTAACAAAGAAAGGGGTCTAGTTGTTTCTTACAATCAATTAAAAAAATGGTTCCAATTTATTAAATTTTTAAGGAGGGGCAAGGGGGTTAAAAATTTAAAAAAAAATGTCTTACGTAATTTACAAACGAACCCCAGATGAGAATAGTTCTTATTTCTTGAATAAAAAGAAAAATATTGATATGACAATCTTGACAGTGATAAACAAAAAAATGCACATAATGAATATTGGAGAGTTGAGGAATAACTTTTATTTATATAGATATTTATATTTTATATATAGAATGTATATCTATATAGATATTTTGTATTATGTATTTTCGCGCATGAAAGTCAAATATAAGAAATTGTAACTGGTGAAAAGGTTTTCTTGTATTTTTCATCGATACTTCCAATTGATAAATTAATACGAATGTCGACTAAAGATGGGAGCAAATACTAGTCAAGACAAGAACGACTATCCATATGAGACTCCCGCTAATGTCATAATAATTCACTGACACTGTCGATGTTGCCTCTGATGCTGTTTGCTTTCGCCCCTCCCCTCCATACCACTGCTTCACAAATACAGTAACAAACATCCTGAGATTTTTATGTTCTCCTAAAAACTAGAAGAATTTCCAATACACGCAATGCAAGAGGCATACCGCCGACATTGCGCGCTTTTAGAGCTATCTTTCATCGTTTGAGAAGCTACATTGGATTCTCATCGGTCTCTCTTTCTCTCTCTTTATTTCCCTCTTCCTCTTTTTCCCCATTACTCTTTCTCTCCTACTCTTTTGTCACATTCGGTTTTCCCATTTAAACAATAACCTGTTTACACGACAAATATAGTTGATAATTTTCCTATTGATAATACGCGAAGAGCTTGTGGTGATTCGTATCTTGTTGCTGGGAGAAAAGAATTTTTTACCGGTGGATTTTCAATATTAAGGTTCAGAAGTGATAGTTTTTTTTGTTTGTTTATATTTTCTTCTACTTTTTCTTATTTTCTTTTTTTTTCCATTTTTTTTTATTTGTTTTTTCTATTTTTTTCTACTTTTCCCTTTATTCTTTTTTTTGCTTTCTTGTCTAAATTTTTAACTTTTTTATTTTTCTATTTCAGGGTTGCCACAAAAATATTATTTTGTTTTTCCCTCACTTTTCCCTGATTTCCAGGAAAAATTTTGAATTTTTCTCTGACCCTAAAGAATATTCTACTGATTTATTCTAAAAAATTATTAGACTCTCAAAAAAATGTTCTACTACATTTATTTAGGAATTTTGAATATCCCTTTAATGACCAGCGGTTTCTATCGAAAGCACTTTTGATTTTGCACCTTCATAAATTTAACAAAAATAAAAATATTTTTCATTTACAAATAACTAATACACCCATAAATTTACTCTACTTTGTAAAATACATGTAATATTCAATTATTATCTAAATTTATATTGCAATAAAGAATTGATAGTTTTTTAATTACAACAATAATAAAGAATCGATAAATTCTATCCCTTTTTATTAATAATAAAAAAAAACTAATACCTTCTCATGTGGTGAGAATGTAAAAAAATGTTTGTGACAGGATTTACAACAAAATAAGAAAATCGAAAATAAAAAATAAAGCTTAGATAATGAAAATGACTACTTGGGAGTTTTCATGGTCGTTAATTACAAATTGTTTCTCCAAAGGAAAGTTTTTTTTAATTTATATAAAATTGGCAGTTGTTCAAAATTCTAAATGATTACGAAACTCGCAGTTTTCTAAATAAAACTTGGGCATAAAGGGTCAATTGTAAAATTATTAAATAGGTATATATTAGAAAATAAAAACTTGAAATATTTTCATTGAAAATATTTTTTCAAAAAAATTAATTCCATAGAATTATGAGTTAAGTGTAGGAAAAATTTAGAATTCAGTTATTTCTAAAAATGCACGCAATATTCAATTACTATCTAAAATTTTATCTAAATTTTCTTTTTAAATCAATTTTCGTAGGAAAATTTATCTTTAGAATTTAATTATTTAAATACAAAAATAAATTATTTATTTATTAATTGAATGTTTCTTAACATTAAACTTTTATCAACATTTTTAACAATAATTTAATTCTTTTGGCGAATTTTTAATAGCAAGAGAATAATAATTTTTGAATTCCAGTGAAAAATTTTGTTTTTGAAAATAATTGAATTCTTGGGAAGATTAATTAAATTTTTTAAGTAATTGAATTCCTAAGAAGAATTTTATTTTTTAAGACAATAATTGAAACGCGTTGAAGCTTTTTACTAAAATTTTTTACAATATAACTCTATTCCTAGAAAAAATGTTATATTTTACGAAAATAATTGAATTCTATATAAACTTTTCATATTCATAAAGACATTTTTGAAAGTTGTTATAATAATTGAATTCTTATCCAAAATTTGTTACTTGTGAAAATAATTACATTTTTTAGAAGATTTGTATTGAAAAAAATTTAATTGTTTTGGAAAATTGTATTAAAATTGCAATTTTATAAAATAAAGCTTCTAAAAAATGTTATTAATTTTTTTTAAATAATAGGTTTTTTAAATGAATTTTATTCAATTTTTTCAAAATAATTGAATCTCTCACGCTTTAAATTTGAGTTAGTAAAAATGTTTACTAATTTTAATTAATGACTGGCTTTTTGCTTTTGAAATAGTAGAGTTTACTAATAAGTTAGTAAAAATTACTGTTTGTTAGTAAAATTTACTAATTCAATCGATTCAATTACTTTTAACTTTTTAATAAATTTTTTCGAAAGAATTCAATTATATTCAGAAGATTTAATAAAATAGCTCTGCTCTCTAAATTTGAATTAGTAAAAACGTTTATTACTTTGAATTAATGACTAACTTTTTGCTTTTGATATAGTAAAGTTTACTAAAAAGTTAAAATTACTATTTATTAGTAAAATTTACTAATTCAAAAGCAATAATTTAGTCGCTAGTTCAAATTAGTAAACATTTTTACTAACTCAAATTTAAAGAGCAGAGCTATTTTATTAAATTTTCTGGATATAATTGAATTTTTTCGAGAAACTTTATTGAAAAATAAAAATATAATTGAATGGGTGCGAAATAATTTTTAAAAAATTTGTAAAGAATTGAGTTCCTGTGAAATTTTTGTTTAAATTCATTAAATTCTTTTGTAAAATTTTATTGCAATTAAAAAACAATTTCCTTTGGAGAAAAATTTTTTTTTTGACTTAACCTTTAAAGCGCACTTTCGGTGTTAGGTATCCGTAAGTCTCTCTTTATTTGAATCAGTTAAAAATGACGGTTTTAACTGACAATCAGTAACTGAGTTTTTGCTTCTGAATCAGTTAAAAAAACTGATTGTTAGTAAGAAATATCCAAAAAATTAATTAAACTTTACTTATTGAATCAGTCAAGAAAAAAAATGTTTATTGAATCATTAGTTAATTTTAACTAATTGTTAGTAAAAATATTTCTATTTGAATTAGTGACTGACTTTTTGCTTCGAAATCAGTTCTCTTTAACTGATTGAAATTTAGAGAGTATTTCCCCTATAAGCAAATGTTTCAAACTACTTAAGGTAATATTGCTAACATTAAATGAAATGATTTAAAGAACCTAAAATCCTTCCTTCCTTCCAGTGTGCTTCAATGCAATAAATAAATAAATAATCGCAAAAATCCTCCTTAATGATGAATAAAAAACCATATTCTCCTTGCATTTGCCTGCATTTGCTCCAGATGGTGAAATAAATCAAGAAGCGATTTTCGCCGGTAGAAAATAAATGGAATAGCCGTTAATCGATATTGTCGGCGATTGCAACCCTTTAAAAGAGTATATAACAACTTGTAAAGACGCAATGGGGGGTTGAAAGAAGCATTATATCCCATTTAAGTCGTTGTTAGTAGGTATATATATATATATGTGTATTGGACTGGAGTGCTCATCCTCAAGAGAAAAGTAACGGTCAAGATCAGTTTACCTCGTCGGTCGTGGGGTTCAGGTTCGATTACGCGATACTGACAAACATATTGCCTTATAGCGGGCAGAACAAATGGCAATATATTCCCGGAGTTAGTGGGGGAGAAAAGGATCTCTCTCTCTCTCTCTCTCTCATTCACTCTTTGGTTTGGTTCCCATACAGAGAGGGTCCGCGCCTGTCCATGCTCTCCCACGCGGTTTTACTTGTATATATGGCGATGTGGCAAATCAACATCTCTAAGGCCCCGCAGTAGAGTATACGTCTCTGCAATTACCGTAATACATCGGCGGCGGCGGCGGACACGGCTGCGAGATCCTTTCCTCCCTCAAACCTTGTTGTATTGACGCTTATGCCGCAGCTTATGCCTGCTTATGCCGCAGCGCACCAAGGTCGGAGGTCGTGGGGCATTACTTTACGCTCACTTGGATTACATGAACCGAAAGAGTGAAAAAGAGAATCGTCTAGGGTTAGAATTACGTATTCGATTGGCGAGAATATTTCCCTAAAGACCCTTCTTTAGGCAAATTCTTGTCTTACTTTTAGCTGCTTGATGTTTAGGTCAAAAAACCAATGAAAACAATTTGGCTGAAGTTTCGAACGTTCAAATGAATGACATTTTTTTTCACCTTAAATGTTTTTCAAAATTACTATATACAAAAATATACAAATGTCACGTACCCGTAACTTGTTATAAAATAATATGAAATATCTTAACAAAGAAATAAAATGTCCAAAATTAAAAGTATCTCATACATGTCGCAGGTGTTGATTCATAAGGGAATGTAAGAAACAACGAAAACTATATCTATATAGTACTTTATTGATTACCATACGAATTCAGAAGAAACTAAGAAAATTATATCTATTGTGCTTTATCGATTACCACAGGGGGATATTTCCCACCTAAAATTTTGTAAACTCGCGACTATAAAAGCCCACCTGAGTCGAAATTTAAGCCCTACTTTAACCCTGAATTTTCAGGGTTTGTTGAGAGTTAGGAGTAGTAAAGGAGGTTCTAACTTTAATGAAATTTAGACCCTACTTTGACTCCCAAAACCGGCGGAAAATTCCAAATCTTCCATTTGGAGAAGTAAAGGAGGACCTATTTCGAATTCAGTAAACCCTACATTCATTCTCCTACACCCTACATTGTAAAACCTTTTATAACCTACTTTCACACTCCTAGACCCTACAAAGCCGTAATGATAATAATAATAATTAGTGTTAATGCATTAATTTATATCTAATTTAATTTTGACCAATTTTTAAATGAAAAAATACCTTTTTAGGAAAGGGTAATTTCATGTTTTAATTATTATTTATTTTATAAACAAGACTTTAATAATGTAATTTTTTGAAACAAAAAATTTATTTATTAAAATCTTAATTAAGTGTTAAAGTTAACGATCACTCCGAGTCAAGTCAATGGAAAAAATTAAAACAATTCCTTTAACGTTTTCAACAGCTAATCTATCCTCTTAAGGAACTCTAATTTTATTAAATAAATTTAGACAATATGTTCATTGCAATATTAAAATTATAGTTTCCGAAAAGTACAGCTTTACTTTTGAAAACGTTAAAAAAATTGTTTTAATTTCTTAAATTGTATTAACTCTGAGTGATAGTAAACTTCAATACTTAATTAATTTGGGAACCCAGTGATAGAATCATTATTATTTAAATCTTGTTTATAAAGTATATAAAAATTAAAACATGAAATTACCCTTTCCTAAAAAGGTATTCGTTTATTAAAAAATTGGTTAAAATTAAATTAGATAGAATTTTATGCATCAACCCTGATTATTATTATTTCTATTCCCATTAATGACAAAGAGCTTGAATAAAGTTTCTGAAAAATATTCGAAAATACTTTTTTACATAATTAAATAATTACTAAAAATATTCACTAAGTGAATTATAATTTATTAAATCGTTCACTCCAAGTATAATGTACTTATGTTTGAAAACCATTTTGGAAGTTACCAATCTTCCACGTTTGTTTTAGAAATCACGTAAGTTAGCGGATTGTTTTGAAAACTAATATTTTGTTGTTAAGTGAATTTTTTTAAAGTTGATGCATTGAAATGTATATGTTTAATAATAATGTAATTTTTTAAATAAAATTATTATATTATTTAGTACAATAGTAGACGTTCTAAAGCCACAGTCAGAGTTACGTTGTTTCTGTACGGAACAGAAAGATACGTAGTTTCCAAAACAATCCTTCAACTTACGTGATTTCTAAAACAAACGTGAAAGATAGGTTACTTCCAAAATGGTTTTTAAACATAAGTACATTATACTTGGAGTGAACGAAATATTTTTTCAATTAAAGTAATTTATAAATGTAGGGTGAGCAGATTAAAAGTAGGGCCTTGTAGACTAAATAAATAAATGTAGGCTGAGAGGATTGAAAGTAGGGTTTTACAGGTTGAATAAATGAATGTAGGGTGAACGGATTGAAAGTAGGGTTTTAGAGGTTTAATAAATGTAGGGTGAACATATTAAAAAGAGGGTCTAATAGGTTAAAAGAGAGTCAAAGTAGGTTCTGGATTATAAGTTTCTTGGAACATGATAGACCTGTAGGTTCTAATGTCAGTAAAATAGATGCTAAAGGCGTTAATAGCAGTAAAGGAGACTCTATTCAGTGTTTAAATCCTCAAAGTAGGGTTTAAATTTCGACTCGGGCAGACTTTTTTTATAGTAGCCAGTAGTTAATTTTCCTGTATATATTGTGTCTTTGGTCTCATCCAACATTCCAATCTTCCTGATTTATAATTGTTCCGAAGTTAGTACTCGATTAAATCTTTCTTCTCCACTATATTTAAATCCTTGTAAAAATACTGTCAAGTACTCATTTAACATTTTTAAATATAAAACTCTTGACAAACAATTAAATAATTGTGTGCCAATAACCGTGGGACAATCTTGTGCCAACCGTTCACCAATCTTGTGGCAACCGTTCACCAATCAATTGCCAACCAAGTACCAATTATTTGCCAACCAATTGTCTACTTCTTCCAAGAATTTAAATTATTCAAGGAATTTAATCTTGATAAGTAAAACCATCTTGTACTTCTATTCAAGTTTCTCAATATTGGTACTTAAAGTATAATTCTGCTTTCAATGGAGTTATGTCGTGTTTTTGGGAAAACTACTCACCTGCCAATTTCTTCGAGAACCTGTACTTTGTGTGATAATAAAGGACAAATTTTCTTTATCTAAGCATTTGTTTTCTTAGCCTGTTCCCTTAGTTCAAAGCTTTCCGCTTTGTAAATAAATCAGGCAAATAACCTAACACACCAGTACTGGTCTCCTTCTGAGACGTAACACAAAAAAGAAAAACAATTGAAATTAAACAATATTTAGTTTAGAATTGATTGATTTTAATCAAAAAAATTATTTTTTTGCAAGGAAATACAAAGTAGAAAAAGAAAAAAAATATTGTCGTTCATTTGAACGTTCAAAACTTCAAGAACATTAAAAAAAGGTTCATTTTTCCCGAAAAGTTTGTTATTTATTAAAAGTATTGGCAAAAATATAAACTTGAAATTCCTGCGAAAGTTCGGACTTTTCGTGTCTTTTTTGTTTGACTCATATATACTGTGAATCGTAAAATCCCATTGAAATATGTCTATTTTTATGGACCATTTTCTAATCTCCAAATTATTATTTTACATCATTTACTTTTTTTCTGATGATTTTATATACGAAGGATTTTTATTTTTCAAATTTCTGTGCTATTTTGAAAAGATAATTACTCGTATTCTTGGTTTTTTTTAAATAAACAAATAACTTCTTAATGTTTCTTAATGTTAAATTGTAAATTTATTTTATTTTTTAAAGAAAAAACTACGTGGTAAAAAAATTCTGAAAAAAAATCATGTTTCTAAATAATAATCTAAAGAACAAAATATCAAACTTTAATAATTTTTTCTCATTTCCTTAAATTATTATCGGTGACAATCTTTAAGTGTAGACAAATTTAATTTTTCAGAAAAGTTGTAATTCATTTTTTAAATTGACACAAAAAATTAAAATATAAAAAATTTGACTCTATCGAACGATCAGATTTTAGACCTTTGTTAATAAAATCATCAATAAAATGTTTGATGAAAAATAATCATTTGGAGTTGAGAAAATTTAATAAAATTTCCGATAGAATTCAATTAAAACAAATTTTAATAAAATCCTACACAAACGATCAATTATTTTTAGGAATAATAAAAAATTCAAAAAAAAATCAATTATTTACAATCTTTTTTTAATTTTTTATAATAACTTTTTTTTTAAAGTTTAATTGAATATTTTTGGAAATCATTTGAGGATTTTATTTACTAATATGAATACTTTATTGAAAATTTTACGAATAATCAAAATTTCGTAAAATTAAATTGTAAACAAATAGGTTTTAAAATAAAAAAACTGCTTCAAATATTGTTAAAAGTATCTAATTTTTAAGAAGAATTTTACTTTTCATATTCTATTATTTTCAAAAATAATAAAATTCTTCGTAGGAATTCAATGATGTTCATTTTTTTAAATATCTCGTAAAAATTTAAATTATCTTTAAAAATATTAAAATTCATTTCCGAAATTGAAATATTTATAAAAAAATTAATTATTTTAAACAATTCTACTCAATTTAATCATTTTCAATATCTACTATAATAAAATTCATCGCAGAATTTCAAATATTTCGAATATAATTTTAATTAAATTACTCGAAAAAATAAATTATTCTTTAAATTTTATTAAAATTAATCGATAGAGTTCAATTATTTAATTTAAAAATTTGTTGACAAAAATTCCTTATTCAATTTTCTGAACTATTCAATTCTCTAATCAAAGTTATTTATAATTGAATTCTTGTATATGATTTGGAAATCATTTGAAGTTTTTTTATTTACAAATATTAATATTTAGTTTAAAATATTACCTAGTAATCAAAATTTCGTCAAATTAAATTGTAAACAAATAAACTTGAAAATTTACAAAAAACTGCTTCAAAAATGAATAAAAATAACTGATTTTTAAGAAGAATTTTATTTTCTATTCAAATTATTTTCAAAAGTAATAAAATTCTTCGTAGGAATTTCATTTAGTTAATTTTTTTTTAAATATTAAAATTTGAATTATCTTTAAAAATAATAAAATTCATTCATTTTAGATAATTTTTTATAGCTTAACCAATTTCAAACTGTTCACCTAATCAATTTTCTTTTTCAAAATTCAAATAATTTCAAAAAATTTTAATAAAATTCTTGACGAAATTTTAATTATTTTAAAAAATTTTACTGAATTTAAACATTTTCAATATCTACTTCTACTATTTTAATAAATTTATTTCCAAACGAATTAAATTATTTTGAAAAGAATTGCAAAAAACTGTACATTTAATTATTTTCAGTTTGATGGGACGAATAGTTTAAAATTGTTTGAACTTTAAAAAATAATGTTAAAAGAAGTTTTTTTTCTAAGGGTTAATACAAATTTAATTGAATTACTCGAAAAATATAATTTTTCTTAAAAATTTTATTAACATTCTTTGAAAGAATTTAACTATTTTGAAACTTATTGACTAAATAAATTCTTTAAGACAATTCAATTTTAAGAAGCATTCAATTATTCAATAAATTATTTTTTATTTATGCATGTTAATAATTGAATTCTTGTAGATTTTTCTAATAAAAATTGATTTAAAAATTAATTTAAGTTAAAATTTCAGCTACAATAATTGAATACTAAAAGCATTGTAGATACTATGAATTTTTAGAAATAATTGAATTTTGTAACGGTTTCAAATTAAAATCTTTGAAAATCTCCGAATTTTTCATACTCTTAACTAATAATTTTGAAGAATTAATTTTTTTTGCAAAAGTTTAATTGGACTTTTAAAAAAATTATTTAAAATAATAATAATAATATAAATAAATAATTTTTATTTCACAAAGATCATGGTTTTACTTTAAACAAAAATTAATTCTGAATTAAAATTATTTAATGTTTTTACATAAACATTAAACACGAATAAAATTTGCAGTATTTTTCTCCTTTAGCGTAAAAAATTTGTTTGATCAAAAATTCTGTTTGTTCAGGTCAAAAAAAAGTGTTGAGATTTTCTTAGCCATCTTTCGATATTGAATTATTTATGCAAGAAAGTTGTGTGCTAGAAAAGTTGCTGTTGTTGTTGTTGTCGCTTCCTCAGAAGCTGTATCCTTTTGCCTTTGAGCTATCAAAATGTAGGGGAGAATAGAACGTGTGTGATGCTATCAGTTGTCTAGGGCGGATCATCTTCGAAGGGTGGAAGCTCCTTTATTATACTTGACTAGCTGCTGGCAATACCAAAGACGATAACATCTAAGGTGCAACGTTGAGAAACTCTACATATAAAGACCTAGGAAAATGGGACAAGTCACAAATATCGGAATATTAAAAGGAAAAATTAATAAAAAGCCAAGTAAAAATTCGCAAAAAGATAGCGAAATAGAATTCTATTCGGAGTAATTTTTTTTTCCAATCTGATTTTTTAAAGTAGCAAATACAAATAAGATAAATTAAAGTAGCAGGACTTTTAATTAAATTGAACATTTAATTTACGAATAGTCTGTGCTAATAGAATTATTTATATAAACAGTCGTTGAATAAAACAAAGAAAATTCTGCGTAATCAGTTCGCGATCAATAGCGCGAATCAAGTATGAAGAAAAAGAACAAATAATACCGACACAATTGTTGAAAGATCCGCCTTTAAGATGAAAAATACTAATTTGATATTATCATTGTGTATACATAATTATTTCTCTTGTCGTTTACAAGATAAATATAATGTACATATAGATTTGAATGAACGATTCGAGAGAATGATTCGAAGAACAAACGGATTCAGGACTTATTACAAATGATCTCTTTGTAACTTATGAAATAATACTCCCAACTTCGTTTGCCATTAACTCCCTATTTTTTTCTTTTAATTAATTTCCAATTAATTTTTTCCTTTTAATTAATTTTCAATTAATTTTTTATGAATTGAATTAATTAATTAATTCATTCAATTTTAATAAATTCAGATTAGTAAAAATGGAATTAACTACAAGAGTATTATTTTCATTCCTAATATTTTACTCTTTTTTTTTATTTCATAAGCCTTTTGGAATTAAATTTTAACTCCCTTTTTACACTTATTTTATTACTAGTAATTCTATTTTCCTTTACTACAGTTTTAATAAAAAATGACTTTTAGAAATAAATTTAATAAAAATTCTTAGTGTTATGAATTGGTGGTTGATTCTATCTTTTATTATAATTTTTTTCCTGAAAATTTTTGTTCTAAAGAAAAAAGAAGTTGAAGTAAAGAACATTTTGAATGGATCGTGTTCACGAGATACGCGCACCTGGTTTTGCGTTCGGTGTAATAACATATTTAATGCTAATTATGCCCATTGCTGGGTAAACAGACGCATGATTGCATCACATTCGCGTTATAGTCGTATTCACTGACCATATAAGAGGACAAGCTGCCATTTTTCCGCAATCGAAACTCATTTTGACGAAATTGGCGCGATATAGGGGAGGGCTACCAATCACTTGGTTTGTGCGCTCTTATAAATTTCACTCTGTTTATATTTTTTTCACAAATAATCATATTTTTCCTTTTTTCTCCATTAATTTTAAGATTCCTGAAATATAGAAGAATTTTTTCCCCTGTTTCCTTAATGGAATATTCCAGAAATATTTCTTACACTGAAAAAAAAATTTATTTGATTCAAATAACCGATTATTTGTCTATAATCAAATAAATATTTACTTGAATCAAATAATATTTATTTGAATCAATTAATTAGTATTTGCTTCAAATGCTGAAATATTTGATTCAAATACAATTTATTTGATTCAAATAAAAATTATTTGATTCAAGTAAATATTTATTTGATTATAGACAAATAATCGGTTATTTGAATCAAATAAATTTTTTTTCAGTGTACCAGTGGAATGTTAAGAAATAAATTACAAAATTATTATAATTATTTTATTATGATTATTATTGTTATTATTACAAATTTACAAATTAATAAAACAAATGAATAATATAAATAATTCTAATAATACTTACTTATATTAAAATTAAGTATTTCGTTCAATTAAATTAAATTAAATTAGAATAATAACACAGAAACGCAAAAAAAAGTTTTTCGGCCGAGACACTGCAATAGAATCCGAATCCGAAGTCAGATGGCAAATTAGTTCTTCTTTAGAGTTATACTAAAAAAACTACTCAAAAATCCGAATTACAATTAAAAAATAAACTATTTTTTTATGGCATTACAATATTTTCATGTATTTTTTCCGTTGAATCCGAATTCGAAGTCAGAATTAACATATTTGCTCAAACTTTTGAGATTGATTCGAAAAACGATTCAAAAAAACCGAATTAAAATAAAAAAATAAACAGATTCTTATAACATTAACTGGTATATTTCTATGCATTTTTCCCAGCGAAATCCAAATTTGAAATTAGAATCGACAGAATTGCTCAAAATTTTGAAATAAACTCAAAAAACCAAATTAAAATAAAAAAATTTTTAATTACACTACAATAGTATATTTTAATGTATTTTTTTGCCGCTAAATCCGAATTTAAAGTCAGAATTGAAAAAGTTGCTAAAAATTGTGAGATAAACTTAAAAAATGAACTAAAAAACCGAATTTAAATAAACTATTTTTTGTAACGTTAACTAGTATTTTTCTATGATTTTTTCCCGCTAAATCCGAATTCAAAATCAAAATTTTCAAAATGGATAAAAATTTTGAGATATTTAAGAAAATTGGTTAAGAAAAACATATCAAAGTCAAGAGATTCAACATTTCTTTGATAGTACAGTAGATTAGTATATTTTCAATATTGTATACACTTTCTCATTCGGTTTTTTGAATCATTTTTTGAGTCAATCTCAAAATTTTGAGCAAATCTGTTAATTCTGACATCGAATTCGGAGTCAGTGGAAAAAAAGACATAGATATATACTACTGTAGTGTTAAAAAAAACTTTTTTTTCTAATTCGGTTTTTTCAGTAGTTTTTTGAGTATATCTAAAAATTTTGAGCAATTCTGTCAATTCTGACTTTAAATTCGGATTCAGCAGCAAAAATATATAAAAATATACTATCGTAATGAAATAAACATTTTTGATTTTAATTCGGTTTTTTTAAATCATTTTTTGAGTCAATCTCACAGTTTTCAGCAATTCTGTCAATTCTGACTACAAATTTGGATTCCGCAGGAAAAAATACATTAAAATCTAGCAGTTAATGTTATAAATATATTTTTTTAATTTCTTTTACTTTAATTCGTTTTTTGAGTTTATCTTAAAATTTTGAGCAAATCAGTTAATTCTGACTTTCTATACTGTAGTGTGATCAATTTTTTATTTATTTTAATTTGGTTTTTTTAGAATATTTTTCAGTATAACTCAGAAAAAAAGAATCAATTTGACAATTCTGACTTTGGATTCGGATTCATCGGGCAAAAATATATGGCAATATACTATTGTAGTGTCTCTGCCAAAAAATTTTTTTTTGTGTCTCTGTGTAATATAACACACTAAATTAGAAAAAAATTCGTATTTTCTGAAAAGTATTAAAATATTTGGTTAAAAAGTAACAATAAGTGAAATAAGTTGATTGAAAATAAGAGTCAAGTGTATTTCGTAAGAAGGTTGTGCGCGGGCACTCCCGTTTACGAGAAACACTTATGCGTTTATTCGAAGTAAAATACTGTCGCCCGATCACTTTACCCAGAAAATGTAGAGCAAATTATTGACAATGCAATGACAATGACACACCTCGCATTATATATTTATTGTATAAATGTATATCGATACTCATGCCGCTTTTTAATATGTCGCGGGGCATTGATTTGCGTTTTTTATGCGCCGAGCCCCTTTATTTCCAGGCATTTCATAAATATTAAATTTTAATGAACATTCGGAAAGTGTTGCAAACGTATTATTAGTCGTTTAGTTTAATTTCTTTTCATTATACCTTCGATAATAATTTAATCATTTTTTTACGATTCATTTCCTAATTTAATAATTTTTTTTCTTTTATTATTTATCCACCAATTTGGTAATTATTTTTTATTATTATTATTTATTATTATTTATTATTATTTATTAGTCTTTTCAAAATTTAGTAATTTTTTTATATTTATTCGATAATTTAGTTGTTATTTTTTTATTTCTATTTAATAATTATTTTTTCCTAAATTAATTATTATTTCTATTATTACTGTACTAGTAATAATAGAGATAATAATTTTCTATTATACTTGCAACTATTTTTTACTAACTTTAGAACTAATTTGCAACTAATTTTACTAGTAGTATTTTCCTTTGTGTTTTTATTTAGTTATCTATTATCAATTTTTTTTTGAGTTCATTTGATTAATTTTATTAGTTTTATTAGTTAATTAATTAGTTATTAGTTGCTATTATTAGTTGCTATTTATTTATTTTTTACTTTAACTTTTTAGATCTATTATCTTTTTAGTTTTAATGGATAATTTATTTGTTTATTAATTTACTTATTTAATTAGTTATTCAATTTATTTAAAAGTTAATTTATTTTACTTATTAGTTAATTTTTTTTAATATTTCAATTTGTTACTATTTTTCTACAAATATTCTAAATACTTTACAAATAGTTTTAAATTAGTTCAATAATTAATCAGTTTCAATAAATGAGTCGTAGTAATAAATTAATTATTACTCAGTTACAATTAATTAGTCACAATAAATTAGCTGTAACAATAAATTAGTTAGAAAAAATTAATAAAAATATTTGATCCTAATAAATTACAATTATTTTAAATAAAGGGAGTGAGTTTATCATTCATAGCTTCTTTCATATTTACAATTATTTGAATTTGATATATTTATTTATTTATTTACAATAAATTAGTTCCAATAAATTGATCGCATGTGTAATATCGTAACAGTTTAAATCTGAAAAGTACAAAATTTATTTCACTTCCCATTTTTTTTTTTGGTTTTCTTTTTCCTCTTTCTTGTTGTTTATCAAAATTTGCAAACTATTCGAGTATTTCAATTTATTTCGCGCAAGTGTCTTGAGATTTTAAATATAATGTAAAGTATCGTACACAAATGGAGAGGAAAAGAGAGTGAGTGAGATAGAGAGATATAGAGAAAGAGGGGAAATGAAGATGTTTTCAACTTCACTTGAAACGCCAACATCCTTCAGCATTTACCTTCCACACCTTTTTTCGTTGTAAGCGCGTACGTTTGCCGTAAACGATAACTCTTATTCACCTTGACCCTCGTGCGCATAAGATTTACGTCGTGCAAGAACTTTACGCAAAACCGAGGTTTGATTTATAAACGATGCCGATGGAAGGTCGCATGTTGGCGAACACCACGATTTTATACAGGAAAAAAAAGAACATTTCGCAGGTGTGAGAAGCGCGTTAGGCGCCGACACATGTGCTGTTAGGTCTCTCTCTCTCTCTCTCTCTCTCTCTCTCTCTCTCTCTCTTGTGTTTTGTTCTCTTCTTTTCTCTTCAAAATGCCTCTCCTCCTTTTGCTCGCTAGTCACAAAATGAAGATATGGAAAACTTGTTAATAGTTGTATGCCCTGTTGTAACCTCTTTGGTTGATGTTTGAAATTTTACTATGTAGCTGTCTTCATTTAGACTCCTAACGAGTGAAACGTCATTCATCAGTGAAATGTTGAAGGAAAGTACTTTTCATGTTGGCTTTAATTGCTAATAACAAATTACAAAGGCTTCGTATTTTTTGTTGTTGATTTTAAATGGCAGTATTGTTAATTAGCAAATAGCGATTAGCAATGGGAATGGTAGAAAATATTAAATAGACAAGCTATGCATTTAATTAATAGCTAATAGTAGTTTTAATTTATAGCGTTTTTTCAATTGGTAGCAGGTGCTATTAACTTTCATTGATAGCAATTTCTATATAGTTGGTATTTTAATCAACTGGTAGCTTCTATTTAAGGTTCCTGTAAATTCGTAGAAGCTGAAATTAATATCAAATTGTAACTTCAAATTGTAGTTTTTATAGTTGGTGACTTCATCAATTGGTTACAATTGATAGCAGTCGCTGTCAATTTTCCACTATTGTTCATTTTAACAGATAGTACCTTTATCTAATTGTAGTTTCTAATTTTATTTCAATTGGTAGTTTTTTCATCTAACTATACCTATTATTTACGGTGTAATTTCGATTGGCAGCAATTTTTGAAAATTGTAATTAATTTTTATAGCAAGTAATTTCGACAGTTGTCATTATTTGGTTTATTAATTGATAGCTTTAATTCATAAGACTTTTATCATTGGTTCCAGGTGTAGTTAATTTTTATTTCTAGTGATTTGAATACAATATAATTTCACCTTCACAGTAAATCGTGAGGTATTAAAAAGTGTTGTAGATTAAATTAACACCAAAAAAGGTAAATCTAATCAATTTTGGTGTTATTTTTTACAATGATTGAAATTTTAGTTTATTAAATTTTTTAAACCTATAAAACATGAAGATATCGATAACTCCGAGTCTTCGACACGGAGTGATTGATTTCTTTATATTTTATAATAATTGAAGATAACCAAGTAATAAAATCATTATTTTATATTATAAGAATATTATACTTCTTCAAAATTATTTTCATTATTTCAATTCAATTATTATTTTCAACAATTTTTAACTACAATTTTACTTTATATTTATTATATTTAATAAAAATTAATTATTTATTAATAATAATAATTAATTATTTTTTATTAAAAATTTCAATTATTAATAAATTCTATATTAAAAACGTATTAAAAAATTAAAACTGCAAATAATATTAAAAAAGTTCAATTAAACTTTTTCAAAAATATTAATTTCAAAATCCAATTATTTCCAAAAAGTCCACTCTATATTTCTTTTAATATTCAATTATAATCTCAAATTTTAACTGAAATTCATTTTTATGAAATGAAAATCAATTTTTATTAAAAAATTCGACAAGAATTTAATTATTTACAAGCAAAAGTAAATAATTTAATGAATAGTTGAATGTTTTTCAAAATTCAATTCTCATAAAGAAATTTAGTAACAAATTTTGTAGTAATTCAATTCTTTTGTCGAATTTTATGAAAACTTGCATGAACATAATTACTTTTTTCAAGGAATTCAATTATAATTGTATGGAAAATAATTGAAACGCTGCGAAGAGTTTTATGAGAATTTTCAAATCAATTCGTTTACAAATCATTTTACAAAATTTCAATTATTCGGAAATTCTACAATTACATATATATTGAAAAAAAACTTGAAATAATTTCAATAAAAATCCTATTAAACTTTTAAAAAGAATTAATTCTACAGAGTTTTTTGTAAAAAATATGAAAAATTAAGAATTTCAATAATTTTAGTTTGAAACTTTTTCAAAATTTAATTATTTCAAAAAATCCATGTTATAATGCTTTTAATACTTAAGTATAATCTAAAATTTTAACTGAAATTCATGTTTAAAACCATTTTTATTAGTAAATTCTGCGAGAATTCAATTATTTAAATACAAAAATAAATAATTTATTAATTTAATGTTTATTGAAATTAAATTTTCATAAAAAATGTTATCAACAAATTTTTTAAATTATTATATTCTTTTGACAAATTGTAATAAGATTTTTAATAATAATAATAATAATAATAATAACATTTTTCGAGGAATTTGATTTGAATTGCATTAAAAATAATTGAACTTCTGCAATGAGTTTTATTATTTATGAAAATAAATAAATTCCTAAAAGAATTTTATTATTTATAAAAATAATTGAATCCCTGTAGAAATGTTATTATTTATTAAAATAATTGAATTATTGCGAAGAAATTTATAAAGAAAATTTGTAAATAATTGAATTCCTGTAAAAATTATTATTATTTATGAAAATAATTGAATGTTTGCGTAGAATTGTATTCAAATTTTTTTTAATAATGGAATTCTTTTGGAAAATTTTATTGAAATAGTACATATTACAAATTATGGAATTTTAGAAAGCTTTAAAAAATAATTGAATATCAGAGAAGAATTTTATTATTTATAAAGAGAATTGAAATTTTTAGGAGAATTTTTTTAAATTTTTGAACACAATTGAATTTAGTAACTATGTTACTGAGTTAGTAACTAACTTACGTTTCTCCCTGGACAAGCTAAATTCGTTAAATTTTTACAAATCGTTGACTTTGGTATTTTATGTAAAATAAAATTTCATTCATAGTTAAAAATAACACTAAAATAGATTCTTTTAATCCTTTTTGGTGTTAATTTAATCCTAGAGGGATTAAACTATTGCAGATTTTTTAAATCTATTCTGGTGTTATTTTAACACCTCGCGTTTTACTCTGTTAATGATAATTCCAATTTATTGTGTAGTTTCAATTGGCAGTTATGTGTCGGTTCTTTTATTCTTTGTTATTTTATTTGATTCTGGTTTGCTTTTTCTCCTATTTATTTTTTTGCCTTTTTAATAGTTTTTGGTTGGTTCTGTTCCTTTTTTTGCCTTTTGTTTTTTTTTCTTTTGATGATTAACTTTTTGAATTTTGTCTTATTTGACAGAGACTGAGATTAAAGGAGAGAAAGAAAAATAAGAAGAAAAAAAAGAGAGAGGGAGAGAGAATATTTCCCTCTAAATATCGACATTCGCTCGTGAGAATTGCGTTATTCCAATGGAGATCTGTCAATCCCGCCTCTTAGAGAACTAAAAAGAGAACGTTGGTTCGATGGATAATCTCAGGGTTCTCTGCCCGGTATCTGTGCCGCGAGCTAATTTATTGGAAGTCCCAAGTACATAATTCATTATTTCTTTCATTGTCAATTGTATTTCCATGCGTATTTCGCAGTCTTTTTTTGCCTTCGATATTTGCTCTCCTATAATCGCGAATAAACCCGTCAATTCTTTCCTATTATTCAATTTTTCTTGTTATTTTTCCTCTTATTTTCAATTTTATTATTATTATTTTTTTAATTCGTTTTTTTATTATTTTTCTACTATTATAAAAAGAAAAATAGAAAGGTGCAAAAAAGTTACTACTACAAAACCTGTTTATCGTTACTGTAACGCATTTATTACTATTTTTGCTACTATTCTAAAAATTAGTAAATTAATAGTAACTTATTTAGTAACTATTTTGACTATAGTAAAAATAGTAAGATAGAAAAAAGTGGTCAAAAAATAGTAAAAATTGGTAATTGATTGGATTGGGTCTATAGTAGGATTGAAGTAAACAGTAATTGTAAATAGAAAGAAACAATATTCCCATTAATGGACATTCAATGCGATAAAAATTAATTTTACACTTATCCGATTAATTTCGAGACATAAATGACAGAAGTAATTGACCACATATGTGATTTGTAATGAAAAAAAAAGAAATTAGAAACATTTGTACATAAAGTGATACACACTGTCAGGGACAAAAAAAGAAACTTTATTTATACATATCTATATGTATTTCTACCTCTATATAAAACGAGAATGAATAGTGGACAAATCGATATCCTCTAGATCTATCTCTAAAAGTGGTTGGCTAGTTTTCTCAATAGCCGCCTACAAGTCAGGCATCTAAGACGTAGACGTGTCACTTTCCTTAACGAGCGACCAAATACGGCGATTAAATGAGCCGTTCTAAATGTCGATTACTTTGGTTTTAAAAGCAGGATAATCGACTTTGTAGAGTTGGTTCGTGCGTAATGCGATTCAATCTGCGATCAAAACGTCCGGATAAGTTTGATCCACCCGTTCCGTAATGAATATCTTATGTCTTCGCTCTCTTTACGCCCCAATGCCGAGATAATTGGTTTAACTCTACACACATATAAAGTATCTGCATGTATTTGTGGTAAATACCTGTATACAGTAAATACGTATACATGAGTTGATATAGTAAAAGACTCGTGTGTATACTATCTTAGGGAAGTTCATTTGGAAAAAGAGAGAGAGAGAGAGAAGGAAAAAAATGTACACTTCAAGTAAGTTGCTCAATTCAAACTGCAATTTAATGCCTTGAATGTTCGAAAAAACGAGATCTAATTGAGCGATGGGGAGAACTTCTCTAATGTAGTTAAATCTTTTAATACTCAACTTCATTATCGTTTTACATATTAATCTTGCACTTGTTTTCATCAATCAATCCCTTCGCGTTGCATAACGTCGGCTTCTTTTTTGTTTTTCTCTCTGTTTACTGTGTTACATTTCTTGTTATTGTTTATTTTCTTTTTTTATTATTTCTATTGGAAAGATATTATTGCAGTAGAAGTAGTAGTTAAAATTTATTAGTTAGTTTTTTTTTATTAGTGTTAAAGCAATTTTAGTTCAACATTGGTATCAATCATAATTAGCAAAATTCATGACTAACAAAAATTTCGATTAGTAGACATTATAATTAGTATCAAGTACTGTTAGCGTTAATTGTAATTATTAAAAGCTATATTTAGTAAGAACTATTGTTAGCTATAAATATTTCCTTAGTAACTAACCTTATAAATAGCTGTAATTATAATTGTTAGGAATTAAACATTATGAAACTAACTATTAGCAACAATTATATTATAATAATCGACGTAATCTGTCCTCACCTGAACTTAGCGTTGCTTTATTACAATGTTTTGTTTTGTAGTTTAAATTGATGTCAAAAATAATTTATTTTCAATCTAATTATTATTTTATAGACTTTCTGAGTATTATTAATATTAATTACAATAGATCTCAAATTATAAAATTGCACGAATAATAAATTTTTCAAATATGATAATTATTATTTTTCATAGTTTTTATGAAATCTAATTATAATTTCACGTAATTTTTAAATTGTGAAATGAAAAGTAATATAATGGTTAAAAACAATAATGATTTCTTATAATTTTTATAAAATCTAATTATTATTTGAAATAATTACGGTTTTTCATATTTTTTAAATATCCAAAATTTAAATCCTGGAAATATTTTACATAATTTTCATTTAATTAAAGTTTCATTTCTTATAATTTTTATTGCACAAAATTGTTATTTAATATAATGTTTATTTTATAAACTTTTCATAAATCTTAATTTTTATGCTAACTAAATCGCAGAACATTTTACGAATTAATGCAAATATAATGTTAAAATAATGAAAATCAATTATAAATTCGTCAAATATTCTACGAATTCGGTATTCAATGGCATGGTATTTTTTGAACGGCCCAAGTTGTCTACAAATATAATTATATTTTTGAAATTATATCATTTTATGAATTTAAAAAAATTATTGTATTTAAATAATTCAATTCTCGTAGTTGAATTCTGATAGGAATTGACTTAACAAAAATTGCAGTTAAAATTTTAAAAAACAATTAAATATTCAATTCGTCGTAACAGGAATTTTAAGAATTAATTAAATTTTCAAAGGTTTTTAAATTAAATTCCTTGAAAATGTAAGGAAAGAAAAAGTTTTAAATTCTTTAAATTTTTGTTTTAAAAAATTATTAATACAATTATTTTTCTTCAAGAATTATTTAAGTTTTTCAATAATTTTATTTAAAAATTCTAAAAAATAGTTGAATTCTGGATAAATATAGTTGTAAATTTTAGCAATAATTATATTTAATGAGGATTTTCATTGAAATTATTTAAAATTTTAATTCCTGGGGATAAATAAATATAAATAAGTTTTTAAATTTTTGTTTAACAAAAAGTATTACAGTTATCAAAAATTTAGTTAAGAAATTTTAAAAAATTGTTTCTTGAAAAAATGAAACTAATTTTTTTTTAAAATACTTCTATTTCCGAAAATAATTTAAAAAAATTGAAACAATTGAAAATATTGCCAACTTTTATTGAAATAAATTTTGAATTAATTAATTATTTTTTGTAATTACTTGTAATAGTATTTATCATTTGCAGTAATTATTATTAGTAGCAATTATTACCATAATTTATTTTACTAGAATTAATTATTGCCGCCAGCCTTTATTTTTACTAGTAGTAACTAATATTACAAAATTAGCTTCAGATTTTCTTAACTAAATTCAAATTTTGATAGAGAAAAAAGAGAAAACAAAAAATGATCATTTGATGCATAATACCAACTTTGAAATGTTAATCTAACGATCTTACGGACTTCATTATGTTTATTTTGCAATGAGCCAATTACGTTCACTTTTATACATTTCGATCAACTATTAAATTTAAAACTCTCTTACATAGTTCGATATCGTGTGGCAGTGATCGGATGCAAAAGTAAAAAAAAAACACTGAATGAAAAAAACGTCAAGGGGGATGGATAATACGTGCGCGATGAAACGCGGAGAAAGTATACACACTTTACGAGAGAGGGATTTTCGCCATTCCACCTGTCCTCCTCCCTTCCCACTGTGATTGTTGATAATCGATCGGTCGAACTGGATGGGTGAAGGTGTTATTACGTGACAGGAACGATTTATCGAGGAAATCGAGTTCCAACGATCGATTACATGACACCCACTCACACACAGACATACACACACACTCACGTTCAAATTGGGAGGTCGCATTTTATTTTCTTTTTTTTTTAAAAAAGGGAAAATAAAAACAAAATCCCGTTTTTACCGTAAATTCATTGCGATTTACTTTTCTATACTCGTAAACTTGTTGTTTTTTTATTCCGTCATCATGCGCATTCCTTGTCACGAATTTACCTTTTTCTCAATAGGGAAAATCGATTTGCGAAATATTTGCAATTCTTTTACATATGCGGATTGGTATTTATTGACGCTATTAATTCTATCGGTTGTTCTAGATCAAAAAATAAAATGAGACATTGAATTTATTTGTTCTGGAAAATTTTTTCTTGGGAGTGAGCATTTTTTTTTTGGGAGTAAATATTTTTGTCGATTATCGCATAAATGGTTTCCTCAATTTGTTTTCTGTTTACTCAGACTGTGGATTCAAAACAATCGAGAAGAGTAGGAAAAATGCATGGAGGGAATAAAATTTCCATTCTAACTGAATTTTGGGTTTTGGTAATTTATATTTTGACAGTATAGAAAGACAATACTGTAAAATGTTATATTTTAAATAATTTATACTTCACAAGGTTTATATTTTTAAAAAGTTACACTTTAAGAGATTTAGATTGTAAAAAAATTACAAAGTAAAATACACTGTAAAAATTTATATTCTAAACACTTTACACTATAAAATATTTCCACTTAAAAAAATTACACTTAAAAAATTTTTATTAGTAACATAGTTACTAAATTCAATTGTGTTTAAAAATTTAAAAACATTTTCGTAAAAATTTCAATTCTTTTTATAAATAATAAAATTCTTCTCTGATATTCAATTATTTTCAAAAGTTTTCTAAAATTCCATAATTTTTAATATGTACTATTTCAATAAAATTTTCCAAAAGAATTCCATTATTAAAAAAAATTTGAATACAATTCTGCGCAAACATTCAATTATTTTCTTAAATAATAATAATTTTTACAGGAATTCAATTATTTACAAATTTTTTTATAAATTTCTTAGCAATAATTCAATTATTTTCATAAATAATAACATTTCTACAGGAATTCTATTATTTATATAAATAAAAAAATTCTTTTAGGAATTCAATTATTTTCATAAATAATGAAACTCATTGCAAAATTTCAATTATTTTTAATGCAATTTTAATCAAATTCCTCGAAAAATGTAATTATTCTTAAAAATCTTATTAAAATTCGTCCAAAAAATTTAAGGATTTAAAAAATTTGTTGATAACATTTTTTATGAGAATTTAATTTCAACAAACATTAAATTAATAAATTATTTATTTTTGTATTTAAATAATTAAATTCTTGTAGAATTTACTAATAAAAATGGTTTTAAAAATGAATTTCAGTTAAAATTTTAGATTATGCTTAAGTATTTAAAGCATTATAACATGTTTTTTTTGAAATAATTAAATTCTGAAAATGTTTCAAACTAAAATCATTAAAATTCTTAAACATTCATATTTTTGACAAAAAATTCTGTAGAATTATTTCTTTTTTAAACTTTAATAGGATTTTTGTTAAAATTATTTCAAGTTTTTAATTTTTAAAATATATTTAATTGCAGAATTTCCGAATAATTGAAATTTTGTAAAATTGAATTGTAAAGGAATAAATTTGAAAATTCTCATAAAACTGATCGCAGCTTTTCAATTATTTTTCATACAATTATAATTGAATTCCTTGAAAAAAGTAATTATGTTCAGTCGAGTTTTTATAAAATTCGACAAAAGAATTGAATTAATAAAAAATTTGTTATTAGAATTCTTTATAAGAATTGAATTTTGAGAAACATTCAATTATTCAATATATAATTTACTTTTGCATTTAAATAATTAAATTCTTGTATAATTTTCTAATAAAAATTGATTTTCATTTCATAAAAATGAATTTCAGTTAATATTTTAGATTATAATTGGATATTAAAAGAAATATAGAGTAGACTTTTTGGAAATAACTGAATTTTGAAATTTATAATATTTAAAAAAGTTTAATTGAATTGTTTTATATTAATTGAAGCTTTTATTTTCTAATATGCATTTAATTAAAGAATTTAGGAATAATTGAAATTTCGTAAAATTGATTAATTAATTTTTATAAAAATAATAGATATAAAGTAAAATTTTAGTTAAAAATTTTTGTAAATAATAATTGAATTGAAATAATGAAAATAATTTTGAAGAAGTATAATATTCTTATAATATAAAATAATGATTTTATTACTTGGTCATCCATAATTATTATAAAATATGAAGAAATCAATCACTCAGTGTCGAAGACTCGGAGTTATCGATATCTTCATGTTTTATAGTTATAAAAAAATTTAATAAACTAAAATTTTAATCATTGTAAAAAATAACACCAAAATTGATTATATTAATCTTTTTTGGTGTTAATTTAATCTACAACACTTTTTAATACCTCACGATTTACTGTGACGTTAAATAATTTACACTGTAAAAATGAACTTAAAATTTAACACTGCAAGAATGTAATAAAACCAAAACAAGTGACAATTTTCGAGTTAAAAATGAACTCCGAGTGAGTTAAAAACAGCCCAGAGTTTTCCCAAGAGAAAAGGGGGAAAACGGAGTTAAACAGTATCAAGTGCCACAAATTCTGAAACTCCTTGTTTGTATCTCCTAAAATTGCTCCTTAAATTCTCTCTACAGAACCATTAACTACCTCGTGTCCTCCTTCACCCCTTTATCGTAAAAGATAAATAACTAATTCCGACTTAGCAAAGAAGACTTAAAGGAGAAAAAGGAAAAAAAGGAAAAAAAAATTAAACTTGGTCATCGATTTTTCATCGTCAATATTTACCCATCGGTGGTTTTATTATCGCGTAAACGTTTGGTCCATTTCGCTTGCTTCGAGAATAGAATTTACGATACGACCGTGATCGTAGAGCAGCACGGTCAAGACATTCCATGGACCATCATATAGTCTCGCGGTTTGAAAACAGTTTAAACGACCAAAACCGTAAAGAGATTACGGACTTTTCTTCATGAATTTAGGATCCATCTTATTCTCACTTTTTCCTTATTTTTCCTACTCTTTTCATGGTGGAAAACTTGCCACGTTCCTCAACTTAAAGGTACAATGTTCAACGCTCACATCACCGGAAGACTGGGAGCCAGTGAAATTTAACGACCCTTGAGACTCGTTAAAACATCTCTCTCTCTCTGTTTATCTCTTCTTTCTCTCTTTCTCTTTTACCCCTGTCTGTTCTTTTCTGTCTTTTTTCTCTGTCTCTCTCTTTAAACTCTCTATCTCTATTTTCTATTTTCTCTTTCTCTACTTTTTCTATCCTCTTTCTCTATTTTCTCTTTTCCCTTTCTCTATTTTCTCTTCCTCCTTTGACTATTTTTTCTTCGCACCTTTTCTATTTTCTCTTCTCTTCTCCTCTATTTTCATTTCTCTCTACTGAATATCATTGTCAGGATTTTATATGCATTCTTTAGATGGAAAAATTTTACTCTGAAACGATAAAATTTTGAAAATTCTACTTTTTGAAAAATATTCCTGTCAAGAAATATTCTCTTCAAGATATATTTTTTTCTGACACTTTTCTTTTTGAGAAATATTATTTATGAAAAGCACTTTTTTAAAGTCTTTCTTTCGAGATATATATTTATTTCGAAAAATGTCTTTTTTCTAAAAATATTCCTTTTGCAAAATATTCTTGTTGAAAATTATTTCCCTGTAAAAGTATTCCTTATGAAAGTAAGTTATTCAAAGTGACAGTAGTAGTAGAAGGTAGTTTAGTAAAAAAAGAAAATTATTTGCATCATTTCTATTTTCAAATAATAATTTTGTAAAAAAGTACTGACTTTTTTTAAAAAAGGAAAAAAATAATTTTTTTAATTAATTACAATTTTTCAACAAAATGTCAACATATATTTATTTATTGTTTAGAATTAGAATATTATATCCGTACCTTCAGATTCAGAAAAAACATTTTTTTTAGTTTCATCAGAGTTTGGAACATTTTGGAACATTTCTTCGTATTCATTTTAATTAATTATTATTTATTTTCACTCGAACTGTTTCTTTTTCGTTGAAACTGACGTAAAATGAATTTTAAATAATTGAATGTGGCTTTTTCGAAGTAATCTGGAACCTGATAAGGGCCTGAAGAATGGCTGTGATAAGTAAATCCTGATCAGGGCCAAACTACAAATAGAATTTACTTAAGGCAATTTCTACACGGGTAGCAAAAGATAATTTTAGTTAGACACAACTTTCTTAGTGTTTTACAGTAGTAAAAGTCTATTTTCGTCAGACATTGTAATTAAAATTTCAATCAGTAGTAAAAGGCAGTTTCGGTCAGACAATATTCTCGTAGAGTATTTCTCTTAGTAGTAAAATACCGTTTAGACAGACAATAATTATTATAGTAACTTTCCCTCAGTAGTAAATGTCCATTCTTATCAATTTATAAGTTTTTCAACATTATATTTTTTTAACCTTTTATTATACTTATTTATGTTTCTTGTTATTCACAAAAAACCCTTAATTTTAAAACCTTTCAAAATTTTTATAATATAAAAAAGTAGAAAAGGCTTTTCATATTATTTGTAGTTTTAATAACCAAGATTTTTTAACCTATTTTAAAATTAATACCTAATTCAAAAAAAAAATTAAAACATTAAAATTGAGTTTAGTTTTAGAAAAAAATCAGTTTAGTTAATGAAACCGAATTTGTTTGGTTGCTAGAAACCGAGTGTATTTGGTCAGTCCTATTTTAACGAAAGAGTTCGGTTGTGGCAAACAAACTTTCTGTTGAACCAACCAAACATTTTTTTGCGTGTTCGGAGATAAATATACCATTTCTCTGGGTGTATTGACTGTAAAAAAAGGTTTTAAATTAGATCTGATTTCGGTATTAAAACAACCAAATTATGATTTAGTACTAAAATTAGTACCTTTCTTTTTACAGTGCAAATTACGTAGAAGACGGTTTCAAGAAAAATCAAATATTTTTATAAATTTTGTCTAAGAAGATTGATGATTTCCTTGATATTTTAAATTATTTTCATTACTATCCATCGATTCTATTGCACTTAGTGTTTATAGCAGCGTTTATTGCATTAGCGCGGGGCATATAATGAAAATTTGAAAGCGATCGCTTATCGAAGGATTCATATCTTGATCAATGTGTAGCACTTGAGCTGGTGTGTAAGTACCATATAGGAGAGAGGGTTCGACTGCTTCTTGTTGCTTGTTAAAGGGTATTACGAGATAGGTTAACCGCGAGAATACGTTCTGTTTATTTTCATATATATATATATAGATCGGTGGCAGAAGGAGGCGTGCGCTCTCATATACTCGTAGGTATAAAGGCCTTTCGCCGGTTGCACTTTATCTTGTCCCAAGTCCAGTGCGCGGGGCTATCCTTATACTTGTTGCTGCTTTATGCGCGACTTGTAGACTATAGGACCAAGCAACTGTCAATACACTCAGGTACGAACACAGCGAATTATGCCTCTTTACGGTAACCGGCAAAAAAAGGGGAAGAAAAAACACAAGCACTCCACCAACGTTGCCCTACGAGGTATGTCTTCGTTGCCCAATACATGGGAGTGCTCTCGCTCCGCGTGCAAAAGGCCACACGAGGACGTTCCTTAAATACGATCGTGATCTGCAGATAATAAAGAGGCTTTGATCAACGAAACACGCCCAATTTTCATTTTTCTTGTATTGGCTTTTTACTAGTATAAACTCACTACTATTTTTCCTCATGTAATTGCATTTTTACGTTATTTATTATTTAATATTTATATTTATTTACTATATCAGTACAAAGAATAAAACATGGTTGCATTTTATTTAACACGAAAGTCTAGTTAATGTCACGTCATTGCGACGTATTTTGTACTTATAATCAATATTTTGTAAATCGGAATCTGAATCCTTTCTTCTCCTTAAGCAAGAGTATTATTAATCAGAATGATGTCTTTGTCTAAGTAGCAGATGCCGAAAATTGGTCATCTGCACATTGTCAATCTTTCCATTGGTTCCCCACTTAAATGTAATAAAAATTTTACTACCTTGACCCAAAGGTAATAAATGTGAGTGGTATGTTCCCTTGTGAAGGAAACATATAAAAGGGGCCACCCTTGACGAATTTGTCAGTCCAGAAATCACCGCCGACGCAATTACATGTGTCCTTCGCGTTAGATCAGAAACCGCCACCAAGTCAACTCCCCTCACATATTCGCTAAATGTGTTCTCCAAGTTAGTTTACAATACTTCACTGTTCCTATTCATCTCGTGCTGCGAGTCACCCCTACAATTCCTTTCATGGAAAATTCACCTGTAACTAACGAGGAGATTGCTACTGCCTAAACAAGAGAATTTTTAACATACGAAGCAGAATTTCCGGGTGTATACTTTAAATGCTTGGATTTGTGGAAACCTGAACGTGCAAGGGTCAATCATTCATCTGGACTCCGGAACTTCACTTAACTCTGGCCCGTAAACATCTTCACTAAGGGATATCTTCATCTTACCTGGGAATTCATTCTTACTCATTGACCGAACTTATTAACTCACTAACAATCCCAGGTCATAATCAAGGTAAATAATTAAACATACGTATCTATATTATGTTAATTTCTGTTTGCCTTACGGATTTTAATTTTTGTTCCAATGTTTCAAAGACATCTGGATCTGTTTGCTCTCTCACTCTTTCACTCATCTGTAAAGGATTCAAATAAACTACTAAATAATATTTTAAACATAAGTTTCTCTTTTCTTAAAAACCTGTTCCTTAATATCAAAGCTCTCAGCTTTGTGAATAAATCAGGTTTGAATCACCGATGCCGGACAATTAAAAATAATAATTTTGGTTATGTTTAGTTTCATTTCTGAGACATAACATTAAAACAATCAGAATTCTGGTTAAAATAAATAGAATCCTTGTTAACTTAACACAAAATTCTAGTTAAAAACTAGATTTCTGGTAGTTGCAAACAGAACCTTTTTTCGAACGACTTTACTGTCGTTTTTACAAACGACAGTAAAGTTGTCATTTTGAATTTTTAAAACTGGATATCAGATTCGTTATCAGAGAATGAAATTTTAATGAACCTAAAAGTGTAATTTTGTGAGAGAAAAAAAATAGTTGAGAAAAACATTGAAAATACAGTTTTCGATGTACTCTCGAAGCTCTCCCACGGGATTGACTCTAATACTGTACCTTCATGCGGGAAGATACTTGCATTGATACTTTATCGTACTTAGGCTGTGAGAGATGATTACCAAAGGGCAGGTGTCTAACCATCTCTCGAAAGCTTGGAAACGAGCCACAGTTGCGCCCCCATGTAATCGCACTATTGCATTGTATTGCAATTTACACGAATAGATAGCACCAATATCGTACAGTGTATCATAGGTTGCACAGTAGCTCAAGCCCGAGGGCTGCCCTAGCGCGGTACATTGCCTTATCGGACAATCGGCCGCTAATCATCATCAATCACTAACTCGATATCGGGCCCCAACTCTATGTATATAGTCAGGCTGTATATATATACTATGTCCTTTTTTCTCTATCTTACCCTTTCTTTCTATTTCTCTCATTCTACCTCTTCTTTTATTTCTCTCCCTCTCTTATTCTTATTTCTGTATTTTTCACTTTTTTCTCTGTTTCTCTCTTCTGAACCCCTTTCTTTTTCCATTTATATATTTAGATATGGTTATAAAAAGAAGAAAGAATTATTTTCAAATTCAAATAATTAAAAATAAACTTTTAATAAAGATACCCGTGTAAAAAATTGTAATGGCGCTACATAGTTACTATCTAGTTTGTCTAGATGCTATACTGGCCCAGTATATCTTTCCAATCTAGTTTCTAGACCGAAATGTAACGCTCGTATCCTATAAGCGCGAGATAGTCATGTCAAGACTGTCGCTACATAGTCTCACTTGATAAATTTTTTAATTATCAAACTAGTTACAAACATTTATTTAACGAAACAAATAAAAAAACTATTTAAATTCAATGTTAATATAATAAAAACTATAATTAATTTGTATTTACAAGCGTGTAATAATCCTTAACTTTCAACTTTTAATCAAACTTATGTTTTACAACACAGAATAAACGGAAACCTATTACCAAATAAAATTTGACACTGCGGGGAATCGAACGTATAACCTACGGATTTCTAGCCCAACACTCTAACCACTACCCTATCGAAGCTACATTACATGACAATAAATTTTAATTTTCGACACCTTTTACACTTACAATTATTTAAAATGGATTAACTATGTAATCTAGTTAAATGATTATTTAACTGAATCATAGAAAATTTACCTTAAATTACCTAATAAATTTCCATAAATTACCGCGTAAATTTCCATAAATTAACATAAATTTGCAACGTTACCTTTTTTAGTTCTAATTTGTATTTAACCTAATTATATAAACTATCGTCCAAATGTTTATAAATTACAACATAAATTTCCATAAACTACCACAAAAATTTCCATAAATGACACGAAATCCAAAATTTTAATGTCAATTTTTGCTTTTCAGATTTTTATAAATTATCGCGAAAATTTCTATAAATTACCATAAACTACCGTGCAAATTTCCATAAACTGCTAAAATAAGTATTTTTAATTGTAACTTATGTGGAATATATTTTTTATGAATTATTGCGAAATTTTCAATAAATTACAGCATAAATTCCTATTAATTACCATGAAAATTTTCATAAATTACCGAAGTAATAATTTTCAATTGAGATTCAGACTACAATATTTTTATAAATTACCGCAACAATTTTTATAAATAACTATAATTTCCATAAATTATTAGAAATAAACACCTCTTTACGCCAAAATCGTCCAATCAGTAAATTTGTTAATTTTTATGATGATTTACAAGAAATTTAATTAATATTTCAGTAATAATTCTGCTGAGAAATCTTTCTGTATTAATGCTTTTCTGATTCCAAACAATTTATAAAAAGATTTAAATATTTTATGAAATTAAAAAATCTCTCTTTAAATTTGTTTAAACAATTTAATAAATTATAAACAATTTTTCCTGTCCGCCATGAATTTTTCTATCTGGACCCTTTATTTTCAACAAAATATATTGATAATTATCATAAAGATAATTTTTTTTTAAATTTCCAAAACAAATTCTGCTAATTTGAGATATAAACGAAATTTGAACAAATAAGTAATATTTAAAGTAAACTTAATAATAATAATAATGAATTTTAAAAAGTTTATAGCAAAAAACAGTAAAATATAGTTAATAATGTAAAACCTAGTATTTCTGTATAATAACTATATTGGTATTTCAGTTTACGCCGTGATAAAAATATAATCAGGATCACTAGATAGTACTAAGCTAGCATTAACATAGTTTTACTAGAATTGAAGCGCGTTGCAAAATCTATATAAAAATTAAAAGCTTGTCTAGGAAACTAGATAAAATCAAGACCGCACCAATCTAGCATTACTGTAAATAGCAACGCAAGGAAGAAACTAGACTGGCTTTAAATAGAGCTAGACTGCCGCGACAATTTTCTACACTTATATCAAAAATATTCAATGAAAATTGGTTTCAAATTCAAATGATTAAAAATAAACTTTTAATCAAGATAAATCTAACACGTCCCTAACCTATAATTCGTTCACTTCTTAGGTACCATTCTTGGGAGCGCGTCACATGTCATTTTTTCAGTGAAGAGAGAGAAAAATTAAAAAAGGTAAAGAAAGAGATTAAAAACAGAGAAGGGAGTAAAAGATAGAGAAACTACATAAGTATGTTGAAGAATCGGACGAAACGAGCTGGATTTTTATAACACTAGGCACTCGATGCCTGACGCTGCTGCTGCTGCACCTCGGGCCATTATCGCTTCACCTCTAAGCCAGTAACTTTCCGCTATATGGGCATTAGTGAAAGATCATACGAGTCTTTTGAGATCGGCCAACTTTTTCTTTCATCTCGTTTCAGAGATCGGCACTTGGGATCTACTTGAGTTTTGCTTTGAGAACTAAATGGTCCAGGAGGAGGGCCCCCTTCCCCCCACCTTTACCCCTTTTGCTCTAAAGAGACCGCTAATGTTCTGCTTTTACTCGATTAATTTCAAGTATACATTTGCTTTCTATCTCCATGTGACGTTTACTTCCTGCTGCAAAAGTGGTTTTTTGAATTGACAAATCGCCCTTTCTATGTTTATTAGGAACGTTTAATTAGCACCTTGATTATTAGTTTCTATTACTATTTTGATTATTGTTCTGACTAGTAATCAGTCAGAATTAGAATCAATGACTAGTAACCAGATGATCGTTTTTATTATTATTTTGATTATTAGTTTGAATATTTTGATGATTAGTTTGATTATTTTGATGACCAGTTTGATTACTAGTATAATTATTACTTCTGTTGTTAATTTTATTATCGTTTCTATTATTTTGATCATTGTTTCTGTGTAGTGATGGTAGTGATGATAGTAAGGTTGTCGGTAATAATGGTGGTAGTGATAGTAGTAATGATGACACACTGGAAGAAAAATGATATTCAATCAATGACATGTTTGTTTGTCGCACTAAACGTCATATTCAATATCGTTCGAATGCAAATACAGTTGGTTTAATATCATGTGCTATTGATTGGTGCACTATAAACTTGAATAAATTTTATATAATATTATTACAGAATTTATAGTAATGCTATTAAATAGTACAAATATTTTATCATCTGTTTTTGAACGTTTTTGAACTGTTTTTGAATTCCACTTTCATAATAACAAAAGCACGCGCTATTGATTCAAAGGCATATTTCATCGTTTAAAATATATCCACCTATACAAACTGTAAATACTATTTAATAATTTAACAGATTTTTTTTAAATAATGGCAACAATTATTTCAAACTAACTAAAATTTGTTCAATAAAATTGTATCAACCCTACATCTCGACACAAAAAATGTAATTTTATAATTTATTAGTAAATCAGAGGTTTAGGTCCTATATGTACTTAGGGGCTAAAAAATTTACAAGACCCCTTAAATTCAATCCAAAAATTATACTTTCAACAAAATTAAATTCAATAGCCCTGACGCTAGTGGGTCAATGGTTTTTTTTTCTCAATGCAGTAACGATGATGCGATAACAATTATAACGAACAATCAAAAGAAGATTGAAAATTCGAATCCAGAACATTCATTGACCGTTCTTTTGAAAAAGGGCAAATTCTCTCAAATATCGAGGTTTTTCACGTCATGATCGAATCTTGATCAGGTCAATCTACGCCCACAGTTGCCTCGTTCGCAGTTCATCTTCGTCAGTTGATTGCAGACAAGCAGTCGTATAGTATCACCCCGACTTCTCGTCATTAGGCAGTGACCGTCCACTGGGCATACCGGTCCCTTCCATCCACAATTCCCCTCACCCTCTTTTTTTTCTTTTTCTTTTTTAAACTGTCCCCTTTTAACACACGAGCGCGGGAAATGCCGACAGTTTAACGTACGATTAATTCTCTCAGACCAAGGTGAACGTCCACTCATTCGATGGAGCGGCGTCAAAGGGATTCGGTAGCTGATCAAGAGACGATTACACTTCTCTGCTAACGAGTATAACCTCGTAACACATTGAGAATCCCTTCGCGATATGGGTGGTCGTCGCTCCGCCGATCAACGTGGAAATGGAAATGTCGAAAAAAGGGGAGAAGAATAAGAAGAACTATTAATTACAGATTTGATGGAATCATCATGTAATTGTTTCATCAACATTATTCGAAGTATTATTCTTTTCATTGTTTAGCCGAACCTAAAAAGGTGATACGATCTTGAATGATTTGATCATAAAATCGTAATTCGTAAGATTTAATGATTATTTAAGATCGTATCGCCTTTTAGGTTCGGAATCTGGATGAGTCAGGACCGAATCATCTATCGGGTTAAGCTTTACAATCATTTAGGATCGGATCATCGTTCAGTTTGGAATGAATGACGATTCGAGATCGAATTATCGTTGACATTAAAAGCTTGATGATTCCGAACAGGATCGTCATTTAGATTTTTATGACTCAAAGTGGAATCATCATTCAGACTCAAACTTTGACGACTCAAAATCGAATCATCATCTAGTTTCAAGCTTTGATGATTCCGAACAGGAGCATCTGTAACAAGGCACTTGTTACTGGGATATTAGCGATTTGACTTTGGCGGAAAAGTCAGTGTGTTGGTTGGTATCTCTTTCTTAAATTTCTAAAATTTATTTGATTCTGGTTGCCACGATTACGCTCATTGTATTTTCTGGTGGAAAATAAAGGCAAACTGTTATTTAATTGTGCGTGTTATCTTTTGTGTTGTTAGATTTGTGTGAGCATATTCCACAGGAAAATCATATTTGGCGTCGCGGGTAATTCGTTTCATAATTTTCTCTTTATTTTCATCGTCCTAGCATCATCGGTCGTCTTGGCGGGAAGTCTCCACACTCCGAGGAAGTATTGTCTTGGTGTTGTTGTGAGTCGAGTTGTTTTTGGGTAAATATTACAGGAAAGTGAAACAACGAATGGTTTAGATGACGAACCGGTCGCACATCATTTAGATTTTGATGACTCAAAGTGGAATTATCATTCTGACTCAAACTTTGACGACTTAAAATCGAATCATTTAAATAATGATTGCATTGATGATTAGATTTAGACTTTGATGATTCAGAACCAGATCATCATTGTTGCTACAAACATCAAAAATGTTATTCGGTGTAACATTATTCCATAGTCAAGTATATGGAGCACGTGACAACTGGATAACATAGCCTTAACGGAATCTGAATAAACAAAAGAGAGTCTATTTTCATTAAAAGAGTTACCCTCTTCTGAATGTTGGAAAATGAATCTTGTCGAATCGTGCAATGTTCCTTGGACTAGAGAACAGCTGGGCTTGAGCGAACACAGGGAAGTGAGATGAGAAACAAGTGCCCGTGTACAACTTGGGTACCTAGTTACATAGCGTCTACTGACTAATGAACCTTTACAGTCACCTTCTGTCGGACTCGCGAGAGTACTCGGGTAAGTTTATTGCTGATGCTAATTCACCAGTCCTGGCAATTAGCAGCTTCAGCTCCAACTACAGTTGCGCACACACACACAAACACACAAACTGAATATGTATGTGGATGCGATCATTGATCCACCAGAGCGTCCGTCTGCCGTTTCTACAACGATATCATTAGTAACGCACTAATTACGATGCGATCAATTCTAATCAGTCGATAATATTTTGTCATTTCGGGTTGATTTACCTCGGAATGATGATAATGATAATGATTTTATCAGTTTTGAGTGTGAAAAATTGGTGGGTAAATTTGGATTGGGGTGTTCTTGATATTTATTTTTTCTGTTTTTATTTATTTGAAAGGACCCCGCAGGATTTACATTAATTTTGGCGCTCAGTCAATTTTTCTGTAACTTTGAGATTTTATAGTTTTTGATATTCTAAATAATAACTTTGAAATAAAATGTTACAAAAGAAATCCACTGGGAGACAAAATTAATGTAAATTCTGCGGGGTTCTTTGCCATTTTTTATTTGCTCTTTTTTTGTTTCTATTTCTCGTTTCCATTTTTTACGTTTCTTTTTCATTTCCTATTGTTTTTATTTCTTTCTTTTGTTATTCTACTTGCATAATTCTTCTTTTCGGTTTTTACTTCTTTCTCTCTAAATCTGCATTAGTAGAATTCTACTAAGAAATAGTAAAATTTTACTAATTTTCAGTAGTTTTCATGAACGACTTTTCATCTCTTTAATTAGTAGAATATTAATAATTTTTAGTAGTTTTTTATCTTTTTAATTAGTAATGTTTTAGTACATGAAAAAAAATCACCTGCAGCGAATACTTTCGCTATTTTAGCGTAACTTATATCGCTGTTCCAGTTAAAGATTTTTTTCGTGTACTAATGTTTTAGTAGACTTCTACTAATTGAAAATCACTAAATAAATAAGCGAAACTGTTTTATTGACTATTAATAAACTAGTTCTAATAATTGTTAGTAAAATTCTACTAAACAATTAGTAAAGTTCTACTAACAATTAGTAAAATTTTACTATTTGTTAGTAGAATTATTACTAAATCATTTAGTGGACGACTTTTCACCATTTCTTTAGTAACTTTTTACTAATTCAGATTTAGAGAGCTCTTTCTACTTTCCCATTTTTATTTCTTTCTTTCTACTTTTCTGTTTTTGTTTCCTATTGTTTACACTTTGATTTTTCCACTTCCTACTTTTTTACTTCTACTTACCATTTTTCTGTTTCTCCTTTTTTTTGTTTCCACTTCCTACATTTCTGTTTCCATTTTTTACTTTTTTGCTTTTATTTCCTATTCTTTACACTTCTTACTTTTTGTTTTACACTTTCTATTTTTTTATTTCCACTACCTTCATTTGTGTTTCCACTTCTCATTTTCCTCTTTTCTTCTATTTCCTACATTACTGTTTGAATTTATTTATTTTCTTTACACTTTCTAATTTTTTGCTTCTATTTCTTAATCCTTCCACTTATTTCTTTTCTAATTTTATTTCCTATTGTATCCATATCATTTTTTTCACTTGCTACTTTCCTATTAATTCTACTTCTTACTTTTTTTCTTTGCTTCCTAGTTTTCTACTTTTGTTTTCTATTGTCTCTTTCCATAATTCTATTTTTTATGTTAACTCTTCCCTGTTTCATTTCCATTTTCTAGTTTATTGTTTTTATTTTATATTCTTTTCACAATTTTCTTTTGTTTTTCCACTTCCTGCTTTTTTTTACTTTTACTTCCTGTTGTTCTTACATTATTTGTTTCACTTTCTACTTTTTTATTTCCATTTTCTACTCTTTCTGCACTTCCTACTGTTGTATTTACATGTTCTTTTCCACTTTCTACTTTTCAGTGTCTACATCCTATGTTTTTATTTCTACTTCCTTTCAAATATTCAGTATTTCATTTCCTACGTTTTTCTTTCCTTCTTACTTTCTTCTTCTTTTTCCTTAACACTTCCTGATCAATAAAATTTTCCCTATTTTACTGTTATTCTCCTATTATTCTTTCATATTTTCCTATTTACACTTACTATTTCATATTTTCTATTTCTACTTCCTACATTACTATTATTTTCTTATTTTTCCTTCCCAAAATTCTATTATTTACACTTCTTACGTAGAAATTCAAAAGTGGGAAGTCGAAAATAAAGAAAAATTAAAAGTAGAAAACTTTGTTGAGTAAAAAATTAGTAGAAAAAAAGTGGAAAGTGCGAAATTAAAAATAGACAGTGAGATATATTAAGTAGAAAATACGAAGTAGGAAAAAATAAAGTAGAAGTATTAAGAAAGAAGTAAGAAGTAGAATGAAACGTACAATAAGAAAGTAGATATAAAAATAAAAAAGTAAGAAGTGGAAGCAGACGTAAAAGGTAGAAAGTGTAAGTAAAAATAAAAATAGGGATTAAAAATAAACGTAGAGAAAATAGGAAGTAGAAAATGTAGAATTTTCTACTAGTACTACTACTACTCTTCCTCTGAAACTAATAAATAATTCACCCCCACATAAATTAAAACAAATTAAAAACGATTAATGCGATAATAGAACAAAACTGTTCTGCTGCATCGCGATGAACTTTTCCTGACGTATGAATCCAGACTTGCCTTCGTGTGAGGTCGATTAAGATCTTGTATACCGGACTTTAAAAAAGAGACGTTCCGATGTATCTCGATGATACAACACGCCGCATCTTCAAGGGAGGGTGAGGGGTATGAGGTCGCAAAATGCGTATATTCACGAACCGGTGAAAATTAAAGACGAGCACGATAAATACCTCGCAGTCCGATCAAAATGAATAATCTGCGTCTCGATGAACAGACGAAGATTGGGGGAGGGGGTGTGCTTTGGTAAAGGGAAGGGCAAAAAAAGAGTTTTGATTGCCGGTTATTAAAGAAAATTGAGATAAATTCATCTTTAATATTCGTCTCTTCAATAGTGGTTCCAAGAGATGAGAGACGATTTTCTACAAGAGAGAAAGAGAGACAGAGAGAGAAAAATTGTAATCATTCGTCCGTTAATTTTGCGCCACAAACTCCATTATTTATAGCCTTTTAAGTTGGTAAATTAAACACATGTGTGGCTCTTGACTTTCATTTGGCTTTAATTATAAAAAAACGGGTTTTTTATTCATCGAATATGTCAAGAAATGAGAATGAAAAAAAAATAATAATAATAATCAGGTTACGCGTTCCTATTATTCTTAAATACAGTATTTCAAAATAAATTCTATTTGATTTTTATCTCATCGCCAAAATCTTTGCCAATTTGAAAATTAGTCGCATTTATCTACAAGAAGACTGAAGAAGTCTTCAATTATTTTAAGTGCCACTCAAGGTTTCTTTTTTTTGCGCCAACCCCTTTTTTATGATACAATTTCTTTAAGTTATTTTTAATTTTTGGCAGAAGAAAAAGATTGCGAAAAAAATGTAGACATTTCGAAAGTTACCTTCTAGCAGTGAAGAAAAAAATAATGGGCGATTTTGTTTTTTTTTGCGCAATTTACGAAAGTGAGAATGAAGTGAGAAACTTGGGTTTTTATCTCCTCACTTTGGATGTACATTATCGTCACTGGCATCGGTAGTTCTCGCCAAGTGTGGACGAATGAGGTCCAAACCTGGTGCATTTGGAATTACAAGGTGTGCTTCGTTTCCCCTTTTTTTTGACTGAGAAAAAATAAAATGGGAACTGGGAACGATTATTACACTTGTTGACTTAATTAAGACAGTGGCTGACGTGGAGAAATGTTTACACACATAACAGAAACGTGACTGAACAATTAATGAATAGTAGTTTTTTTGAAAGCTGTAAATATATTTCCTTTTTCTTGACCATCGTTTCAAGTAAAAGTTCCCTCAACATTTTGTTCTTTCTACTTTTTTACATGTTTTCAACTCGAATTAAAATTTGTAATAAAGTGAAAATTTGAATGAAATTTAACTACAGAAATGAAATTACAAATTGAAAATTAAAATATGAAAATGAAAACGAAAAAGGAGATAAAAGGGAAAACAAAAAAAGAAAATAAGAGAAAATTAATTGAAAATTACAAAAAATATACAAGACATCACTTAAATTTCTCCACCTGTAAAAAATATACTCTTCTCGTCAGAAATTATCAGAATATCTAAGTGTTATTTGCACTATGGCGAAAAGAAAAAAGAAAAAAAATGCATTCCCCCCTCCCCCTAACATAACGTAAAGTGTCGACAAGATTTAGTTACAAAAAGAAGGGAAAAAAAATCAGAGAACCGTTAAACGATTCTCGTATTATTTTCCTGGAACAAAGGAATATTCACTGGAAGCAATTTCGCGACAAAAAGTCGTGTCCTCATCGTTATCGAAACAAGAGGTCATTGCAGATACAAGAGTGCGATATGCACTTTTGCATGTATCCTACAAGGAAATAATAATCGTAAACTACATGTCAGAGAGAAATAAAGAGAGAGAGAGAGAGAGGGAGAGTTTGTGTAATATTTACCATAGAAAAAAAAAGATTGACAAGGAGAATTTCTAAACAAGTGTGTTCCCTAAACGTTTTGACAAAATTATCATCTCTCTTTTTCTCACTGGATGTGATTCCCCCTTTTTTTTGTCCTGTTTCTCTCCCAAAAAAAAAGAGAGGCGAGCTTTACAAACATTGGATGACAGGCGCGTGGCCTTACAGGGCGGCAGCGACATTTACATTTACAACACCGCAACTACCTTATACGATCATTCAGTAAGCATCTGATGACATTCTTTTTTACACGCTTGTCAAACGAAACGCGTTTCAGTAGCAAAATAAACACCTTGCGAGACTCCCACTTACAGTAGCTTTAGGTGGCTGACACTTTTTCAATGTACTTGTCACTTTCTAAAAAGAAAGGTCTCATTTTAATTTTTCGGTTGAGAGAAGGAAAGAAAAAATGTTTGAAAAAAAGTTTTAGTTTTTAAATTTTTAAAGAGGGAATTTTTTGGGTAATTAAGAGTTTTAATTTTATACACCCAGAGATCAATTGCCCTGATTGGAAGTTTTATTTACTTTCTAAGCAGTTTTCTTTATTACAGCATTGACAATTTTTTATGTTTTATTTACTAGTATTTTCTATTTTTAGTAGTTTTAATGTAGTTTCAATGTAGTTTCAATAATTAGTAAATTAAGAGAAAAGATTTTTTATTCTTGTGGACAATTTTTGTCTATTTATAATAGTCTTAAAATAAAAGAGTATTTACACTTTATATATTATTAGTAATTTAAACCATTAATAGCTTAAACTATTAATTGTACCCATTAGTAGTTTCTGTAAATAGTAACTGCAATAATTATTTATAATTTCAATTATTTATATTACTAATTTATAAATAGTAATTTCAATTATTATTAATTTAGCCATTATTAATACTAGCCATTAAGGCTAGTATTTTCTAAAAACAGTCATTTCAATTCTTATTAGCATCAATGATCAATAGTTCCTATAAATAGTCATTTCAGTAATTCTAGAATTTTCTATATAATAATTTTAATATATAATTTTATAATAATTTATAATAATTTATAATATTTTTTTAATATATAATAATTTTCTATATATAATAATTTTAATTGTTACTATTTTTTAATATTTCTCATTTGGAATATTACTTTTTAAAATTTTTTCTCGTTTTCATTGTCACTAGTTTCGATTATTACTATAGTTCACAACAACTCCTGTTTTTCATTTTATATCAATAAATTTATATTAGTATTAGTAGTTAGAATTATTTTTGATTAGTTCCATTATTTATTACTATTTTTAATTGCAATGATATGTATAGTTCCGATTTCTAGTATCAATTATTTTTTGGTTTTTGCAATTGCAAGTTTTAATTACTAGTTTCAATTAGGCATCTTTCTACTAGATTTAATTTTCAGCTGCAATTTTTAGTTTTAATTTTCAGTTTTAATTACTAGTATCAACAACTACTTTCTAATTTCAATTTCTAATTTTTATTATCAGTGACAGTAATCGTTTTTTTTGCTAGTTTTAATTTCTAGTTTTAATTTTTAGTTGCAATTTTTACTATCAATTTGTAGTTTCAATTACTACTTTGAATTTTATGGTTTAAATTACTAGTTTCAATTTTTTATTTTAATTATCAATGTTAAATAATCATTTCTTTTACTAATTTCTATTTTTAATTTGTATTATTTTAATTTAATTTTCTACTTTTTCTAGTTTTAATTTTTAATTGCAATTTTTACTATCAATTTGTAATTTCAATTACTACTTTGAATTTTATAGTTTAAATTACTAGTTTCAATTTTTTATTTTAATTATCAATGTTAAATAATCATTTCTTTTACTAATTTCAATTTTTAATCCATATTATTTTAATTTAATTTTCTATTTTCTCTAGTTTTAATTATCAGTGTCAATTATTGGTTTCAATTATATTACTAGTTTAAATTTATAATTTTGGCAGGAAGTAACTTTTTCCAAAATATTTTTCCTAACCTATTTTTTCAAAACTGTTTTTTCCAAAAAAAATTCCAAAAAAATGATTTTCCAAACCACATTATTCCAAGGAATGATTTTATAAAATTTGAATTTTTCGTATTTTTGTATTTCATGGGATATTCGTCATTGTTTTTCAAATTACTATTTAACATAACACAATCAACTGACAGTAGCAACTGTCAACTTATTTTTAGTTGCAATTAGTAGCTTGTTTAGTATTTTTAATTATTATTTACAATTTATATTGTTAATTATTACACCGAAAAAAACATAATCTCAAAGTGAGAAGAAAATTTCACTTAACAATTATTTTTACATTTTATATTAAATATACGAATATTCATCTACTAGAAAAAATATTTTTTTTGTACTTGAAAGTTTTTTAACTAAAAGATAAATTTTAATCTTTCTTCTTTAAACGCAGATTGAAACTGGTTAAAAAGTGACAATTAATAACAAAATATATAAGAAGAAAATCTCTTCAATTTGAAAGAAAAATTTTAGTGACCATATGTACACTGAAAAAAAATTTATTTGATTCAAATAACCGATTATTTGACTATTATCAAATAAATATTTACTTAAGTCAAATAATTTTTATTTGAATCAATTAAGTAATATTTACTTCAAATATTGAAATATTTGATTCAAATACAGTTTATTTGATTCAAGTAAAAATTATTTGATTTAAGTAAACACTTAAAACACTTAAAAGTTGGTTATAAATAATTTAAAATCAATCACATTTTATGTTTGAATAAAATATATGGTTTCTTTAAAAAAACCGAAAAATATGTTTCAATTAAAGTTAAATATGTTTGACTGTATAGCAAAAATATTTTAAGTTTGATTTAAACAAAATATGTTTGAATCAAATATATTGTTTTCTCAGTGAATATTTATTTGATAATAGTCAAATAATCGGTTATTTGAATCAAATAAAATTTTTTTTCAATGTAAGAGAAAACAAGTGCTACGAAATATGAGGAATCGTCTAAAATTAAAACTGTATTTTTAGTATTTTTTTCGATTATGAGTATTAATTGTTAATTTCAATTATTAGTCTCAATTACAATTTTAAATTACTCTTTAAATTCCTTTCTTCCATTATTACTGTGAATTACTACTTTTGATTGTAATTTTCGGTCTATTCACTAGTTAAATTACTACAATTTGCAATTTGTTATTACAATTTTCAATTACTTACTTCAGTTACTAGAATTGTTGTTAGTTATTTTTTTTATAATACATAAAATTATAAAAGAATAAATATTAGAATTTAATTACTATTTTTAATAGCACTTGGAATGAATAGTCGCTCCATAAATAACTCACAAATTTTAATCAAACAATCAAGTACGGTAGTAATAAACTTTGAAAAAACTTTTACACTCTATCAATAAAAATATAAGTTAATGAAATAAAATCATAAATTAATAAACATTGCTTCATCTTTTAAGAAAGTGTTAGAATAAATTTCATAATATTCAGCTACTGAATATTAAAACTAAAGTAATTAAATAATCTCTCGTGTGTATAAAATTTCTATATATAATAATTTCGTGTCCATAAAAACAAAAATGGAATTTCCCCTTTTACTCCTTCTCTTTTTTTTCCCTCCTCAGCACAAAAATTAATGAAACTTCCTAATTGCAAAGGATTTTAATGAAAATTGCACTATGTATACACGATTTTTATTTATAAGTAATCAGAGGGTAGAGATAATGTTAATTTAATACCGACATATATTTATTTCTTTATTTCTCAAGTTTTCATTGATCGTTAAATTGTATAAACTGTTGCGCCTAATTGGCTAATGCTAAAAGTAAATTAAATTTAACTATAAAGGGAAAAGGGGAGGGGAGAGGTTTCTTTTTTTCAGTGAAAAAGAAAAAAATACTATTTTTTTTCCTTCCGGTTCACAGTTTTCGATGTGAAAATGAAAAGTATACATATATGCGATTAGGATGGTTGTGAAGCGTAACTTTGTAACATGTCGAACGTTAAAAGCCGGTTTTACTGTTACTGCTTAGGTAGTTTTTAACTCACGCTGTAGGTTAAAGGTCATCAACGGTAGCGGTCGTTTCACTGTAATTAAGGACCGCCTAAGCCCTCTTATAACCTCTTTCGCTTCAAGCATTATCGAACTAAGGTAATCTCTGTTGATTTCTGACCAGTAATTTAATAATTATGACATGATTCCGTTCATTAAAAAAAAATTCCCGAGTAATTTGTTTTTTTTTCCTTCAACTTTTTTTTTAATGCATATAATGTATAAAGTTTCAGTCTTATAGGATACTTAGGCTCCTATTATTGATAATGAAATTTAAATTTAAGAGATTGAAGCATCAATGTTATTAAAAAAAAATTTCATAACTTTCGAAATGGTTTAACTCAATTTTCATTTTAGATCTCTCACGATAGTTGTGCCATAAAACAATTTCTCATCAGATTGAGGAAAGTATAAAATACACTCAAACAAAAATTGCAAATTAAGAAACTTTGTTTTTTATCTCTTCTCTACGTAAATATAAATAAAAAATGAGAAAAAATTTAAGAACAATAATTGAACAATTAATTACAATTTTTAATTGAAATAATCAATAATATTAAAAATTCTTAATTCATAATTAATATGAAGTAATAAAAAAAATAGGTAACAAAGTAAATAAAATCTAAACTAAGTTTATAATTTCAATAATTAAAAAGAATTAGAAAATAATAAATAAGTAAATTAATAAAATTAAATTAAAATGATTTAAAAAATAATAATAAATAAAAAATATAAAAAACGAATATGAAGAGAAATAAAATTCAAATACAAAAAATTTTTTTTATGCCTAATTAAAATTTTGCCTCGTTATAATTACAAAGTATTTTGATGAACTTGAACATTACGTCATGACGTGAAACCAAAAAAAAAAAACTGGAAAAAAATTACTAGACGCACACGCCTATACAATAAATTGCTTCAACAGAAAAAAATTCTATTTTTTGCCAGAATGATTAGCCTTTTTTCTGCGAAATAATTTGAGGGCACTGACATACATTTTTGTTTGATGAAATGACTGATTGGTTTTTTTTGCCTCATAAAAAAAGAGTAGAAAAAAAATTGACTGGAGTTTGTAATTGCCCGTTGACACTTTTAGCTCATTTATATACTGTGGATACGAAATTATTTTACACATGCACACACACACACACATATATTCGTTCCAATAGTTTTGAATTTTATTTCTATTTAATGACTTTCAGAACAGTTATTTTTCTGTCATTGAGAAAAAAAATTTATTTTTTAAATTGACGTTTAATGAAAAATGTGTTTTATATTTGAAATATCAGGATAGACAAATCCTTGACATGACAGAAAATTTATTTTGAGATGACATGCACGTTTTTTATTCCATTTATTATTGTATATTTATAATATTGAAAGTGTCAATATTTTGTTAAAACTTCTCTTATTATGTGTGGAGAATAATTATATTAAAATGGATTTAATTTTATTCTATTTTTAATAATATTGTGAAACGCTTATTGACAGTGTTTTTATTTTTTTATTTTCTATATTTATTCAACAGTAGTTTTTTTTATAGAGTTTGTTCATAAAAATAGTAATTAATATTAATAATAATAATAATAAATATTTTATTTAATTATTTAATTTTTCATTACTTCTTTATTTGGCAATCTGTTTTTATAATTAAAATATTTTTTATTTATTATTCATTTGTTTACTTTTTTTATTTTCTTGGATATTTAATTTTTATTCTTGTACATTATTTATTTATTCGCAAAAGTAAACGAACCATTTTTGTATTCATTTATTATTTAATAATTATTGCATAATGGAGAATTGTTTCTTTATTTTGTAGTAAATCTCGAAGAAATTTATTTATAATATTTCGTACATGTAATTTATATTTATATTGGTAATTATGATATTTCATTTCTATATCATTTTTATTGATCCAAGTTATTAAAATAGCTTTTACTGTGAGAAACCGCGGCAGAAATTCACGTGAAATGCGATATTCTTGTGAATAAATAAATGTGAAAATTAATCCATAAATTTTATTTAACAATTAATTTTAGCAATTTGTTTAAAAATAAAGTTCAAACAAATAGTTGAATAAATAAATTGTTTAGTAAATAATGATCTAAGTAGTTGAGTAAATAACGAAACATATAAATAATGGAATAAATAAATAAATACGTAACTTAGTAATTAGATTAATATCTAACAAATAACTAAAAATTTTTTTAATAATAATCTTGTATTAATGATTGAAGCTACAAACAAATATTTGGTTAAAAACAAAAAACTAAATAAATATTTAAACAAAGAGTTCTTTAAAACAAATAACGAAGTAAATTGTTGATGTCGTCAAGTAACTAAATAATTATTTGAATAAATTGTTCTTAAGAACAAAAAATAATTGATTTGTTGTTAAAACTAAATAATTGAATGAATAAATTTTATACACAATAGGTACGCATTTTAATTTGGTATTTAAACAAATATTACTACGGAAAAGAAATACTTTATTGCATAATAAAATGCAATAATTCAATTTTTATTAGCAATGAATAAAAATAATAATATATTGGCAATTTTTTTTTGTCATTCCACGGAAATCATGGAGTAAACAACTATTTCTGAAACATGACAATTTCTTTATCTTTATGTGAATCGAGTACACGAACATTCCATTTTGTAGTTTGCAGATCAATATAAGTGTAAAAGTATATGGGTTTCATTCTCACCAGTTGGTTTTATTTTGTTCTAGATACCTTTTTAAGTTTGTCGATAAAAAAAGTGTATAAATAATAATGTCAATTTCTAGATTTTCACTTTTTTACCCCAATCTCTCTCTCTCTCTCTTTTTCCGCATTATTTTTAAGTAGACATTTAATAGACATTATAATTATAATCATTTGACGTGATCTAAAGTGTATTATTTCACAAATGTGCGAATACGTTTCTTCAATATTGTCTATAAATGTAAGCAATTTTTGAGTAGAAAAAAATTTTCAAACTAGAGAGTATATTCGTATATACTGATTAGTGCAGACATTACTAAATTGGAGCTGCCTTTCATCTTTTTGCGCTATGCATATGGTTACATCAGAATAAACATGTTTTATGGTAAATTTAAATAAGATATGCATATTTAGCTCAAGATCAGTTTACAACATTTTTGTGTTTGTATGTGTATAAGAACGTTACTTTTGACATTGTTGCTGATTCTTGATAGTCCATACATAAATTTACTTCCTTTTTCAAAATTAAATAACTTTTCTTGTTGAATGTGAACTCTCAAGGATATTTCAGATGCGTAATTTCTTTAGATTTTATGCTTTAGATTTTAATTATAAAAAGAAAATACTTTTTTCGTAAGAATTAGTGCATTTTTTCTTTATATTTGTTATAAATTAATACAATTTTTTGTGAATTTGAACAGTTTTTGTTTCACCTAGTAAAAAATAATAATACAATATTTTTGTCAAGATATTGTTTTAATGAATCGGAAACATTTTTGTTATTACGAAATTAAGACAACTGCAATATTTTTTAACGAATTAACTAGTCTTTTTGCTGTAAATTAATATTTTTTTCAATTGTAAATTAATTCAATTTTTCCAACGAATTAATAAATTTTTTTCTATTTTTCCAACGAATTAATAAATTTATTTTCAATTTGGTATAAATTAGTATAATAATAATTGTCGTAAAAAAATTACTATATATTTTTTAAATTAACATGTACTTTCTTAAAATGTTCTAATTTAATGCAAAAATTCTATTTCTGTTTCAGGTGAGTTTCCATATTCTTTGTAATTATCATAAAAAAATCGTGAGTACTTTTTAAAAATTATTTCTAGTATTATAATGTGTATTTAAAATCCAATATATTTTTTGAAATAATATTAAAGAACCTACAAAGGAGAAAATTATTATTATTAATATTAATAATAATATATAAACTATTATTCTAATTTTTCTTATTTTTATCATTACTTTTTTTATTACTGAAAAAAGTGTTCTAAATTTATACTCAAACTTGTATTTCAGAACACTAGCAAAATTAGTATTTCAAATTACTTTTCTGATTTCAAAGCATTACACAAATAGTATTTTATAAACTTATATTCAAATTAATATTAAAAACCGTTTTTAATTATCGATTTGAAATAATGGAAAATTGTTATTTTAAAATAATAACGTAAATAGTATGTCAAATAAATATTTAAAATAGTAATATAAAGTAATATTAAAAAAAATTTGAAGTAATATTAAAAATATTTAAAAATAATATTAAAAATATTTGAAAATAACACGGAAAATAAGATTTGAAAAATATAAAAATAGTCTTTAATAGCATTTTGATATAATATTTAAAAATAAGAAAAAAGCAATTACACAATAATATTGCAAGTGGAAATAAAAGTACTGTAATAGCAACTTTTAAAGTGTATTGGAAATATTTTAGAGCAGCACTAATATATCAAATTTCTCGTAATATTTTAAATGCACGACGAGAGTTATCTTCTAATTGAGGTACAATTTAATGATAGCACAACTATTTTATTATAGTTGTTAACTCAAAATGGCGCTTTTATGAGCTCTTGGTTTATTTTCTCGCAATTTTTCGAAAATAACGTCGGTTTACGGTTCAATATTCTTCAAACTCTATACATTTATAAGTCTAAAAAGAAAACTTGACAAGTCACATAATACACTTATACAAAAAAAAAAAATTTTGTCATTTCTTCAAAATAATTTTTTCGATTTTTGGAATTATAAAAGGTAAAAGAAAAACACTTTTTTATAAAATAGACCACGTTTCGGTGGTCTGATCACTTTAATCATCATCAGGTTACTTTAATAAAAAAATTATTGTTCAATAAATACAACACAATTATTTTTAAATATAAATTAATTAAAGCAAATTAAACAAAAATAAAAAAACAATTTTTACCTAATTGAAGTCAAAAAGTAATAAATTAAAACAATAAATAAATAATAAATAAATTAAATGGTTGTAATAGAATTTACTGAACATTTAATTGTGATTAACATTTACTCTAATGGGTACAAAAAAAATTTTTTTACAAAAAATAAAATATTCTGTTTACCAAAAAGTTAAAGCATACACCCAGAGAAATGGTATATTTGTTTCAGAACCAACTAAACATTTTATTTGTTTCAAATAAATTTTATTTACTTTAAATAAAATTTTATTTAACTCAAATATATGTTTGATTTATGTCAAATATAAATTTTATTTAAAACAAATAAAAAGTCTAGTTGGTTCTGAGACAAACTTACGTTTATTTAAGGCAAATAAAATATATTTGGTTTGAATAATAATTTTCTCTGGGTGTAAAGATATCAAATTTGGCAGATAATTATTTTGTAGCATAATTATTCGCCAAAGTAAAAAATTTCTGCAAAGCGAAAAATTTCAAAGTAATTTCTTTCTCCAACTGTGCAAAAATTTCTTTTCCGGGTTTCGAAAAAATAATCCCACAAAAAAGAGGGTTTAGTGAAGGAAAAAAAAGGAAGGTACACGCGCGTAAAGTTAATTCGTCTTTGCGAGTGAAAATTGAAAATGAACTTTTATGTTTTCTCTATATATATACATATAATATGTGTAATGCGGCACTTGCGAAGAGAGAATCCGTATCCATGTGCGTGACACGCCTTGCGCGTAAATTATGCCCGTTGGCTTTTTTGCCCCCAGCTATATGGTAATAACAATAATTACTTGGATTTTAACGAGGATAAACCGCAATATGCGATATGGGAGGGTACGCGCGATCATTTTCAAGTTATCCTCTGCCGAGGAGGACGGCTTTCACTCTTTTATTAAATGTCATTTCGCGCGCAATTCGCTTTCAACATTAGGAAATCGTGTGCCACTTGGCTCTCTTAAAACGATAAATACCCGTACACTGAGTCTCTCTCTCTCTCCCTCACTCTCTTTTGTAAAGACTGCGGAAATGCTCGAACTCTGAAAAAAAATCGCTTAAAATCCATTCAAGTGAAAACAATGACGTGGAATTTATTGCTGTCGGAATTATCACGCGTTTATTATTAATGTTGGTATAATAATATTAATATACAGAAATTTAGAAATTTAACATTTTTTTATATAAATTTTTTAAACCGTATTTAGATTACAATTAGATTACAATTAGTAATACAATTAAAATTCAAAAAAATAAATGACAATTTTGGCAAAATTGCAAAGTGATTTTTTCTTCCAGAAAGAGAGTCAAAAATGACACTTTACGATTTTTTTTCGATATTTCTTTTTAAGCTTTTTTTGAATTGATTATAAAGACGAGATTCATTCGATAGTTTCAATTATCGTCGGTTCGAAGACATCCATCTAGCATTTCCTTTTTTGGTCTGAATGTCACACGATTGGTGACAATGATGGCTCACAATGTAAGAAATCTTTTGCAATGTTGCTTACATTTCTTTAAATGGCACAGTGCTTGATTTGCATCGAGTTTCTCTGGGGTATTCAAAATAGATAGTCGATTTTTTGCAGACGCTTTTCTTGATTGGAGATCATTATTCTACAATCGAAAATTTTTTTTCTAGCTTGGAATTTTTTTTTCTAATTTAGAATATTTAAAAAATAATTTTACCTTCTCGTTTGGTGCTTCTATTTTTTTTGTTGACTTTAATGCTTTTCTATTTTAGTATTTTTGTATATTTTAGTAATTTTCTATTTTTTGAAAGTTCCTGATTTTAGTAATTTTCTATTTTTATTAAGTCCCTATTCTATTAATTTTGCATTTTTAGTAATTCCCTATTTTGGTATTTTTATTTTCACTAGTTTTCTAAGTTTAGTAATTTCATGTTTTTCTACTTTTTAATTTTAGTAATTTTCTATTTTAATTTTTTTTATATTTAGAGCTTTTCTGTTTTTCATAATTCCTTTTTCACTACTAGAGTAATTTTCTATTTTAATATTTTTTAATATTTAGAGCTTTTTTTGTAATTCCTTTTTTAAAACTAGAGTAATTTTCTATTTTTCTACTTTAGACTTCGCACTTATCTACTAAAACCTACTATTTACTACTTTTTTTAAATTACGCTACTATTTAGGTACTATTTTTAGATTTCGGCCACTAAAAGCTACTATTTGTGTTTTTTTTAGTAATTTAACTACTTTAAATTTGCTAATACTAGAAAACAAAAAACTATTCTCAAAAATTATAATCAAAGTCTTTGAAACGATTCAATGATTTTCGAAAAATATTTGAAGTTCAAATTATTTGCATCAAATTTCGCCTTTAAAATTCAATTATTTAACAAAAAATTGATAAAATTCTTCCAAAATTCAATTTTTTTTATAAATAATAAAAATTTTACAAGGATTCAATTAATTTAGAATTATCAGATTCAACAGAATTTCGAAATAATCAATTATTAAAAATGAAATTTTTATATTTATTATATTTCAAAAAAATTAATTATTTGAAACAATATTTATAAAATTGTTATAAAAAATTGAATTACTTTAAAAAATAACAAAAAATTTCCACAGAAATTCAATTTTTTAAAAATATTTTAATAAAATTTTTCACAATAATTCAATTATTTTCATAAATTATAAAATTCTTCTTAGGAGTTCCATTACTTTAAAAAATAGTAATAAAATTTCATGTAATAAATTTCAATTGTATTTAAAAAATTATTATTAATTCAATAATTTTTAATATTCTACTATTTTAACAAAATTTTACAAACGAATTCAATTGCTGAAGAAAAATTTGTATAATATTCTACACGAACATTCAATTATTTTCTCGAAAAAAAATAAAAATTTCTATTTGAATACATTTTTTTGAAAAAATCAAATGTTTTAAAATTTGTCATTAAATCCGTAGCAGTAATTGGATTATTTGTATAAATTTAAAAATTCTTTTCAAGAATTTAATTATTTTTGTAAATAAAACCATTTTTAGAATTCTCCGCGTAGAAACACATTTCCAATTAAATTTTCATACAATAATTTAATTATTCTTTTTGATATTAATAAAATTCTTCTCAAAAAATTCAATTATTTATGAAGAAATAATTCTTTCAAAGAATTCAATTATTAAACATAAATAACAAAATTTTTCCCGAAAATTAAATTATTTTGAGGCATTTATAGGTAACATGTTTTGCAAAATTCAATTATTTTCATAAATAATAATATTCATCACAAGAATTAAATTGTTTTTATAAATAATGAAAAGCTTTTTAGGAATTGAATTTTTTTATATATTAAATTTTAATAAAATACCACACAGTTATTCAATTATTTTGAAATATTTTAATAGAATTCTTTGTAGAATGTAATTATTTATAAAAACTTTTCTAAATTCAATGGTTTTTAAAATTTTTTCAAAATTTGCAAACAAAATTGAATTATTTAAAAATTTTGTTGTAAAAATCTTCGTAAGAATTGGATTTTTTCATGAATAATAACAATTTCTGAAAAATTTAATTATTTAAATAAGAATTTGCATAAAATTAGTCGAAAGGAATGAATTATTAAAAAAAAACTTTTTTGTGCTTTGCGAAAATTAAATTTTTTATAAATATTGAAATTCTTTCATGAATAATAAAATTCGTTGAAGGAATTTAATTTATTAGTATTAGAATAAGTAAGGAGTAAATATTTTTTATAAAAATTAAGAAAAAGTCAGGAAAATAAAATATAGAATGGAATTTTCGTCAGTTTTATAAAGTTCCTTAAACGTTGTTTTTGGTCGTGAAGTTTAATTTTTCTGTAGCTACTTTTTTAACTACTTTTTTTAGTCTGAAAGCTACTTTTTGCTACTTTTTTAAAAATTGTCGAGTGCGAAGTCTGCACTTTCTATTTTTAGTAATTTCCTATTTTGGTATCTCATAATTTTAGTATTTTTTTTCTTTTTACTTTTAGTACTTTTGTCACTTATCGTTTATCTTATTTTAATTGCAAGAAATTGCTTAAAAATTGGTAGAAAAATTGTTGGTGTTTTTTTCAAATGAAGTATAAATATTCGAAATTCTGAAATCAAGTGATAGAATGATTTTAACTGTATAGTGTAAATATTTTCGATTTGAGAATATTTTCCTCATTGTTGCTTTAATTGCACTTTGTAAATTTGCAAACGAGCAGGTGCACGAGTCACTTATTTGCATTTCCTATACAAGCGTGCTGGAGTGTGTGTATATTTCTATAGTGACTCGTGCTCATGGTACATAGGAAACTTATGGAGTTACATACGCGAGAGAAACCATTTTGTCGACTGACGTCACATCTTGTCAAGAAGGAGAAATTGAGGAAACGAAAAAATGGGAGAAAAGAGAAAAATGATGAAACAAAAAAAAAGAGAGAAAGAAATAAAAAACGAAAAAATAGAGAGAGATAAAACGAAAAAAAGAAAGAAAGAAAAAAATATGAAGAGAGAAAGCAAAAAACGAGAAAGGAAAAAAATTAAGGAAAAATAAAAAACAAGGAAAATAGAGAAAAAAAAGAAAGAAGATGGAAAAGGGAAAGAGTGAAAAGAGAGAAAATTAAGAAGATAGTGATAAGAAAGAAGCAAAAAGGGACGAAAAGAAAAAGCAGAAAAAAGAGTAGGAGAAGACAGAAGAAAAAAATTATGGAAAACAGAAAAGACAAAATAAACAGAAAGAGAGAAAAAAGAAAAAGAGGAAAGAAAAAGATAATACAAAAAAACAGAAAACTTCTTTTCTTTTTTTTCCAAAAAGAAAAAAAAAGAAAAATAAATGACAAAAGGAGAAAAAGGAAGAAATATAAAAGATGAAATGTCAGAAGAAGAAAAATCGAAATTGAAAATAAAGAGAGAAAAAAAGAGATAGAGTGAGTGGAAAAAAACTATTGAAACGATTGTTAAATAGAAGAAAAGAAAAAAAAGCAATTTTCACACTGGAAATATTGATGCAAAAATTTTTACAAAAGAACTAAATGTGAGATGAAAAGAGTACATACAGAAAATTTCTATCGTTTATTAGTTGTGTCTATTTTGTAAAGATTTATGTTTGTAGCAAACTGAAAACATACATAATACATATTTAACGAGGAGATCGTCAAGTATCTTAACAGTTATGATGGAGAAACTCAGTGAAGATTTATTTTATTAAATCTTTCAAAGGCGCAAAAAAAGGACAAGTATATACTAAGACGCGAGCGATTTGAAATTTGTATAAAATGAAAGCATTTTGCTTAATGATAATATGACTTTATTGCGAGAAAAAAAAAGTTTTATCGTGTCTTGTAAAACATCTATTAATTTTTTGTCTTTTACCTAATGTTTATTAATTTTTTATACAGTTTATTATTTTTATCATTTATATTCCAGTTTATTTTATTTCTTATTTTTCTATTTGCTGTATTTCTTACTGTTTTATTTATTTTATATATTTATTCAATTCACTTATATTGTTATATTCTTTATTTCTTAATTTTCTATTTGCTGTATTTCTTATATTTGTTTCCTTTATTTTCTACTCTCTAAATCCGAATTAGTAAAAATGTTTACTAATTGGAATTAGTGACTGACTTTTTGCTTTTGAATTAGTAAACTTCACTAATAATAGTAATTTCTACTAACTTATTAGTAAAATTTACTAATTTAAAAGCAAAAAGTCAGCCACTAATTCCAATTAGTAAACATTATTACTAATTCAAATTTGGGAGTATATTTATTAAATTCACTTATATTCTTTAATTTATTTATTTCTTTTTTTTCTATTTTCTGTATTTCTTACTGTTTTTATTTATTTTATACACCCAGAGAAAAAATTTATTTAAACCAAATATATTTTATTTAGCTTAAATAAATGTATATTTGCCTCAGAACCAACTAGACTTTTTCTTTGTATTAAATAAAATTTTTATTTGACACAAATAAAACATATATTTGAGTTAAATAAAATTTTATTTAAACCAAATAAAATTTATTTTAAACAAATAAAAAGTCTAGTTAGTTCTGAGACAAATATACCATTTCTCTGGGTGTACATTTATTCAATTCACTTATATTGTTTACTTTATTTATTTCTTCTTTTTCTTTTATTGCTTTCATTGATTGAATTATTGATTTTTTCACTAAAAATCTATTTCGTTTTAAAATGATTCAAAAATAAAAAAAAAGCAAACAGCTTGTATCGGGAGGAACGTTTTTTTTCTCTTTTTAAAGTGTATGCATATATACGATTGAATCTATATTCTTAGATCGGTAGCCTTCGAGGTTTTGTACTTGATTTTCTCACGGTCAGTGCGCGGACAACGGCTTTAGAAGAAGAAGTAATAGAAGAAGAAGAAGAAGAAGAAGAAGAGAAGTCGAGGGTGATTTCAGGAGATGGATTGGTTGCAACGAGTGAACTTGGTGCTGAGGGTTGACTGATTTGTGTGCACAAGGCCCGTCGCCTTCACTTTACTTAAATGGGAAATAAACGTTACAGTCATAGACACGTATTTTCCATGGAATGAGTTGAGTGCTTTATACTCAATTTTACAAACATTAAAAATTTACATTGCTTCTTCTCTTTTTCTCTTCTTTCTCTTAATTTCCGAAATATTTGCAAAAAATAAATTAAATTCTTAACATTAAGGAAAAAAAATTGTCATATTTGCAAATATAATTGACGATATGATTTGTTTTTCGATTTTAAACGAAATAAAAAATTGAGAAAAATTTGGTGAGTGTTTGTGTGGCGTAATTTTTTTTCGTGATGGGGTCTCATCGCATAACCAATGAGAAACTTAATTGTCGAATTAATAACGTACAAGGAAACTTCGGTCAACTCCCGTACGTATATGTTATGCTTAAACTGCACTGTAGCAATATAGTAAATCGATGTTCTTATTTACACTTAATTGCCTCCGTATATGCCCGATAATTATATTACCAAATAAGCCTATTAATTTCAATTTTTTTTCTCTTCTTTGTTTTTATTTTGATTATTTTTTAATTTTCTGTTTATTTACTGTTTTTTGTTATTGGCCTTTTTTTCAAAATTAAAATTAAGCTTGGCTTTAATTTCATTATTTCTGATTTAAAATGAATATAATAGATTTAATAATTACTGTTAATTAATAATTAAGAATATTAATCAACTAATAATTATTATTTATTTATTAATTATTAATATTATTTATTATGTATTATTATTATTATTAACTAGTAATTATTAATATTTGTTAATTAAAATTGGAAACTAAAAAACATTTATTTGATTCAAACTCAAAAAAACAGTTTACTATTATCAATTAAATATACGTTGGTGAAGTTCACAACGTTTATAATCAACGATTTCTGAAGAAAAATATTTTTTTTAGCAAATTTTTATTAATTTTTGTACAGAAAATAGTGCGTTTAATATTTTTAATAATGATTTACAAAAAAAAAATATTTGTGAACAAAAATGTTTATTCTTTTTGGTAGAAAAAAATTTTTTATTCTTTCAATCGTTGATCATAAACGTTGCAAACTTCACCAACGTTTAAATATTTACTTGAGATAAATAATTTTTATTTTAATCAATTAAATAGTATTTGCTTCAAATACTAAAATTTATTAAATACTATTTAATTGACTAAGATAAAAATTAATTATGTTTCTAAATTTTCGAATGTTTAAAGGAACAATATTTTTTTACTTCTTCTAATTTATATTTTTATTTACAAAAATTTTTTTTCACCTTAAGTGTTTTTAAAAATTGCTGTCGAAAAAAAAAATTAAAATTGAAGAATATTTAGTTTAGAATTAATTTATTTCAATCTAACAAATAATTATTTTTTCGATTAAAATAAATAATTAAAAAAAATTAAAATTTATTTAAATTTATTTAAATTAATTAATTTTAATAGTGAAAATTATAAGTTTGAAATACTTTTAAAACAGAATTTGAAATATTTCAGAAAAATTCTATGGGAAATTTAACTTTAATTTAAATTTTCTTATTTATTTATTTTATATAAATTTATTATTTTTTATTAAAAAATAATTTGTTTTTAGATTAAAATATATTAATTCTAAACTGAATATTGTTTAAATTAAATTTTTTTTCGATAGCAATTTTTAAAAGCACTTAAGGTGAAAAAAATTTCGTACATTTGAAAGTTCGAAACTTTAGCTCCTGAAATTAATTTGTAGAATTTGTGAATTTGGTGAGAAATTGTAAGATGGCTGAAATTGAGATGATTTGAGAGAAATAATGACATTCCACTTTCGCGACTGATTAATGACAGTAATTATAAATTACATGCTTAACAATAATTACAGGTACTATTATAATAAGGAAAATGTGGAAATAGAAGGTTTATTTGTAACCTTGGATCGACCACTCACGATTTCCTTTATTTCACATGCCTTCACGGAGCTTAATTTTTATTACTATTAATGATCCTTTAGAAAAAAAAGTTTTTTTTTCTTACTTTCAATAATTATTATTCAAGCGTAAAGAAATATCTAAGAAAACAATAATTATTTTACAAGAAAACTATTCTTCGTTCGCTGTTCCCATTTTTTTCCTCTAAATTTTGCACTTTCCATCGAATTTTCTTGAAATATTTCAAATTTTGTCCTAGAAATATTAAAAATTTATTATTTTCATTATTTCATTCTTTTTATTGAATTATCTTAGAATTTTATCATTTGCTATTTTATTAATTTAGGAATTTAGAATTTTGTTATTTTATTAATTTAGGAATTTAGAATTTTACTATTTTATCATTTTACAATTATATTATTTTAATTGTATTTGTATTTTCTGTTCATTTATATATTTACACCTTGTGAAATTTATTTACAGAATTTATTTCATAAAATGAAACTCTAAGCATACTATTAATGTTTTTCGTTTCTAGAAAATTTTTCGAATTAATAAGTAATTAATTAAAAATTATAAATGCAAAAAAATATAATAAACAAGTAAAAAACGATAGAAAATATTTTTTTCAATATATTCAATATTTTTGCTAAAAAAAATTAGTTCGACATTTAAATTAACAGTGAGAAGTGTAAAAAATAAAAATATTATATCAATTTTGCAATACAATGACGATAAAGGTTTACCAATATTGTGCATAATATTATTTCGTCATTGATTATAAACGTTTTGAATACGGCCACTAATAAAAAGCAATAAATCAACTAATTTACGAGAATCTAGTTTTAAGCGTCGCTATATAATTACAGCACCTATCTATCCCTTTTACAATCCGTTTTATGTTTCCGGAGGTTCGAAACTTACAACATGGATTGCAAACGTTTTATTATAAGAACTTAAAAACAAAAGTAACGATCGGTAATGTTGTATAGATAGGGTACCATTATTAACACCTCGGATAATTTATATTGAATAAAGTATCGGCTGATATGTTATAATAATCGTGACAGATGACAATAGTTTACGGAGGAAATTCTCTATATAAATAGTGTCATTTTCTATATGGACTTTTTTTCTCTGTAGAGCTTGTCTTCTTCTTTAGGCTTCACTATGGGATAAAAAAAATTTAGAAGCGCTCAGAGAGGACCGTCTGACTAAAATTGACTCTTACTACTCACGGCGCTTATTTGGAGAGTTTTGAACGTTTGGTCTGACTCAAACTGATATTTACTACTGAAATTCGATAGAAAAATTTGATACTAACGACTGACTGTAAATGACTTCGACTACTGATGTAAAATCAGTAGAATTTTGTGTCTGACTGTACTGTATAAAAATTATTTAAACTTTAGTCTGACTGACAATTGTTTTTTCGCTTAAACAAAAATTAGAAGAAATTTCTTGATGGTAAATAACAATTTTGTAAAAAATTCTGTCCTTTTTATATTTGTTATCAATAGTAAAAGAAACTTTTAGTCAAAAAAATTATTTTTCCACTAAAATAACAATTAAAAGAACATTTTTTATTGTAAATGATAGTGAAAGATTCTCTTCCTATTACACAGTAAAACGCAAGGTGTTAAAATAACACCAGAATGGATTAAAATAATCTGCAGCAGTTTAATCCCTCTAGGATTAAATTAACACCAAAAAGGATTAAAATAATCTATTTTGGTGTTATTTTCAACTATTAATAAAATTTTATTATTTAAATAAAACACGAAAGTCGACGATTTGGAGAAATTCAACAAATTTAGCTTCTCCAGGGAGAATAGTAAATTAGTTACTAACTAACTTAGTAACATAGTTACTAAATTCAATTATGTTCAACAATTTTAAAAAATTCTCGTCAAAATTTTAGTTCTCTTAATAAATAAATAAAATTTTTCTCTGATATTCAATTATTTTACAAAATTTTAATAAAATTCTTGTCAAAATTACAAGTATTTTAAAAAGTTTTCTAAAATTCCATAATTTTTAATAACTACAATTTCAATAAAATTTTCCAAAATAATTCCATTTTTAAAAAAATTTTGAATACATTTCTACGCGAACATTTAATTATTTTCATAAATAATAAAAATTTTTATAGGAATTTAATTATTTTCAAATTTTTTTATAAATTTCTTTGCAACAATTCAATTATTTTCATAAATAATAACATTTCTACAGGGATTCAATTATTTTTATAAATAATAAAATTCTTTTAGGAATATAATTTTTTTCGCAAATAATAAAACTCATTGCAGAACTTCAATTATTTTTAATGCAATTTTAATTAAATTCCTCGAAAAATGTAGTTATTCTTAAAAATATTATTAAAATTCGTCCAAAGAATTTAATTATTTAAATAATTTGTTGATAACATTTTTTATGAGAACTTAATTTTAAGAAACATGAATTTAATAAATTACTTATTTTTGTATTTAAATAATTGAATTTTCGTAGAATTTACTAATAAAAATGGTTTTAAAAATGAATTTCAATTAAAATTTTAGATTTTACTTAAGTATTAAAAGCATTTATAACGTAGATTTTTAGAATCAAGTAAATTTTGAAAAAGTTTCAAACTAAAATCATTGACATTTTTAATTTTTCATATTTTTGACAAAAAATTGTGTAGAATTAATTCTTTTTAAAAGTTTAATAGGATTTTTATTGAAATTATTTCAAGTTTTTTTCAATATATATTTAATTGTAGAATTTCCGAATAATTGAAATTTTGTAAAATGAATTGTAAACGAATTGATTTGAATATTCTCATAAAACTCATCGCAGCGTTTCAATTATTTTTTATACAATTATAATTGAATTCCTTGAAAAAAGTAATTATGTTCATGCAAGTTTTAATAAAATTCGACAAAAGAATTGAATTATTAATAAATTTGTTACTAAAATTCTTTATGGGAATTGATTTTTGAGAAACATTTAATTATTCAATAAATTATTTACTTTTGCATTAAAAATTTTAAATAATTAAATTCTTGTAGAATTTTGTATTAAAAATTTATTTTCATTTTATAAAAATGAATATCAGTTGAAATTTTAAATTATAATTGAATATTAAAAGAAATATAGAGTGAACTTTTTGAAAATAATTGGATTTAGAAATTCATATTTTTGAAAAAGTTTAATTAAATTTTTTTAATATTAATTGAAGCTTTTATTTTCTAATATGCATTTAATTAAAGAATTTAGAAATAATTGAAATTTCGTGATATTGATTTATTAATTATTATTAAAAATAATAGATATAAAGTAAAATTGTAGTTAAAAAGTTTTGAAAATATCAAAATAATAATTGAATTGAAATAATGAAAATATTTTTGAAGAAGTATAATATTCTTATTTCTTATAATATAAAATAATGATTTTATTACTTGGTCATCTTTAATTATTGTAAAATATGAAGAAATCGATCACTCCGAGTCTAAGACTCGGAGTTATCAATATCTTCATGTTTTATAGTTATAAAAAAATGTAATACACTAAAATTTCATTCATTGTAAAAAATAACACCAAAATTAATTATTTTAATATTTTTGGTGTTAAAATTTAATCTACAACACTTTTTATTACCTCACGATTTACTGTGTTCACAATTTTTTTTAACATAGTTAAATATCAACTGCAATCAAAATTGCATTAACTTCTTCAAATTTGTAACATTGGTAATAGAAATTGTTTTTGGCCAGCCGTAGGGATTTCTTTTTTTTATTTCCAAAAAGTAGTTAAAACATTTTTATTCAGACAAAAATATTCTAATTCTTTTTCGTCAGTTGTAATTCTTTTAGTTTGATTTTATTCTTTTAGTTCATAGTTCACGTTAAATTTTGTACTTCCTTAAAGTTGTGAAAACATATTTTCAGTCAGACAAGAATAATTCCAATTCCTTTGAATATTACTCTCCGCAGCAAGTAGTTAATAGAGGTCGTAAATTTTTCTACAATTTTCTATTTTTCTAGAATTTTGCAAGCTCATTAATAAATATGACTAATTGTTCATGCGTCGTTTAATCAACGCAACATTTATACGCTGGCAATTTAGAAACTGCTTCGTCTAGAGAAGTGTTTTGCTTGAAATTACTTGCAACACTATAAGGGTCTTTGATATTATAAGCGAAGTATTTTCTCTCTGTCTCTCTATCTCTCTTATTCTCTCTTATTCTCTCTATATTTCCCTCTCTGTTTTTCTATCTCTCTATTTTCCTCCCTTTCTATTTTCCTCTTTTTCTATATTTCTATCTCTTTATTTTGCTCTTTTCTCACCTATTTTTCCTTTTTCTCTCCGGGTTTAGTAATTTATGCTCCAAAGCAATGCTTCTTTAAACGTTAATGGAGCACCTGTTGGAATTTGCGAAACATCTGTTATATATGTCGGAATTTATAAAACATATGTTTTATAAATGCTGAATGGCCTAAGATATCATTATACACGTATACACATTTAAAAAGAAAATATATATAACTATTGAGTGTTAGTCGCGCGCACGCCTCCACTTTCAAAAGTAGACTTGCGCTTTTGAATTATGTGCTCGAGTAACGCTCGCGCGTATTCGAATACCGCAGGTCACGCTACGATAGAGTTAATGCTGAAAAGTGATTTATTTAAGCCTATAGGTGTGACACGTACAATGTAGTTATCCACTAACATTGCTCGACTTTAGGCGCGCGAAGAATAAGAGAAGAGGTTGCAAACGCTGCGGTATTCTAAACCTGAAAAAAAAATTTGGTTCCAAAAATATATTCCAAAATTTCCTCCACGAGGAAAACATAGTAAAACCGTAAGGTTCTAACTCCTTTTACTATTTTTGCTCTCTAAAGAAAATAATAAACTAGTTTCTATATTTCTACTCTCTGATTCTAAATTAGATCAAAAAGTGGTTGTAAATTAATTTTATTATTTATTCTTTTTCTATTTACTTTTGTTACAAGTTAACTACTATTTAAGTAGAATAAATAGAACTTCCTTGGTCAAAAAAAAATTATTTCGAACAAACATAATTACCTATTGTAAAATTTAATTTTTAATTTATTTGTTTTCTTTATTATTTAATTACTATTCAAGTACACTTTTTTGAACATGTTTTCAAATTCATCAAAAGTTGATAAACAATAATTTGTTTCCAAAAAAGACGTTCTTAATAAATTCTAAAAAAATACTAAAAAAAACTTGAAAACTTGTTTACAAAAAAGGGAATGCTCTCTTCGCACTTGATTCTCGCACCTTTGATTCGCACTCGACTGGACGCAATCGGGCAATTTTTCAGACTAGCTAAATGGAAGAACGTTGTAAAACGCCCTCTCCCCTTTTGCCGCCAGCAGGTATTGAGAGACCTTTGGCCAAGTTGCGTCTTTGATACATTCTCGCTCTTTAACAACAACCATTTTCATGACAATGGAATGAGAACTTCCGCCCTAACCTTTATCTCTCTCTCTCTCTGTTATTCGTCATTATTTTATTACCTTCTCGCACACAATTATTTTCTTGAATTATTATTTTTCTACTCCTTTCTACGCTCGCGATTTTAAACAAAGAATAATTTTAGGCAAACTTCAAAGTTCTTCCAAGTGTTAAAAATCTTTATTCTCGATCACTATCGTCGTGTGGGTTAAAATTTAACAATTACAAATCAGGGTTGCCACAAATATTTAATTTTATTTTTCCTTGACTTTTCCCTGATTTCCAGACAAAATTTTCACTTTTTCCCAGACCTTAAAGAATATACTGATTCACTCTAAAAATTATTAGATAATCAAGAAAAAATGTTCTATAACATTTACTTACAAATTACAATAATTGTAAAATTATTCAAAAACATCAATAACTTATTTTTTAAATAGGTATTTAATCAATATTATTTTTCTGTAGAAATTAAAATTCTTCAAAACATTCAAATTCAAACCTTTTTAAATTGAACAACTTATAAGAATATTATTACAAAACATAAAGAAGGCGATCGTCTTCTTCATGTTTTGTAATAATTTAAATTACCATAATATTTTTCAGAATAGGTTAATTATTTACAAAAATCCTAAAAAAAATCCTTCGCAAGAATTCAATTATTTTTACAAGCAGTAAAATTTCACAACAAAATTAAATTATTTTTAAAAAATGTAATAAAATTCGTGGCATTAATTCAATTACTTTCATAAATATAATAATAAATCGATTATCCATTAATTCCTTTTTAAATCAATTTTTATTAGAAAATTCTAGAAAAATTCAATTATTTAAATTTAAAAAAAAATAATTTATTCAATAATAGTTCTTCTTTCTTTCAAAATGTTCTTTGTTGAAATTTAATTCTCATAAAGAATTTTATCATTAAATTTTTAAATATATGAATTTAATTTGACAAATTTTAATTAAATTTTTAAGAATAATTACATTTTTTGAGGAATTTTATTAAAATATATATTGTATAAAAAATCATTAAAATTCTGCGATGAGTTTTATAACCTATAAAAATTATGTGAATTTTATTATTTATATAAATAATTTAATTCTTACAAAGAATTTTATTTCAGTTTATAAAAAAAATTGAATTCCGGTGAAAAATTTTTAAAATAATTTATATTTTTTGAAAAATTTTATGAAATTTTGTATTTTAAATAATTAAATTCCTGTTAAAATTTTATTACTTATGAAAATAATGGAAATATTCTGAATCAATTCATTAAAATTGAATTCCTACAAAATTTTGAAAAGAATTTTATTAAAATTTTGAAATATAATTGAATTTAGATGAAGAATTTTTTTATTTATAAATATAATTGAAATTTTGAAAATATTTTTTTTTAATTTTTGAGAATAATTGAATTTTTGCGAAGAATTTTATTAATTTTGAAAATAATTTAATTTTTCCAATGAATTTTGTTCAAGTTTATATAAATAATTGAATTCTTACAACTAATTTTATTCAAGTTTATAAAAGTAATTGAATTTCGGTGAAGAATTTTATTATTTATAAAAATATTTTTATATAATTGATATTTTTCGAAAAATTTTATTAAATTTTGTATTTTAAATAATTGAATTCCAGTAAAAAATTTTATGACTACTTATGAAAATAATTGAATTATTTTGAAGAAATTTATTAAAAATGGAATAATTGAATTCTTGTGGAATTTTGTCAAAAATCTTATTAAAACTTTTAAAAATAATTAAATTTTAATGAAGTATTTTATTATTTATAAAAATAATTGTAATTTTGACGAAAATTGTTTATAAATTTTTGAACATAATTGAAATTCTGCGAAGAATTTTTGTAATTTTTGAAAATAATTGAATTTCTGTAATCATTTGTAACTTTTCCAAAATCTAATTCTTTTAGTATTTTTAACTAAAATTCTTTTATCAATCTAGTATTTATAAAAATGGTAAACATTATTCATAAAATAATTTATAAGTCATAAGTTATGATAGTTATTATTAATTTTATTTAATTATTATTTATTATTATTATTTACTTATTAATTATTATTAATTATTATAGTTTTATGATAGTTTTTAAAAATTTAAGTTATTTAAAAAGAAATTATTGTCAGAAATAGAAAAAATTGAAGGTTTTGTATTAAAATTTGTGGTAATTTCATAGTTGACGAGGCGAAAAGAAAAAAATTCAGTTTTCTCATGAATTTTAAAAATTCAATTTTTCCAGTACTCTTAGTAAAAATCCCTGACTTTTCCCTGACATCCCTGACCAATTTTACTTTCCCTGACTTTTCCCTGAATTCCCTGACTTGTGGCAACCCTGACTAATAAAAATGTTCATAAGTTTTTAAATTTTTCAAAGCGGAACGAAAAGGTAATTTTATTTTCAGAAATTTTCTTTTTTGTGGAAGAAGAAAAGAATTTGTGTGATTGGAAAAGAGAATTTCGGCAAAAGTGAAAAAAGGAAATATTAGAATACAAAGTTTTGAAACTCTGTTAATATAAAGAGAAAAAAACAGACTTGGGCGGAGAGAGAAGCACAGTTGGCAAAGAGCCTTTCTCTCCTCGCACTGATTATAATTTATAACGTTTCCATATCGAGGATCCAAGTGAGAATTTGGCGCAAACTCCACCCAAGTACGCCTCACTTACTTGCTACTTATAACACACTTCATTGCCCGGATAAATGGGCGGCTTATAACCGGAAGTGCCTCGGGGATGCCAATTGACCGTCGAATTTTCTTCAATATAATTTGCCCCCTATAATTTGGGGCGTGATTCACTCATTTTTCATACTTAAAATTTTGCCCTCGCATTTTTCATTTGTATATAAATATTGCTGTGTGCGAAATTTTTTTCTCTCTCTTTGTTTTGCCTCTCAGTAAATAAAATAAGAACATAAAGAAAGAGTAAAAAATTTGTCCCTCTTTCTCTTTTTTTGCCTCTCACAAAGAAGAGAAAGAACTCTTCTCCCTTTAAGAAAGGGAGAAAAAAAGAGTAAGAGAGAGAGAGAGAGAAAACTGAGTAACGAAAAAGGAAAGAGAGAGAAAGAGTGAAAAGAGAAAGAGAGAAAGAAGTAAAGAAAAAAGAGAGTAAGAGAAAGATGAAAAACGACCGTCCAATATAGAGAGATAAATACCGAGATGATGTTAAATATACACTAGTTTGGGGGCTTTTTGCGAAGGGCTTTTTAATTAACTTTAAAAGAGTGTTGAGGCCGCCTCAAGACAATAAATTAAATTAAGCGATAGGAGTATGCGGAACGAATATTCCAATTTATCGACGAGTTGTATGATCAACAACTGTAAAGTCGAAATTCAAAAGTCGTTTCAATGGAAATGGGCACTTATAAACGATAATAAGAAATAAAGTGTCAGAAGTACTACTTGTCGGTTTTTGAGAACCAGTCGTCTTCGTCCCTTTGGAGATACTTCCTTTGGAAAGAGAGTTTCGTCTGTGTGTATGTGAAATACATACTTAACATCAAATAGCCGACAAGTATAAATAATCGGGCACCACATGCACATACACACGCCCTCAAAAATCGTATAAGAGATCTAAATAAGACAAGTTTCAATCTTCTTTCAGAAGTCTTCTTGAAATTTTTTTTCTTCTTCTTTTTCCTTTGCCGCTTGCATTCTCTTTCTTCTTATCGCTGGCGAATTATTCGAGAGGTGTGTTCAGTCTTTATAGTTTTATAGGCGCAATTTCTTTGAGGAGAATGTTGGCTTTTTTGTTTAGCAGGGGAGAAAATTTGTAAAAATTGTAAGTCATAGGGTAATTGACAAAATTTATTAATTAATTTATTTATTTATTTATTTATTATTAATTTATTTATTAAAAGAAGTTTTCTCGGACAAAATTGATTTCCTAACAAAAGGAATTTCTTTGGACAAAATTTAATTTGTGACAAATAGAACTTCCTTGGACAAAAGAAATTTATTTCGAACAAATATCATTTCTTTGAACAAAATAAAATTTAGTTGAATAAAAAAAAATTTTACTTAAACTAAATGTAGTTCATTTAAATCAAACAGAATTTATTGGAACCAGAAAAATCATTCTATTCTAATAAAATTGATTATACTAAATTAAATTAATTTGTAACAAATAAAAAAGATTGATAAAAAGAAGATTTATTAAAAGAAAAAATATTTATTTCATCCAAAAAAAATAGATCGTAACTTAAATAATAATTTGTTTGTACGAATTGAAAATCTGTTGTTACAAAATAAAATTTATTGAGACCAACAAAAATTTCTTGAAATTAATAAAATTGATTTATATTTAGACTAGAGAAATTTATTCGAACAAATAAAAATTGAATAACAAATTTATTTGAATCAAGTAAAACTCAATGAAATTAAAGAAAATTAATTTGAACCAAATATAATTTATTTAAACTAAAAGAAATTTATAAAATAAATCAAATAAAATATTAGTAAATAAAATTGGCAAATAAAATTGATTTAAATTTAGACTAAAGAAACTTATTTCAAAATTCAAACAAATAAAAATAGAACAAAAAGTTTATTTGAATCAAGTAAAACTCAATGGAATTAAAGAAAATTAATGTTGAACCTAATAAAATTTATTTAAACTACAAGAAATTTATTTTCAAGAAATAAATATAATTTTAGCCAAAAACAGTCTTTTGTATCAATGAAAATTTAATAGTATAATATAAAAATAATTTTGAACGAAAAGAAACTTATTTGAATAAAAAACATATTTTAACCAATAATAGAATTTATTTAAACTAAAGAAATTTATTCGAACCAAAAGTAAAAGTAGATTAAATAAAAGAAAATTTATGTAAAATTGTAAATATTTATTTAAACTAAAGGGAAGTTATTTGAGCCAAAAAAGAATGGATTGAACAAAAAATAATTTATTTGTTCTACTGAAAATTTGTTCGAACCAAATAAAATTTATTCAAACCGAAAAAAAACCGTGCAACCCAATAAAATTGATATCGACTAAAAGAAATTTATTGCAAACTAAATGAAAATAAATTTAACTGAATACAATTTATTTCTCCTAATAACGATTCAATTTGGTTCGAACCAAATAAAATTAATTGGTATCTAAAAAATTGCTTTCAATCCAGTAAAATTTATTTCAACTAAACGAAATTTATGCAAACCAAATAAAAGTTGATTGAATAAAGGAAATTTTATTTAAGCTTATACAAATTTATTTAAACCAAAAGAAAGTTATCTGAACCAAATGAGAATGGATTGAAGAAAAAAGAATTTATTTGTACTAATGAAAATTTGATCAAACCAATAAATAATTTTATAAATTTATTTTAAACAAAATAAAAATATATTTAACTAAAGACAATTTATTTCTGCTAATGACGATTCAATTTGGTTCGAATCAAATAAAATTAATTGGTATCTAAAAAATTGCTTTTAATTCAGTAAAATTGATTTCAACTAAAAGAAATTTATTTAAACCAAATAAATATAAATTGAACCAAAAACAATTTATTGTACCAATAAAAATTTGTTGGAAGTAAACTAAATTTATTAGAGTCAAAACAAATGTTTTAAAGCCAATAATATTTATTTAACCTACAAGAAGTTTTATTTTAACCAAATAAAAGTAGAACCAAAAAAAAAGATTTTTCGAGACAAATAAAATTTATCACAAATATCTACTTGAGCGTGCGGCAAGTATACCTTTCCTCTGGATTTATAGGGTCTAAATATTTTCTAAAAGGAAAAAGAATTTTTTTTTCACTTTTTGCTTAGAGAGTTTGAAAACCAGTTCGACTTGTTGTTATACACAAAGCGTAACTCGGTAGCGATACAGTATTGCACGCGCCAAAGATAAATGCCCCTTCTGCCCCCTCCCCCTCTCATCTCGACTACATATTATTTTACAACTATGCAGCAATCGAATAGTTATTTTCCATTGATTTGATAATAATGATGATGATTATTATTGCACTATTTCCATTTGCAGTAATTGCTACACTTATTTATAATTCATACAACCATATTTATCATAAATTACAGAAATAATTTTCTTACATGCAAAAAATTGTAATTCAATTCCAATTATTAGTTATTTTTCAATTAGTATCGCTTTTCTCTATGTATGAGTATATAAAGAAATTTTCTAATTTTACCAATTCAATTTAAATCAATGTTAAATCAATGTTTTAAAAATCAGTTTTCAATTGCAATTTTAGTTTAATTTCTTTAAATTCAATTATTAATTTAGTTATCAAAAAAAATTACAATTACAATTATTATTGTATTAAATTTATTATGTATATTATTTATTATTATTATTAAATTACAATTACATTGAAAGAAAATAATTATTTGTTTGTTAAAAGTTAAATTATATCGAATAATTCAAAGTCTTTTAATTTTAATTACACTTTGCTTTTATTCGTCTTTGTTGTTTTTTTTATTTTATTTTTATAGTTGTTTCGTCATTAATAGTGTTTTTTTTATAAAATAATGGTCACCATAAAACAATCGTAAATTAGGTAAATAATTTGAGTAAATAACATTAAAAAAATATTTTTACATTTTATGATAACGAAGTGTAATTTATTGCAATAATAAAAAGCTATAGTTAAAAATAAGTTTTTTAAACAATATGTATAAGTTAATAAATAAAAACTTATAATTACTTCGTATATGAAATATAATTCATTATAATTATTAAAGGATAATTTTATTTGTCAAATGTACCTTTCAGTGTAATAAATACTTTTTAATTGAAAGTAAATAAATTCTTCGTACATATTAACAAAAACGGTATTTTTCTTATTCAAAAAATGTGATGTTTAAAAAGAGAGAAAAAATTCAATTGTCGCGCGAAAATACAATATTGATAGGCTCATACGGTATTATAATGCGCGCGGTAGTAAGGAAGGACCTTTTCTGCGGAGATAAAAGAATATAAAGAATCCGGCAGAGAAGTTTTAATCCCAGCGCTTGATAATGAATGCTGCGCAACTGGTTATGAATAGCTAAGCATACCTCTTGTATTTTTTTTCTTTTCTTTTTTATTTTTTTTAATGAAAGAGAAAAAAATATAAGCATGGCGTAGTTGTACACTCGTGTACGGATACTTTACGATTATTGGAGGGCGTGTAGCTATACCTTCTCTATAGAAGGACGTTATCTTCTCAGAAACGGTCATTTTTTTCCCAACCGGGACATTGATGCTTCCGTGGCATTATTTCGAGTGGGAAAAAAAATATTTATAATCCAGTTGGAAAATTTATTTTCTATTATATTATATTTAGTAGTTATTAAGTTAAAAGTTTACCTGTTACTAAATTAAAAATTTATTAGTTAGTATATTAAATAAATACAAGTTACTAAATTAAATATTTAGCCGTTACTGAAAGAAAAAGTTTTCGTATGGCAAGTTTTTTTTTAATACTAAAACTATACTATATTTTTGTTTTGGGTCTAACTAAAAGTGTATTGTATTACTGAGACAAAAATTATTATTTGTTTAACACTCGACTATTACTTTCCTTTTTCATTAAGAAAAACAAATTGAAATCGAAAACTTTTCTCTGACGAAAACTGTTTTAATACAGAAAAAAATAATTACTACTGTAATGTCTGACTAAATATTTCTTTTACTACTGAGAGAGAAAAATAGAATTTTTCTATTTTTACAAAAATTTTTATCTACTATAGAGACGAAAATAAATTTTATAACTTTCTGCCAAGAAGAATTTCGCGACTAAAACTCTTGTGCATGACTAAATTATTTTATTATTAAAACAAAAATGACTTTAATATGTCACTAAAATATTTTTAACTGACACAAAGTGTTGTTCATTACAGTGACAAAAAATACAAAAACATTTGCCGCTTACGTATTTTATAGCGTGAAAAGCATAACAATAAAATCATCTTTCAAAATTTATTTTTAAATAATTTCTCTAATTTTTAAAAATATACAATTTATTAAAAGATTTTAAATAATTGAAATTCTGTAAAATTTAATTAAAACTAAATTAACTTTTTTAAGTATTTTAGTACAATTTTTAAAAATTAACTTCTAAAGAATTTAAATTGAAAATTTTGTATATAATATTAAATTCTTGAAAATTTTAATGAATTACGTTTTATCTTCAAATATTACGAATTACGAATTATCTTCAAGTGTAAATTAAATAAAAATAAAAATTAATGAAAAATTGGTTTTAAAAATAATATTGAAATAGTTTTAAAAAACGTTATTCTCAGAATTATTACTACTTTCTAATTTTTAAAAATTCAATTGTTTTCAATATTTTCAATATCAGCATATTTGAAATTTTAAATTCAAATTCTTCAAAACATTAATTAGTTTTTTTTAAATTATACAAAAATTCTCTAATTATTTTCGAAAAATTGCACTACAATAATGTTTATAAAAAACTAATTCCTAGAATTGTTTTATCATAATTTTTTAAGATTCAATAATCTTTGAATAATGTAAATTAATATTTTTAAAAATGTACTGTATTAGAATTTTTTAGAAATTATTTACAATTAAAATTCTTCGAAAAACTTGATTAATTTTTTTATATTTTTTAAAATTTCAATTATTTTTCAAAGATTAAAATTGTAAATGTAAACTATTTTTTAAAAAATTTTACGAACATTCAATTTTTTGACGACTTTTTAATTGTATGTATTTGTAAAACTTTTTTAAAAAATTGTTTAAAAATATTTTAAAAATTTCATTTTACAAATTTCTACATTAAAATTTTTAAAAATATCCGGCTTTAATAAATATTTTTGAAAAAAATGGACGGTTAATATTATTATAAAAAATTGGATTTTTTGTATTTAAATAAATGAATTTGCGCAGAAATTTCAAAAAATCATTAAAAATTCATATAGATGATTGATTTATAAATGAAGTTTAGTTGCTCTCTAAATTTAAATTAGTAAAAATGTTTACTAATTTGAATTAGTGACTGACTTTTTGCTTTTGAATTAGTAAAATTTACTAATAAATATAGTCATTTCTTATAATTTATTAGTAAAATTTACTAATTCAAAAGCAAAAAGTCAGTCACTAATTCAAATTAGTAACAATTTTTACTCTTTCAAATATAGAGAGTAAATATTGTAAAAAATAATTAAATTTTTGGAAGGGTTATAGTTTTAATTTTGAGGAATTATTAAATTTCAGAAGTTGAAATTTTTTAAATTTTATTTACTGTTAAAAAGTAATTAAGTAGTATTTAAATATTTATTTAGAAAAATTATACAAGTTTTGATTAATTTGAATTTAGAAATCAGTGAAAAATCAGAGAAGTGCAAAATAAAATTTTTATGACAACAATAAATTTAAAAAAATACTTTTTTTATCTACTTTTCTTCTATTTTTAATCGACTACAGCGACTTATTCTGCTCGTTAAAGTCGATCCAAAGCTTGCTAATATTGAGACAAAAAGTGAGTAAAAAAATATTGTCTTACTAAAACTAAAACTAACAGAGACTAACAGAGTTGACTACTTGAACAAAAATATTTCTGCTCCTGACTGAAACCTACTTTTACTACTGGGGCAAAATACTAAAAAAAAATATATTTGACTAAAACTGTCTTCTACAACTGCTAAAAAATTATAACTGATTTGTCTGACTATAAACGACTATCACTACTGGGCGAAAATTATAGTACTACTGTCTGACTAAAATTATTTTTACTACTTATTTTCTCATGAAAAAATTTTTTTTTATAAATCACTAGCGTATATCTCACTAAATAGGCATCATTATCATTATCTCCTTTGTGTTATGCAGCTTCGTGCAAATTTTCATTAGGCGCCTTTATCTCTCTTTCAAGCAACTCTCAAAAGATCGTTAGAAGTATATACGTATACGTAAGCATTGGTGGTAATTATTTCGAAAACTTCTATACAATGTACTCAGAAAAAAACATAGATAGATAGATTTTTAAACATCTTCTCCCTCCACTTCTGATTTTTTCTAAAATATTTCCTCTTAAGTCTGTTAAATTGAAATCTTAGAAATAAATCTCGCTTCTCGTTGTATATATTAAGCACACGGTTCAATTGAGATATGGCATTCACAGTAATTAATATAAAAACATGTGTTCCTGGATAGTATTCAATATAATATGTATTCACTGTTTCACGATAAGGAGAGTAATATCGTGAAGCTTTCATCTTACAGAAAGTTATGTGGCTAGAACTCATAAATAACAGAGTAGCCATTTAATTTCTTTAGTAGATTTTTGCGATAAGAACGTAACTGCAGGAATTCCGGATGTTTCTCTTTGTGTCGCAAGAGGAAAAGAGTAGATCCACTTCTCTCTTTTCCTTTCTGGGAAATTTAGTTTTTTTTAAGTTATAAATAAAATTCAAAATCCTTTCCTATGTTTAAAATTGAAATAGTAAAAATATTTATAAAATTGAATTAGTGACTGACTTTTTTGCATTTAAATTAGTAAATTTTTAGAAATTTCTATTTACTAGTCAAATATACTAATTTAAACGCAAAAAGTCAATTTGCTAATTCAACTTATTAGTTAATATTTTTAGTAATTATAATTAAAGCAAAAGATGTCTGACAAATTAGTGACTGATTTTTTTTAGACTGAATTAGTAAATTTAGTTAACAAACTAGGGAAACGCGCGTGGCTGAATTTTCATTCACTTTTTTAAAAACAATTAGCAATTTTATAAAAACATAGAATTTCAAAATTTGTATTCAAATTTTTTTCATAAAAATAAAATATAAATTGGAAATGGTCTTAATATTACTATAATTATAATAATCGTATTCTGACATAAAAAAATTTAGGGAAAACTCAGAAGTTATTGTTAAAAGTACTGAAAAAAATTAAATTTTTAGAATGAATAAGAAATTTTTTCATTTCTGGGTCTTTTTTGTTTGACTCATAAAGTATAAAATTCCCGCAAATTCTAATGCAAAACATTCATTTTTTTCCAATTCTGAAAAAATTTCTTTCCATATAACTTAAACCTCAAACAACTTTTATAAAATAAATAAATTATTTAATGAATTATTTAAATATTTAAAAATTAATTCAATTGGAAAAGAGTTGCGTTTACAATTTTCGTGAATAAATTAACTTTAATCGAGTTCAATTCCGAATTTTATAAAATTTTAATATTGAATGAATTTAATTAGAAATTTTAAGGAACTTAGATTTTTGAAAAATTTTATTAATTTAAAATCTTCTAAAATTAGTTACATTTGGCAATATATATTTAATTGATTATTAAAAATAATGGATTTATAGAAGAATTTAAATTAAAAACACTAAAGGAATTGAATTTAAAGACGTTACAAATGATTACAGAAATTTAATTTCTTTTTTAGATTTTACCTAATAAAAGTTTTGGCAAAATTTCAATTATGTTCAAAACTTTTTTATATTCTCGTTAAAATTTAAGTTTTATTTAAAAATAACTAAATTCTTCTTCAAAATTTAATTATTTTCAAAACATTTAATAAAATTCTTGGCAAAATTTCAATTATCTACAACAATCTATTTATTTTCTCGTCAAAATTTCAGTAATCTTTAAAAAGTAATAAAATTATTTTCCCAATTTCAATTTGTTTCAAAAACTTTAATAATACAAATTCTTGGAAAAATTTCAATTATTTCCAAAAATTTTTGTCAATTCCAAGATTTTCAACATCTTCTATTAGAGTTTTTCGAAAAATATAATTATTTAAAAGCAATTGTAATTAAATTATTTTCATAAATAATACGAATTTCTTATATAAAAATTTTCTACAAAAATATTAAGAAACATTTTTGTCTTTCCAAAAGAAAAAAAAAGTTTGTAAACATTATTGTTATTGAGAAATAAAAATTATGCATAAAAAGGATATATTATTTACTTCTTAATCTAAATTTTTAACAATTTGAAATTTTCTAATATTTTTTATTAGTAAAATATTAAAAAGGAGAATAATTTACAGGATAATTTAAAAAATTAATTGTCACGAAGGATACAATAATTTAAAAAATATAATGATTTAGAATCGAAAATAAAAATACCGTGCCATTATTATTTATGTTTTTATTTTTAAAAATCTTGTTGACTTCAGCTTCATAAAATGAAGATTAATATATTTAATAATTAGCAGAAATTTAGTTTTTTTTGTAAAATTTACTAATTTAGTAAAAAAAACAATCAATCACTAATTTGTAAATTAGTAAAATTTTATCAATAAATAATATCTTCTACAGCTATTTCACATTTTTCAGAGGCAGAAAGTTTTTATTCGTTTTTTTTCTCAATCGGATATCCTTAGAAAAACTAATTTATTTATAATAATTAATTATTAGTTAAATCTAAAAATCTTAGTCAAACTGAAAGTAATGTTTTGTTTATTCGACAAACATTAATTTATCCATTTATTTACGTAGTTAATTTACAATTATGTATGTATGTATAATATTCGCACAGTGAATAAAGCATATTCTGATATCGGTCGTAATTCATATTGAATTATTTGCATAACTGGCCGTATGTGATACGAATAATTAAAGACTCTTGTTCACAATATATACTGTGTGTACATATATACACATATGACTGCAGTGCACTAACTTGTAGCGTACAATGACGTTTTGCAGTATATAGAATATAATACCGAGAAACTCAGTTGCAAAAGTTTATTTCGAGAGATGCCGCGCGCACTGGGTAATTGCATCGCCAAACAAGAGCATTACATCTGCCTAATCCTTTTTGATTTACCGACTGGTGCGTCTTCCACTGCTGAAATGCAATTGCGTAAATCTTCGAGTCTTGTCATGAAAAGCGCACACACACTACTGCCTATGTAACATTGCCCGAGTCCAGATTCCAAAAAGTTCTCTCACTCTCTCGCTCTCTCTTTCTTTAGTTTTTCTTCCTTCTTTTATTTTTTGCCTATATTTCTATTTTTGTTCATTTTTTCTTTCTCTCGTGTGTTTCTTTCTTTTTTCGAATTAGTACATTCGACTAATAAATTAGTGGAAATTACTACTTATTCAGGGTTGCCACAGGACAGGAAAGTCAGGGAAAGTAAAATTAGTCAGGAAAGTCAGGGATTTTTACTAAAAGTACTGGAAAAATTAAATTTTTTAAATTCATGAGAAAACTGAATTTTTTTTCTTTTTGCCTCGTAAACTACGAAATTACCACAAATTTTAATACAAAACCTTCAATTTTTTCTATTTCTGACAATAATTTCTTTTTAAATAACTTAAATTTTCAAAAACTATCATAAAATTAATAATTAATAATAAATAAATAAATAATAATTTAATAAAATTAATAATAACTATCATAAATTATGACTTATAAATTATTTTATGAATAATTTTTACAATTTTTATAAATACTAGATTGATAAAAGAATTTTAGTTAAAAATACTAAAAACATTAGATTTTGGAAAAGTTACAAATGATTACAGAAATTCAATTATTTTCAAAAGTTACAAAAATTCTTCGCAGAATTTCAATTATGTTCAAAAGTTTTAAAACAATTCTCGTCAAAAGTACAATTATTTTTATAAATAATAAAATACTTCATTAAAATTCAATTATTTTAAAAAGTTTTAATAAAATTCTTGACAAAATCTCACAAGAATTCAATTATATTCAATTTTTTATAAATTTCTTCATAATAATTCAATTATTTTCATAAGTAGTAATAACATTTTTCACAGGAATTCAATTATTTAAAATACAAAATTTAATAAAATTTTTCGAAAAATATCAATTATATAAAAATATTTTAATAAATAATAAAATTCATCACCGAAATTCAATTACTTTTATAAACTTGAATAAAATTAGTAGTAAGAATTCAATTATCTATATAAACTTGAATAAAATTCATTGGAAGAATTAAATTATTTTTAAAATTAATAAAATTCTTCGCAAAAATTCAATTATTCTCAAAAATTAAAAAAAATATTTTCAAAATTTCAATTATATTTAAAGAATTTTAATAAAATTCTTAGCAAAACTTTGTAGGGATTCAATTTTTTATACTTCAAAATAATTCCATTATTTTCATAAGTAATAAAATTTTCACAGGAATTCAATTATTTAAAATACAAAATTCCATAAAATTTTACGAAAAATATAAATTATTTAGAAAATTCTTCACCGAAAAAAAATTCTTGTTAAAATTCCAAGTAACTTTATAAATAATAAAATTCTTCTCCAAAATTCAATTATTTTATGGAAATTTTAAGAAAATTTAAATTATTTTCAAAAGTAATAAAACTTATCGCCGAATTTTAATGATTTTTTATACAATATATATTTTAATCAAATTTCCGAGAAATGTAATTATTCTTAAAAATTTTATTAAAATTTGTCAAATTAAATTCATGTATTTAAAAATTTATTGATAAAATTCTTTATGAGAATTAAATTTTAACAAAGAACATTCTATTATTTAATAAATTATTTATTTTTTAATTTAAATAATTGAATTTTTTTAGAATTTTCTAATAAAAATTGATTTAAAAATGAATGAACGGATAATCGATTTATTATTATTTAAGAAAGTAATTGAATTATTGCCACGAATTTTATTAAATTTTTTTAAAATTATTTAATTCTTTTGAGAAGTTTTACTGCTTGTAAAAATAATTGAATTCTTGCGAAGGATTTTTTTAGGATTTTTGTAAATAATTAAATTTTTGTTGAAAATTTCATGGTTATTTAAATTATAAGAAAAAATCAAGAATTCTTTGTTTTGTAATAATATTCTTATAAGTTGTTCAATTTAAAAAGGTTTGAATTTGAATGTTTTGAAGAATTTGAATTCCTACAGAAAAATAATATTGATTAAATATTTATTTAAAAAAGAAGTTATTGATGTTTTTGAATAATTTTACAATTAATGAAATTTGTAAATAAATGTAATAGAACATTTTTTCTTGATTATCTAATAATTTTTAGAGTGAATCAGAATATTCTTTAGGGTCAGGGAAAAAGGGAAAATTTTGTTTGGAAATCAGGGAAAAGTCAGGGAAAAATAAAATTAAATATTTGTGGCATCCCTATAATTAGTAAATTTGGTCTTTAGCACTAAATACTAATATTATTGCTTTACTAAAATAATACTAATTATTTATTAAAAATGTTTACTAATCACTAAATATTTACTTGTCAGTTGCTTTTTGCTTTTAAATTAGTAAACAATACTAATAGGTTAGTAGAAATTAGTATGTTATAGTAAAATTCACTAATTGAAAAGCAAAATGTCACTCGCTTATCAAATAAGTTAAATTAATTAATTTTATACTAATTTTAGAGAAACTTTATTTAGTTAATTAATTAAGACTTAGAATGTTTTCAGGACCTTAATTTTTGTCAAATAAATTTGTATATATTGTCGCTAATAAAATAAGTTAAATTCATTAATTTTAAACTAATTTTAGAGAAACTTTATTTAATTAATTAAGACTTAGAATGTTTTCTGGACCTTAATTTTTGTCAAATAAATTTGTTTATTTAATTAAGAAAATTTAGTAAGAAAATAGAATAAAAAGACAAAAGAAGAGTAAGAAATAGTAGGAAAATTATTTATTTACCATTATTTTATTTATTTATTTATTTACTTGTCCGTGACTAAGTATGTGGAGCAGGTTTTAGACACCGGTAGCTAAGTAGTCAATTCAATCCTACGCAGCGGGGTGTTTTACGAGCATTAGTTTTCTCTCTCTTTTTCTATTTCTCTCTCTCTCGCCCATGCTCCCCATCGACACCGTGGAGTCTGCTCTCGTTAGCAGTTTCTCCCATTTCTCGCACGCATTGTTAGATTAATTAATAGGATATAACAGTAGACGTTCTCGCGCCGATCGTTTTCTTGCTTCATCGTCTTTTTTTTCTTTTTCTTTTCTTTTCTTCCTTCTTTTTTTCCTTCTTCTTTTTTTTTCTTATGCATCTTTTGCCATTTCGTGCGAGAGATACTTTAACGAGCGCTCTCAACTTTCAATTATAAATGTGAGCGCGCACCTTGCTTTTACACCGACTGTTAATCTACTACAATTAACAATGCTTTATTAACTTATTCTTGTTTGGCTATTAATATATTATTATCATCGTCTGCACATCTAGAGAAAAATTGCAAAAAACACGTGTATTCAATTTTTTTCTTGTTGACATAAATTTGAATAAATAAATTGAATGAAATTAAATGAGTTCAAAACTATTTGAATTAAGGAATAAGTGTTTAACTATTTATTCAATTGTTTATTTAATTTTTTTGTTCATTTCAGAAAGCACTTAACGTTCTTATTGTTTAATTTTTTTCGGTAAAAATTAATGTAAATTAAATAAATAATTAATAAATATTCCATTGTTTAATCTATATTTTAGATAATAATTTATTGAAGTGAACAAAGTGAATAAAAAATTAAATAAATAATTAAAAAATAATGAATAAATATTGAAATGGTATAAAATTTTTTTAGATAACAATTAAATTAAACAAATGAACTAACAATCTAATAAACTATTAAACTAATAAAAATATTTTATTATTTATTTAATTTTTTACATAACAATAATGCGAAAGTAAATGAAATAAACGTATAAATAAATTGTAAATAGATAATAAATAAAACGGCTGTCTTAAAATAAAATCAGTGAAATAATTTTGTCATTTAAAAGAAACATCTTTCGACTTTTATTTATTTATTAATTTTCTATTTATTAAAAATTATTAGTAATGATAATTCTAATAATCGTGGTATTCTTTCTTTCTATATTTCTTCCACATCTCAAGTTAATCTTTTTTGTAAACTTTTCTTTCTCGTTAACTTTTTATATAAAATTATATAACAATTATTTTTTCGCTTTATAATAAATTACAAATTTTTATTTTTGATTTAGTAAAATCAGTGTTTTTTAATTTTTGTTTAAATATTTTGTTTTTGATTCTTGATTAAGTAAAATAAATGTTTTTCAATTTTTTTAAATTTATTGTTTTGAATTATTGATTAAGTAAAAAAAATGTTTTTAAATTTTTTTAAATTTATTGTTTTTTATTATTATTTGTTAGAAAAAAAGATATGATTGCAAATAACATTTTTCTGTAATAAAATCTCTAGTATTTAAAAAAAACTTGCAGAATTTTTATTTTTAATTACATTTTTTACTAAAATTTCGATTTCTCTAGAAAAGAATAAAAAAGGCATATTATACAATTTTTGTGGAAAATTTTCTTCTTCTTTTTAAAAAAAGGCTTAAAAAGCATCAAATTTTCTCAAATTTTTATCATTTTTCAATAGTCACGTGGAAATTTTTAGCAAGAATTTTTTTAAAGTTATAATAAGTATTTGTTTTTATTTTAATTTATTAAATCAAAATTAAATTGAAATTAACTTTTTATTTCTTTTAGAAATTTTTCTTTGTAAGAATATTATTATTTTTTCTTGCTTTCTATACTAGGTTCAACTTTATGAAAAATAATGTTGAAGAATAAATTTATTCTTAACTTTAAAAATTATTAAGTGTTAAAAAATGTTGATTGTACCTAAAGGTTTATCTTTAAGAGAAAAATTATTTTCAATATTTGCTCAAAATTGTTTGTCTAAAGTTCTAAAACGTAATCATTTCGATTAATTAAGATTATCTAAAATGTTTCTAATATATAATGACCTCAGGAAAAAAATTAATCTATAGAAACTACAGTTTCTTGATTGTACGTTTGGTCATAGATATTAAGAGTCAATATATTTTTTTTATTAGTATAAAATTAAATTCCGATTCACATTTTATTTTTCTAAAAAAATGTGAATTGTAAATTTATGAATTCTGTTTTCAAAATTTTTAATTCTATCTAAAATGGTAAATATAAAGATGCTAGTATTACAATAATAATAATTAATTTTGCATTTACTGTAAGTTTGTTTTTATAATTTCGAATATATCATGGAATTAAATAATAATTTTTAATATAATAATTCATTTCGCCTATTAATAAAATATTATCGAAAGTACTAGTAATAGAGGAAGGACTCACTGTTAGGAAGCAAAAATGGTACGAAAAATGTTTTCCTCCTCATTTTACAAGTAAATAGTAAATTTTTTTTTCCCACCGCCACATTACATTTTAACGACCCGCTCGAAATGCTTCACCGTATATGTGTAATCAATAAGAAAATGAAACTGGAGCCGTAAAGTTTTATCCCAATGCAATTGCAACGAGCGACAACCTTTTACCAGTGTAAAAAGGGTAATTTATAAGACCCAATGTTTAATACCACACCACACGGTCTCTCACTCGCATCTTATTTACTGCGTGCTGGTAATGGAAGAAACGTGCGATGACTGGTAAATATCGTCGAATCGAACCAATATTTTTTTCTTTGTTTTTTTTTATTTTTGTTTTGAGAGACAGACAGAGAGGAAAAAAAATTGCAGAAGGAAGAAATAAAGACCGGATGGTCCGTTACTGTTTGGGATTTTGCAAAGGTATTATTGCGATATCGAATACGACATTACCGCCCGACTAACCGTGATATTCCTCTCCTATCTTCAGTGCCTTAATTACTTTCCCCACTAAGCAATCGACGATTAAGTAAAAGTGGAAGTTGTTAACTGTTCTTTTATAGCCGTTCGCTTGCGCTTCGCCATTAATAAATATAGTGGATAATGTCAACGTTGATGCTCCACGACGTGATAAAAATGTTTCAGCTGCATTTTTATGTACTTAATACAAATTTATTAAAGAGCTGAGTAGATAAGATAGTCATTAAATTAAATGTGTAACGATACTAATATTTTCTTTTTTTTTTTACTTCAAAATCCTATAACTCAGTATTGGAAAAGTTTCGGGGCAATTTTTATTTTAATGTTTTTTGGATTCTAAGGGGAAATTTTAATTAGATGAAAAATTATAATTAACAGATATTTTTTGTCAAAGTTTTTCTAAGGTTATCAAAGTGAGATAAAAAAATGAATCAAAACTTTGCCTCGCATCACTTTTGATTGGTTTTTCGTCTCAAATTAAAATTTGTATTTTTTGGAAAAACTGTTAAAAATGACTGAGCCCTAAAATTATAATTTAGAAGTTCATTTTTCATTTTCTAATAAATCTTTTCTTTTTGTTTCAGGTGAGTTAAACAAGACATTACGTTTTCTGTCGTGTTTACATATTTCGTAAGTAAATATAAAAAGTATTTACTAGTTTTTACATAATTTATTGTTTTCCTTTTTGATTACGTGACCGGGAAATTTGTTACCAAACTGGGAATTTTTGCGCTGGTTACTTTATTTTTGGACTGCCCTAAATGTAAAAATGTTTACTAATTTGAATTAGTGACTGACTTTCTGCTTTTGAATTAGTAAATTTTACTAATGAATAGTAATTTCTACTAATTTTTTAGTAAATTTTTTTTAATTCAAAAGCAAAAAGTCAGTCACTAATTCAAATTAGTAAGCATTTTTACTAATTCAAATTTTAAGAGTAAAATCTCGACATTTCATTAAATTAATAAGGCTAACCCAGCTGAAAAAGTTCTATAGAATTTCACTAGAATCATTCTATAGAATCGTTCTATATGAATTCTAGTGAATATTCTATAGAATTTCTACATAAATACTATTAAATTTTAGTGATTTTTAATTAGAAAAACTTTAAATTTGTAAAATAATATTTTTCAACAAATTTTAGGCCAAAATAATTGTTTATATCCTTTAAATATATAAAATTCATTGAACTTCGTAACTATAATTATTACTATAGCAATATTTACAAAATTCAACTACTTCTACATTTTTTATTATTTATTATTGAGCAATTCCATTATAAGTTATCATAGAAATTTCCTTTTAGTATCGGATTTGGATTAAACTGTGCTTTATTGTTCTCTTGGATACCACAAAAAGAATAATGAAACTTTTTTGGAAAAATATTTATAAACATAGGAGTTGAACAAAATTCAAAATTTTTAGCTTTTTTTCTTTGAAACCGCATAACTTCTTTTGTAAAGCTATAATTTTGACCCATAGCATTGAATAGTTTTATTTATTATTTTTTAATTTATTATTAATTTTTATTTATTATTAACAATTTAAATAATAATTGACCTAAATATCTTTTATCAAAAAAAGTTATGCTGTTTCTATGAAAAATTTTAATGTTATATATCTCCTGTTTATTAACATTTTTCCAAAAAAGTTTCACTATTTTTTTTAGTGCTATCCAAGAGAACAATAAAGCACAGTTTCATCCAAATCACATACTAAAAGGAAATTTTTATGATCACTTACCATGGAATTGCTCTATTGTCTAATATTTTATAGTCTGTTTTACGATTTTGGACAATCAACAATATAGATATTGAAAAAATTTAATTTTTTTAAATAAATAAAATTATGAAAATGGTCAAATAAATTATTCTTCAATTTTAATAATAGGTTATAAATTTAGATCCTAAATAATGACAGCGATAAAAAAGAGTTGAAATTATTACTAATATAATCAATATATTATTAGGCAGTATTAGTTTTTAAACTAGCTTTAAATCTTTCAATATCTAGTAAAATTTTTTCTAATTTTTGAAGAATATTAAAATGTGTAAATCATATATATACCAATTAAATAATGCACGGAAATTGTGAGCTAGAATTGTTTTAAAGTTTTCATGCTAAATTAGACTTGAAAACTATAATTTTTTAGAAAATCCTTCGAGACTTTTCATGAAAATATTTGAGGACCACTGAAATTTAAGATTTAACAAAATTCACGTCTATTTCCAAAGTTTCAAGGTCCGGTGGCCATCCTGTAATTTTAAGGATAATTTTCGATTCATATTATTATAAGTTCGAAATAACGCGAAAAATATTGTTACCTCTAAAAAGAATATTAATAAAGTAACCAGGAATTCGAAAAAAAATTAATGTGGAAAAATCGGGTATTCAATTCCCATATATAAAAAGAGTCCACTCTGATTAGTTTTTTGCAAAATTATTATTTATTCCCCTTAATTTGTTTACTGCTATTTTTATTTTTCTTCCAACTAAATTTTCTCCGAATTATTCAAACTCAGCTCGCATTGTCAATTACAGTGATTTACAATATGTTTCTTCATTCGCCACTTAGTTACTATTAATAATATTGGTTTATCTCTATACAAAAAGTGCAGTAAGAAACTGAACCAAATTGAAAGCAAGAAAAAAAAGTTTGCTTATAATTGAGTATAGAGTCGATTGTCGGCAACATTGTACATCCGATCTGTAGAGATTTCGTTAGCAATTGCAGCCGGCAATTGAATAGGTCCGGATTTAAAAAAGTGGGAGTGTTCAGACAGAGAGCGTTCGGCTAGTTCGCCAAACTGAGAAAGAGAGAGAGAGAAAAAAATTAAGAGAGGTAAAAAAGGGGGTAAAAATAAAGAGAGTCGGAAGGAGAGAGAGAGTCGACGAGCAGAAGAAATAAAAAGAAGGAAAGAGAGAGAAAGAGAGTATTCAAGAAGTTTGGTTTGGTTTTAACTTGAGTTGAGCCGCGAGTGGTTTTCCATGCAATAATTTTAGCAGCTCTTAACCTTTGCATCTCCGCGAGGCGTTCAATTAGTGTCCCGGCCTCTTTAGAGCCGTCGCATCGATTGCCAGATCGATACCTTGAGCGTGCATAGTACTCACGCCGCGGCGCGCCGAGAGGTAGCAGCAAGTGGTGGCGATGCCCCGCAGATTCGAGAAACGAAAACAAGTCTCTCTCTTTCTCTCTCTCTCTCTCTCTCTTACTTCCCATTTTTACTCCATAAAATGGATCTTCTTCTTTTTCTTACATTCGACATTAGCGACTTTTGCGTTCCCACAGGAGTGAAAAGGAAGCAGAAGATGAAAGAAGAGAAGCAAAGGCGAAAAGAGCAAGAGAGAGAGAGAGAGAGATTAAAAAAGAAGAGTAAGAGAGAAACGAAGAAGAAGCGCGATCGCCCATATCTTCCTTCCTCGTGTATATAAGGAGTATTATAAGCACAGTCAATTTGCGTCTAGCAGAAGTCACAGGTTGCTTTCGTTCCAACAGCGCCGACGTCATAGTTGGTGCATAGAAATGTCATTTGAGTTGAGGAGCGCGTAAAATAAGATGTAGCGTCACTGATAACAAGCTTATACCAGTGTCGGTAAACGCAGCTGAACTGATCTGATAGCAAAAGTGGTAGAAATGTGTAGGAGCAAACGAGAGGATGGGAAATTAGATGAGGAAAGGAAGCGAGCGAGAAAGAGCCTTCGCATCTTGCCGTGAATCGAGCTTGTAAATTTCTACTCGCCTCTTGATAATCTCACAAAAGGAAGCAGCGCACCATAATCCCCTTTGAGCACGTCCGATTCAAATACGAATTCCATTTTCTTTTACACTGATGGCTAAATTTTTCTCAAAATTTTCTTCCTTCGGGGTAAACCGACCAGAAGTCTAACTAAACTAACAGAAAGTAACTAAAACTAAACAATTCATTATTTTAGAACCAGTAATTAATAAAAAGTAATTTTCGGATTAGAAGCGAAACGACTTTTTTGCTTCTCTCTAAATCTGAATTAGTACACTGAAAAAAAAATTATTTGACTCAAATAACCGATTATTTGACTATTATCAAATAAATATTTACTTGAGTCAAATAATTTTTATTTGAATCAATTAAATAATATTTGCTTCAAATACTGAAATACTTGATTCAAATACAATTTATTTGATTCAAGTAAATATTTATTTTATAATAGTCAAATAATAAATAGTATTTGCTACAAATACTGAAATATTTGATTCAAATACAATTTATTTGATTCAAGTAAATGTTTATTTGATAATAGTCAAATAATCGGTTATTTGAATCAAATAATTTTTTTTCAGTGTAGTTTTCTACTAATGAAATAGTGAGGATTTGTTTACCAATTGAATTAGTAACTGCTTTTATTAATTTTTAGTAGTTTTTTTTACTAATTATTAGTAGAAAATTTACTAATTTGAAATAGTAAAAAATACGATCTACTAATTGAATTAGTAATTTTCTACTAGCAATTAGTAAAAACTTACAATAAATTAGTAAAAAAGGTTACTAATTCAAATTGGTAAACGAATCCGCACTAATTCAGATTTAGAGAGTTCAGAAGCAGTAATTAATTGTAAGTAATTTTTTGATTAGAAACGAAACAATTTTTCTACTCTGAAAATAGTTTAAATTAAATTTTATGAATAATGAGCAAAATTAATTTTTACTTTTGCACTACTATAGTTAAACAAAACTAATTTTTAGATAAGAAACAAAAGGAACTTTTTACTTTGACAGCAATAATTAATCAGGAACACATTTTAGATAAGAAGCAAAAGGAATTCGGGTAAATAAAATCTAAAAGAAATTTTTAGTATTTTTAGAAGGCAAGAGAAAAAACGTAAAATGTCAAGTAGAAAATAGGAGTCGAAATTTTTATTAGCATGCGATTAAAAAATAGGGAAGTTTCTGTTAGAAAGTAGAAAATTTTTATTTAAAATCAAAGAAGAGGGTAAAGTACACTGAGAAAACGGTATACTTAATTTAAATAAAAAAATAATTTTAAGTGATTTTGTTTAATTGAAATTATTTGTAAGCTTAATTCCAATATGGTCAAAAACGCGAAGCATATGTAACGTAACAGTCTTTTTGTTTCATCAATAACTTTTAAATAACAAGGAATTGAAAAATTTCTATGTTTGCATCTTAAATTATTTTTTTTATTAATTTTGCATAGGAATATAAAATTTTTTGAATTTATTCTTTAAAAGTTATAAACATTTTAAAAAGACTGTTACGTCACAAAAGTTTCGTTTTCCGCGTTTTTGATCATATATAGAAAATATCTACTCCTTTGATTCAAAATTATTATTTGTTTGAGTAATTATATTTAATTTAAACATATTTTCTGTTTTTATTTAAAAAAAAAAATTTGAATTTGAATTAAATAAATCCTTTTCTCAGTATAGAAAAAAATTAAAAAGGGAAACAAAAATGGAAGTGCCATGTAGAAAGTAGGGAATTAGATATTACTGACAGAAATTATTTGAAAAACGGAAAGTGTGATAACTAACAAATTTTATTAGAATTCGAAATAAAAAGGGAAGTGTCAAGTAGAAAATTTAAAAATGGAAAATTTCTATCAAATATGGCAAAAGAAGGGAAGTGGGAATAAAAAAAAGAATACTGGACATTTCTGTTAAATGATAAAAGAAGGTAAGCGTCAAGTAGAAAATATAGAGCTAAAAATTTATGTTTAAAGACAAAAAATGAAGGGAAGTGTCGAATAGAAAATACGAAACAAAATTGTTATTGGAATGCAAAAGAAAAAGAGGAAAACGTCGAATACTTAGTAGGAAGACGGAAAGCGTTATTTAAAATCAAAGAAAAAGGGGTAGAAAGTAGAAATTATAATTTAAAAAAAGAGAAAAATGGAAGTGTCAAGTAGATTTTAGGAAACTGAACATTGTTAATAAAATTTATACATAATAAAGTTAAGTGGGAAGTAGGAAACTGAAAAATTTTAATGGAATACAAGAGAAAAGGAGGGAAGTGTCAAGTAGAAAATAGAAAATTATTATTAAAATGAAATTTTTTTAAAGTAGAAATCGAAAATGTTATTAGAATGCAAAAGAGAAGTGTCAGACAAAAAGTAGAAAACTGAAAACTTATTGGAATCCAAAATAAATAGGGAAGTGTTAGGTAGAAAATAGAAAGCTGGAAATTGTTTTTAGAACAAGAAATAAGAAAGGGAGTGCAAAGTAGAAAAAAGGAAACTACAAATTTCTATTAGAATGAAAAAAAATATAGGGAAGTGTCAGATAAAAAGTAGAAAAATGAAACTTATTATTGTAATTTAAAATAAAAAAGTGAAGTGTTAGGTAGAAAATAGAAAACTGGAAATTGTTATTAGAATACGAAATAAGAAAGAAAGTATAAAGTAGAGAAAATGAAATTATAAATTTCTATTAGAATGAAAAAAATATAGGGAAGTGTCAGATAAAAAGTAGAAAAATGAAACTTATTATTGTAATTTAAAATAAAACAGGGAAGTGTTAGGTAGAAAATAGAAAACTGGAAATTGTTATTAGAATACGAAATAAGAAAGAAAGTATAAAGTAGGGAAAAGGAAATTATAAATTTCTATTAGAATGAAAATAAAAATAAAGGGAAGTGTTAGGTAGAAAATAGATAGCTGGAAATTGTTTTTAGAATACGAAATAAGGAAGAAAGTGCAAAGTAGAGAAAAGGAAATTACAAATTTTTATTAGAATGAAAAAAGAAGGTGTCAGATAAAAAGTAGAAAAATTAAAATTATTATTGTAATTTAAAATGAATAGGATGGTAGAAAAAACAGTCAGGTAGAAAATATAAAACCGGGAATCGTTATTACAATGAAAAATAAAAAAGGAAGTGTAAGAAAAAATTAGAAATGTCAGAAAAAACAGTGGATTCAATAAGGCAAAATAAAAAAGAAAAGTAAAATATAAGGAATGTAGAAATAAAGTAGAAAGTAGAAAGTAGAAAATTCTAAAAAATATTATTTTAAAGCAAAAGAAAAAATAAAACTCTCAAGTAGAAACTCCAATACTGACAATCATTATTGAAGTAGGCATTGCACAAAATACAGTGGATGAATTCAGGTAAAATAAATAAGAAAAGTAAGAAATTAGGAATGTAGAAAAGTAGCAAATAGAAGTAAGGTAGAAAGTAGAAAAGTAGAAATAAAGTAGAAAGTTGAAAATTCGAAGAAAATATTATTTCAAAGCAAAAGAAAAAACAAAACTCTCAAGTAGAAACTCCAATCCTAAAAATCATTATTAAATTAAAGGCAATAGATAGAGACCAATAATTAAACGATTAAAAGCCAAAGATGACGAAAAAGAAGAAGAAGCAAATAAAAGCGCGAGAGATGTGTCTTCGCTTGAAGATCGCTCCTATGCAAGATCCAGTTTCTTGATAAATGAAATAACAAGTCGACACACAGTGGTAATCTAGTTAATCTATCGCTTGAGATAATCGATACTGTCTGTGGTGGTGGTCCAGCAAGTATGGTGTAATCTGTGGTAAATGATGCGTGTAATAGCTGTCAACAGGCAAGCACACTCTCCTCTCTCTCTCGCTCTCACTCTCCCAGGATGCGCGCGGCACATCTTCATTCGTTTGCCGGTGCGTGAAATTTAATAGGTTGCTAATGCGTGTGCCGTGTCTCCCAGATGTTTTCCACTTGCCAAGATTTACAGTTCCTGATCACCAGACGGAAGAGAGACCACACTATATAACTGGTTATATACGATTATGACACCATCATCATCTATATATATTTTCGATTTAATCTATTTCACTTCTTAAACCACTTTGTGATTTATCTTGAGCTCATTTGTTATTTAAATGAATTTATTAATTTCTCCAGTGTCTTGCTGTCGGGATTTCTTTATTTTTAGCCTTTTTCTTTGCTTTTTTTGATAATATTCTGTATCAGAATGATAATTTACTATTATTTGTTTATAATTTATTTAATATTTAATTTTATTCTTTATTTGATACAAATAAAGGATTACTTTTCTGTTATCAAATAAATATTTACTTGAATCAAATAATTTCTATTTAAAGCACACAAATTGTTTATAAACCAATAATTTCTGTATTTAAAGCAAATAACATTTAATTAAGTCAAATTAAAGTTAACTTGATACAGATAAATATTTATTTAATAATAGACAACTATTATCTTGAATTAAAAAAAATTCATTTGATTCAAATAATGTATTTTCATTGTATATTTCAACCAATTTTATTTATTTTATTACAATAATGTACCAATTTCATTTATAAAGTAATAAATTAAGTTAAAGAAAAATAAAATTTGTACAAAAAATTGTAAAAAAAGTAAAGACGAATATTGTCAAAAAAGATATAAAAACAAAAAAGAAAATACTACCAAAAATTAAAAAAAAAAAACAAAAGAAAAATTGGTGCAAGAAATTATGAAAATTAAAAACAAAAATTTAAAATTGGTGGAAAAATTGAAAATAAGAAAAACAAGACACTCGATAAAAAAATTGAATTCGATTTGAAGTGAAATGTGGGATAATAAAATTCAAGTGTACACGGTAAAAGATAAATTTGTGGCAAAAGTCATGACACGTGAAAAAGGCTAATTTTAATGCATCAATATTCAGTATCAAGTGAGCCGTAAAAACGTGTCGTGAACACGATAGCTTAACGCCTTTTGCATCTTGAACCATCTGTGCGCGCCTATTCGCATAAATTAATTATAACGCCGACTTTAACGAGCTCTTTTACGAGCTCACCGATGGATCTAGAACGGCAGATGGGATGAGAATGCACATGGCTCAAAATCCGTTGGCTCCGAAAGAAACATTTTTTTAATTTCTCATTGCCACTTTATTCCAAATTACACTTTATGATCCTTTTATTTTCTTTTCCTTGCTATATTCGATACCAATTTTCTTGCTTCCATTTTGCACTTTTCTTCCACTTTGTTATTTACTATCAATTTTCTTTTTTTCTGCTAGTAAGTTCCCTTTTACTTCACTATTTGCTAAACAATTTTTATGGCACTTTTATATTTTTGTTATTAATAATAAATAGTTCAAAGTTCTTTTAGTATTTTGAATCAATAATATTTTAGGTCAGTAGTAAATTAAAATGTTTTAAGAAATTAAAATAGTTTCAAGTGCTATTGTACTTTGAGTCAATCGTAGTTTAAAATGGTCTAGTACATAAAAATAGTTTAGAGTGTTACAGTACTTTGATTCAATAGTAAATCCAAGTGATTACCTTGAGTCAATCATAATTCCAAGTGCTCTATTAATTTAAAAAAGTTCAAACTTCTGTAGTACTTTGAGTCAATAACAGTTTTGACACAATAGTCAATCCAAGTGCTTTGGTAATTAAAAACAGTTTGAAGCGTTGTCAAACTTTGAGTCAATAGTAAATCCGAGTGTTGTATTAATACAAAATAGTTTTAAGTGATAAAGTACTTTGAGTCAATAGTAAATCCAAACTTATCAGAAACTGTGAGTAGTTTTAAGTACTATACTTTAAGTCAATAGTAAATTCAAAAATTTCAGGAATTTTTAGTAGTTTCAAGTTCTTTTTTTATGTAATTCGTAAACTAAACTCTTTCAGTAAATTAAAATATCATTAAGTGCACTTGTGCTTTGAGTCAATATAAAATTTAATTGCATTAGTAAAATTAAATTGTCTTAAATGATTTAGTGCTATGAGTCAATAGCAATTCCAAGTATTAATATATAAAATAGTTTCAAGTAACAGAGAACTTTGAGTAAATAGTAAATCCTAACCCATCAAGAATTGTAAATAGTTGTAAGTACTTTTAAACTTTGAGTCAATAGTAAATTCAAAAATTTTAGGAATTTTGATCAATTTCAAGTGCTTTAATATTTTGAGTAATTCGTAAATTTAACTGCTTCAGTAAATTAAAAAATCTTTAAGTACACTTGTATTTTTAGTCAATAGAAAATTTAAGTGCTTTAGTAAAATAAAATAAACTCAAAGAATTACTGCTTTGAGTCAATATCAAATTCTAGTGCTTGTAGTAATTTTATATATAGTTTCAAGTGCTATTGTACTTTAAATCGATAGAAAATCCACTCATTGTGTCAATAGTAAATCAAAATGCTTTTGCAAAAATTGAATAATCTCAAGAGATTTACCAAATTCAGTCAATTGTAAGTTTAAGTGCATTCAGTAATTTCAAATAATTAAAAATGTTTTGGTAATTGAAAATACTTTTAAGTGCTCTGGTACTTTGAATCAATAGAAAATCCACTTATTGAGTCAATAGTAAATCAAAGTGTTTTTGCAAAATTAAATAATCTCAAGTGGTTTAATACTTTCAGTCAATAGTAAGTTTAAGTGCATTCAATAATTTAGAATAGTTCAAAATGTGTCGTTAATTAAAAATACTTTTAAGTGTCTATTAAGTACTTTGAATCAATAGTACTTTCAAGAGTAATATAGGAAGCCTATTTTAAAATATAAACAACCAATTTTTTTGTATTTTGCTTCCAGTGGTAAAACTAATTTTTCCTCAGACAGATTTTTACATGAAATAATCAAATAGGAAACCGAAAATTAGCAATTAAAATTATGAAATTAGAAAATTTAAAAAAATTAACCAAAAAAGGAATTTGAATAGTGATGCATGTCGAGCAGATAGATGTCATTTGTTTTTTCGTCTCCTTTCATAAAGGAAGTGAGATGAAACTATAAAATTCAAATGTTTTAATTGTTATTTTAACGATTTAGTTGTCGATCGAGCCTCGCTCGACATGCAACACTAAATTTGATTAAAAATTAAAATTCGAAGGAATAAAAAAATGAATATAAGTCTATGATTCAAATTCCCCTTTGAATTTTGAAAATTGATTCTAAAGTGTAGAAGCAAATAGGACGAGGTCATTAAAAAAGAGAGAGAAAAAATGTGTACGTACTGTATTCATCTTCATATACGTATAAAGTTCAATGCCGATCTTGCATCTTCACCCGATTACGATCGCAGTTGTATCGATTTGCTGATACTGTTTCATTGTATATTCATACACACTCACACACAATATTGTAATGTATATTTTGTAATTTCATGAGACCTCGAGAGTTCTCCCAAACGCAGAGGGGAAAAAGAGGGTTTGGCATCAGCGTTCGGCATCAATTCATCGATTACAATCAATTTTTATATTCATTTATATAAAGTTTTACTTTCAATTAGCGCCCTTGTTATACGACAGTGAATTCGCACACAGCAGTGATTTTAATCAAAATATATAATCTTATCCTCACTCTGTGTGGACTTTCAAAACTTTGTGTATTCAATATCTCCACTTTTAATTGACTTCTCGAAATCAGTTTCATTGATTGATTAAACCATAATGGGCTCTCACATTCTCACTCACTCTTTCTTTCTTCTCTATTTCTTCATTCAGTGAAGGAATATTCGCTAATTATCAATGTACTTATAGAAGGCTTTTTCTTTACCAATTCTTTAATTCTAAATAATTGTATTAATGTTTATATCAAGTATTCGTTATACTAATACATTTATTTAGAATATTTAGATACTAAGAAAAGTAACAATAATTATAATCATAATAAACATAACTTATTTACGAGTAAATAAATATTTTCAAGTCCTAGTTATTTCGAAATCACAGTAAATATTTTTTCCGCAAATAAAATAAGTTATGGTACTTCTCATTAATAGAAAGTTTTCGAAATATATGTGGTGTATAACATAGAGATTGTGTGTAATTTATAACATAAATGTGTAAATTTCTAAATGTATTTTTAATAATACACATTAGGATTGTATAGTAATGCAGAGAGTTTTGCGTGATTCTCGCAATTCACACACGTGCGACTAATGAATGAGTTGTACTCATAAGTAATTTGTAAAGCAAAGAAGTCGTTATGTTAATATCGCTTTTATTATAACTGGATAATTATATTTTTATATTCCACTCTGTAAAACACGTGGTTGACTATTGTCGTCATTAAAAATCTTATCTCACTTCCCACAGTGACAATAGTTGAACTTAAAACTCATTTAAACATAATAAGATCTTTATAAAAATTATTGGTACCAACGAATTTTAATTGTCACTAACTATCAATGGTTCGACTAATAGTTTAAGCAACTAACAAAAATAGGAAATAATAGTAATAGCTATTAGTAAAAAATACTATTGTCCAAAAAGTGGTACCAACGGTTAACAGTTCGAACAATTACTGATAACAAAAAATAATGGTACTAATAATTGATAGTAATAGTTTTTGGTACCAACAAATACTGGTGTTAGAAATTAATGGTACAATTAATAGTTCGAACAAACTGGTATTGAGTGGGAATGGTACTGGAAACATTAGTGGTACCAAAGATTATTGTCACTAATAATTGATGGAACTAACAGTGGTACCAACGATTAATAGTTTAAACAAATACTGGAACCTGAAAATAATGGTACCAACAACTAATGGTAGTAATAGTTTATGCTACCAGAGATTATTGTCACTAACAATTAATGATACCATTTGTGATACTAATGATTGTTTTAACAATTACTGGTACCATTTGTGGTACCAATGATTGTTTTAACAATTAATGCTACCATTTATAATACCCATGATTGTTTTAAAAATTAGTGGTACCAAAGAATATTTGGTAAAGTAATGGTAAATATTAACAATCAATAGAACTAATAATGGTACCAAAAAGGTTACCACTAGCAGTGCTATTAATAGAAAGTATTAATAGTTCTATTGAAAGAATCGGCTATTAATAGATCGATCCTATAAAAGCAACTACTATCACCAGAGCAAAAAATAAAGCAAACATTGATTCGAAATTCGAAGTCATTTCAATCATTAGCGCTTCTGACATGTGAAATAAAGTCACAACTTTCGCGAGCAACTATATATGTATATAGCATTAATTGAGAAATCACCGTTCAAGATCAATGATTTGGCAGAATCGTGTTGAGAGCCACGCCTCAACTAGCCACAATCACCACATATTGTTAACTTCACATGTGTACACAAACCATATGATTGTACTCTAAAGTTAAGAAACGCCACGTCACACAAGCAAATTACATCACGACGTGTTACTTTATATGTAGAAAATCATACTAACAAGGTAGCAATATGTCGTGAACAATCATTGCTTTGGTCGAAAACAAAAAGAAACATTACGAAAAGACACTTGATTTAATTGTCAATTGTTCGCCCTTTATAGACAACTTACCCAATTCACATAATTAAAAAGAATTTTATTATAAAAAAAGAGGAGAATGAGACCTACCAGTAGGTAGGTCAGGGTAATGAGTTTGATGATAATTTTTTTTTCCTAACCAAAAAATCAATTGTCAATTAACAAAATCCTTATTAGTCAGAAAAATGCTCCTGGATTTTTTTTTGGATCAACATAAGTAGAAATAAATTAAAAACATGAAGTAAGAAAATAAAAAATTGTTCTTATCAAAACAGTTGGTGAACAGTTGGGGAAAAATATTATCAAAGAATATAAATTCTCCTTTTTCCCGATAAGATAGAATCAATTTCTCCAAAATTGATTTATGGATTCCGCCACACATATCTACACCACTAGAACAATAACGAATTGCTCTTCCATTGAAGACAATGTAAGCAATTCTAGGATGAGTTTGCGCGTAATTCTTGTTCGTGTTCAATAAATAATAATTGTGACCTTCTCCAATGCGGTAACGGTTTTTAGGTAGAAATTGAATGGAGATAATGGCGTTTCTCTTTCTCCATGACTTAACTCAATTATACCATGTCCGATGAAGTTTTTTTTTTAATTGTTTTTTTTCTCCTTCTTTTGCAAACGATTCATGAAAAAAAAACATACATTTAATGATTCTTGTTCGATAATACTGAATTCTAACAATGTGTGCGCAATGAACACAATGGTTTATAATTAAATAATCATTAACGACAATAGTTGCGCACCTGCGAAATGGGAAAAATTTTTTTATTTTATTATAAATTGTAAATTATAATTTTATTACATTTTGTACGGAATTTATTGTGAGGTGTAATTTATTCCTTTTAGTGTAAAATTTATTTATTATTCTGAATCGTAATATTTAGTAAAAAAAATTGTTAGGCTTCGGACTTAGGTGACTATTGATATTATTTTCCACTTGCGAACGCCAAGGTTACCACTAGGTGGCAGTTCAGTTTCTTCTTGGAATTTCTCCTGACACCTGGTGGTGACATTGGCGTTCTCAAGTGGAGTAATTAAATCACTATTTTGTCCCTCAAAAAAAAATAATATTATTATGTTCTAATATAGAAAAAATAATATAATAAATATTATAAATATGTTTAAATAAATATTATAATATTAGGATATTGAAATACAAAAATAATATTATTATAGTATAATAATAATATATTTATTTATAATTCTCCATGTGATGTTACATAATTATAAAATATTTCCGTAACATTATTTTTCGCTCACTTTCCAAGTAAAATGTTAGACTTCTTCTCGCTGGGCTCATTCTTTAGTTTCGCTCATTTGTTCGCTAATTAAGAAGTAATTCTTGGTCGAAATGAAACGCGTGTTTAACCGAGAGTCGTAATTACTCGCGTGTCACTTGAAATGTTGTATATACGTGTATATAAAAATATATGTATGCGGATATATATATATGAACATGTACCGTGGTATATACGTACAATTTTAACACTGTCCCCCTCAAAAGGTCAGCCACACTTGAAATTTTTATATTCACTCCTTTTTTTAATGCCAGATGGGAAAATTTAATGACCTTTCACATTTGCAATTAATGTTATTGTCTCTACTATTGGTTATTTAATGTCGAATATTATGTAGCACTTAAAATAATTTTATTCGTACCTTGACCCCCATTATATTATCCTTCAGTAAAGCCTCAGAGAATTTGTAGAAGAAGAAAGATTTTACACTTTAACATTATTCTCTTTTATGGTTACGCAACTATTTGGTACTTTGTAGAGAATGAAAGGAGAAATTACATTGATTAAAATTAGTGAATTATTAATGTAAATATTAAGGAAATTGATAACTTTCTAAATTTTCAAATTATTAAATTGCTAAATGACTAAATCAATAAATTAACGAATTAATAATACAGCAAGTTAATAAATTATCAAGTTGGAAAATTAATATGATAATAAATCGCTAAATTAATAAATTAGTTGAACTAGAAAAGGAATGTTTTGTTTCCAATTGAAAAAAGGTAAATTATATTTTTTTTGAAAATTTAGTATATTGTAGAAAATATATTTTTTTTCTTTTTTGAGATAAAAAACAAGAAGCAATGATTGGTGGTGGTAGACACTTTATGCAGAAAGTGACGCGCGTCATTGAATCTGGGCTTTGGCCATCAAGAAAAAGTTACATCAAAGGCGAGTTCGCTCACGCGATGAGGATCGTGGATATCACTTGGGACGTTCAATATTCCCTCTCTCGTATACTCTTTCAAGTTACATAATCCGCATGTGAAATATTATACGGTTATAATGATAAAATTGATACAAGATTCAATGCACGTTAATGGCTTTTAAACAACATGTTTTCTTTTTTGAGTAAAAAGAAAATAGACAAAAAATCTAAACCCTGTTAAATCATCCAGATTATAGGAAATTAGAGGTATTGTAAATATCTGTTCCTTGGAGTGAACCAGAAAAGATACTTTCTTTTACTTTAAATTTTTATTAAATTTTTTACTTTAAATTAATTCAGAATATATTTTGTTCTTGGCCAACTAAAAATGTTCGCAATTGCTATTAATTATTAGTCTTAATAATTTTTGGTACCATTAATTCTTGGTACTAATAATTGTTAGTACCATTAATTCTTGGTACTAATGATTGTTGGTATCATTCATTATTAATACTAACAATTAATGCTACCAACTAAAAACATAAAATATTATTATCAATAATCGTTGGTACCATTAATTATTAATACTAACAACTAATGGTACCAACGATTGTTGATAATAATAAACTGACTTTTTGCTTTTAAATTAGTAAATTTAACTCATAAAAGTAAATAAAATAAATCATAACATATCAGAATCAATAATGTTTGCTACGATTCAATTTACCAGTAATTGCAGGCTTCGTACTTATCTATTAAAACCGACTATTTACTACTTTCTTTAAGTTACGCTACTATTTAAGTACTATTTTTAGATTTCGGCCACTAAAAGCTACTATTTGTGTTTTTTTAGTATTTTCCCTACTTTAAATTTGCTAATACTAGAAAACAAAAAATGATTCAATGATTTTCAAAAAACCTATGAAATTCAAATTACTTTCATCAAATTTTGCCTTAAAAATTCAATTATTTAAAAAAAAATTAATAAAATTCATCCAAAATTCAATTTTTTTTATAAATAATAAAAATTTTACAAGGATTCAATTCATTTAGAATATTATATTCAATAAAATTTCGAAATAATCAATTATTTTAAATAAAATTTTCATAATATTTATTATATTTCAAAAAAATTAATTATTTAAACCAATATTTATAAAATGCTTATAAATAATTAAATTATTTAAAAAAAACAAAAAATTTTCACAGAAATTCAATTCTTTTTAAATATTTTAATAAAAATTTTTACAATAATTCAATTTTTTTCATAAATTATAAAATTCTTCTTAGCAGTTCCATTATTTTAAAAAATAGCAATAAAATTTCATGTAATAAATTTCAATTGTATTTAAAAAATTATTATTAATTCAATAATTTTTAATATTCTACTATTTTAACAAAATTTTCCAAACGAATTCAATTATTGAAGAAAATTTTTTGTAATATTCTACAAAAATATTCAATTATTTTCCCGAAAAAAAATTAAAATTTCAATTTGAATACATTTTTGTTTTAAATCAAATGCTTTAAAATTTGGCATTAAATCCTTAGCAGTAATTGGATTATTTTTATAAATTTCAAAATTCTTTTCAAGGATTTAATTATTTTTGTAAATAAAATAATTGTCAAAATTCTTCGTAAAAATTCAATTGTTTTCCAAAAAATCCAAAAAGAATTGTAAATATATCAATTACCTTTATAAATGCAAAATTCTTTGACAAAATTTAATTATTTTCAGAATTCCATTATTTTTAAATATTCTAATAAAATTTTTTGAAAGAAATCACTTATTTAAAAATTTAAACACATTTCCAATTAAATTTTCATAAAAAATTCAATTATTCTTTTTGATATTAATAAAATTCTTCTCAAGAATTCAATTATTTATGAAGAAATCATTCTTTGAAAGAATTCAATAATTAAACATAAATAACAAAATTATTCCCGAAAATTAAATTATTTTGAGGTATTTATAGGTAACATTTTTTGCAAAATTCAATTATTTTCATAAATAACAATATTCATCACAAGAATTCAATTATTTTTATAAATAATAAAAAGCTTTTTAGGAATTGATTTTTTTTTTAAATTAAATTTTAATAAAATACCACACAGTTATTCAATTATTTTGAAATATTTGAATAGAATTCTTTGTAAAATGTAATTAATTTATAAAACTTTTCTAAATTTAATGGTTTTTAATATTTTTAAAAAATTTACAAACAAAATTGAATTATTTAAAAATTTTGTTGTAAAAATCTTCGTAAGAATTGAATTTTTTTCATGAATAATAACAATTTCTCAGGAATTTAATTGTTTAAATAAGAATTTGCATAAAATTAGTCGAAAAGAATTAATTATTTTTAAAAAAAAATTTTTGTGCTTTGCGAAATTTAAATTTTTTATAAATATTGAAATTCTTTCATGAATAATAAAATTCGTTGCAGAAATTCAATTTGTTAGCATTAGAATAAGAAAGGAGTAAATATTTTTTATAAAAATTATAAAAAATTCAGGAAAATAAGATATAAAATGAAATTTTCGTCAGTTTTATAAAGTTTCTTAAACGTTGTTTTTTGGTCGTGAAGTTTAATTTTTCTGTAGCTACTTTTTTAGTCCTTTTTTTAGTCTGAAAGCTACTTTTTGCTACTTTTTTAAAATTAATTATCGTGTGCGAAGTCTGTAATTGTTTGAATAATCAATCGTTGGTACCACTAATGGTACTGTTCATTTGTAGCAACAATAATCTCTGGTTGTACTACTATTAATAGTTGTTTCCATTATTTTTGTTACCATTAATTTTGATACCATTGATTGTTAGCGGTAATAATTGTTAATGCCATAAATTATTACTATCAATAGTTGTTGGTATCATTTTTTTTTGGTACCAATAATTTTTCGACTATTATTCGTTGGCATTAAAAATGATTTCTATCAGTAATTTTTGGTATTATGATCTTTTGATACCATAAATTAAGACTGTAAATAATTGTTGGTATCATAAATTATTATCATCAATAAATATTACCATCAATAATTATTGCAATCATTAATTTTTAGTATCAGTAGATTTTTGAAACACTATTAGTACCATTAACTATTTAATTTATTGCTACCGTGAATTATTCTTACCAAAAATTGCTGGGACCACTAACTTTTTGCTACCAATAATTGTTCGTATCGTTAATTTTTGTTACCAGCAATTGCTTGATACTGGTAACTGTTCGAAATCAGTAATTCTTAGTAACCAATAATTGTCTGATGCCAGTAATTATTTATACCATTATTTTTAGTAACAATTTTTATCGGTGCAATTATCATATCTGATGATTTGTACGATATGATGGTACACCACTAATTTTTTTAAATAGTAAATTCTGAAGATTCATAAGCATCATTAATAGCTGACAGTACTAATTTTACCACTTTATGTTCAACGAATAAAACTGAATTAAAAAAAATTATATTAAAAATTACTCTTTCAAACAAAAAACAATTTTTTTTCTTAAACAATAGACATAAAAAATCAACCTTCGGTCTCATTCGACACATAATAGAAGAGTGTTAATCATAACGGTTTCCACTTATTCATTAGCACACGCCTGCAGAGTGTGAAAGTTGCTTCTTCGTCAATCAAAAATGAAAAAAGAAAATTTCTCGAAAATCGTCCAAAGTGTGATATAAAATTTAATTTTTCAATTCTTTATCTAAAAATTTATTACACGAGTATAAAATCCGTGAAATAAATACCAAAAGTCCCCTCTTCAATCTGTTCGTAAATTAGTTAGTGTTCCTTTTTTCTGAGAAGACATTTTTTGTGTGGCACAGTGGCAAAATTCAAATGAAAATTTCAGAAGACGTATTTTATGCCTCTATATTTATAAATATATATATATATATATATATATATATGTGTGTGTGTGTATATATACAAGGCAAACTCTCGCGAATGGGTTTAAATCGGGACTTTATTACCGGCGTAACCGTGGGCGTCAGAAAGTCTTTGCAAGTCAATAATTTCACCGTTAATGCTGAATTAATGCACAAATTTATCCCGCGCAGTGTGGCGTTGATTTATGGCTGTCTTCTCTAGAGCAGAAGTCACAGCTTCAGGGCTCTCAAGTATCTACTTAGGGACTAAAGATAAGTGCTATTCTATACTTAGAGACTTCAGATACTTAGTGGTATATACACAATATTTAAGTGTTTTAAAACGGTTATGCAAGAGTGAATTGAAATTCTAGATAATTATTTAATTGATGTTAACATTAAACTTCGTTTTAGAGGAAGCCTTTCTCCTTTTGATTTTCGAAGGCATTAAAGTGTGAATAAACTTTATACTATAAAGAGCAATGAATTGATTATTAAATTTTACAGTTAATTTCTTTTTGCTTCTATTCAATTCAGGTTTTTTGTGAATAATTTTTTTTTACATTTAATGGTTTTCATTGAACCAACTTTTTGAAAATTTATGTTAACTAATTATTAATAATCTATGAATTCTATGATTTTTCTTTGATCCAAATATTTACTCGGATATTTTTGAATATGTATTTTAAGATAACTAAATGTTTTAATATATAAATATAATTAAAATCTTCAGGAATTATTGAAAATTGGTTTAAAAAAATTTAGTTGATAATAATTGATTATTTGTCAAGTATTTTATTATATTTTTCGAAAATTAACTTGTGAAAAATTTTAATTGTAATTTTGGAAATAATTGAATTCGCAAAAATTTTAATGAAAAATATTCAAAAGTAAATTTAAAAATAACAATTTATAGAAGATGGTTTTTATCTTTCCATAAATTATTTAAAATTGTTTTAAAAAATTAGTTTTAGAAAATACTTTTTCTCTCTAAATTTGAATTAATGAAAACTCATCCACGTAAAAAAATAAGTGCATTTACACTTGAAATAAGTGTACTTATTCAGATTTAGAGTAACATTTTTTTAAAATGTTTTAATTAAAACGATGATTATAAAAAATTGAATTTTTGAATTTAAATAATTAGATTCTTGAAGAGCTTTTAGAAAGTTATTAAAAATAATTGATTTACTCTCTAAATTCGAATTAGTAAAAGTATATTTACTAATTCGAATTAGTAAAATTATATTTACTAATTCGAATTAGTGACAAACTTTTTGCTTTCGAATTAGTGGATTTTACTAATAAATTAGTAGAAATTACTATTTATTAGTAAAGTTTACTAATTCAAAAGCAAAAAGTCAGTCACTAATTTGAATTAGTTAACATTTTTACTAATTCAAATTTAGAGAGTAGAAAAGAAGTTTCGTTAAATCATTTTCATGATTTTAATTAAATTATTTTCTTTTAAAACTTAACAAGTTTAAATACATCTTCACATAACTTTTAAATTTTTTTAATTTTCTAAGTTAAGTTTTATGTTTTTAACTTTTAAACTTTCAACGTAAAACTTTTTCAAATTTTTTTTTAATTTTCTTATAGAACTTTTAACTAGAATTCTTTTTTAAATCAATAATTTTTAATAACTTTTGACAATATTCTATAAAAAATTTTCAGATCTTCTTGTTTACAATTCAATTTTACAAAATTTCTTCAATTAAATACATAATGTTAAAAAATAAAAACTCAAATAATAATTGAAATATTTTCAAAAGAATTGAAATTAAAAATTTTAAGAAAATCAGTTCGTTAAAATTGTTTAATGAAAAATCCGATTTTTAAAGATTAAATAAAATTATTTTTAAAAGTTCATGCTACAATGATTTAAATATTGAATTATTATCTTAAATTTTAACTGAAATTCATTTTTAAAGCAATTTTTATTAGAAAATTCTACGATATTTTAATTATTTAAGTATATAAATTAATAATTTTTAAGAAATTAAGTTATTAACCAAAAATTATTGTCAGAAGTGTAAAAAATTTAAGGTTTTGTATTAAAATTCATGGTAATTTCATAGTTTGCAAGTCAAAAAAATAACAAAATTCAGAATTTTTTTGTGAATTCTTTTTAATTTTTTTGTAGTACTTTTAGTAAAATTCCCTGACTTTCCCCTGTATTTCATAACCTGGAAAATTGTTATTTTTACAAATTATTAAAATTCTGAGTGTTTTAAATTGAAATTTTATTTTCCGTCGAGAAATAAATAAGTATTTAAACATTTATTTAACAAAATTATTCAATTTTTGAATCCGGCCTTCAATTTTTTAAAGTCGTGAATTCGACGAGGAATAAAAAAATTTATTTTCCATTTTTCTAATTTTCTTCTTCCATTTCTAAACTCAAAGTGAATTCAGAAATCAATCGAAGGGAAAAATCAGATAAATAGAGAATAAAATTTTTTGACAACAATGAAAATGTATTAAATAAACGACTTCTTTGTATTTTTAATCATCTTAAGCAATTTTTTATAAATAATTAAAAACAAATTATTATTATTATTATTATTATCGAATCATAAATTAATGGTGAACCAATAAGTGATAAAACCAATAACTTTGTGGAAATATTGCTTTATTAAAAATTTAATCTTCTATAAAAAGGACAAAAAAATACTCGTAAATAGAACAAACTAAAATAAACAATTGATCATTATATTCATGAATTTTTTCACGAACTGAATAGTAATCAGTTTTGAATTTGTGAAGATATTGATGAAATGATATCGTATTACTTTAAAGCAGATGGGCTCAGAGGTTTCGATATTTTTCTGTCTGAATATATATATGTGTATTATCAATAGGTATGCGTGAATATTTGTGATGAACGTGGCTCTTTAATTGTGAGCTGAATTGCCCTCCAGTTAAGAGAAAGACGAGAGGTTGAGATATGTTGGGGCGGAGAGAGAGATCTCTTCTCTTGTTCATGTATTTCATTGTCTTTCCAAATGGAGTGGGTGTCAACGCCCCCGTCAATTTTTTGCCTCCTCAAATGTCCGGCACACCCTTGGCCAAAGATAACCCGGATTTTCTACCCAACGTTGTAATTAAACTCGGCAGCTCTTGCTCGTAAATAGGACTTCATTTTCATAATAAAAAACACCTTCGGGGGGGTTTTTATGTGTGGTGTTTGCATCGCCGAAAAATAAGACTTGATTTATCGCGTTCTTGTTAAACGTAGCCGCGGGTCGCAGACACTTTATAAGCAACTTTGTCATTTTTTATTTTTTTCCTCTTTTTTTTGTTATAAACATTTCGTATTTATTTCGAGTTTTTTATTCTTCTTTTTGTTATAAACATTTCGTATTTATTTTGGGTTTTTTTCTTCTGTTTTTAGAAACGTATTTATTTTGTTAAAAAAAAATTAAATTTGCTTTATAGAGCTAAAAGAATTTTTTCCCTCTGACGAAGTGGAAATTGTCTGATTCGAACGATCCAAGTATGTGGAAGTAAATTGCGCGACTAATTCAATCAATTCAATTCAATTATTAAGAAGAGTCACGGGGGTTAATTTCTAAAATAGAACCCACTTAAATAAACCGAGAGAAAAATAACTCTCATCGTTTAACAAGCAAACAGGTGTAAAGAATAATTTTTTTCCTCCGTTTTTTTGATCGATGGGTCTTTAACTTATTAGCGATTATTATTCATCGGATAAAGACAAAAGCGAAAAGGAAAAATATGAGAATGAATGCAACTGGGTCCGAAAAGGGGGCGTAGCGTGGGAGTAATTGAGAACCTTGCGTATGTAAATAATGGACCGCTGTAAACAGTGACGGGCCCATTTGTTTGCTTGGAAGATGATCCTTGGTAGAGAAAAAGAGAGAGAGAGAGAGAGAGAGAGTAAGAAAGAAAGAAAGAGAGTGTACGGATGCGGTCAGTATTGTGTTACGGTTTGTTAATCTCTGCACAGAAATTAACACCAATTTACATGCACGTAATTGAATTGTGCGAACTGACGGACAAATGGGCATAGCATCACGAACGTGTACATACATATAGCAACAATCAAGTGTACATGTAGATTTGTATTTTTGCCCTTTGACCGAGGTTGTGATTTCGCAAAAGAAAAAAAAAATTTCCTCCAGACCCCACCCACGTTATTATTAATTTTCGCTGGAAATTATTATTACGCTCACAAGTCCCATTAATCAAATTGTTTTCAAATATATGCCTTTCACAAATTAATTAAAATCTGTGAGGGTGCTCGCGCGCACTTGCGGCACTAATAATGTCCGTGAGGTTTAACAGAAATCAGCATCACTAATTACTGTTGTGTATGTATATTCGTGTAGAGGAAGCTGTTGCGCAACGGGAAATTTTTCAAAATTAATTTTTTTACTTGCAATGCTGGTACCAGTTATTAATGGTACCAATTTTTTTCTTTGGCACTGGTACCAGTTATTAGTGGTACCCAATTTTTTTCTTTGGCACTGGTACCAGTTATTAGTGGTACCAATATTTTTTTGGCACTGGTACCAGTTATCAGTGGTAACAATATTTTTCTTTGGAGTTGGTACCAGTTATCAGTGGTACCAATTTTTTTCATTGGCTCTGGTACCAGTTATTAGTGGTACCAATATTTTTTTTGGCACTGGTACCAGTTATCTATCAGTGGTAACAATTTTTTTTCTTTGGCACTGGTACCAGTCATCAGCTCTAGCAATATTTTTATTTGATATGCTGGTACCAGTCATCAGCGCTAGCAATATTTTTATTTGGCACTGGTACCAGACATCGGTGATGTATTTTTAATTGACACAAATGTTGGTTATTAATTGAACAATGAAGTGTATGAAAGAACCAAAAAAAATAATGGAATAACATTCGGCGGTAAAAAATTAATGGTAATCACTAAGAGTTAATGATAACAATTAATTGTATTAATTTATGAATTATTCATTCCTGCTATTATTTAGCAGCACTAAGAAAATAATACTTCCAATGCCATTTCGCTGGTACTTGATACTATTAATTGTAATATTAGTGGTACCATTAATAGTATCATTAACTGTAAAATTAGTGGTACCATTAATAGTATCATTAATTGTAATATTAGTGGTACCATTAATAGTGTCATTAACTGTAAAATTAGTGGTACCATTAATAGTATCATTAATTGTAATATTAGTGGTACCATTACTAGTGTCATTAATTGTAATATTAGTGGTACTGTTAATAGTGTCATTAATTGTAATATTAGTGGTACCATTACTAGTGTCATTAATTGTAATATTAGTGGTACTGTTAATAGTGTCATTAATTGTAATATTAGTGGTGCCATTAATAGTATCAATTATTTTAATATTATTGGTGCCATTAATTGTACAATTAATTGTATTATTAATTATTATCATTAATTGTAATATTAGTATTATAATAAGAGAAATGGATGGATTCTGATGGTTAAAAGTAGGTGTTACCTGGTGCCATCGTTATGTTGCTGATTACCGTAAAAAAAGAAACAAAATTATTGATATGCTACCACTAATCTGACGATTAGTATAATTAATTATAGCAACTATTAATGGTATCAATAATTAATAATACAGGGGATCAGTGGTATTAATTATTAATGGTACCAATAATTAATGATGCAGGGAATTAGTGGTACCAACTATTAATGGTGCCAATAGTGGTTCCGTGGCTGATAATGGTACCAATATTAGTACCATAGCTGATAATGGTACCAATAGTGGTACCGTAGTTGATAATGGTACCAATAACATTAATGGCCACAATAATTGTAGAACCATTAATTATTTTATTAATAATTCCTATATATCCAGTAGCAACAGCAGTAATGGTATCAAATTCAGTGCAACCAACATCGAAACTAAAAAAACATGAGTCAATCGAGTTCATAATTTTAAACAAATAATACTAAATTATTAGTGGACAAGTAACAAGAAATAATGTCTTATTCCGAGCAGACGATAATTCATTGTTACTCTATGTGGAGTTACTTTAGAAATTAGTAACAATGCAGAATTATAATCTACATGTGAACATATATTACACATGCAACCTAGTCGTGCACAATGCAGGATGGATTTATTGAGATTAACGTTCAAGCACTGGAACTATACGTCATCTAAGTCTCTATGATAAATTGCTGATACTTCATTACAGCCAGGTGCCAAATGGCACTTCATTTCCAGCGCATATATATATAGCCTGGAACCAAGTGTGACCGGCCATAAAGATGTCAACAGTCGACTTTAAGTCATACATTTCTTGTTAATCATTCTATTTTCGAACAATCTATCAGAATTATATTGTGTACCTATACATATGCATAATATTACTACTACTACTACTACTACTAAACTTATAATAATAGCAGCAGTGGTAGTAGTAGTATTTTGCAGTATAGTACTGTATAGTATTATATAGTATAGTATTATAGTAATTATACCAGGACTGCATAGTGTAAGCTTCTTTGATTCGCCATCTCGAAAATGTATCTATCATCAAGTTGTCATTGCCGATTATATTTTCGCATTGTCGTGAAAAGGATTATGACAGTGGTTGGTGTACGCGACAAGATAAAGAGAGAGAGAGAGAGAGAGAGAGAAAACGGAAGAAGCGACGAGGAGTAAAATATTCTCGCACTTGAATAAGGCACCTAGTCATTGCAAGGCAATAAACTTAATTACCACTCGATAAGGCAATGTGCAAAAGGTCACGAAAGGGTTCCTGTGTTTTACGACAAAACGATTCGCCATATCTTTTATGGCATGACACACAATGCGTCTTTTTAAAAGACGCAACAGTTAATATCGTGAAAAAAAATCCCCTTCTTTCATTTTGACTTCTTTCATTTTATGACTTCTGAAGCTAAACAACGATCATAACTTTTGGTGAATTTTTATTCTTCATCTATTCATAGGTTTTTAATTTATTATTGTTTATTGATTATTCGTCCAACAATTATGATTGTGTATTATTTTTTCGACATTAGTAGCATTAATAATAATTAAAAAAATAACCGATAAATTAATGGTACACTTAATGGTACCACTAATGATACCCTACTAATCATTTATTTTATTTTTAATAACATTTTAAAGAAGATTTTTCTATTAGTCAGTCGGTACTTCTGACTACTGGTTTCATTACATATTGATAGGATGCAAAATTTATTTCATTGTTTACTAATACAATTAACGATTGGCGCCACCATTACTAAGTACCATTTATAATTGGTGTCAATTATCCTTTCGATAATTTTCAATTCCAATAGTCGTATCTTCAAGTAATAATAATTTCAATTAATGACTGTCACAATTATCAATAATCAAATCGCAAAAAAAATTGTTATTCCGCTTTGCTTTTAAAATATCCACTCAGTGTATCTCTTAATTAACTAATTAAAATAATTCGAAAAGGTAGAAAATCTCGAGTCGTAAATTAATTAATTAATTGCAATTCTATATTTAACTAAACACGCTCACTGAAAAAATCCCATTAAAAATTCACTTTTTGTCTTTCACTAGTGTTTGTAAATTCAAATTATTGTTTTTAGTAGCAATTATTATCGCTAGGTGATCATAATTATAATAATGAAGATAGTAGCAATAATCATAATTGTTATTATTATTTATTTACTTATTTATTTACGCTATAAGCGGTCTTAGAAAAAATTAAAAAGTTTTTCGTACAAAATTTATTTGAAATTTTGTACTATAATACAAACAGACAATTAATTGTAATAATATTCAGTATCATTTGTATTAATACTTTATTATTATTATTATTATTATTATTATTATTATTATCATTATATTATCATATAAATAAAATAATAGATAAATAAATAGGTAGATTATTAATATTATTGTTATCACAGTGGAAACTAATATAAATGAGCTTCAATTTGCTTTGGTCAATTAGTGTTTAGACGTTGCAAAATGCAGCATAAGTAAAATTTAAGAAAAAAAAAAGAAAAAGTCATTTAACTAGTTTTACTAAGGAGAGAATTGGAATTGGATACTCGCTTGTGTGGTTTTGTTCTCCACAAGAAACTTTCTCAAACGAATCTACATAAAATGATAAGATTTGAAAATAATCGCAGTTAAAGAAGCAAGTTTTGCGGCTATTTAAATCGATGATCATAATCGGAGCGACATCACGCTCCTCGCCTCGTTAGCACCGGCAGCATATCGCCGTAACGGAGAAGGTGTTTCCTACCTTTCTGATAGAGAATCTTCTTGTTCGGTCACTTGTTTTCCGCCGATTACATCGCTATGTAAATTTATTGTTCCTCCGTGTAGCACGACTGTTTTTTTATTCTCCCTTTTTTCTATATGTATATATATCTCACAAATGACTTGTGGTGTGAGATGATTATACCACCTTCGCTTTGCTAAATATTTCCCTAAAATCCTTTATGAGAAAATAGTATTAATTCTTGGTACCAGTAACGTTTGGTACTTTAGATGCTGGTACCATTGATTCTATATACCATTTATTTCTGGTACCATTATTTCTTGATACCATTTATTGCTGGTACCACCATTTCTTATTACTATTTATTGCTGGTACCACCATTTCTACTTACTATTCATTGCTGGTACCACCATTTCTACTTACTATTTATTGCTGATACCACAATTTTTACTTACTATTTATTGCTGGTATCACCATTTCTACTTACTATTCATTGCTGGTACCAGCATTTCTTTTCACCATTTATTGGTGGTACCACCATTTCTACTGACTATTTATTTCTGGTACCACCATTTCTACTTACCATTTATTGCTGGTACCGCCATTTCTTCCTACCATTTATTACTGGTACCACCATTTCTTCCTACCATTTATTGCTGGTACCATTATTTCTTGATACCATTTATCGCTTGCACCATTAATTCATTGCACTGTTTAATGCTGGTAACCCCAATTTTTTGTACCACGTTTCGATGGTGTCATTTATTGCTGGTACCAGTAATCTCTGATACTATTTGGCACTGATGTTAATGACGGTTGGTACCACTTGTCTCTGGTATCATCCATTCGGGTTACCATTTATTGCTTATATCATTAATGCTTCCTACCATTCATTATTGTTTCCATTTTTCGCTGGTACCATAAATTTTTGGTACATTTTTTGCTCATGATCACCACTGGTACCATTAATTCTTGACACCATTTAGAAGTTGGAACCACTGATACGATTTTTATTACGAAACAAAATTAAAAAATTCCTTAAGAAAAATAATTTGAACATAGACATCAAATCGTGTATTTTCTGAAAGTTTTACTTCTCTAAATGAAGATAATTTTGCACGAGACTCTGCGAAGCGAAGAAGCGAGGAAACAACCTAAACATGGAAAATAAATAACATAAAACGAATTGTCAATAAATTATATTAAAATAAACGACAGCAGCAAGTGTAAAATTTTGAAAAAGAAAGACAAAAAGGGAAGGAATAATATATTGATGGAAAAAATTATGATCAATGTCGAGACCAGTGGATAATAACTTATTTAAACCTGGGTGGTAGACTAACGATAAATTCAGTACACGGAACTTCCAATATTCCACTCGTTTTTCCCACTAAACACGACAGCTACAAAGTATTGCATTTAATTTACCATCATCTTTCGCGAACGTGTGATATCTTCTTTCGAAAAATTTTTCATATTATACCATCGGCGAATTTACATTCACACGGAAATTATATGTTTCAGTAGCGTTTAACTATTTTCTCTGCGTTTTGAAAATTGTTTAATACCTTGATATTTAATTTTATTTCTATTTACTCTTTTTTATTATTTTTCCTCTTTTTATCTCTATTCATATAATTTTGTTTTATTTCCCTTATATTTGAATTCATTTTGTTTCTACTTTTGGATATTATTTTTAATTCCCATGTGCTTGAAAATAATAAAGTATAATAACAAATGCGTGGAAAAATTATGAAAAATAAATTAAATAAAATGGTTATTAAATAAAAAAAGTATATATTTAAAGAGCGCAATTTTATTGTGATGGGAAAATCCTTGAAGAATCAAGAGTTCTTTACGATAGAGTTAGTTGCGAATAGAGGTAAATATAATATAGGTAGGAAAAAACGAGTATAAAGAAACGACATAATTGTCAGATTAATGCCCCCGATGGATTATTAATGACGCGAAACTTTGGTACGATCCAAAGAGATTCATAGCCGTTTGTCTTGATGTGTACGCAAGATATGTGCGCGGTTTTTCTTCGAAGCAGTGTGTGGCGTCCACTGTGTTAGTTCACTTAGACAATATAAATGTATATAAAAGATACTAAAAATTCACCATCAATTACAATAATTGATTTTGTGATTAACGTACTAATAAAATTTGTTACATGATGCGAAATATTTTTTTTTTTGTAAAAGTACTATTTATTGGATTTGAGAAAATATTGTCTTCTTAGATATTCTTCTTCTTAATTGATCACGACTGGAGGATAAAAATAAAATAGACTTGAAAAAGTAGATAATAATAAATAAAATAAATCATTTTTTTACTTCTTTTTACTAATTATTAGTAATACGAAAAAATATAATTATAAACAAATAGTAAATTTTTCTACATTAACTATTATTAGTAGCAAATGATAGTATTGATTTATTAACATCAGTAATAATACTGCAATATAAATAAATAAGATAAAATTTGAATAATAAAAATAATAATAGTAAATAATAATTAATAAGCTAATAACAATAAAGTAATAAAAAAATTATTAAATGAATGTAAACCTTGTTCTCAATATATAATAACGTGTTGCTTTTGTTTTGTTTCAGGTAAGGAAATCCGTTAACGTACTCTAACTGAATGATAATTTACGGGTGAGTCATCAACATTTTATTAAACAATAAGAACATTGCCTAATAATCAAGTACCTACTAGATAGTTTGCTTCGAAGAATTCAAATTCAAGACAGGAATTTTTTTTAAATAGAAACACTTAATAGAAAAATAATAACCACTAGTAAAAGTATAGTTCATCAACAACACAATATAAGTACTAGTGACATTAATTTTTTTTTATTATTTTTTATTATTCATTGATATAAATGAATACAAGAATTAATAATTATTTCACTGTTTACTTGCAATCAACAATAAATTGTACCAAATATTAAAGTTCTTAATAATAATTAGTAGTAGTAATAGTGGACCAAAAACCTGTGCTAATAATTTTTGGTACCATTAGTTATAGAAGGTTATAATTTTTTCTACCACTTGTTATTCATGCTAATTCACTGTAGAAAAAAGGTACTAATTTCGTACCAATTTTGGTACAAAATCGTTATTTGGTTCTATTTTTTTTACCGAAATCAGCTCTAATTTAGAACCTTTTTTTTACAGTGTAATTTTCGATACCAAAAATTCTAGATGGTGATTATTTTTCAGTACAAACATTCTAAGTAATAATTTTTCTAATAGTTTTTAGTAACACTAATTGTTGGTGCTAATAATACTTGTAATCTCTTAATTACACTGCTAATAATTTTGGTACCTCTAATTAATGTTGTTAATAATTGTTGGGGACTCTAGTTTTTCGTGTTAATAGTTTTTGGTAATATAAGTTATTAAAGTTAATTTTTTTGCTATTAGTTATTGAGGCTATTGAATTTTGATGCCAATAACTTTTAATACTAATAATATTTGGTACCACCAGTTATTTGAGCAAATAATTTTTCTTACCTCGAGTTTTCCATGCTATTAATTTTTAAAAACACTAGTTATTGGTGCTAATAATAATAAGGGACACTAGTTGTTAATGCTAATAATATTTGGTACCACTAGTTGTTAACACTAATAATATTTGGTACCACTAGTTGTTAACACTAATAATATTTGGTACCACTAATTGTTGATATTAACTATTAGGATACCACTAATTTTATTGGAGCTAATAATTTTTTATGTTACTAGTTTACTTTTGGTAGCTTTTTCTACTTTTTGTTTGGTAATACGAGTTTTTTTTCTAATACCAATCATCGGTGATAATAACTGTTGCTTCATGCTAATTTTCATTTAAGACTTGAAAAGTGTAAAAAAAAATTTCCAAACTTGTTTTTTTTCTACTTTTATAATTCCATTAACGCTACTCAACTCGCGATCTTGATTCTAGTCATGAAAAATGTTCCATATTGAGAGAGAGAATATCACACCCTTTTTTATGATCCAATGATTTCAGGCCTCACAGTTTGCGTTTAAACTGGTTCATTTTCCATATTAAGCGCAACAGAGTGTACAACGTGAAGGCGTTATTGCAGTCTTTCATAAACTACTGAGGCCAATTCTCCTCTTGTAAAGTCAACACACGTAAAACTATAATGGCATTCGAGAAATAGACAATGATTTAAAATTCCCGACAGGAATAGATTTTGATAGGCTAATGTTGACACAGTACTTTTTCCCCTGCAGTCTAAATAGAATAATAGTTATTTATTATTTTTAATTGTTAATGAAATTAGAATAATTTATTCATATTTTTTATTTATCTATTCCTTATTTATTTCTATTAGTAATAGTGGCACCATTAATCGTTGATGTTAAATATTTTTGGTACCACTAATCACTTCCACTGACTATTATTGGTACCAAATATTCTTGGTAACAGTTATTGTACCCATAAGTACCAAATATTCTTGGTAACAGTTATTGTACCAATTATTTTTGGTACTAATTACTATTGGTTCCACTATTCATTAGCATTAAATATTTTTATTTTTACTACCGTTCCCTTATTTGCATAATTAATATTTTTTCCATTGTTTTATTTAAAATGCAGTTCTGAAGAAGCCGTTCATTTTGAAACAACAAAATAATCCCCCCCACACAGTTTAAAAAATCGTGTCGCGATGACTTTTTCCCTTATTGGAATCAACCGTTATTTTAACAGAAATATCTCTGTCCCAGTCTTTTATCTCAATAATGGCACACGTAATGACTTTCGAAGGACATAAAATTGACATTAATCTTTATTTTACTGTTTGAAAATCGATAATTGTAAAGAAACGACGCCTCTCCTTCCATCTCTCTCTCGTACATAAAACGCGAATCGTATAATGTGAGAGTTATAAACATTTTGGAATTTTTGGTCGTGCCATTAAAACGTAGTCTTTGGCTTTTCAAGTATGCCATAATCGTTTGTAATTTGAACTGCGATAATTGCTGGCGCGCGATGCCATTTTCATCGCTACACACTCACACTCACACACGTCACAAGTTTTGCGAATACTCATTTTCAATCGCCGGTACTTTATGGATTTTGATCATCAGACATAAAACCAAGCGAAAGAGCTTGCCACAATTCGATAATTCTTTTGAAAATCGCACCCTTTGCAAAACCGGTCTCGTTTAACTTCCTTAATCGAGAGAGGCGTTAATTGCAAAACCAATTTCACAATAAATCACATTGAATATTCAGCAAAAATGTTTTTAAAAGGCGCGCATACACACAGACGACAAAACGAGTGCTGAAAATGTCTTATTCCAATCTTGGTTTTACTTTCTCTATTTTCCCTTTTGAATTATATTTTTACTTCTTTTTTTTCATTTTAAATTTCACATTTTGATAGAAATGTAGAACATTAACAACATTCCGTGCGTTGATATCAATTCACTGTTCGTGTTGACATTTGACGTAAAATCGATTAATTGATCAAACGTGGGCGAGTATTTTCAATATATACATATATTCTACAATTGCACGACTTTCGATTTTAAATCTTACATATACATATATATTGTTAGACTAAACAAGCTGAACCCATTAATTGTGTAATATTTAACTTTGTGTTGTCGAGATAAGTCATTAAATGTCTAACTAATTAAACATCAACACTCGATGAATTGGATGTGAAATAAAAAATTAATAATTATCTGATTTTACGTCTGAATGAACTGATATATGAGATTTCTGGCTTTATTACATTGTGATAAAGTATAATTTCAAGTCGGGTAGTTTGCAATAGATAATTAGAAAACTATAACAGTTTATTTCATTTCATTCGTGAGGAGAAAAAATATAATTAAACTGTACAATTCTTCTCTTGTAGTTGAATGCAGTGTGTGTGTGTGTGTGTGTGTAATTTCACCGAGTTATTAATAATTGATTTTGAAATTGTTGATAATTTTTTCTTCTTCTAATGCTAATTTAGAATATCCGGTAAACCCCTTGCTGTGCGTGGCTAATAATTCTCATTCCCCATTGAGACAAGTTGCTGTTGTTTGAGGTGAATGCAAAATAGGAGTTTGAAGGTTCTTTTCTTTTCTTCTTTTACGCCTATCAAGTGGAAATGCTTTGTGAAATTGAAATTAGTCGTTGAAGAGTTTTGATTAATTAGTGATTGTTGGAAATAAAATATTATTACTGGAATCACATATTACAGATGCTATCTATGACAAGTCCACTGAGTACCACTAATTTTAGTGCCATTTATTTATCAATAATTATGAAAGGTACCAGTAATTAATTATACTAATAATTGTTACCAGTATTTAATTGTAAAAATAATGGCTGGTACCAGTAGTTAATGGTAAGAATAACTGGTACCAGTATTTAAAAGTGAAAATAATAGGTGAAACAGTAATTATTTGTAAGAATAATGGCTGGTACCAGTAATTAATGGTAGGAAAAACTGGTACCAGTATTTACAAGTAAAAATAATAGGTGGTACCAGTAATTGTTTGTAAGAATAATGTCTGGTACCAGCAATTAATGGTAAGAATAATTCGTACCAGTATTTAAAAGTAAAAATAATAGGTGGTACCAGTAATTGTTTGTAAGAATAATGTCTGGTACCGGTAATTAATGGTACGAAAAACTGGTACCAGTATTTATTTGTAAGAATAATAGATGGTACCAGTAATTAATGGTAGGAATAGCTGGTACCAGTATTTATTTGTAAGGATAATTGCTGGTACCAGCAATTAATGGTTGGTACCAGTTATTAATACTACGAATAATAGTTGCAAAGAATAATAATTATTGAATGTACTTTAGTTTAAGAAGTAATTTAATTCGAATTTTTGTAAATGACAAAAAAAACTGGGAAATTTACTTCACTGCAAGAGTTGATGCCTCGTGTTTTATCTTGCAAATGGATAAGACATTAGTATCGCTGCTCTGGAGTACATTTCATACGCAAGCCGCCGACTCGGCGGTCGATCGTTATCCCGTAGAAAGTGCGGGCGATTTAACCACGATTTAATTGCTCCAGAGTTAAAGCGGGAATCAACATAAGGGGCTATCGATATTACTATATATACTTTTTAACATTGTGTATCTTGATCTCTTTCTGTAATAATGTAGGGAAAAAATGTTTCTCATGTTTATATAGAACGAGCTCCTGTACGAAAGAACACTTCAGAATTACAATGCAAAATTAAACGAGCTGAAAAACGAAGAGAGTTTACAGATGCTGGTATTATCAATATTGATAACAGTCTTCTGGTAGCAGAAGTTTTGGTATCACCAACACTGGTGACAGTTTTCTGGTAACAGCAGTTTTACTAATCCTGGTACCAGTTTTCTGGTAACAGTAGTTTTGGTACGGCCAGTACCGGTAACCGTAATTTTTGTTACCTAATAAATCGTTTCAGTTTCATTGGGTTCTAATAATAAGTGGTACCAATATTATTTTGCTTCTCTAGTCAATAGTACCAGTCTTGTCTAGTTCCTAATAAGGGATACCAGTAGTTTCTAGTTCCACTGATGGTTGGTACCAGTTGTTTTTGGTTTAACTAGCAGTTGGTACCAGTAGATTTACTACTGCTAGTCTCTGGTACCAGTAAATTTTTCTACTACTAGGGACTGACATCAGCATTTACTCTCATTATTAGTGATTTAGACCTACAGTTTTTACTCCTGGGTACCATTTTCCAAATTAAAAAGAAAATAAATTCGCAACTAATAATTAATTTGCAATATTATGAGATGATTTCAACTCTAGGTCACCGTTCAATAAAACTAAATGAAGCACATAAATAGCGCAGTATTACAGTAGCAGCGATGTTAGGAAAGAAAAAGAATCGTGTCCGAAGTCGACGTGAAAAGTGAGAGCGATCTCGAGAAGTAGGCAAGTCCTTAATAAATTTTACCTGCACCCGTGAGATTGCGCAACGGTAAGTTAGCTGCTTAATCGCATTATCCATCCTTCTTCTCAAGAACTGTCTATCGGTCATGTTGTCGAGAACGATGCGCAAAATGTTACTTTGAAAGATTGAGTCGTCCACGTTCGTTGCTTGAAACGTCTTTCACACACACATATATATATATATACTCACAGTTTTGCTTCGCGGCAAATCATTCTTTCAAAATAATAAATTCAAAGTTTCCCTAGATCTTTTCAATTTTCAGTTTGTAAATGCAAAATCGCATTTAATTTATGCTGGCAAGGCAACACGCCTGGCATTAGGACCCCCGCGGCGAACTTACAACAGCTTCATATAAAGCCTATACACTGCCTACTGCGGGCACACTCACTTATACAGTCAATAATGGTAACTTACCGCAACTTACCTTCATGGAGAGATACCTTTTTCCAACTTACTTTATGCCTTCGTTTTCTCGATTGAGCGTTGCATGTTGAAGATTTTATCTATTTTATTACCGTCGATGCTCAACCCGGTCACCAGGACATGTTACAGTGCATACCATCTCAAGAGGCGTTCTTTTCATTTTGCTCTCATTTTCTCTCGCACTCCTATTATCCGTATTTCTCTCTCTCTCTCTCACTTTGTGTTTGCATAATTTTGTCTCAGGATTTTTATCCTAAAATATAACGTGGTAAATTATCTGGTACATCTCCTCGGCTTTGAAGTAATTTCCCAATTTGTGCAACTTTACGTTCACCACGCAATACTTGTGGTAATTTTGTTATCATTTGTTGGTGGCATTTTATTGTTGATACTACTGGTAATTGGTACCATTAATTATTTTTCACACTAACTACTAGTACCATTAATTATTGCTACCACTGATTATTGGTACTATTAATTCTTTACACAGTAACATTACTGGTACCACTGATTATTAGGAAAAATAATTCTCAATACTATTAGTTGTTTGTACCATAATTGCTAATGGTCTAGTTCAATAGTGGCACTACATAATGTTACCAAACATGTCACAAATTATAGAATTAATTACTAAATGTCCCCATTATTAATAATAGCAATTACTAATCGTACTATTCAATAATGATCCTTTCAGTAGTATTTACTATTAACAATGGTACCAATTATTAGTGGTCCCAAAACTTTGGTGCCACTTTGGTACCAATTATTAGTTGCACCAATTACTAACGATACCAATTAATAACAGCACTAAATTACTAATGGTACCAATCATTAAAGATACAAATCGTTCATGACAAAAATGATTGATGTCAATATGAGCAGTAACCAACGATAAATGTTTCTAATAATCATTAGTAAATAAGCACTCTGTGTAAATTCAGAATTTTTTGTTCCAAAGCAAAGTCAACTTTTGTTGTTGATTGTCAGGAAATAATTTTTGCGCAATAAATTTGAAGTCAGTTGCTTATGAATAAAGCAAGGGGAGAGAGAGAAGATAGTCGTAGCCGGCAGGTTATTCAGCACAGTGAGTAGATCTAGTGTTTGAACGAGGATTCGAACATGGAAACGGCTGCAAAGATGGATGAGGTACGTTGCTATCGACGTAGCTTGGATATCTCTTCGAAAGTCACTGCTGATCCGGCAGGAAGAACTACTCGATACTTGGTTGTTCGGTATCCGCCGCAGGTTGGGTTTACAAAGCCACGTCGTCGATGTTCTGCATGCTGCTTATAATGGAATAGTTCGTGGTTGACGATTTATCGCGACTGTTTTTCATGTCTCGTTGCGGAACCCGCTCTGTATTCTCCTACGTATATATAGAGAGAAACCAAGACTTGCATAAAGCTGTATCATTTAAGTTGCATTGCAAAGTTGTACTTTGGCTACAACTTGCTTTGACTGGGTCGTCGCCAAGCTTTATAACAGAGGTCGCGCCCCTGAAAACAATGTCCACCAGGAATCAACCGGATTCCTGATCGTAAATTCTGTTCGGTCTTAACTTCCTTTTGGTTCAACTTATTTAGTTACTTAAAGATATTTACTAACTTAAAATGTTTGCAAAAGTTTATTTAAATGACGAATATTCGAGATATTTTGGTTAAATGAACATCAGAATATATTTTCATTGTGAAATATTTTGGAAAAGGGAAATGGTACCTTTTGGTGACAGCACCAATTACTAAGGGACCCATTCCATAATGGTACCAAATATCAATTGTTCCGTTCAATAATGAAGCTAATTGCTTGTGGTACCGATGATGACACCAATTACAAATACTTCCATGCAATAATGGTACCAATTAGTAAATGTCTCACAAAATAATGGCACCAATTAGTAATAATCCTATTCAGTAATGGTACCATCTACTACAATTGAAGTATCGTACTAGTTACTAATGGTACCAATTACTACACTGAGAGAAGTCCAGGGCTTAATAGTTCCCGCTAGACGTCGCTATAAGCTACTCTGCTTGTCGCGTTTGAGATGTCTCGAATCTAGGGCTCAGACACCCCGAATCGGTCAAACATTGTTCCCGCATGTGAGAGACAACTCATGGCCGACACTAAAAGTTGTAAGTAATCCCGCTTCGGGACGTTCCACGTTTTTTATCGGGGCTTGAGACGTCCCGATCGAAGGTTCACATAAGAACATTCAAAATGATCACTCAAGCCTTGCACGGGACGTATTAGTTCCCGGACTTCTCTCAGTGTAGGGGTAACTACAAAATACCCAATGATTAATGGTACCAATTACTATTGGTAACAATAATGGTCCTAAATATTAACGGTGCCAATTACAAGTGGTACCAATTATGGTACCATTTGCTAGCAGTTTTAATTATTAATGGTATAGATTATTTACGATACAAATTATTTTGTTAAAAATTATTAACGCCAATATGTAAAATCTGCAATATTAATAATAGTTTGAAAGTAGAGAAATCATGAACTCAGGAAGAGGGAAGATAAAGAGAAAGAATAGTGGAAGTAAAATTGAAATCTTAACGTAAGCTGAAGTTAGATAAATGGCACGGCCTTATGAGTGGTCATTAATTTGCGAAAAGGAAGAAAAAATTCACTAATGATTATTCCACTCGTGTAGGGTAAGACACAGGGAACATGGAGGATCACGCGGTTTTACTTTGGCAGTACCGTTGCCGTTGATCAGTGCATCACGGACGCGAGAGCCTTGACGGATAATCGCGGCACTTAATCTTTCAACTAAACACAAAACATCTAATTCCCCAGGCAACGTTTCCAAATTAATAATCTGCAATTATATTTCCTTACGCTCACTTCACTGATCATTTTTGAGAAAAAATCGGCGCTTTAGACAATTTGCAACTTAAAGTATTTTTTAGTCATAACAAAGATCGTTATTAGTTCTATTTTATGATTAGAAACATTTTTCTATGTTGATGATCTTTGATCAGATTTGTTATTAGTAGTATTTGTTTTGAAAGCAAAAAATAATATAAATTATTAGTAGTGATAATTTGTAGGAGTAATAATTTTAAGTGGTGTTGATTGATAGTGCTGCTAAGTGCTAGTGGTGACAATTACTAATCGTAATAATTGACAGTTATGCCAATTTCTATAGGTATTAATTACTTGTAGTGGTATTGATTTGTAATCCTAATTACTAACCCAATAGATATTGGTACCAATTAAAAAAGATATTCTTGTTTGTACCGTTTACGAAACCCGTTATCATTGGTACCAATCGCGAAGCCAATTGTTTTTAGTAATAATTACCAAACGAGTGGTCATAGGTGCTAATCACCAAAAGACAGGTTTGGCACTGGTACCATTAGTGCTAATTTCCAGTGGTACCACATGCTAGTAGTACAACTACCTGTGGTGTCAATCACTAATGGTGCTAATTACTAGTGGTACCAGATATTAGTAATGACAATTGCCAGCGATACCAATGACTTACAGTGACAATTACGAACTCTGCCTTTTTCTAATGATGATTTTCATTAGTTGTACAAATTGATAATGTAAAAGAGCATCCTAGAGAAATACGATAAACAAAATCTCTTTCGTCATTCTCTCTCTAAAAATAGCTTTCTCAACTCCCAACAGTGTTGACATTCCCATTCCTCCCTTTTTCTCCTGCAATCATCTTTAGAAAGAAAAAAGAAATTGCACTTGATTAGATTGAAACGAAACGTAGTCTCCTGAAGTGAACGTCACTCGATGTTACCATTGACCTTTTGTCCCACCTTTGCAATCGGCGTGCATGCCCTCTTCTCAATCACCATTCAGGCCACCCGAGAACATCCGATGGTATAATTAATGCGCGGGCATTAATTCACACCGACTGACTGATTTCCGATGTTCATCAAGAGGCACGGCAAATGCGCCCACTACCTGAAGGGTTCATCAGAGTTCAAACCACGGCGCTCTTTTACACGCGCTCACGGAGTAAGAAAAACTTTTCTAAATCACGTAGAGATAGTTTGTGTTTGTAGCGCGCATTCAACTTTATAAGCAAAATCTTTTTTTTTTGCTTTTCTTTCCTGCTATTGCCACCTTCTGCGAGTGTACACGAGAGACCCATGAAGAGCGTGTGCGCGGGGTTGAAAATTAATAGCCAGGGTATTAATTCTCACTGCTTCCCCTCCAAACAAAATGACTGGTTACTTGATTCCATCAATCTAAGCGGAGTAATAACAGGCACTGTGTTTATATCTATAAAGGTGGTTAGAGAACATAGCTAGTAAATAGTCGACCAGGTAGTGAGATACCAATTTCTGGTTGTGTATTAAAACCTGTTGAAACTGTTTTCTTTTTTTTGCGATTGATACTCAGGGGATCTCGATAGATTTCGTCAAGTTTCTAGTTCATTAGGTTGTAGTCTGTCGTAAGTGTCTGGCTTCAAGATTTCTTCTCCACATCATGACCCTAATTACTTTTTAATTAAGATGTTTGCCTTTTTTTGACTCGAGCGTGTTGTTAGCATCTTTCAGTTAACTTGCTTTTCTTCTCATAGTTGTAGTTCCCCTTTCATTCTCATAGTTATTACTGCTTTCACACCTTTTTCTCGACTTCTTTTTCCTGAATACTGCTCTTAATCCAAATCTTTTATTCATTAGGGTTAAAATAATTTTTTGGAGTGACTTGGCACTGCTAGCAATTGGTCATACTTTTTGGGTACCATTAGCAATTGGTATAATCAGGAACTGGTACCACTAGTAATTGCTAATAGTATTTGGTACCATACCAAATGATACCATTAGAGTTTGGCAGTATTGGCAATTGGTAATCATTTTTGGTCACTATAGTAATTAGTATCACCAGTAATTGGTATTACAAGTAAATGGTACCACTAGTAAATGGCACTATTAATAGGCATCACTCGCAATTGATATCAGAAGTAATTAGCACCACTTGTATTTGGTACCAATGGCAAATGGTACTGTCACTCATAGGTACAATCTGTTTTTGATGCCATCAGTCAAATTGTACTATACCAAATGATACCATTTGATCATTGGTACCATTGGATCGTGGTACCACTGATTAAATGAAATTAATGGCAAATGGTACCGGCAATTGGTACCAATGCTTCTTTTTATCATTAATCAGTGGTACCAAAGATTCTTTCTACCACTATTCATTGACCATTAGGACCACTCAGGGGACCAATAATGGTACCATTATTTCCTCCTACTGCTAATCATTCGTACCATCAATCGACTCTTTTTATTCCTAATTTTTTTTACCACTCATCATTGCTGCTGTTATCTGCTGGTACCAAAGATTATTATCAGTATTCTTCATAATTTATCCCTGGTACCACTGAATAAAACTATTGCCGATCATTCCCACCATAATGTTATGGTACCATTTTACATTTCTGACAGAACTTTTGTTGCCATAGAAAAAAAAATTGTTTTCTTTAATACCAACAGGCGTTATTCGACCATCATTTGTCCGTTGACATTACAAACTGAATTTTCTTAGAAAATTTGCATTCAAAACATATGGTTGCTGTCCAGATGGAACGTGTGGACTATATTGGATTTCGCAAAAAAGGGGAACTACTCAACATTGATTCGCGGCCTCTCCACTGTGACTGGCTCTCTCGCTTAATTCAGATCACAGTCGCCTGTATGTATGTACTTTCAATTCTCAGTGCCGTGAGAATTTGTAGAATGTATTTTGCTGCATATTCAACTTTGCCCGGATAGACGATGGTACAGAAAGAATTTTGCCCAAGTCAGTGGCAAGTTTGTTACACATTTGGCGCACTTGTTGATAGACGGAGGGATTTCATCGTGAATATGCATGATCGCAGTACTAACTTGCACACATTTATATATATTTATAGTTCTCTAATTCATTTCGCAATTTCTTCTGTTTCGTGATATTTCGCTGTCTTGCGCATTTGCGTCGATTGCAGGCTGAAAAAAATTGTTACAATCTCACTGGCATTAAATTCACAAATTGAATTATTAAATTATTAATTTGTTTTGCAAATTAAATATTTCAATAATCATTTTAGTTGTAAAGTAATTATGAAACAAACTGTGTTTTTAATTTTTTAATTTGCGAACCTATTATCAGAAAAATTAAGTTGTTATTTAATTATTCAATTTGTGGACTAATTAACAAACAAATTAACTTATTATTTAATATTTTAATGTGTAAAGTAATTAACGAACAAATTATTTATTGCATAATTACTCAATTTGTAAAATAATTAACAAATTGAGTTATTATTTATCTATTAAATTTGTAAACGAATCAATAAATAAATTAATTAGTATATAATTATTCAAGTTGTAAACTAATTAACAAACAAATTAAAATTTCTATCTATTTTCAATTAGTAACTATTTGGAAATTTTAATTAGTAGTACTGTTTCAAATTAAATAATTTTTTGTAAATTAATCAATAACGTAGTATAAAAATTGTAATAATTTTAACATACATTAAATAATAAGTTGATTAATATAAAATTCGTAACAATTATAATTGTTCAAAATAATTAATCAGTTAATTAGTATAAAATTTGTAATAATTTTAATTTGGAAATTAAAATTTACAATTTGAATTATTAAATAATTAATTTACAAATTAAATTGACAAACAATAGACTAATTGAGTTAAAAATTATATTGCTAAATAATTAATTTAGAAACTAAAATCTCAAATAATACATTATTCAATTTAAAAATCAGATTATTAAATAATTACTTTATAAATTAAATTCTCAAATAATAAATTAATTAGGTTAATAATTAAATTATTAAATAATTGATTTACAAGTGTAATTGTTAAGTAGGTACTGAATTTATAAATTAAAAGTCAAAATTGAAAAAAAAATTAGAGAAATTTTTATCTTCGGTGTTTAATGATTTATGGAGAAAGAAAAACAATGAAAAAAAGAATTTTTTGCAAAAATGAAACTTTTTTTTGAACTAGAAAGAACTGTTTTAAAATTCACTCAACGTTGCCTCAACGTGAATTGTTCCACGTGTCCCATGACCGAGTACACAAATCAGATATTGATTGAATGTTCACTTGATCAGCAATTTATAAAATACGTTTTCCTTACACAACACAATCATTTAGTGCTCTCCGAGTGGCTTTCTGCTTTGAATTTGAATATCAATTTTTTTTCGCCTTTCACTTCGAGAGACTCAGGGGAAGAATATGCAAAATGCTCTTTAAAATATGCGAATAATAAATTTATAATATTTCCAACTACCCCTCAGACAGGCAATGAAGAAACTTTTTTGCTTGAGCGAATGAATCGAAAGAAAAATTCTAATCTTTGTTCTGTACTTCATTTCTATTCTCTATTTTTTTATTTTATTTAATTTCAATATTTTGTTTCATTGTTTTATTTTATTTAATTTCTGTATTCTATTTCATTTTATTTTTATATTCAATTTAATTTTACTTAATTTCTGTATTCTATTTTATTTTATTTTTATTAAACATCAATATTTAAATTAATTTTCTATTCTCTTTAATTTCTATATTTTATTTTATTCTCATATTCAATTTAAATTTTTTGTTACTTAACCACCCCTAATTAAATTAGTAATTTTGTGTCACTAAAAAAATTAATTATAAAGTTTGAAAATGTAGAATTTAATTTTTTATTTTTATTGCAATCAGTAGGTAAACAGTTAAAATATTTTTAATAAAAAAATATCCCCTTTATTTTTTTTAATTTCTATAGTCTAATTAATTTTTTTTGTTTTAACCTCTGTATTCAAATAAATTTTTCTTTTGCTTTAAATATCTCTGTGTTTTATTCAACTCTCTTCCTTCATTCAATTCTTTATTCTATTCTATTTCGTTCTTAATTATTTTTTGTTTATTGGCTTTTAGTTTTTATTTCATTTTAATTCTTTTATTTTATATCTATTTTCTGCTTTCTATTTAATTTTCATAAATTCCATTGAAGAATACACCATTTATCCTAAAAATAAAATCCCAATTATTAACTGATTTACTCATCACAGAGTGAATGAAATTTTGATCATAAAAAAAGCATCAGCTTTGGCGAATACCTGCATATAAATTGTCGATCGAATACTGATTGAACGGGAAAGTTTTTTTTTTCTTCTTTCTTCAGAGCGTTGTTTTCTTTATGAGAAGACATTTTTATATATTGGACAAAGTTTATGGGTAAAAACTGTCAGTATCGTTTAAATTCTGTTCCTTGCGTTCTCAATTAAAGCGTACACCTGCCAATTATTGTACATTTGACACCTCAGGCATTAAGCAGATATCATATCTGAATGATAATCAGGTGAAATAAATAACCGAAAGTTAATAAGCGATCGTACACCTTATCTCGTGACGTGGATCACATCCTATTAAAGGTAAATCACATGCTTCTGGTATTTTACGTCAAAATTCATCCACTCTCTTTTTTACATAAATTTTACATATACTCGGGTTTTTTCATTTTTCTCCAATCTATCATCGAGAAAATTACCTTTCAACCCAAAGATTTCTTTTTGGAAAAAAAATATTTCTATCCACTCTGATAATTATTAACATGTTTTTAGTTCTTTTCCGAATATTAAATAAAAATATCCGCATTTACAAGATAAAAATAATCAATAATTAATACCGAATAATTGAAATATCATCACTTAGTAAGATAAAATGAATTTTCATAATTAACTAACTGAAGAAGAAGGTAAAAATATTCCATTTCTTGATTTCAGAAAAATATACTTTTTAAAAAATGTAATTCTATAATACGATACAATTCATGGAAAAGAGAAAAAAAATTAGAGCACACCGAGTATATAATTAAAATTAAACGGGTAATTTAATTTCAAACATTTAAAACCAATTGCAATCTAATTTGATAGTGAATCTGTTTAATTAATCGACTATAGAAATTCAGAATGTTATAATTACATTGCCGAACGAGGTCAGCGGACTGAGAAAATGATTAAAATATTTCTGTTTAAAAATAATTCTAGAGCTGCGCGGCAATATAGGATAATTAATTAATTTACCCGTAAGATCTTTAGTATTCAGAGAGCAGTAATTATTTAACCTTTTACGGAGGGAATAGGAGAGAATGTTCGTGAGAGAAATTTGACGAGCCATAAATCTGATTTTCAAATTTACAAAGACGTTTACATAATATTAATAGGGTATCGCAATGAATTCTTGACTAGAAGACGTCTGCATTCAAGAAATCTCGAAATGATTAATCAATTTCAATTCTCGGTTATTTTTTTTTCTCCTTTTTGTAATCCATGTAAAACTAAAGCATTTTTTTATTGTGATAAAAATGATTTATTTCCTTTATTCTAATCGATGTAAAACTTGGGCAGATTTTTTTAGTTGGGATAAAAATTATTTGTTCCTTCCAGAAAACTAAAAAAAGTTTTTTATTTGAAAACAAATTTTTAATTTTTGAAATATTTATTTCCATATTTATTAATGAAAACAATCACATTCTTTCATAAACATTTTTTTCTATATTTATTAACGAAAAAAAATTATTTCTTTTTTTCCATATTTATTAACGAAACAAAAAATTTATTATCTTCAATATTTATTTTCCATATTTAATAACGAAAAAAATTGTTCTCTTAAATATTTATTTCCCATATTTATTAGCAAAAAAATCTCTTAAATATTTATTTTTCTATATTTATTAACGAAAACAAAATTTTTATTTCCCTCAATACTTATTTATTTTCCAAATTTATTAGCAGAAAGAAATTCCCTACAATTTGTTACGTGTAAATTACACTTATTAACAGGTAATAAATCGAAGGGAGCGAGAGGGGATTTTTTCGAGGAAAAAAAATTACCGTTTTTTGAAAAATAAAAAAGTCGATGTGATTAAGTAAAAATCTTATTTTTCATAAAGACATAATTGCTACGGTTAACCTAATTTACAGGAATCGCTTATTATAATTATGTGACACGCTTTCAATTTTTTAACGTGTCCCTAATAATAACAGACATGGGAGTATCAATAAGTCGTTATTGAATTTCCAAAGACAGTATTTTCCAATTGCAAAAAAGGAACCTTTCTGAGACCGTCAATTATTTTAATAACGATAATTTCAAATTTTTTTCATGCCAATAATTGAAAATAAAAAAAAAGTTTATCCAACACTTTCAAAAAAAAAAAAATTTATTGAGAATTCTTTTATATAACTGTAAAATTAGTATTTTTATGCGAAAAGAGAGAGAGAGAGAGAGAAAATCGATTGTCTGCAAAGAACAATCGATTGTGTATTTTAACAGAGGATAATAATGATAATAGAATATTCGATTTTTTCTAAGTTATTTTAAATGTAAAATAAAAATATCCAAGTTTTTATTAAATAAGTGCAATTTCCGGAAAGGTTTCTTATTACTATAAATTATTGGTACGACTGATTATGGGCACCATTGATTTTTGTGCCATTGATAATTGGCACCATTAATAATTGGTACCATAGATATTTTGTTCTATTAATAATTAGTACCATTGATTTTTTGTGCTATTTATAATTGGCACCTTTAATTCATCATACTATTGGTGATTGATACAATTTTACAGTTATTATCAATAGTTCGTGTCAATAGTGAATAGTTATTAACTATTGGTACCACTAATTATTTGTATCAGTGACAATTGGCAACATTTACAATTTCTACCATTGTGAATTTTTGACATATTTTCCTAGTACGATTAATAATTGGGACCATAAGTTGCTTGCACCATTGATAATCATTATTATACTACTGGTACCATTATTAATTAGAATCATGTCGTTGGTAACAGTAATAATCAAAATTATGTTGCTGGTATCAGTAATAATCAGTATTACATTGATAGAAATAAATTTTACTGCAGATAAAATAAGCTAATTTATTATAAGTATACTTATAAAATACCAAATCAGGTTCTGATCAGGTCCTTATAAGGCCCTGATGTGGCCTTTTTTTAAAACACCACTTCAGGACCTGATCAGAAAAAGTGTTTCATTTCCAAATCAGGGCCCTATTTAACCTGATCAGGGCCGGATGACTACCACGTTTCAATTTCTACACGGGTATTTTGCTAGTACGATTAATAATTGGGACCATAAGTTGCTTGCACCATTAATCATCAGTATTATATTACTGGTACCAGCATAGTTTGACAGTGCTGGTACGATTATTAATCATTCTTAAGTTGCTAGTACCAGTAATAATAATTACTTCATTGCTAAAACTATTAATAATAATTGTTACGTTACTGGTACCAGCAATAATCTGTATTCTATTGCTGGCACCATTTTAAATATTTTTATGTTGCTGGTGCCAGTAATAATAATTAATAGATTGCTGATACCATTAATCATCAGTATTATATTACTGGTACCAGTATTAACAATCAGTATTCTATTGCTGGTACCATAAATAATCAGTGTTTTGCTGGTACCATTAGTAAAAAAAAATTTTGTTAACATTAATTACTGTTATCATACACTTTTGGAACCATTAAATATTGGTATAATATAATTCGGATACCATAGGTAATTGGAACCACAATTTGCTGGTACCATTAGTGATTGGTAGCACCAAAGATTTTTGATAACAATGATCTCTGGTAGAAATAATTTTTTATTACCAATGATCAATGGTATCTATTATTTTTAGTAACAATGACTTATGGTACCAGTTATCTTTGATTCGAGTTATCTTTAGTACCAGCAATTTTTGGTAACTATGATCTTTGGTAGCAACGATCTTTGGTACCAATAATCTTTAGTACCAATAATCTATGATACCAAGTATTTTTGGTACCAAGGATTTTTGATACCAGGTATCTCTAGTAAGAATTATCATTAGTAACAAATATCTTTGCTATGAATTAACCTTAGTTCCAATGATACTAAAGTAGTATTTATAGTAACAGTCATTTTTGGTACCAATGATCCTTGGTAACAACCTTTATTGATATAAATTCCCTGACAAATTGTTTACAATCAATTTTAATTTTTTTCATGATTCACTACTTTCTGCTACCAGTAATTGTTAATTTTGTTTGTTCTTGTATTACGAAAATTTGTTTTATTAAAATTTTTTTATCTAAATCGAAGAAATCAAACTTTGTGAGAACTACGAATAGGTATTCGTTGTTCCCACAATGGGTGACCATAAAATAATGCTCTTATTATTCGTGGTTTGCTAGGAACGCCTCCTTGCGACCTGTTGTAAATTTGTGTCACGTCCTCTTTGAAAAAAAAGTTTAAAAAAAAAATATAAATAAAAATTGAAATCGTTGGCTGTGTTGATATCGAAGTGCAGCTAGACACTGTTTATATGCGCCGTTACCGAGAATTTACTGAACTTACCGATATTTATGAATAGTTGTTTAACTTACACTTGAACATAGCGCGTCGCCGCCAACTCGTAAAGCATATAACGTTTTTGCGGTCGGCCTGCGGGATAAACGAAACGCAGCATTGCGCGAGCGTTATTCACACTTCGCCCACGCCCTGGGAAATTTTCATCTCTATATATGTATATATAGATATACAGATACACGTGGAGAAATATGTATATACATATACGCATATTTACTTGCTTTCTTTATATATATATAATGCAGACACGAAAGCAAAGCATGCATTTTGCCTTCGATCATGTCGAGTACTCGTCCTCCCTTTCGCACACACCAAACTTCTCTCACGATAATTTATTCCTGCTCGGGAATTTATGCATATAAACGTCGGCCACGGTCACGGCCTAATACTTACTTTGCCAGTTATAGACGCGAAGGTCGAAATGGATTAACACGTGATTCTTGTGATACAGGATATTTTCTATTGCTAATATTGTATTCATAGTGTACAATTAAAAGCACTCGACACGACCTCCGACATTATTCCTGACGTGATAGTTAAAAAGAGAGAAAAGACATTATCATTTTTTTTGCGCTCCATAATATTCGAAAGTTTACCTCTACCATTATTAACATTATTATACCTAATTAAATATATATTAAAGTCTTTTTTATAATTGAGTAATTTGTTTTCACTTTTTTTTGTTGCAGGTGAGTCGAATCTTCACGCTGTTCTCACGCGAGAGTGCTTTGAAATTCAAGGTATGAGAATATCAGAGAGAAAGAGAAAGAAGGAGGAAATTAAATATTCAGGGAAATAGAAATTTACTGTTTTGAGAAATGGTAAATTGCAAAATAAGTATGATTTTGGTGTGAGTTTTCTGTTAAGGGAAGGAGGTAATTTATTGCTATTAGTTGATTATTTTTGTATTTCGTGTTGGTGGAAAATTGATATTTTGCTAATAACAAACAATTTTTCAAATTAAAAAAAAATAAAATGGTTACAAAAGGTTTGTGAATTGAAATAAGATTAAAAAATGAAATCCAGTGACATTAGAATACAAATTAATTTAAATTAAATCTAAACCAAAATTGAATGAAAAAAAAACTAAAATTTAATGCGATTGGAAATTACAATTGAATAAAACTAGAATTTAATTTTAATAAAATTTAATTTAAAAAATAAAATTCAAAGAAAGTGGAATTTAATTTACATGAAATTAAAGATGAAATTGAATGAGAGTAAAACCATAATTGAATAAAAATAGAATTAGAAATCAATAAAATTCGAATTAAAATTAAAGTATGCTGGAATAAAAATTAAATGAAATCTGAATTAACTGTAATTTTTAATAGAATTAAAAATTAATAAAATATTAATAAGAATTGAATAAAATTTAAGTTTAAAAAGAAAATTGACTGAAAATTTAATCAAATTCAATTGAGTAGAATTAAAATTATAAAAGACTGGAATTAAATAGATAAAAAACTAGAATTAAAATTAAATAAAATTAGAATTGAAATTGAATAAAACTAGAATCAAAATTGAAGCAAACTCTGAATTAAAATTGAATGAAAAAGAAATTATAATGAAATACAACTGTAATTACAACTATGATTACAATTATGATTGAATTGAAATAAAATTAGTATTAAAATCAAATAAAATGATAATTCGAATTGAGTTATTTTAAATAAAACGACTATTAGTAAACTCAAACAATATATTTTGTCAAATAAATTTCTTAAAATTGATTACCTAATTTCTCAAGTAAATCTTAATTATCTACTGAGACTGAAATTGAATAATTCTCTAAAAGAGAATAGATAATAAATAATCCGCATTCGGTAATCGCAGAAAATTTCTATTCATAGAAGACTAATTAAACTATTAAACAAGCGGTTATAGTAATATAAATAAATCAACTTCCGCATTTTTCTGAAAAAACTTTCCCCATTTTCGTTTGCACATACACCTGCTCATAATTTACAATCTTGACTTGATTAATTTTCAATTTATCCCTTAAATAGGTGTACGCTGGCCTCGCGAGACAAACTCTCACGTATTGAAGATAATTATTTTAAGTAAATTCATCCGTCGATTATAGAGCGTTACTCGCGTGGACGATCCGCTAATTAATTACCCCGTTTTCGCATCCATATTGCACACCTTGTTAACCAAATGGAATATATCTTAAGAGGCACGCTTTCGACCTCGTATATATATATGTGTGGTATATTAAAAACAGAGTTTTAATACCATACAAGGTAGTTATCAATAAAAACCAGTGGTACCTGCTTAGACAAGGTATATTCACCTTAAGAAATTCGTAAACATGTTTTCCGTAATGTAAGTCGTGGAATCTTTTAGTTCAAGTATAAATATGTGCAACTTGAGAAGGTATTTCATGATACACAAGTTTTGAAAATTCATATAAACAACATATTTTTTATCAAAAAAAATTTTTTATAAAAAAAAATTAAACATTTTAATTTTACATTTAGAGATAACTTTACAATTATTTCTTTTTAAATTTTATATTAAACATTATTGCTCTTCAAATTACACTACCGGTCAAAATTGAGAGACCACTCATTTTCAGATGATTGAAAAACATTTTAAAACAAAAATTGTATGGAACCTAAAATTTTTTTATTTTTATTTTTTGAAAGATGTTAAAATTTTAAAGAGAACAAGATGTTTTAGAAGTCATTTGGCCAATATTTAATTTAGATATTTTTAAAAAATCGTCATTTTCAATGTTTTACAAAAATTTGAATAACTTCTAAAATAATGTACGCTTTTTAATGATCTTAGGCTTATTTTAAAGGTCATTTGTTACACTATAAGACTTACTTATAGGCATTAACGTGTAATTTTTTCTTAAAAAATGCAGGCCGTCAAACTTGGACCAAAAAAATTCAAAAAATTTGCAACAATTTTTCTGTACTAAAAACTATTCTAAAAAATATTTAAAACATTATATGGTGTAGATTTTTCAAGAAAATTTAATACAAAAAATACGTTTGAATTTAAAAAATTATATTTCTGTTAATAAGAATGTTGCAAATTTTTTGAATTTTTTTGGTCCAAGTTTGACGGCCTGCATTTTTTAAGAAAAAATTACACGTTAATGCCTATAAGTAAGTCTTATAGTGTAACAAATGACCTTTAAAATAAGCCTAAGATCATTAAAAAGCGTACATTATTTTAGAAGTTATTCAAATTTTTGTAAAACATTGAAAATGACGATTTTTTAAAAATATCTAAATTAAATATTGGCCAAATGACTTCTAAAACATCTTGTTCTCTTTAAAATTTTAACATCTTTCAAAAAATAAAAATAAAAAAATTTTAGGTTCCATACAATTTTTGTTTTAATATGTTTTTCAATCATCAGAAAATGGGTGGTCTCTCAATTATGACCGGTAGTGTACTTGTAATATTGGTAAAGGCTTCGTACTCGATAAAATATTTTTAAAATAGCAAAAAGAAGCTAAAAAACTGAAAATATAGTAAATAAAGTACCCATCGAAAAATTGAATTTGATGAATCAGCCTTTTTGAAATTTAACTTTTTTCAAAAATTACACTGGGAAAACAATAAATTTGAATCAAACATAATTTATCTTTGTTATACAGTCAACCAAAAATTATCTTTGAATTAAACATAATAATTTTCTTTCAATAAATAATAAATTTAATTCGAAATAAAAATTATGTTTAGTTTAAATATAAAATATGTTTACTTCAAACATATTTTTTGGGTTAACTACTTAATTTCAAATTAAAAAAAAATTCTCAATGTATAACTGTAATTCTTCCAAAATTCCATCATTTATTTTTTTGTTATTGAAATTTTTAAATAAAATTACACAAAAGTGTAATTATTTTACTTTAAAACAAAAATTTAAATATTATTTCAGTTTGAAATTTAAAAATCTACACTATAACCCTCCTAATAATCAATTACTTTCTAAAATGTTAACTAAAATTCAATCTTAAAATCAATTCTTATTTGAAAGTTGTACGATAATTCGATTATTTAAACATAAAAATAAAAAATTTAATGAATAGTTGAACGTATTATAAAATTAAATTCTTATAAACAACTTAATTAAAATTTCTCAAAATAATTAAAATTGTTACAATAATTACAATATTCATAAAGCTAATTAAACAATTGACGAAAATTTTTAAAAGAATTTAAAAAATTTTTTTATAACTTAAAAAATAATTGAAGTTTGAGACGAATTTCATTAAAAAATTTTTGTACGAAATTAAAATGTTTCATGAAATTTTATTTAAACAGTAGGTTAAAAATTTAAAATCATTGAAATAAAAAAAAATGTTTAAAATAATTGAACTTTTTGCAAGAACTATATTTAAAAAGATAATTGAAGTCCTGATGAGAATTGAGAAATAAATTTTTTAAAATAATTGATTTTTTGTGAAGAATTTTATTACTTTTGCAAATAATTATACTCTTGGGATTAATGTTATTTATGTAAATAATTGAATTATAATTAATTATAAAGAATTCTATTACAAATTTTGAAGATAATTAAATTATTTAAAAAATTTCATCAAAATTTTGTTCTTGTTGGAGGAAAATTGATATTTTGCTATTATCAAACATTTTTTTAATTTCATTAAAATAAATAAAAGCGTTTCAAAATGTTTGTGAATTGAAATTAGATTAAAAAATAAAATTCAGTGACATTAGAATAGAAATTAAATTGAATTGAATTCGAACCAAACTTGAATGAAAAAAACTAAAATGCAATGCGATTGGAAATTACAATTGAATAAAACTGGAATTTAGTTTTAATAAAATTTAATTAAAATATAAAATTCAATGAAAGTGGAATTAAAATTACATGAAATTAAAAATGAAATTCAATTAAAGTAAAACTATAATTGAATGAAAATAGAATTAGAATTCAATACAATTAGAATTAAAATTAAAGTATGCTAGAATAAAAATAAAAATTAGAATATAGAATAAAAATAATTGAAGTTGCGACGAATTTCATTAAAATTTTTTTGTAAGATATTGTATGGTTTTGGAAATTTTATTTAAATAGTAGGTATTAAAAATAATTGAATTAAAAAAAATTGTTGAAAATAATTGAAATTTTAATAAAAGCTATATTTAAGAAGATAATTGAAGTCTTAACGAGAATTGAACAATAAATTTTAAAAATAATTGAAATTCTGCGAAGAATTTTATTACTTTTGAAAACAATTGAATTCTTGGGACTATTGACAATTTATGTAAATAATTGAATTATAATTAATAATTGTAAAGAATTTTATTAAAATTTTTGAAGATAATGAAATTATTCAAAAAATTTGATTAAAATTGTTGAAAATAATAATTTTCTTTCATGAAATTTAATTTAAAATACACCTATTGCAAATAATTATTAATATTTGAATAATTGCATTTTTCGAGAAAGTCATTTAAAAAAAAATGTTTTGTAAATTTTTGATATTCTGCGACGAGTTTTATTATTTATGTAAATAATTAAATTTTTTGCAACCGATTTTTTACAATTTTGAAAAATAATTAAATTCCCTCCTTGCAAAGAATTTTATAAAAATATTTTTAATTAATTTTTTTCGAAAAATTTCATATGATAATTATTTGTGTTTTAAATCATTGCATTTCTGTGATAATTTTATTATTTATGAAATTAATGAAATTAATTAAAGATTTGTAACGAGTTTTTATAAAAATTGCATAAGTGCATTTTTTGGAAAATTTTTTATAAATATGGGAAATAGTTAAATTTTGAAAATATTTTGAATGTAATTTAATTGTTTTAAAAATTTTATTAAACTTTGAGTTAAATTGTTTCTAAGAATTTTGTTGTTGTTAATTTTCAAATAAATTTTTAGTACTAAAAATATATATAAAAATTCACAACAACAAACTTTTTATATATTGGAAATTATATTGAAAATAGTTAAATTTTGAAAATTTTTAGAAAATTACTTAATCGTTTTAACAAATTTTATAAAAATTTGCGTTGAAGGGGAGGCACCACCCCCAACTTTGACCTCTGTAAATTTGAATTATTGAATATTATTATTTTTTTTTCACGCACCATTTTTAACCCTAAAATATATAGGATGGTCAAAAGTTTGAAATTTCAATTTTTGAAGAGGTTAGAATTTTTATCTTTTAACTAATTGCATATTTTTGCAAATCCATGCGAGAGGTTTTTTAAAACTATAAAATAAGTTTAGAAAAAAAATTGCGTTAAAATATATATTTTATTGTTGTTAATTTTTATATTGATTTTTAGTACTAAAAATTTATATAAAAAGGTCTATAAAAAAGAACAAAATAATAGTTGTTAATTTTTGGACATTTGTTTTGCATTTAAACAATTTTGAGTAATTGTTAGAATATCTTATGAATAAAGATCTTTTAAATAAAATTTTGTTGAAAAAAACTAATTTTCCGAAAACTTGTACTAATAAATACAATATTACAAATTAACAACTAATTTGGTATGAGATTTGCTCCAAAATCATTAAAATATCTCGTCGAGTTGTACGTATATATATATGTATTTATTTATATTTATATACAATGTTTTGTCGACTCGAAGACATGTGTATAGGCAACTGGTAGCCGATCAATATTTTAGTAGATATACCATGGTACCTAATGAACTGAAATAGCCGACGCATTGCGCATAGGGACTTCTGTCTTTGGATATAATGGCAGCTGCTATCCTTTGCGGGTCCACAAGCTCGTTATTTTCCCGCCTCAAGTGCTGCTTACTGTTTTTGGCATTATTGCCAAGCTTCAATGCTCGCCATATGGATTTCCGTCAATGCTTTATGTATAACGGATACCATTTGTAACATTTTCAACATCCTGCTTTTTAAAAGGTCAAACCATTCCAATATTCACTCCACTATTTACTGATTTGATACGAATTTTTTTTTTTCATAGCAAATCTGTAGTTATTTCAATTCCAACTCTGAATCTGTTATATAATTCTACCTTACAAATATAAATCTGTGATTGACTTTTTTCTAGAGTTAATTTATTTTTATTTCATTTTTTTTATTTAATTTATCTTCATGATTTATTAGTAAATGGTAAAAAAGGAAAGTTTGGGAAAAATCGAAAAATATAGTTCCGCTTTTCTTTCCGCGCTCGGGTATCATTATTACACGTGCAAGGCAAAATGAAACAAGTGCCGTTACTGTATAGGGTTTTATGAGATCAAGACTCGAATCCATGCGTCCAAAGGGTACGTTATAAGCCCCATCGTAACAGCATGATGAATTATAAGGTACGATAAGGTCGTGTGCGTTAATTTATTATCCATGTAATCGGCGCTTTTTACCCAACTATAGCGCGGGAGAGAGAATAATGAAAAAAGAAAAGAAAAAAAAACTGCAGAAAATATCCACGTCAGGCTAGCAAAAGCAAACTTGTGTGAGAAGAGGTGCGACGAAAAATTTTGCAATTTATTAGCTAACCATTTGAAAATCTCCGCGTATTTGTATGTATCTATTATTTTTCTCTTCTTCCTTTTTTTCCCTCTCCACCCCCCTCTCTTCCTCCCTGTTATAATACAAAAATGGCAAAAGTGAACATCACGTTATCCAGAATATAACGCCTTATTCATGTCCAAGATTCAACATCTTTGTGACAATCTTCAATGTTTATGTTAAACGGTCCTTGAAACGTGTATACAATTTCAAATGTACCGGCAAATTTTACATGAAACCATAGAGACGATAAATAAATAATTAATTCCCTCTTTTCGCGCCTTATACAAATATTGCGTGAAGGGGGAAAAAAAAGAAAATATTGTCTTTCACACTGGGAATTTGATTTACGGTTAATGAAGAAACAGGTGTGCGAATTATTTAAATTTCTTGACAACTACAGAAAGTGAAGTCGAGTATAAATTTATCCCAGTATTTTTATCATTTAGACTGTTTTTTTTTGAGTAATTTTCTTAACCATTCGTGACTGGTAACATTTTTTGTTGGTTACAATTGGTAGGAATTATTCTTCATAGCGCTATTCGTTAATGGTACCAATAGAAAATGGTACCAGTTTGATAATTAATTTTTTATAGCTGATTCTACTGATAACTGGTACCAACTATTATTTTTTGATTCAATTGATAACTGGTACCAATAAATCTTAGTTTAATTGATAACTGGTACCGATTATATTTCTTAGTTTCATTAATAAATGATACCAATTTTTTAAAACTGATTCCATTAAAAACTGGTACCAATAATTAGTACCATTTATTTTTAATCCCATAGGTGACTGGTACCAATTTTTGTATAGCTGATTCTACTGATAACTGGTACCAAATATTATTTTCTGATTTAATTGATAACTGGTACCAAAAATAAAGTACTGACTCTATTTAATACTGGTAACAGATATTAGTTGGTAGTTCCAATGATAACTGGTACCAATAATTAGTACCATTAATTTTTAGTTTTATAGATAACTCAAATATTAATAAATTGCTGGTTCTACTGATAACTGGTACAAAATAATACTTTCTAGATAAATTGATAACTGGTACCAAATATAAAGTACTGCTTATATTTATTACTGGTACCAAATATTAATTGCTGGTCTCATTGATAACTGGTACCAAAAATTATTTGCTGATTTTATTGATTACTGGTACCAACTCCATTGCTTGTGATATAAATTACTTTTGATAATTATTTATATAGCTGGTACCAATTATTTTATTGCTATTCTCATTTATATCAGGTACCAATTATTTTATTTCCGGCCTCATTAATAACTGGTACCAATTGTTTTATTACTGGTCTCATTGATAACTGGTACCAATAATAATTCTTAGTACCAGAAATAACTGATATGAATTTTTTATAGCTGATTCTACTGCTAACTGGTACCACTTGTCTTTTGCTAATTTAACAGATAACTGATGGCAATTATTAAGTGATCTATTGATAACTGGTACCAATTGTTTTATTGTTGGTCTAATTGCTAACTGGTATCAATCATTATTTTATTGATAAAACTAGAACTTGCAGGTACCAATTATTATTTTGTTCCTGGTTGTATTAAAATCTAGTAGTATTTCAACAGTTCCATTAACAATTATTGGCACGAATGATTAATGATAGCATATATTTTTGTACTGCTTTTCTTTGCACAATTAAAATACTCGAATATTTTTTGTTGTTGTTGATTATAGTGTATTGTAAACAAATTAAATTCTTTTGTAAATTAATTAAATTCCTCTGCAGATTAACTAAATTCTACAGTAAATAAACCAAATTCTATTGCAGATGAATTGAATTCTATTGTAAATTAATTCAATTTTATTGTAAATACGTTAAATTCTGTTTTAAGTAAATTAAATTCTTTTATAGAATAAACTAGCGATGCTTGGCAAATTTTTTTTTATTGTCTCTTCTGTAAAATCAACCGCCAAGTGTGAATTTAAAAATAAGAATTACTTAATAGGCATCGATATAGTGGGAATTCCGCAAAAGGATGCTGGGGCATTAATCGTCCTTACGGGATTGGACCGCGAGAGTAGCACGCGCGGACTATAGGGTACTATTCATGCAAGAAAGTACTCTCTCTCCCTCTCTCTCTCTCACTCTTTCTCTGTATATTTTTCTCTCTATGGTGAAAATACACAGGTGAATGTTAAAAATCCATTGCAACGGATGAGCAAAGTATCAAGAAAATGTGGTGTATATCTCGCGACTCGCATGGCCGAGCAGACTTTTGCCATTCCCTTCTCGTCTATCTCTCTTTTCCTTGGATAGATTTATCGAGTATCGGCACCTCTAGCGTCCCGCCCCACTTGGACAATTTATACACCTTCGTTTCATTGAAATGGAGCCAGCTGAGAGAGCATCTCTCGTGTATGTGGCTTATGCTCATCCGCACGCACTTCAAAGAGCGAGAGAGAGAGAGAAAACTTTTCTATTCTTTCATGCAAGCGAAACAAGACAGTACATCAAGTCCCACCAGGAAAATATCGATACAGAATATCATTTTATGAACTCAACTCGCACAAAAGATTTCTTCTCTTATCCCGTTGCTCTCAATAACTTAGAAAATATTTTCAAACACTTTAAATACCATTTGAATGAATGTTTGTATTATTTAAATATTTTCCAGGTTTTCTTCTTTTGAATTTCGCGCCACAATGATTCGTTAAACTTCCGACTAGATGGTATGAGAGTTCTCTCACAAACGAGATGAATTGAAATGAGTACATAAAGCATAGTGACTATTTTTATAATCACTATACTTTATGTTTTCTTTCAGTTATAAAATGAATAATATAAATTACAACGAAGTGAGTGAGATATATAAATTTGCAAATAATAAGGCAGAGTTGAAAAAAACAATTATTCAAAGAAAGAATTTATTTGGCTTTTTCTCCCTCGGTCTAAAAATACTTGATAGCAATATATTGCGTAACAATGTATATAGGGAGATGAATTGATATCCGAGCAATATGTAATTCTTGTATAAAGTGTGCATCACAGGGTTGAGCAAAAGGCGTGAGAACACCGATACTGATGACCAAATGGAGTTTCATTTTCGACTATGAAAAATTATTAAAATTATACTTTTAGTTCTATTTTCCTTCATACTTTTACTTGCTTTCCTTACAACACAAAAAAAATTATATTATGAACAATTTGTTTACCTATATTTTTCAAACTTAACTAATTTCATCTAAATCTAAACGAAAAATGATTTCAGATTTTACCAATTAATTACAAATTATAATTTTTATAAAATAGTTTTAAGTCTTTGAGAACACAGTTTTGTTATTTTTTTTATATCCGAATCGTAAATAAAGGACGCGTGAGGTCTGGAAACGTGTCTGGTCTATTATCGAAAAAATCAACTAGTCTTCTTGACGCATGCGCGCTGACGGATGGCGCAGGCGCAGTTGCTTCTGACGTTCGTTGGCATCTATTTGCGCACGCGTTTCTAGAGAGAGAAAAAGAAGAGGGGACGTTAAGTACATTCTGTCTCTTTCTATCGGCCTGACGCTTCCCCCTATTTTTAAAAACTATTTTTTTAATTCTATAATATTATTTGTACTATTCTTTATTTTTTATCCCTATGAGACAAATAACAATACAAATACAAATATATAGTAAATAAAAATAATAACAAAAGAATGTGATCTCCTACGCATCCTGTAGGTCGGATAAAACATTCTTTTTACTACATAATATTTATTAATGTAATGAATAAACAAACAAATTTTTTCGATCACAATAAGGAAGCATATTAATTATAAACTAATTTGCAATAAATTTAGAATTCACAGAATCTTATAGCACTTGTTTCTTTTTATTCTTCAATGCAAAATGCACTGACTCTGAATAAAGGGAACATTGAATGGAGCTGCGCCCTTTGTGGTATTCATACCAGTTGACCTTGACGAGTGCCTCAAGACAACTGTCTCGAATTTCAGAAACTCCGTTTAAAGTACATTGTCCTCAGAAACTATTAATTTCTCTCTAAAGGGAAAAATTCCTTTATTTAGGAAAGGACTGGAAACATTCCAGTCCTAATGCCATGAGAAAGACGCGCCGAGATGAGTAGACACTTTAAAAGTGAAAAATACACTAGAGAAAAAATTTACTTGATTTAACTAAACCACTACTTGTCTACTATCAAATAAATATTTACTCAAATCAAATAAGTTTTATTTAAAAAATAATCGAATAAATTGTATTTTCGAAAACAAATTAAAAAGTAGTTATGGGAAATTTCACAGAGAGGAAAAAATTAAATCGAAGCAAGTAAATACTGGGAATACAGAATTACCTAATGAATTTGTGTAAATATACACTTTTTTCTCATTTATTCTTTTTCCACACACAGTGGAACTTTGTTAGCATCTAACTATATTGATTTCATTACAGATTTAATGATTCCATTCGAGATTGCTTTGACAAATGAATACAGTATCATTTTATCGATAAAATATCTCATTATACTATGTGTGCTATTATTGCTTAGTTCTACAATCACTTTGAGGGGTATATGTATATATATATATATATATAAAAGGAGTAATTAAATACGTCCATACAGTGATCGTAAAGATATCTCATTTTCCAGTTGGATTTGTCTGTCTGCTTATATATACTTATTGAGATAAGATCTGATTAGGCACTCTTTGCTGCAATGGTAATTAAATATAATTAGTTATAGGGCTATTTGCTTGCATTCGAGAGTCCCCTCTCCCCCACCGCTCACTTCACTCTCTGAGTGGTACATATGCAAATGTGATATTTATCAATTGTTCTCTTGTAATTGATCAACGTAAATGATTCCTTAGTTTTTATGCTTTACGTGTCATCCTTTCACTTAATTTTAATTTTTAATGATCGTGAAAATGAATTTTGTATTTTTATTTATTTTTAATGTTTTTTAATATGTTGACATTACTTCTGATTATTTTTGTTAGGACTCTTATTTTTGAAAGTACGGCAGGTATTTTGAGATTCAATATAGAGATGGTTTTATCCACCTGCGAACGCCAAGGTCACCGCAAGATGGCAGTTCACCTAAAATAGGATTTACACCATCTGGTGGCGTTCTTGGCGTTCTGAAGTGGAGAAATTAAAATGTTTGCAATTATTAGGAAAATTTTACGATATATTTTTATACTACTTTTTTTTAAATTTCTAAATTCAGTCCGAGTTATAAAATACTGAAAAATGTGTCCACAACTCAGAAATCGTGTGTTTTTATATTTTTATAATAATAGTATTTATATCAATATATATTAAAACAAAATTATAATAATGAACAGGAATTACAAAACGATTGTAATTATACAATTTTCTTTTATGTATAGTTTTTTTATTTTTATGTATTCGGCCAGTGATCAAAAGAGCGGGAAACCCCTCTCTTACTTAAAATGCTTTGAAATAAAATATTAAGAAAATAGTAGAAAGAATTTTATCCGAGAATTTGTTTTTAAGTTTAGTATTTGAATGAAAATTTTTAGAAATCTATATATTTACATTTTTAAGAAAAAAACTTGTAAAGATTTAGATTTATTTAAGCATTTTTTCATGCTTGTATGTAAAATATTGATTGTTGTTGACAATTATTTATTATTAATAAATAAAAATGAGTTATAGATAATTGTTTGATAAACGGATCAAAGAAAAATAATGTATAACAATAACAATATATTAAATTAAATAATAAAATTATGAATTAATAATAATGCAGAATAAAAAATAAATAAAATAATACAATATTAAAATATCGTTTCGAGAATCTTTACCAATTAATTTTAAATAAGCGCGCTTTTTTCTACGAGAGAAAAAATAGTTGCGCAAGCGCAATAAACTGACGATCGTTGGCATCACTGATTGGTGGGAAAATTTTCTTGACACGGGCCTAAAACGTCGTCGCCCTGAGTCAACGTGGCCAAAGTTTAAACACTTGAAAATACGCTTTGACTAATTAACTGGTGAAATTTGACCTTGTGGAGGAAATAAACAAACATTAAACGTTAAATAACAACAAAGGTCATTGAGAAGAAAACATTTGAGTTGATACTTCATTTTTCCAAAAATTTTGGGGAGCCACACAAAGTCGAGCCGGCACTGACTTAGCAGACGACAAAGCCACGTGGCGAGAAATTGCAGGCGGGGCGCAGCGATAAAGTGGGAAATCCCATGCTTTACCGGCCGGCGAATTAAGTCAAGTGCTCTTTTCTTCACTGGACAGCGTTTAAACAAGATGGATTTTCTAAAAGTGAAATATAAAATCTACTATGGTAATTAAGTGAGTGTTCTTCAACATGAGCGGAAAGGTACATTCTTCTAATTTATCATTTTTTTAAACCTCTTTTATTTCTTTATTATCTATATTGGAATCTCCAGAAATATCTGATTATTAAAAAAAATTAAATATTAATATTAAATAATATTTAATTCTTTGTTAAATATTACATTAAATATTTTTTGAGTCATTATTTTCGTTTTCAGTCGTATAGTTTCTTTTCGATAACCAATTTACTTTTGGGGTATATCAGACATTTTTTTCTTGATCCCAAGCAGTATAGATACCAAAAGAAAATTAATAATAATTCATTGAGTATAATAATTAAATGAAAATGTATGTTTTGAATCTATTTTCCCAAAATTATTACAATCTTTGTATCAATATTTTGTTATACTATTTCTGAGTTGAATTATGGGCAACACTTGATATTAAATTTCTTATTTTGTTAGTATGATAATTACTCCAATGTCCTTGTGAATAATTAAAGTTTTTTTGGGTAATTTTTTTATTACTAACAAAAGTTCATTTTAATTAATTGCTAGCAACCTCAGTCTAAAGTCATTAGACAATAATTTGATAGTTCTTGCTGAGTGTATTAATTTTTAAATATTTTATTTCATATGTAAATTTATCGTCTATTAAAAATTTTATTTTTTATTAACAATTTTTTTTTGATTAGTCAGAAAATGTTCCTCAGTTGTCTGACATTTTATGACCAGAAATATTATCGACCTAACTGAATTTATCGTTTGATAAAAATGACTTCTTAATTCTTTTTTAATGGTAAAAAATGTTAATTAATTGTCTATCTGAAGTTGTTTGACGAATAAAATACTTTTTGCCGAAAATAATTTGTCGTGATTCCTAAAATTATCGTCAGCCAAAAAATTCATCATTGTTTAATAATTTTTTCAATGGCCATAAAATGTTTTTAAACAGTTGCTAATTACCACTTTGGTAGACAACTTCTATTGTTTACTATAAATTCCACTGCACAAACTATTCGAATTCTATAAATTACTTTTTTTGAAAAGATATAATTTTCTTTATTCTTGATTTAAACATTTAGTATTGTTGGAAAATTTCGTAAACAGATCCTTTTGAACTATTCGTTTCAAAGAGTTGTAAATCTTAAACAAGAAATTAGTAAAAAGTCGCCTGTGGGCAACATCAACATCTTGTCGTTTAGCTCATCACTTTCGTGTTGCTTGGCTTGGGGCCATACTTATTTAGAAGCGATTACAGAGTTGATGAGCTACAATATTGTCTTTTTAAAGTGGCCCAGTTTCATTTTCATAATGTTAAAAGTACATGCGGCTGACGAGAGCGATTATGGAAGCACTGAAAAGAAGCACGCAAAGCGCCTCGTGATTAATTTACATAACGTATAATGCCAGACAGAACTATAAAGGAGAGAGAAAGAGAAAATGAAATTGGTTCTTCACCCTTCAGGCTTGGTAAATTTAGAAGCTCTTTTACAAACTATAAAAAAAACTATTTTAACTCTCCTCGTATTATTTTTACTGCTACTTAAGTAGAACTTATTCTCTTAATTTTCCGCTGTTATTTTTGATTGATTGGAGTTTGAATTTATATTTTTTGGTAAATACTGGTAGTAATTACCATTAATGCTTTTAATTGTTATTGCATCTAATAAATTGTACCAGTAGTTAATATGGTTGTTAAGTAATGATACCATTGTACTATTTATTATTATTGGTACCAGTGATTAATGATAGAACGTCCAACGTCCTTCCGGCAGGACCAAAAAGACTCAGGTGAGTCCGTCCGAAATCGCTAAATAAAACTAACATGGATTGACATAAACAGAAAGTAATATATATCGTTGGAAAGGTGATGAAACAAGCTTTCAGCGCCTGTAAATGTCGAGCTTGTAAGTTCAAACCGAAGAGCAGGGTAGCTTAAAGAAGTTGAATTTTCCAAAAATTCATATAATTTTTAGTCGCAAAATGATGGAACCCGGTCCTGCCGGTAGGACACTTTTCGCTTTGTTTAAAAGGCTACCAAGCCTAGGCATGTAAATTTAGAAACTTGATATTTACATCATTGGAAAGCTTGTTTCATTACCTTTCCAACGATATATTTGTTTTTGTTTTTATCTGCTTCCATATTAATTTTATAAAGAAAATTTGAAGAGAGTTTTTATTCAATTGTACGCAATTTTGCTGATTAACATTAAAAATGAAATTTTTTAAAATTAAAAAAATAGGTTTCATTCTTTGAACGTTTCTGAAGAAAAAAAGACAAGACCGGACAAAATATATTGATTTTTGTGGATTTTACATCAAATTTACGAAAAAATGTTTTTTTTTACTTTTTAGAAACAGAAAGTTTGAAGGCTTTGAAAAATGGTTTAATATTATTGTTTTAAAAAGTCAAATATATGGATTTTTTCGTCTTTTCGTCTACTTTAATCCCAAGGAGTTCCGGAAAAGAAAAATTGAATTGCCTTTTTTTAAAAGCGTTATTTTCGGAACATCCTTCCGGCAGGACGGACGCTTGGACGTTCTATCATTAATAACACCGCTATTTATTAGCATCAAAGATCAACTGGTACCATTATTATCAATTATCAATGGTACCATTATTATCAATGGTACCATTATTATCAATGGTACCATTATTTATTGGTACCAGTGATCAATAGTACCATTATTTGTTTTTACTACTGACAAATGTACTAGTATTGGTACTGGTAACACTATCAGCATTAGTACCATTATTAGTAATATTAGTACCATTATTGACACGACCGAATTGTGGTACCGTTTATTTTTGGAACCACTGATAATTTTTGCTGGGTTGCGATAGATCAGGGAAATCAGAGAATTCAGGAAAAAGTCAGGGAATGTAGGATTCGTCAGGGAAATTAGAGAAAGGTCAATTTGTTTTTATTAAAGTTCTATAAAAATTGAATTTTGGAGAAGTTACAATGATTAAATAAATTCAATTATTTTCAAAAATAAAAATTCTTCGCAAAATTTCAATAATGTTCAAATTTTTTTTAAATTCTCGTAAAAATTAAAATTATTTTTGTAAATAATAAAATTCTTTTGCGAAAATTCAGTTATTTTCAAAAAAATTTTATAAAGTTAGTCGAAAATATATAATAATTAAAAAAAATTTAATATAATTCTTCCAAACAATTTGATTATTTTCACTCTAATTATAATTTAATTTCTCAAATTAATTTAACTGTTTTAAAATAATTTTTAAATAAGTAATTACTTAATATTATTCCAAACAAAATTAACTATTTTGAAAAATTATAACATAATTTTTCGCAAAAATTAAATAATTTTTGTAAATAAAACATGATTCGAAGATATTTATCAATTTTATAATTTAAACAAAATTTCTGGATAAAAACCAATAATTACTTTTAACATTTTTAATACAATTCCTCGCAATAATTCAATTATTCTTAAAAATTCTAATGAAACTGTAATAAAATAAAATCTGTAAAAAAATTTGAGAATTTAATTATTGTCATAAATAATACAATATTTAGAAAGATTCAATTATTTTTATGAATAATAAAATTCATAATAGAATTTAAATTATTTTTAATGCTGTTACAATCGAATTCCTCAAAAAATGAAATTATTCTTGAAAATTTTATTAATATTCGTCAAAAAAGATTAATTGTTTAAAAATTTGGTGTGAAAATTCTTTATAAGAATTCAATTGTAAGAAACATTCAATTATTGAACAAATTATTTATTTTTGTATATAAATAATTGAATTCTCGTAGAATTTTCTAATAAAAAGTAATTTAAAAATTAATTTCAGTTTAAATCTTTCATAATAATGCAAAATAATAACATTTTTTGAAGGAATTACTTAAAATTTTTGTTAAATATAATTTAAATTCTGTGTAGAATTTTATTATTTAGGTGAATAATTGAGTTCTTGCAAGACTTTTTCTAACATTGTTTTTTTATATAATTGAAATCCTGTAAAGAATTTTATTATGTATGAAAATAATTAAATTCTTGTATCGAATTTTACTACATTTTTTGTAAATAATTCGATTCTTTTGAAAAATTTGATCAATGCAGTAGAATTGGAAAATATTTTTAATTTCAGCGAATAATTTAAGTATTTGTGAAACGTAATTCAATTCTTGTATAAAGTTTTAGAAATTAATTATATTTTTGTGGAATTCATTTAAAATTGTATTAAAAATTATTGGAATTCTATGAAAAAGTTTATTATTTATGAAAATAATTGAATTTTTGTTTAGAATTTTATTACTTGTTAAAAATTAAAAATAATTGAATTCTTGCGAGAAATTTTATTATAAGTTTTGTAAATAATTTAATGTTTTTTTAAAAATTATGTAAGTTTTGCATTTAAAATTTTTTAAAATCTTTAACTTCTATGGAATAATAATGATTAAATATTTAAATTTAAAAAAGAATTTATTTTGTTAAAAGTCGAGACAATTATATTAATAATAAATATGTTGACAAACTTAAAAATTGTCTTCAAAATTTTTTAATGAAAAATTTGGATTCAAAACAAGGTCAGAGAAAAATCAGGGGAAAACAAAATTAAATTTTTTTGGCTACTCTATTTTAGGAATAATAATTTATGTCAACAAAAAGCGCAACAGTTTTTTATGATAACATGGTATCAATAATTTATAGTAATAACAATAATTTACTAATAATAATTTAATAATAATTTACTAACAATAATTTAATAATAATAATTTCATTTAATTTGTTTAATAATCATTGTTACCATCAATCGTTGATGGTATCATAAATTTGTTGCAGAATAATTTATGGTAACAATTTATAGTAACCATAATTCATGTTAATAATTTATGGTTATAATAATTATTGGTGACAATTATGAATGGTTACAATAAAGAATGGTAATAATAATTACTGGTTCCTTTTTTATTGTTACCATTTTTAATTGGTTGCATTGATTATCGTTACCATGAATCCCTCATGTTTATCTTCTCAATTGCGAATGGCACAATTGTCATTGAGAGGCAATTATCGAGAAAATAATTAGTGACCGCATGAAGAAAGAGATGAGTGATAAATCTCTAGTAATTGAGTGCAAAACAAAGAGATAATTTTTCACCTCAAATTTGCATCTCTCATGACACGTGCTCTGTACGGACATTTATCAAATAGTTCATTGTCTCGAATATAAACATATAATGCGTGTGTGCGAACGTAAAAGATTAATGTCGCACTACTCATGCAGGTAAATCTACTTCCAGGAAGTACTTATCGATGGCATTACTCGTTTTCTTGCATTGAGTTCACTTCGAGAATAATGTGTCAACAGCGCGAGAAATTGTCATGAAATTTTCCAGAATGAGTGAGATAAAGAGAGAGAATAAAAGTAGAGAAAGAGAGTGAGAAAATAACACACAGCAAGAATTGAGCAATTTTCTCAAAACAAGCAAACAAAATCCACCCACCGCGTAATTCACAATATCGAATTTTCAATTGTATTTTCAACCTCCGCTTGATTCGATCTCTCGATGACGTTTTATGATCGCAGTCTTGACACCTACGCTGGTAAAAGTATATCTTGTTTGGCTGCTGTTAAACAATAAATTTTACCAAACTCCCACGCAACTGTCACGATATTGGGTAAATAATTCCAGTGATATTGATATATATATATATACGGGTTGTGAAAATCTTTGTCGCGCGCGATACTTTTCAATGAATTTAAAGTCGTTTCAGTAGCGCTGCAATTTTACGCAATAAAATTTACGTCGTGCTTCTGGAATTGGTGGAGTATTATATTTATTTATGCTTATTGTCACTATTATAAAAATGTTTTTCTGCACCATTTTTTATTGCATTTATTTTTGGACCAATTATTTTCATCAACGATACTCTCTAAATTTGAATTTGTAAAAATCTTTACTAATTTGAATTAGTGACTGACTTTTTGCTTTTGCATTAGTAAATTTTACTAAAGAAATTAGTAGAAATAAATATTTATTACACTGAAAGAAAATGTATATTAAATTTTGTAAAAATATTTTACAATTTGGGGAAAAAGTGCAACAAACCGATATTTTGATATAAAAAATACTAAAATTCAAAAAAATTTATGTAGAATTTAGTAAAGTTTTATTATAATATTTAAAATTAAAATTAAATTCTTGATATTTGATATAATTATACTACATTCGACATAATTTTTTTTAAAGTTTAATATTTTTATAACAAAATTTCGGTTTGTTGCACTTTTTCCCCGAATTGTAAAATACTTCTACAAAATTTAATATACATTTTCTTTCAGTGTAGCAGGTACCATTATTTTTTGGAACCGTTCCTTTATTGTATAATTATTTTTTCCTACATACAGGAATAATCTTTTGATTCCGTTTTTTGTTCATACCATTGTTTATTGGTACTGTCCTTTACGACTATTATTTTTGTTAAGTAACATTATTTGTTAATCTCATTAATTCTTGGAACCTTTTTTTATTAGTCTCAATAATTTTTTTGGACCTTCTTTTGTTTTTTTCAATATTTGTTAATACCATTTTTTGTTATTCTCATTCATAATCGGTACCGTTATTTACTACAATTATTTCTAGGTCAATATTTTGAAACATTATGGTTTTTGAACCATTCTAACTTGTTACCATGATTTTTAACGTAAATATTTATTTTAACCATTTTGTTTGCACCATTACTTTTCAAAAAAATGGTTTGCTATTTATTCATTTTTAAAAACATTTTTTGGTGGAATCATTATAATACGATAACTAATTTAAAAAAAAAATTTAATTTAAAAAAATTATTCTATTTAGAAAATAATTTTATTTAAAATTCATATAAAATTATAAATTCTAACTAAACTGTTAAAAATTAAAGAATTTTTAAATCAGCAATTTCAATTTTTTAATATGAAAATTATAAAATTTTTTATTTTGAATAATTTTAGATTCAAAGTTTGAAAAAACTCAATTAATATTTAATTTACTAATTAATTATTATTGTTTATTAATTTCAAAAAATTTAATAAAATTCTTCGCAAGTATTCAATTATTTTTTAAATAATAACATTCTTCATAAGAATTCAATTATTTTTATAAATATTAACATTTTTTGCAAAAATTTAATTATCTGTTAATAAAAAAATTTTTATAAAATTTAAATCCTTCGATACTATTCAATTATTTTAAAAATAGTAAAATTTTTGCAACAATTCAATTATTTAAAAAATTGTCAGGAAAGAATTCAATTTTTTTCTTAATTTGATACAAGAAAATAAAAATGAATTCAATTACTTTTTAAAATTTGAATAAATTCTTTTAAAACATTCAATTATATTTATATAAAGTAAAATTCTTTGCAAAAATTTAATGATTTTAAAGATAAAAAAAAAGTTCCACAAAAGAATTGAATTTTTTTCTTAATTCGTTATAACATTGAAAAAAATCAATTTTTTTAAAAATTGTATCCAAACTGAATAATTGAATGTTTAATTAAAACAAATCGATTATTTTAAAAACTTATATTTTTATGGAGTTTTCATAAAAATAGTACAATTTAAAATATAGTTATGTTTTAAACAGTTTATATCTTTAAATGTATTCAAAATTCTGATAAAATTATAATTTTTAATTTAATCGTTAAAGACTACTTTAATTTATAAAACACCTTTTCCAATAGCGAATGAAAAAAACCAAAATTTTAAAGAATTTTTATGCAATAATTATGAATAATTGAATTAATTTTTACAAAGAGTTATAATTACAATTTTTAATAATTAGTAAATTTTTAATTTATTGTACACTGAAAAAACAATATATTTAAATCAAACATAAATATCTTTGTTATATAGTCAACCAAAAATTATGTTTGATTTAAATATAATAATTTTGATTCAATACATAGTAAGTTTGGTTCAATAAAAATTACGTTTAATTCAATAATAAAATATGTTTTAATTAAAGATATTTTTTTGGTTGACTGCTTATGTTTGGTTTAAAAAATTTTTTTTCTCAGTGTAATACATTTTTTTAAATAGAAATCTCGTATAGTTTTCTTCAAAATTTTACGAAATTAGATTTTTAAAATGCTTTCATTCTCTTGTAGATAATTGAATCGAAGATGATTAACATTTTATAAACAAGTTATTAAAAGTTTATTATAAAATGATTTTTATTTTCTAAATTCTATTAAAATTTATTGAATTTTTTAATAATTTTATTCTAATTTTTGAAAGGTAATAGACTGATGTTTGATACAGTAACTAATTTTATTTTTAAGTGTTTTAATTTTATCCGAAGGGATCAGGGACAATTTCGTAATTCTATCTAGAAAATGTACATTTTTTTTATTCACCTGATCATATCACTCTGTATAATTTTTGATTTACTGCACTTTTGGTACCATTAATTTTTGTTAAAATTTGTATTCCCCTTCGAAAACAAGAAGGAAGAAAAAGAATTTAATGTAAAAGAAAGCAACCAAAAAAATGATCTAAAAGGAAAGTACTGACACCGCATCATTTTTTCCGCATCAACATTAAACAGAAAAAAAATTGATTTCTGACATTCTACAGTACGAAATAAATGAGCACAGTATGTACGTACGATAAATGATTGATATTTTTTTTGCTTGTTTTCTTTTTTTACCCCAACTATATGTACATACATCTAACAAAGTGCACTATCAAAATTATCGAAATATGCCTTCGATCAATATCTCAATATTTGAAAGCGACGATCTTTCACCCTTGGTTCCTGTTTATTTATTGGCTTATTATATCGCAATAATCTACTCTGTGGAGATTAACTTGCGGCAGTGGCGGCGGCAGGTTATACATGCTCATCGTTTAAAAAGAGCTGCGTGAGTGGTCACAGTTAAGTTCTACAAGGCGCGTTCGCAAATGTCCGTTCGTGTTGTAGATAAGCCACCCGCATCGAGGAACTCGTTAGATGCAAGTTTTTCAATTAAAGTTCCTGTTTTTTCTGTATTTTTTATTTTTTTATTTTTGTTTTTTTTTGGTTTTGTTTTGCAAAACTAAAATGAAGATTAGTGATTCTCCAATGCAATATCGAATCATAATTATTAATTCTTGAATAGGTTGCTACCATGTACTTTGGGGGGAGGCGAAACGTATCTTCAACTACATATCGCGTGCTATTAAGTGCGTGTAAATTTAATAAGATTATTAGTAACCAGTCTCGATACATTACAATCTTTAATAAATTACCCGGTTATTAAATGATATATCGCTCAATAATTGTGGAATCACTGATAAATACTTGAAGAGTTGAAGGGAAATTAAAATAGTCAAATGGTAGAAAGAATGTTTAAATTAAAAGTAGAGGATAATTTAAATTTGAAAGCAATTTTAATGAGGAGAAATTTAAATTAATAAATTTAAATTAGAAAAAACTAAAATTTGAAAAATTTAAATTAGAAAACAATTTTAATTAGGAAAAATGAAAATTAGTAGATTGTAATTAGAAAAAACTAAAATTTGAAAAATGTAAATTAGACACAATTTAAAGAAGAGGAAAAGTTAAAATAGGACAAAATTTAAGTTAGGAAAAAATAAAAATTGTAAGGAAATAAAATTAGAATTATTTACTAACTTAAATTTTGTCTGATTTTAATTTTTTTAATTTTCGTTTTTCCTAATTGTAATCCTTTTTCATTTTTCCTTTTTTAATTTTGGTATGATTTCAATTTTTCCTTTTTTAACCTTTGTCTGACTTTAATGTTTCCTTTTTTAATGTTTTCCTGTTTCTAATTTTCCCTAATTTAAACTTTGTCTACTTTTAATTGTCCCTAATTTTAACTTTTCCCAATTTAAATTTTGTTTAATTTCCATTTTCCAAAATTAAATTTTTGCTGCTTAAATTCTTTTTCTTCATTTTAATTACCTTTTACGATTAATTTAAGACAGGAATTTTCTGAGATCACTATATAATTCTTATTATGAAATTGTATATCTTCCCCGCAGCTGTTATACGGGTCCATAAATAGTTTTTACATTCGCCTGCAATCTAATAGAAATAGAAGTTAAAAGAAAAAAAAAGAAAAGAAAAGAACTCTGCGACAAGTTGACCGTAAATGAGAAGCTTTATCTTTTTCACACGTCACAGAATGGAGCTTGGCATTCATTACGGTGTCGTCTCTATATAAATCCTCCCAACTCCCCAGAGTGTATCCTTAATTTACATGGGGTTAGAAAACAAATTTGCTAGGCCAACTTGCTGTAATTATCTACAATTCACACGGACCGTGACGGTTTTCTTTAACAACTGTGTTTAAACGCGATTTAGACAAATTGCACTCCTCTACGAAGAGTGTTTATAATTATTATCATTACTACCATTAACCATTTTGTAGCATTAACCATTTTTTCATTATTAATTGTTGGTACCGTTGTTCATTACCATTGTTTATTGGAACGAGGATTTGTATGTTTGATGTGAAATTAATCAATGGCAGCATAACTTATTATTGGAACCACTGTAGGTACCATTATTGTAACCACTAATCGGACCCATTATTGCAACTATTTTTAGAACCATTATTGGTACCATTACTGGTATCATTACTAATACTATTACTGGTACCATTGCTGGTACCATTATTAATACAGTTCTTGGTACCATTACTGGTACCATTATTAATAGTTATTGGTACCATTACTGGTACCATTATAATTAGTTATTGGTACCATTACTGGTACCGTTATTAATACAGTTCTTGATACCAAAACTGATATCATTTTTAATACAGTTATTGGTACCAGTATAATACTGAAACCATTATTCCTTGGTACCATTGTTTCTTGCTACTATTTTTTGTTGGTACCATTATTTGTTATGCCTATTAATTATCTGGTAACGTTATTTTATCTGGTAACATTACTTTTGATACAATATGTCTATAAAAAATCATCCTACCAACAACAAATGGTTGCAGAAATCAATGGTACCACTTAATAATAGTACAAACAAAAAATGGTACCAAGGAATAATAATAGTTCTAATAACTATAATAATTTGTTCATTATTATCTACTAACTATAATAATAAATATTAATAATGAAAAGATAATGATAAGAATAGAAAATTAAATTAAAGTAGATAATAAACTATACAGTACGATAATTGTGAACGATATCGAATAATTTAGACAACGAGAAACACATGAAAAAAAACAACACGACTATAATAAATTGAATGACAATTATAAATTGTGACTGGACGCATTCTTAGCGAATTTGACCTTGATTGGTATTACTCTACAATCATTGAATTTCCAAACAATTGAGCGATTCTTGTGAAATTCACGCTCAAGGATTGTGAGAAAAACTTGGGAGTCTCTTCTCGTTGTTGGGGAAGTAGCGGTTTTGCGCGCAAGTTTTATCGATACGTATACGATTCGACTCGTTTCGTTCCACCTTATCCTTGACATATACGAGCAGAGAATTTATTAGAGATCCATTCGATAGATAATAATACAGTAGCATGCCTATGAAAAGCGATAATCGACATATGAATCACTTTTGTTCAATTGCGACACACAAAACACAAACATTAATAAATTTTCGATAATTAAAAACGACAATTGCCTAGAAAATAAAATTTAAAAAAAAACAACAACAATAAATAGTTAATTGTAAATGTCTATTGAATCAGAAAACATATTATTTTCAAATAAGAGACAATAATTGGATACAAACTCAAAAGAGTAATGAAACTGAAGATAAATTCTTCAAGTATTGATTATTAATAGGGAGGAGAAGAAAAGAATAATAATCTTTCCGTTTAATTTGATTTTATTAAAAAAAATCCTTCAGATGAAATCTCACGCATTGCTTAATGCTATAAATGCCCCCCTTTTAATATGTATGGATAATAAATCATCGATCGAGAAATGACAAAAAAAGAAACAATTGGGATGAGGGAGAAAAAAAATCAACTTTCTTTTGAGATATAAAAACTGATGTGTTTTTCTTTTTTTTATTTGTTTCAGTATCTTCAGCTCTGCCTTTGGCAGATATCGTTCGTGAACGAGATCAAGATCGAGAAAGGGAGCGAGATAGAGATCAAATGCGAAATGAGAGGGAGCGAGAGTGCGAGAGGGACAGGCAACATGACAGAGATCGAAATGCAAGAGTGAGAGAGTCGCGGGACAGGGAGAAGGAGAGGGAGAGACGCGACAGGGAGAGAGAAAGGGAGGTGTCCGTTTTCGTCATGGAACCACCTGATCCCGTTTATGTCTCCTCATCAGCAGCTCTTCTTGCATTACAAAGGATAAAGGAAGCTTCTGAGTGAGTAACAGAAAAAAAATTCCGTACAAAATTTGGGTTTAATTTTATTCTTGATGATACCACTGATGATCACTGGTAGCATTAAATTTAGATGGAAAATAAAAATAATAATACCACTTATCATTGGTAGCATTAATTTTTGGTGCAAGTAAAAATAAAATAACATCGCTGATCACTGATAGCATTAAATTTTGATACAAATAAAAATAAATAAACAAAATAACACAATAATGATAAAAATAATAATATTCCAATAAATATAACAGTGGTTTGCTTGATATCAATGATCAGTAATAGCATTTAAAGCCACTTTTGTTGCCACTACTGATACTGGTACCACTAATCATCAGTGCCATTCTTCGTTGGCAGCAATAATAATCATTGCTATCATTAAAAGTTGGTATCACTTAATATAAATCTAATTCATTTTTGGTACCAGTTTTGTTAATATTGTTCATTTTTTGGCTAATTCTTATTGTCGTTATGTTTTGGAACCAGTAATAGATAAGTTTCATTAATTCTTAATGACACTGATCATTAGAACTATTAATCGTAGGCACCAAAAATAGTTGGTATTACTAATAGTTAGCATTGGCACCACAAATAGATGTTATTAATCATTAATAGCAGTATTAGTTAGTACCACAAATGATTGATACCACTAATCGATAATGTCCGTAATTATTAATGGCACTAATTACTAATACCAATAATAGTTGGAACCAAAACTTATTGGTACTACTAATCGTTAATGTTATTAATCCAGGTACCAACTACTAATCCTTATGATTATAAATCATTGGTGCCAACAGTCCTTAGTTTCATAAATAGAAGTTACCACTTATATTTTTTGGACATTAATTGCTTTTGCTATTAATTATTGAAAACAGTAATCAATTCTCTCACTAATTATCTTAACCGTTGAAAGTGATACTATAAATCATTAATGTCGTTAAAAGTAGAACTATAAATTGTTGGTATCATCAAATTTTTGTACCACTAATTATTGTTTACATTCGTCAACTTTACCGTCAATTGTGAGTGTTATTAAACAGTGGTGTCTTTAATTGTTAGTACTTTTAATCATTAGTGCTATTAATTAACAGTAGTACTAATTATTAATAGTTTTAATGATTGTACTTATTAATCACTAGTAGCATTAAGAGTTATTGTAATTAATTTTTGTCAGCAGTAATGATTAATGACACTAAAGATTGGTAATACTTATAATAAATTGTATTCAGTGACATTAATAATTAGCAGTACCAATATTTGATGCTAGAAATCATTAATGTCACTAATTATCAATGGTATCAAGAATTATTGAAGTCAATAATCACTGGTACCACGAATCATTGGTACCACGAATCATTGGTACCACGAATCATTGGGACCAGGAATCATTAATGACGCTAATAATTATTGGTACCAGCCAGGAACTATTAAAGTCACTAACCGCTGGTACCACGAATCATTAGTACCACGAATCATTGGGACCAGGAATCATTAATGACACTAATAATTATTGGTACCAGGAATTATTAAAGTCACTAACCACTGGTACCACGAATCATTGGTACCACGAATCATTGGTACCAGGAATTATTGGAGTCACTAACCACTGGTACCACAAATCCTTGGTACTACGAATCATTGGTACCAGGAATTATTGGAGTCACTAACCACTGGTACCACTAGTAATCATTGTTAATGGTATAATTAATCGTTGGTACCACTTATTTATGGCACGATTCTAATCCTTCTTGTAAATTTTTCTATTTCCTCAATTTTTCGCCTCGTAGATAGATATTTATTAGAATGTAATTATATTGTAATCATGTCCCGACCGTGAACTATTAATGAAATAAGATAACTTAATAGATATAATTTTCACGCTCCTCTTGTTATGGATGAATGAATTTTATTGTCAGTTTGACATTCATTGGAATCACCCTTCCTCTTCCCCCCAATACAAGGGAGGGGGCAGTAAGAATTATGCTTAGAAATATGCGACGTTAAGTCATAATTCATTAAATGCACAAGAGAACACGCCTAAGGGTAATACGACAGGATCATGATCTTGTCGTAAATCTCGTATAATTTGTCAGGGAAATCAAAAGATTTTTTTCCCATTTACCCTCCGAAACCTTTACCGGTTGTGTTGTATTGTAGCTTTGTGTGTGTGTGTGTGTGTGTGTGTATGTATTGTGTGCACAGAGAGCAAGACCATTGTCTTCTTTTATGGTCAAATGTTAGAATAATGAGAATGGAGTGCAGCAGTTATCGCTGAATAATATTGCAGCCCTAACGACGTATAACTCGATTACTCAATGGCTCATAATTCACTTGGTCAAATATACGCGAAATATATATATACATATACACTGACTACGATCAAAATTATCTTGAATCTTTTCTTCCCGCCCAAACTCGATGCCTCTTATTGCGATTATCATTTATTCCGATGAGTAGAAGATTGCCGTTTATCATCAAAGGTATATAAATATTTGAATTTCAATTGCGTTATTAATGATTTGGTTTTTTACTGAAAATCTTTTTTTCAATCTGTGATAATTTAGATTTTATTTTTTTATTTTTCTTTCGTTTTTTTCTCTCTTTTACTTCCTTTTCTTTTTATGTAATTTTTTCTATATCTTGTTTTTTCTATTTCTTTTCCTATTTATTACTACATTTTGTCTTTTGATTTTTTTTGTTTTTGCTTAATTTTGTTTCTTCTTTTTCTTTGTTTCTTTTGTTAACTTTATTTTATTTATTTTACTTTTCTGTATTTTACTTGTGCTTTCTTTAAAATTTTTTCACTTTCTTTTCTATCTTTTTGTTTCTTTTTGTTTTCTGAATTTTTTACGATTCATTGATTTTGATCCTCTTTCAAGTCTTATTCTGTGTCATTTATTTTCTTGTTTTTCTTTCTTTTTATTTTTTCCGATTCTTTTTTTTCTTTTATTTATGTTTTCATTTTATTTATTTCTTCGGTTTCTTTTCATTTTGCTTTTTCTTCTTTTTTTTGGTTTCTTTCGTTATTATGTTTATTTTTCTTTTTTTCTTATCTATTTTTATTTCGGTTTGATTTTTCTATTTTTTCCTTTTTTTTGTTGTACTTTTCATTTTTCGTCAAACAATTAAAAAAACAAAAATTTAAAAATATACGTTGGGGAATTATTGCGAGAAGGGATTTTCAGTAAACAACACACACACCAATGTCAAATTGTTTTCGAAACGTGTATTTTTCTAAAGAAAAAAAAAGGAAACAACAGTGCAGATTATTTTTTTCGAACTTCGACTTGTACGGCACTAAAATTAGATGCTACTAACCGCAAGTTAAATGCAGGGTAAAAGGTCTTTTCTACTGTGGATAGTTGTCGAGAGTCCTCAACACGAAAGAAACCAACAGCTCGTAGCGAGATAACCATTCTTTAACGATAATGGAAGGGGGAGAGTAACGAATATATTTTTTTCCCCTCTGTTTCGTTTTTTTCAATGAAACCAAAAATAATTTTACGATCTCTACTTTAGTTAGAAAACAAGGGATTTTACTTTAAATTACAAGAAAATGGTAATTGAAGAACGGAAAATTTTTCCACTTAATTTAGAATTATTTTATTCGAATTTTGTTGCTTGAATCAATAATTGTCAACTATCAGGTATTTATCATTACTGCCTATTATTATTACCATTATTATTATTATTATAATTATTATTAAAATTTATATATATATTATATTAAATTACATCTTTTACATTATTATTATTCTCAATGTTTTTATTACTATTATTATAAAATGGTGGCTTGAATTCTCCACTTGAGAACGCCAAGGTCACCACTAGATGTCAGTAAAAATTCCGAGAATTAACTGAACTACCATCTAGCGGTGACCTTGAATTTCGCAGGTGCACAATAGCGTGCTTTTTTTCGCTGAATATAATTATTATTATTTTTATTATTTTATAACCTATTGGGACCAAAAGTATTCACTAAAAATCAGTCGTAAAAAAAAGTTTTTGTACCAAGTTTATTGCCATTTTAAGTGGCTAAACAATTTTCTCATTGCAAACAAAATTTTGGAGAAATAAAAATTGTTTACTTGGAAAAAAAGAAAAGAAAAAAAAATTGGCGTGGCGCTTTGCGATTTCTCGCGGGAGAAAGCGAGAGGTGAAGCTTATCTTGAGCGCGTGAGGCGACGTTTTGGTATCGCCACTGCTTATTATAAGGTTCATCCAATTAAGCGAGTTTTCGAGTCTCGTCTTCGTTGTGGCATCCAGTGGGAGTTATTGTGCACTGTAAATTAGCGTATCCGGTTCTCGCAACTCACGTCGCACACCTGAAACAAGGGGAGGCGTGTGCACCAAAGAAAACACGTCCGCGTTTTACCAGTTTTCAAGTATTGCGCACACCAAACTCTGTCGTTTTATATCCAAAAGCGAAAAAAAATTTGTAAATGAAAAAAATAAATTAATTCAAAAAAAATTAAAACTACTAAATTTGTTTTCGAATTTGATCTCAATATTTTTTTTGTTTTTTTAAAGTACCATTTGTATGGAAATCATTTTTCAAAAACTCGATTTTTTTCCACTCGTGATACATTGTTGAAATTATAGTAACGTCATTAAGGATCGTTTAATCATGAGTGAAATTTACAAATTTTGCCCATTAATCATTCACTTTAGGGCTTAGAGGCAATTGGTAATTCGTCAACTCGTAAAAAAATGGTCCGTTAAAACTGGCAGCAATATTTTTTTTCGCTTCGAAGAACCCACCTTTTAGAGCGGCAGCGATGCGAATAATAATCTTTTCAATTACGCTAAATACACAGTAGAGAGCGTGTAGTACCCGGTACTTTTCGTGAGTTCTCTCTCATTGTGATAAATGAATTTAATGGCGCCGAGAAACATTCGCGCGAAAAGAACAAAAATCTAACTGTGGTTTGTATAAAAAGAGAATAGAAAGAAAACAGCCACGCCTAAATCGATGTAAGTAAAAAAAGAATGTTGGGAGAAAATTTAATCAAAATTTATCAGTATTACTAATTTCTTATTTGAATATTAAAATTGAATTCAGTATTTCAGTTTTAGGAACCAAGGATTTGGAAAAAAAATCTTTTGGTACCATTGGTACCATCTTTGATTCTTGGTTCTGAAACCATCTAATGGTACCAGTAATTAAAACGGTCCTTAAACCTTTGGTATCATACATTAGTGGCACCAAAGATATTTGGTACCATTCTTTAATGGTAGGAAAGATATTTCGTAACATTAATGAATGGCGCCAAAGATATATGGTACCATTAATGAATAGTACCAATTATCATTAGTGTAATTACTGACTGTTACCAATTATTATTTCAGGCATTAATTATTGCAAGCAATTATTATTGATGCTATTAATAATTAGTACCATTTATCTTTGGTGCCAATTATAACCCGTACCGTTAATCACTACTATTTTTAATCACAGAATTTACAAGTCGGTTGTTAAATATATTACTAGTACCAAAAATCAGTGATACCATTAAATGCTGGTAAGAGAAATTAGTAGTACCATTAATCATTAGTTACGAAATCCAAATTTGAAATTAATCATTTGTAACAATTACTATCACTACCAACAATAGTTCAACAAGTCAGTGGTACCATTAATAGTTGGTACCAAAAATTTGTGGTGTTATTAATGGCTGATAGCAAAAATTAGTTGTGCCATTAATCTTTAGTACCAAAAGTGAGTGGTGGCATTAATCCATGGTATCAACTATCAGTGATACCATTAATTATTGCTACCAAAAATCAGTAGTGCCATTATTCGTCGATACCAAAAATCAGTGGTGCTAAAAAACCGTTGGTATAAAAAATAAATGTTACAAAGAAGCGCTGGTACCAAATGTCAATAGTGCCATTAATTGTTGACACCAAAAAATCATCAATAAGAAAAATCATTTTAACAAAAATCAGTGGTGCCAATAAATCATTATACCAAAAATTACTGGTACCACAAATTAGTGATACCATAAGTTAATGGTACCATAAATAAGTGGTTCCATAAATTAGTGGTACCATTAATCGTTGGTACCAAAAGTCAGTAGTGTCATTAATCGTAAATACCAAAAAATCAATAATACCAAAAATCAATGGTACCATCGTTTGATATTCTTTTGGTTCCCAAATCACTGATACTATTATTGATATTCGCTAACTAGTACGCTGATTAATATTCATATTCTAATTTTTTTTGTCATATTAATTACATTTTTTATATTATTTACTATTATTATTTATCGAACGATACAAAAAAATGTAAGAACAGATATATTGAAAATTAAAGATAATAAATTTAGTGGAAAAAAATTTATTATTTTCGATTGTTGAATATACATTTTTTTAAGTGGATATTAAGATGCTGATTGTGAGATACTGATTAATCTCGAGATGCATTCTCGATTCATTGTTTTATTGAAGGATCGTTAAACTGCGACCCCTCTCTATCTCTGTCACATCTAAATCGCAATCATTGCGCAATGTGTATCAGCCACTGATCTTAATCACCACTGAGCATCCTCATGCGAAAAACTTGTCTCTTCAAACTTATATTGGAATGATCTATATGTCTTCATTCGCCATCAGGCGGAATAACTTCCATCTCCTGCGGTTTTCCTTTTTACTTTTATTCCCGCTTTTTTATTTGTCGATTAAAAAATTGTTATTATCATTAGTTTTGTTTTTATTTTCACTTTTATTTTCATTTTTATTTTCATTTTTATATTTTATATTTACTTTTATATTTATATTTATTTTTATTATTATTATTATTATTATTGCTATTTTCATTTCATTTTTAATATTAACAAAAAATTGAATGAAAAGTAAAAAATTTTCACATTCTCCATGCATGAGATGATATTTTCACTGTGCATGCAATTTGTTTTTTTTACATAACCACGTAATTTTCTTTTTACATTCACTTATATATTCATTATAAGATTTCCCAATAATGCATTCAATGTTCGCCACCTCTTTTCAAAAAGTGAAATTCGTCACGTTCTCATCGTAACTTAGTGGATAATAAGCAGTTTAACAAAGTGAGAACGTCCGTTATTCTGGTGAAAATGGGTTTGGTGGTTCGTTAATTGAAAAGAAGAGCAACCACGCATTATGCATGAAGTACGTGTCAAAAAAAACAAGTAATAATAATACTTTATAAAGAAGATTCACCCAAATTCGACATGCAATAATTGATTTAAGATTTTACGAAAGTTTTTATTGAAAATAAGCACTTTTAGACTGTGTAAAGTTTGTACATGGAAAGATTTGTTGGAAGAAACTTTCGATCAGTTAAACTGTATGTATATTATGTTAAAAAAAATATGAATGTGGGTAGGGAATGGAAATATTCTCCCGTAATGCGTACACCGTATTTTCATGCTGTCCAAAGACAAATAAAAAATTTGGTACGACTAGTTAACGCTTTTATTAATTATTATTATTTTATTATTATTATTAATTGTTAAAACCATGCATTCTTAGTACTTTTTATCGTTAGTAGCATTTATTATTGGTACCACTAATTGTTGGCACCACTAATTGTTGGTACCACTAATTGTTGGTACCACTAATTGTTGGTACCACTAATTATTGGTTCCACTAAATATTGGTTCCACTAAATATTGGTACCACTATTTATTGGTACCATTAATCACTGATATTTTTAATTGTTAGTATCATTTATTGTGGGGACCACTAATTATTGGTACCATTAATTACTGATATAGTTGATTGTTAGTATCGTTTATTGTTGGTATCATTAATCATTTGATGCACTAAAATTTTGTACAATGAATCGAAATCATTATTAAGTGGTATCAATTATTGTTACTAGCAAAAATAGTAACACTAATATTACTACTATTTTTTGGTTAGACTAATCGATAGTACCAATTGTTGCTAACGTTATTAATTATCAGTAGCACTAAATATCATTTCCATTTATCATTAGTGCTATTAATTTTTGGTACCAGTATCTACAGTTAATGGTACCAATGATTTGTCGTCTAAAGGGCCAAAGGTTTTTCCTGACAGGAACAAATGGTACCAATGTTTCATGGTACCAGTATTTAAAAAAAATCTATTCAATATTAGTCTTATGTATTAGTTGTGACAGTCCCCCCCAAAAAATACTAAAAACAAGAACAGAAATTAAAAAGTAAATTGATTTCGTAATTCTGAAAACGGAAAAAGTATCTAAAAAACCAGGGGAGATAAAAATTTCCCAGGAATAATCGCACTGATGAATGCTTTCTCTGATTGTAGGGAATGAAAAATGATTTAGAAAAACAGCTAGAACCAAATTAGGCAAACTCAACTACACAATGTTGTCAAGGATAATTGTAAGATTGATGACTAAATCGTTTATTTTCAAGATTAATTTTCCCCTGATCATTTGTGAAATGGATAGAATCTTGAGTTGGAATTGCCAATCGACAGTTTTATAGTGCAAGCTTCCTTAATTTGAAACCAGTGGTTATAATGGTGGTGATAGTGGAGTGATTATTTTTTTTTCCTTTCCCATTTCCCCCTCCACACACATTTTCTCTCAAATGATTGGCTGTAAAATCTCAATTGGATTCGACGACTTCCATTTGTTTCATGTACTCTCGTATTCGACAGAAGATTGATTAATTTCAAGGCTAAGACGAGTTTATCTAGTGACGACTTCTTGGGTCGCTAAGAAATCAGCCCTAATCTGGCATTGCTCTTGGAATTAATGAGACTCGTTAAAACCTGGGACGTTATTGATTTTCTACGACCTCAAGAGCCGATCCTACCACCATTAATGTCTCGTAGTCCCTTCCAAGTTGGAGCAAAAACAATAGTAGTCAACGGTCATAGGATGACACTGACTAGTAGGTACAGGGTTTGACGTTTGAAGGAAGAGGAGAGACAAACAGAAAGAGAGACAGAGTCAAAAAGAGGGACAGAGAGAGAGAGAGAGGGGTATCCAAAGGTGCGGTGTGATTGCAATGACTGTAGTCATTGAAGGATATATTGCCCAAGTGGTATGTGGCGCTTTTGCACATTGCACCATGGCCGCTCCCGTTATTGTTGCTCCTTTCTTGCTGTAAGCATCTTGACTTCTGAATCCTCCATCTGTCCGATCGGATCTTCTTCGTATGGCGATGATCGATTTTAAAAGAAATGGAAAAAAAGAACAACAAAAAGAAAGAAATTGAAATGGAAAAAAAGCATCAAACAACTTCAAGACGAATAATAAAAGAGTCACTCTCTAAGAGACTCTCGCGGTACTCAAAGGCATTCATCTCATGATCGATGTTGTTTACAGATCGATAGCAAATCGATTTCGACTTACAGATTTTCATCAAACTCTATGAAGTAAAGAATTGAGTCTGATTTCCTACTCGTTTCTTAACCATTAATACAAACATGTGCATACAGATTTAATTCTTTCTATTGAGATTAGAAGATTCATTGTGAGTTTGTTACGAAAATGCTATTCTGATAGGATCGTGCCAAAAAATTCCAATCCAAATTCCAAGAAGTTTAAATACCACACAAACGTAGATTTAATCGTTGATATCACTGTTTGTTCTTTCGAAAAATTATTGATATATATCCCTAGTCATTAAAACCACTAATTGGTATCATTAATCGTCATTGCTACTAACTATTAGTGTCATTAATTTTTGGTACCGTTCACTGTTCGTGTTTAAATCACTAGCAGCACTAAACATTAATGCCACCAAACGGTTGTATCATTAATAGTTAATGCTATTAGTTATTTGCATTATCAATCTTTGGTATTATTAACCTTTGGTACCACTAATCAATGGTATTGTTAAATGTTGCTATCATTAATCTTTGGTATGATTAACCTTTGGTACCACTAATCAATGGTATTGTTAAATGTTGCTATCATTAATCATATGAATCATTAACTATAATGGTACAATTTATCGTTAGTAACACAAATTATTAATTCCATTGATCAACGTGACCATCAATCGTTCTTGCCTTTTACTATTGGCACAAATAATTATTGGTATCATTAACTTTTCGTACCACTAAGTATTGGTATAATTAGGTTTTCGTAGTAATCATTAATCATTAGTGCCATTATTTTTTTTCAACAATAATAATTGATGGAACTAATCGTTAATGCTGATAACCATTGCTATAATTAATTGCCGATATCATTAACCTTTGGTACCACTAACCAATGGTATTAATAACTATTGGTATCATTAAACTCTAGTTCTATTACTTAGTGGTACCACTAATCGTCGGTGCCATTATTTATTGGTAACATTAACTTTTGGTACCATTAATTATTGTCAACATTAACTTTTGATACCATTATTTGTTGGTAACATTAACTTTTGGTACTATAAATCATTGGTACCATTATTTATCAGTGAATCGAATTGTTGCTGACACTAATGACACAGATGTGTCACTATTTATTAATAAATAACGTTGTTAACACTGTTTGATGTCACTATTAATTATTAATGATTAATAGTACTATTTTGCATTGCTCTAGTGACAATTGTTGGTGGAATTAATAATTGGCGCAATTAATCACAAATAGCGCCTAAACCTTGGTAGCACTAATTAATAATGGTACTGATTAATGATGCACCTAATTTTTGGTATCATTAATCAGTGGTAACACTAAACATTGATAGCATTAAACATTGGTAGAACAAAATTTTTGGCACACTAATAATTAGTACTGTTATTCTACGGCGATAATAATCTTTGGTATCATGATAACATCTACTATCACTGATCTCTAATTAAGTAATAAAAAAATAAATGTAAAATATTGAACGAGTAAAAAATTACAAAATAACCAAAATGTAAAAAAATGCGAAGCAATAATTAAGAAAAAAATGATTGTCTATGTTTTAGTGTCTTTCATAAGCGACCAGCCGGAATAGTCTGCAATCAAGGCCTCGGTGGAAGGGGTAATGGCGGTGTTGGTGGCAATGGAGCAAGTTTGGGCGTTGACAGTGAATGTGGAGATGCGTTAAAACGACGTAAAGTTCATCGATGTGATGTTGCAGGATGCGACAAGGTTTACACAAAAAGTTCACATCTCAAGGCTCACAAAAGAACTCATACCGGTAAGTAATAAAAGTACATTTCATCCAATTACCATTCTCGTATTAAACGAAATAAGTCTTTTTATAGTAAATGCCAATGATCAATTAGAGACACCCTTAATCAAATGAATGGAGGTGATTGGCTGACAAAATTGGCGTTCCAACGTTCAATAGGCTATTGAATAAACATGAAAACTTCCATATTTGATTAGGATTGAAAGAAGGGGGTGAAAGGGGGGCAAATGAGAGGGAGAGAAAAAAACACGATTTAATGAACAGTTCATGTGTGTGTAAAAACAACTATCTTTTTCTCCATTAGAATCTAATAACAAAAAGTGGTCTGTTAATTACTGTCAATCTCGTTAATTATCATTATTATTCTCCGATAGGAATCACTGCCATTGAATTTATAATTGGCATAAACGGTTTATATATATGCATTTAAAATTTATAATTGTTCAATTATATTCTAATTGTATGAGTTAAAATTTTGCAAAAGCATGCCGAATTTATTTAACCAATTATGCCAGTTAACTAATTTGTTAATTAGTCCGAAATTATTTTTCTTTGACTTTTGACAATTAGTTCTACGAAAATTAATTAATTTCTTCATTATACTAAAGTTAGTAAATTTTATTTTGTTCGATTATTTAATTAATGATTTTAATAATATATTAAACGGAAACTAGTAAATCTGCTAATTTATTCATTTGATAAATAAACGAATTAATTAATTTTTTAATAATGTGAATCAATTGATCATTGTTAATTAAATAATTACAATTAATATTCAAATTTAAAAATAACCAATCAAACTATAGTTTAAGTGAAAACACCAAATATGGTTTTTTGAACAAAAATACTCAGGGCAATGAACCATTTGAGTTTTAAATTATTTTTATCATCTTTTATGAACAAAAAAAATGTTTTCATTTATTACTGAAGAATTTTGATAACAAAACCGCAAATATAATTTCGAAGCACTTAATTAAATTAAATATCTCGAATAAATAAAACAAACTCATTGTCAAGTGTGCGGCGCTTTTGTTTTGTTGGTTAACGAAATAAAAGAGGGAAAAAAAGCTGTGGCGCACACAAACTAGAGTAATTGCTCTCTAAAGGACAATGGCACGCTATATTATTCATTATCCATTAGGAGTTGGTTTTCCCATTTTAAAATGCGGATATCTGTGCGGATCTTTCAACTAACTCGATCAACATAAATGGTAAAAAGAAATCACTTCATTTTTTTTCTACTATTTTTTTTTCATTTTATTTTTATTTTCTTCTGCCATGAGTTTACACCGCGAGCCTTTCACAGGTTTCAGTAATTGACTAATTACTGAGACTTTCCCACGTTGAGTCATCGCAATACACGTAATTGCCTTCTAACGCCTAGTCGATTAGTCGAAAATAATTAAGCCAATCTCGCTGACGTTTTTACAATTTTGCATTTCAAAATTGTGCAGGCATTCGAAATTAATTGGCAGGTTGGGCGAAGATAAAAAAGATGATTTGATGTTTGTATATATACAAAGTATGAGGGGGAAAGTAATTTTTTCTTGGTATAACATTATTGCTGGTAACACTGCACTGTTTGGTATTGTTGATTACTGGTATCAGTAATAATGGTTGGTTATAATTATTGGTACCAGTAATCAGGACGACCGAGAGTTATTTGTATGAATAATTTTTGCCAGCTATAATTATTTGTCGGAATGTTTACTGCTGTCAATAATTATTTCTATGAATGTTTACTGCTGTCAATAATTATTTCTATGAAGAATTACTGTCACCAATAATTATTAGCACCAGTAATTATTAATGTCAGAAATTATTGGTACCATTAACATTGCTACCAAAAAATATTTGTACACGTAAATTGTTGGTAACAGGAAATATTAATGCCAGAAATTATTGGTACCATTAACATTGCTACCAAAAAATATTTGTACGAGTAAACTGTTGGTACCAGCAATTATAATACCAGAAATTATTCGTACCATTAACATTGCTACCAAAAAATATTTGTACGAGTAAATTGTTGGTATTAGCAATTATAATACCAGAAATTATTCGTACCATCAACATTTCTGCCAAAAAATATTTGTACGAGTTAATTGTTGATTCCAAAAATTTTTTGTTAACAATAATTACTGGTATCAATGACATTGCTGACAATAATTATTTATGCTAATAATTGTTAGTGCCAACAATTATTTGTATGAACAATTGTTGGTACCAATATTTTTTTATACAAATAATTATTGGTACCAATATTTTTTCATACAAATAATTATTGGTACCAATATTTTTTCATACAAATAATTATTGGAACCAATATTTTTTTATACAAATAATTATTGGTACCAATCTTTTCTCATACAAATAATTATTGGTACCAATATTTCTTCATACAAATAATTATTGGTACCAAAAATTATTCGCACAAATTATTACCAGCAATATTATTGATACCAGTAATTATTGGTATCAAAAAATTGCTTGTATTAATTGTTTTTGGCACCGCTGATAATTTGTATTACTAATTATTGGTACCATTAATAAATTAGCCCTTCTAACTTTTGGTACCATTAATTATCAGTATTACTCATTATTGGTACCATAATGGAAAACACCAAACCATGGAGAACATTTCTTTGATATCAGCAAGAAAATAAATAAAATTGTGTTATAATTAATTATCATAATTAACACATCCGCCTCCTAATTAGAGATAAATTCAGAAAACCATAAAAAATTGTAATTTATAACTCAATAGCAGTTAGACAATTACTTAATAGCAATTGAGGAAAACTTATCGTCTTTCCGCAGTGATTAAAATCGCGTTTTGTACATAAAATGTTTCATTATGATTTATTGTGGATTTTGAAATATTTTATTGTTTTATGTTTTGAGGAGAGATAAAATTTATCCGTTCCGAAACAATAACACGTACGTGTCTTTAATCTTACGTGTTATATCGTTCTTTCGAGTCGAAAGCTGTGGTGTGTGCGCCGGTGTTCGACTTGGAGTTTCCGGTGTAGATGAGTGCCTTCGTGCCTCCACAGTAACGTCATCTAAAAGAGGCACAAAAGTAGTGGGGAGGGCGTGGTCGTGAGAACCAGGATCTTTTGTCTGGTCCAGAGAGTCAGCCATTGAGTCGAGGTGCTCAATTCAATTCACTATTATCTTTATAACGTTTTCCTTGTTAATTACTGAATTATCTGATTAAATCAAACTCTCCATTCTCTCTATTTTCTTTATGGGATATCGAGGATTTTCTATTCACTTCCGGTTTTATGAAAAAAAAAGGTTTTCAAAGACGAAAAATTCTCTAGGGAAAAAAGAATATTTTTTCACCCACTTAACAATCATTATAACATTTATAATATAAAAATATAACTTAAAAAAATAAGAACAATAGTAATAATAAGCAACAACAAATTATTATTATTTTTTTAGTACTCTTGTTTTTTATTGTTTAATATTTAAATTATTTATTAGAATTATAAAATAAAAATTATAATCAATAAACAATTATTAATTATATGTAATTTTAATTTTCAACAAATCTATTTATAATAGTTTATATATAAAAAATAAAAAATAATATACACGAAAAAAAAGTTTAACTGGTACACCTCTAACTTTCGAGAAAATAGCGGAAGTATTCGTTGAAATTGCGAAAGTATTAGTTGCAATAAGTAACAATTTTGCTAATATAGTGAAATTTGTAGTTATTCCAGGTGAAGATTTTTTTCGTGTATTATAAATATTTCTTGTTGTAAAAGTAATTAAGTAATTAACTATTTCAAAATCTATGAATAGAAAGAAACAAAGATAAACAATAATAATTAATTGTAAACATTAAAAAATAATTATTAATAATAATAATAAGAGAAACAACAAATAAATAATAAAATATTTCCAAAAAATGTAACTTATTTCTTTTATTTATATTTTTATAATTTTTTTCTTTTGTTTTGATTACTTCAGTGTTTTTTATACTATTCATTATTGTTTATTAATATAAATTATTTATTTTAAATGTTATTATGAACAATAAATAATAATTTATCATATTTGTTTACTACTGTTAAATAATTAATTATTATAAAAAAATATAAATTGTCAGAAACCGAAGCAAAAAATAATGATTAAATTTAAATTATTTATATATAAATATATAGTATAAATATATAAATAATTGAAATGAATAATAATTTAATATAATTAAAGGAAATAAACAAATAAAAAAATAAATAATAAATTAGTAAGAAGAAGAATTGTAAATTATAAACTTTTGTTTCTTTTATTTATTTTTGATTACTACTACTTTAAAAAGTTATTTAAAATTAACAAATAAATTATTAGAAATATAAAGTTTATAAATAATAAACAATTTAGAATTATAATTATTAAATTATTTTTAATTCTTATACTTATATTTCTTATCTTTATTCTTGTTTATTATTTATTTGCTATTTTCTGTTATTATAGTTAACTATTGTTTATAATTAATTATAATTCTTTACATTGGTTCCTTATTATTCATTATTATTCATTATTATTTATTATTGCATATTATTGTTAATTATTATTTATTATTATTCATTGTTTATAATCGATAATAATTGTTCATAAGAGCTTTTAATTGTTTATAATGGTTTACAATTGTTTATAATTAATAATAATTACTTATTATTTATTTTTTTTATTATTGCTTGCTACTGTTTAATATTATTAATTATTGTTTACAATTACTCACAGTTTTTTTATAATTGTTCGATATTATTTATTATTTTGTTTATAATTGTGGTTATTTTTTTTGCTTATTATTGCTTATAATAAACAAAAAGCTAAGAAAAAAGCTAATTGAAATTTAAATTAATTAATAAATTTAATTTAAAAAATTTTTTAAAGAAGTTAATTATAATTTATAACAATAAGAAACAATAGTATTTAATAATAAACATTTATAAACAATATTGTTTATTAAGTAGTTGTAGAATTTAACACTCGATAAAAGATAATATAAAATGTCAAAAAAATTTATTTGAATTAAAGGATTGATTTATTGTTATTTATTGTTTATTATTGTTTATTACTGCGTTATGTTGCTTATTATTATTTATCTTCTATTATAAATAATTATTTATTATAAATTTTAATTGTTAAAACATTGTTTATATTATTGTTTATTTATTATTATTCATTATCGACAAAATGAATTTATAATAAAAGATATTACAAATTAAAAAACATTAATAATATTGAAGGACCGAATAAAAGAAATCGTAATTTTTTTAATGCAATTGGCAAATAATTTTGTTCGTGTGTCACTCGATTTGACGGTTACGAATCATTCGTTTTTGCCTCGGCATGCATGGGGCAAGATCGATGTATCGCTGATCGGAAGAGAAAACTTCTTCACGTGCGCTTTCGATTTGCAACGGAGTGAATACTTCATCCACGAAGGGGGGAACGGATGATCGATAAGATTTCATCGATTCGATTCGATCGATGATCGGCTCGGTATAGATTTCGATTTCTCTAACTCCTCCTGTCTTCTTAACGGTATTACGTGATGATTATTATGATTGTCAATTACTCGTTTAAATTGACATGCGGGAGAAAAATGGTGAAAATAATAATAAATAAATATTCGATTTGATTTATTATACAATATCCAGTCGATTGGAAAAAATTTCTAGTGGAGAAAATATTTTTTTTCTATACTCCTAATGATTTACTAGTACTCGAGTAGGATTTTTATTATTATTTTTATTTAAATTTCTAATCAATTTGATTGGAAATTTTATGAAATAAATCGTGATTTTATTAATCGTAGAAAACAATGACAATTGTTGGGGATAAAATTTGTCTTTTTCTTTTATTTTTGCATATCAATTTATTTTCGATTATGACTCTCAAAATGCCGGAAGTCTCGAGAGAATTGGTTCATGCCGCGCTCGGCGCCCACTGAATTGAATATCCATTTCAAATCCATTATCCATAATATACGAGTACGCAAACTATCGGGAGGAGATCAATATGCAATTGATCGGAAATAAAAATTTAATACACATTTTTATTCTATTTTTATCAGTCAGATAATTGTCTCTATTATCGAATTTAATTTCCAACTTCCTTAAAATTGCTCTTGCTTTTAACCTTCCTACAGTTTTTGTCATTTTTTAATTTTGCAGAAAATAAATTTATAATTTTGTTATTGTTAAAATTAATTTTGACTATTTCGTTATTCTGCTTCAAGTTAAATTGTTAATTTTATTTATGACTCGAATTCAATTTTTTTAAATAAATAAATGAAAGATAGGAAAGTAGGAAGGTTATAAGAAAAGAAAAATATTAATTCTATGTCAAATTTTTTAATTTAATTAAAAAGTTATTAGAATATTTATTAAAATATTTATTTTATTTATTTCATTTATTTTAAATTATTAATTAAATTTATTAAATTCCATTTTCAAATTAATTATTAAAAAAAAGAAGCTACTATTTATAATTCAAACAATAAGTGGATTTCAATTATTATTTGCTGGTGAGGAATTATTATTTTTTTTTTTAACTTCTTCTGCGTTGAGAAAAGGTTAAAATGAGATACATTACTGTGGGTGTTTTTCGTTTTAAAAAGGAGGTAAAGAAAAAGAAGAAAAAAATTGCAGACTGCTGGAGAATTTATCGAAAAGGTTACGAAGTCAAGATTTTCAAGATACGAGAACCACTGTTCGTAATGCAAGCTAGATTGTAGGCTTAACTGGATGAACACAGCTAGCGTGATTCTTGATGGACAGGAGGAGGTTTGACGAGATCTTTCGTATTAATTAAGGCGAATTAACCGAAGCATAAACTAGGCAACTAATGTGAAGGAAACCCAGTATATCAGATGATTCCAGTAATTACACTTGTACAGGAATGTGGCTCCTCCCTTAAATTCGCAAAATTAACATATATCCATCGGATAAAGCCACGAAAACAAAATAAATACACTGGAAATCATTAGAATGAATAATAAAATAAATGAACAATAGTGGATAATTAAACTATTTTTTTATAGGTCTTATTATTTTTATAAATAATTAATAAATTATTATTATAAATAATAATAACAATAATAAATTTAAGAATTAGTAAACATAACAAAATAATAAATTTATTTATTTATTTATTTATTGAAGAACAATGTAACAAATATAAGAACTTTTTGGAAGGAAAATATTTGGATCTACACTGAAAGAAAATGTATATTAAATTTTGTAAAAGTATTTTATAATTTGGGGAAAAAGTGCAACAAACCAAAATTTTGATATAAAAAATACTAAACTTTAAAAAAACTTATGTGGAATTTAGTAAAGTTTTATTACAATTGAATACAATTTTTTGATATTTAATATAATTATACTAAATTATACATAATTTTTTTTAAAGTTTAGTAATTGTAAAATACTTTTACAAAATTTAATATACATTTCCTTTTAGTGTATGGAAATATTCTTTTTCCATTTCGAGCTCAAATTAATTAATTTTTTTTTATTATTAATACCTAATAAATTAATAAATTAATAAATTTAATTAATTTATTTATTTATTTATTGAAGAATAATGTAACAAATAGAAGATCTTTTTGAAAGGAAAATATTTTGATCTATGAAAATGTTCTTTTTCCATTTCGAGCTCAAATATTCTCTTAATTGTTACCATATATTATAGATAAGTTTAAAATTTGATTAAAAATAAAGAAAAATTGAGGAGAATTTTCGTTTTTCGTTGAGTAAAACTTTGAACACGGAATCTTGACGAATACTGAATGAGTTCCACAAACAGAGTTATCGTAACAGTGCATTTTCAAAACCTACAATCAACTTCTACTTAAGACGTTAATTCAAAGCAATTACATACGAAAGTGGCACTAAAGAAAATATCATAAACGGTCAAATGAACTTGCAAAGAAATACTTGATGGAACTCAGTTTGCAGTGTTCGAATATGAATATACTTATCGAAATTTAACTTTCTCATTAGTCTCTCATTTATCTCGTCTCAACATGAAACTCTGCATTCAGAGATGTAAAACTCAATTATTCACTGAAGAAGTAAACAAATAGCAATCAATTAGTTTTTTGGTGATAAATTAATAATAAACTAGTAAATTAATAATAAACATGATAATTAATATTCAACTAGCTAATTAATAACAAAGTGGTTAATCGGAAATTAATTAGTAGTTAACTAGTAGTTAACTAGTACTCAATTAATTGTCAGTTAAGTAGTAATTAACTAATTACTGTTTACTTAAATGAATTAGTAAAAAATTAGTTAATTGGTAATAAATTGGTTAATTGGTAATTAATTAGTTAATTGGCAGCTAACTAAAAATTAATTAATTGTCAGTTGAGTATCAATTATTAGTTAATTATCAGTTAGTAAGAAATTATTTAATTGGTAAGTCTTAATTAATTCTAAGTTAATAATTAATTAACTAGTTAATTAGCAACAAATGACGCTGTAAATAAACAGTTCTACATTAGAGCTGATTTCGGTATTAAAATAGAACTACATTACGATTTAATACCAAAATTGATACTAAATTAGTATCATTCATTTAACAGTGGAGTCGGCAATTAGTAACAAATTAATTATATTGTAATTAATTAGATAATTGGCATTTAATTAGTAATAAATTAGTTTATTAGTCAACTAAGGGACAATTAATTAATAATATATAAGTTCATTGGTAATTAATTAACTAATTGTTACTTAATTAGTTATAAATTAATTAATTAATTCGCAATTAATAAGTAATAAATTGATTAATTGACGGTTAATTAATAATAAATAAATTCATTGACGATTAATTAACTAATTTTCAGATAATTAGTTATAAATAAATAAATTGGCAATTAATAAGTAGAAAAATTCAATAATATAACTGCAAAACTAAAAAATGGAATAACTCAAGCAATTTTTAACGAAAGTTTTTGAAAAACATCGCATTCGACGCAGAAGTAAATATTCTTTAAACGTGTAATTGAATAAAACTACTCCAAACAATATTTGGGGCAAAAAATTAGTATTAAAATTGAAAAATTATTTTAAAAATTACAATTTTTGAACTTTTACAGAATTTTTTTAATTAATTTTTAACTTTAATAAAAAAGCACTGGTTAGGATTGGAAAGCCTTGTTCCTTATCTTTAAAATAAAAAAATAGTTGAAATCGGTTCAAAAATGAAAAAGTTACAAGATATTTTGAATATAAAATACAAAAAATTGGTATTTTGGCTCTAAAATGAAATTTTGGGGGTGTGTTGTCAATTTAATTTTTTCAAAGTAATTTTTTACTGTTGCACAGTATTAGTTATAAATAAATTAATTAATTGGCAATTAATAAGTAATAAATTGGTTAATTAGTAATTATTTAATTCATTGGCAGTTGATTAGTAATAATCTAGTTAATTGTTAATTAATTCGTAATAAATTAATTAATTCGCAATTAATAAGTGATAAATTGGTTAATACAACTATGTGACGGTTAATTAATAATAAATAAGTTCATTGGTAATTAATTAACTAAATGTCAGTTAATTAGTTATAAATAAATTAATTGGCAATAATAAGTAAAAATTTGTTTAATTAGCAATTAGTTTATTCATTGGCAGTTGATTAGTAATCATCTAGTTAATTGTTAATTAATTAATAATAAATTAGTTAATAAATAAATAAATTAGTTAATTGGCAATTAATTGTTAATAAATTAGTTAAATGACAATTAATTGGTAATAAATTAGTTAAATGACAATTAATCGGTCTTTTTAAATTTGAACTCAATTTCCTTACGCAAGAAAATTAAGTACCAGAATTTCGTTAGAAATTTCTGGCTCACCTGTCTGCGTACATAAATTTCAAGAGAAATTTCTCACAAATACTTTTCAATTTTAATAGACTGACTATAAATTAAGCAATTTTAATAAATTGAGATTGAGCGCTTTAGTTCTAAAGGTTTTCGCTTAACTCTACTATATAGGGAAAATATTGTTACATAATAAAAGGTCCACACACACACATACACATTTATATTTACACTGATGTATATGTATATATTAACGTGAAACTAATGACGTGAAAGAAATGTTGCGCGCGGTGAATATATTGCATAATTGTGAGTAATTAGTCCATTCACGAGCGTGGCTTTATAGAGCGCGGTCCATAGGAAGTGTATATCGGGCGGGATATAAGTAAAGTGAAGGAGGCATTAATTATCCAGTTATTAATGCATTTTGATCGCATTTTTCATTTTTTCTTTTTTGTTTTCACTTTTCTTTTTTTTTTGCTTTTTGAAAAATTAACATTACATCATTTAGATTAACGTCGTCGTTACATCGTCGAGCTCATTAGTTAAATCGTTATCTTGCGCCGCATGAGTTTAGAAAGAGAGAAAGAAGGAGACTCATTTGGAACATTTCTCACACAAAATTCACCTATGACCATCTAACCTGTGGATTATAATCGTGCACAATGAGTTTGTTGCAAAAAAATAAAATAAATAATTATCACCTTCCGTGATCAAAAGTTCAGTAATCTTTAAATAATTTAGTTAGAATAATGGATGGAACAATTGTTTCTGGATAATTAGGTAGTAAATTAGTTCTTATGAGTTGTTTCATTAGAGACTATGATAATTGAAATTTCTACAATTGAATTTGGTTTTGTAAATAAAAAATGAAACTTTCAAAATGTAAAATCTGTTGAAATTTTGAAAAATGTACAAAAGAAATATCAATTAATACTGATATTAATTTTATTGACTGTCGAATTTTTTTATACTATTTTAAATAAAATTTATTTCTGATTTACTTAGTTTTCATATTAGATTCGAATAATTTTATCCTTTTTGTAATTTTCTTTTTGGAATTCCCATAGAAATTTCATGGAAAATTTTCGGTATTTTCATGAAATTTTTACAGAATTCGTTTGTAAAATTACACATGAAATTTTCTGAACAATTTTATTGCAATTTTATCTAAATATTATATGAAATTTCTAAGGATTATTAATTGAAATTTTTATTAAAATTGGAAATGTGGAAAATCTATGAAAGTGTAATTAGTTCGTAAAATAAAAAAATTTAGAATTTCAATAGAAATTTTGCGGAAAAAGTTTAAAGTTTCTATGGAATTTGGAAATAAAATTTTAATTTAAATTTCGTTTAGTAAAATTCCGATTGTTTTGGAAAAAATTAAAAACATAAAAACTTCATGGATACTCTACAGAAATTTTAAGGAAATTCTTTAAAGCAATTTCAAGTAAATTTCAATTGCAAAAATTAAAAATTCCATGGAAATTTCGCGGGATAATTGTAGGAAAATTATGGAATTTCTACAAAATTTTCAAGCGGAATTAACGTTTCAATTGCGTCAGAAAAATTTGTAGGTTTTCAAGCATTTTTCGGAAAATTATAATTAGAAATTTGGAATTAAAAAATCCATGTAAATTTTGTGTAAATTCCTCGGAAAATTCAAAAAAATATTATGGAATTTTTACGAAATTAACAATTAGAATTTTTCTTTTGCAATTCCAGGAGTAAAACTTCTGTAATTTTTATTTCAATTTCAATTTTTTCACAAAACTACAAATAGAATTTTTGAATTTTGAAAATTTTATGGAAAATTCCAAAAAATATTACAGAATTTTCGTTGCAATTCAATCAGTAGAAGTTCTATATAAGATTCAATTATTTTGCAAAATTACAATTGAGAAGTTGACATTAAAAAATGTCATCCAAATTTTATAAAAATTCCGGGGAAAATTCCAAGAAATTTAGTGGAATTTCTACGAATTTCATTATTGATATTTCCTGAAAATTCAAATTGAAATAGAGTCAAACACTATTTTAAAAAATTTCCCCCATTTAAATTTCAGTCAAAACATTTCCTTTTCCCATAATTAAACAAATAATTCAACTTCTCTAAACAAAAGCGAGAAATATATTGTTGTAAAAAAAGTGAGATGCCTATTCTTCTTTCTTGCTTTCTTTCTTTTTGGAATTTAAAAGAAAAAAAGAGCGGCAATAATGCCAAGTGCATACATCTTAGTGACGAGAATTCCATCGGCCACTTTGGTCAAGATTCTCTCACATCCGTAAACACTGATCGATAGATCGCAAATTCAAAGACGTCCGAGTGTCCCGACCTTCTTCAGATGTCGTTCGTCGTTCCCGATCACGAGCCTTTGATAGCACTCATCCTGTAAAAAAAGCAAAAAAAAAGAGAAAAAATTACATATCGATTGCCGGCTCTCCTTGATTTGTTCTCGTCTTATCCGTGACGAAAAGCTCTCTCATTTGCGATTCGTATATAAAGATTCTCATTATCCTGATTTAACATCTCAGAATCGTCGAATAATGAGACTGCGTTAAGGTGTGAAAAATACGATTCCGAAATTTTTTTCTCTCTGCACAAGGAATTTTTTGCGAAAATCGTTAGAACGCCCCAAGAAGCAGGAAATATTTTATTTACATTTTTGATGGAATTTTCCATTGAAGTGTGATAAAAAATTCTGGAAATATTAGGAATTTTTCTATCTGGAAATTCCTCCTGGAATTTTTTTATTCGATTATTAACCACTTTACTGGCAGGGCGTTCCAAATGGCGTTCCACGCGCCGAGGCCCAGACTGGCAAAAACACCGAAATGGCGTTCCTAAAAAACTCTTTTTTTTAAAGAGTGTACACCACATTTAACTATTGTAAAGCAATATTTCTATAATTTAGACATTAGGGAACAAGATTATCACAACAAAAATTTTAGTGTTTGTGATTTTCAATGTTTTTCCAAACGTTCAAATCGGCTATTTTTAATAATTTTCAACAAATGGCGTTCCACTTTTTTTCAATTTTTACACTATAAAACTTGTATTTTTATTAAAAAAAGATATTTATATTACAATATTATAATATAATAATATAATTATTAATAATATATAAAAATATAACATATATAAATAACTATTATTTATTATTATGAATGGTAATATTATACGTATATGTTTTTGCCAGTCTGGGCCTCGGCGCGTGGAACGCCATTTGGAACGCCCTGCCAGTGAAGTGGTTAAATAATATTGTTTAAACATTCTTGGAATATTACAAAAAATTCTCCTTCAGGAATCCTCAATCCAGAATTCATCCAGAATTCCTCAAGGACTTTTTCCTTGGAACATTAAAGAAAGCTTCAAACACATTCCTAAAAATATTCTATAGAAATATTCAGAATTATTCACTAATGTGAATCAAAAAAATTTTATTTCATATCTCGAATTTTAATAGAAAATTTTTTTGGTTTCAAGAAAAATGTTTCCAGGGTTCTAAAGGAATATTCCCAATATTCCAAAAGAAAAATTTCTAATAATCCAACAGAAAATTTCCAATGTTCCAAAAGAATATTTCCAGTGGTCCAAAAGAATATTCATAAAGTTTCTGAAAATTTTCATAAGATTCCAGAAGAAAATTTCTAATGTTCCAAAAGAATATTCAAAAAGTTTCTAAAAAATATTCACAATATTTCAGAAGAAAATTTCCAATATTCCAAAAGAATGTTTCCAGTGATCTGAAAGAATATTTCCAGTGTTCCAAAAGAATATTTCCAGTGGCTCAAAAGATTATTCATAATGTTTTTAACAAATTTTTATAACATTCCAGAAGATTTTCCAATATTCCAAAAGAATGTTTCCAGTGATCTAAAAGAATATTTCCAGTGTTTCAAAAGAATATTTCTAGTGGCTCAAAAGATTATTCATAAAGTTTATAAAAATTTTCAGAATATTCCAGAAGAAAATTTCCAATATTCCGAAAGAATATTTCCAGTGATCTAAAAGAATATTTCCAATGTTCCAAAAGCATATTCATAAAGTTTCTGAAAATTTTCATAATATTCCAGAAGAAAATTTCCAATATTCCAAAGGAATATTTCCAGTGATCTAAAAGAATATTCCTAATATTTTAATGGAATATTCCCTAATCTGTTAAATGGAACATTCCACGTTTATTTGGAGTTATTTCTGCTTAATTGAAAAAATTATTTTTGAAGAGAGGAAGGGAGAAAAAAATGTTCGATTCTCGCTCTATGGTAGCCTATATGTGGAGCCTATGTGGAGACACGAGAAGCGGGGAGCGATCTTTTGCGGATATAAAGTGTAGTTCGATATCATCGGTGCTGGTTGAGAAAAGCAGGGCGGGAGAGGACGTCACTTCACACCCAATTATTGCCCGGTCTTGGCTATCTCGAGGTATTGTGCCACAGCATCTACAGCTTCGTTAGAATCTCGCGTTACTCTCGCGCACAACTCTTATTCCTTATCAGCGCGCGGCTTCTTCTTCTTCTTCTTCTTCTCTCTCTCCAACGCTCCTGACAGCTGTCGCGACTGGCAATGGGTTTCTCCCCGGTCCGAGAACTGCCCATCACTCTCCTATTGTATGCAAGTCCTCACCAGTGACGCGACGACACTGCCACGAGACATTTTTTTCACCAGAGCAAGAGAGATTGCTTAGATGAAAGAAAACTTTTCTCTCTCTTTCTCTCTCTCTCTCTCTTTCTTTCTTTCTTTCTCTTTCAAAGAATAAAGATACCAGAGTGAGAAAGAGAGAGAGGGAGAGTGAGAGTGAAGGAAAATAAAAAAAAACAGAGAGAGAATAAGAAAACCAGATGGAGAGAAAGAAAAAGGGAAGTAGAGAGAGAGAGAAAGAGATACAATTTGAATGACGAAAGGAAAAAAATTTTTTTGCTTTTGTGAAAGAAGACGAGCAGCTAGAGAGAAAAAGAGAGAGAGACAAGTATAGAAAAACGGTTTGATCACAACTCGAATGACACAATCACTATCGGTCCACATCGCGAACCTTTGACGACGACTTTGGACAAAGACGAAGCACTTAGAGTTTTGAGGCGTAGCTGCCACGCTCGTAACTGATTTCCTCTTCGCTATCCAGAATCACTACTCTATGCAAAATATTGTCCCAAGGTTTGCACTACGAGATGCCGGTGCAATGACTCCTTTTCAAAAGCGATCGCTCTTCTTTCACTCCTCGAGATTGACAGGGACATTTTCAAAAAGAATTTTTTATACTCTTTTGTTCAATAGTAATAATGAAAAAAAATAATTCGAATTGAATATTCCATTGAAATATTGGGAATTTTAAAAACAAATATTCCATCAAAACGTGCGGAATATACAGTTCGAATATCCCACTTGAACGTTTGAAATATTCTCAAGGTATATCCTAGGGGAATATTTAGAATTATTTTAAAGAAATATTCCATGGAAACGTTTGGAATATTAAAAAGAAATTCCACTGGAATATTTAGCAAATATTCGGAAAGACTATTTCACTGAAGCATTGGGAATTTACTAAAGAAATATTCCATTGAAACATTTGGAATATTCTAAGAGTTTTTCACTGGAATATTTGAAATATTCTACAGAAATATTCCGTCAGAAATTGCAACATTTTGAATATTCTGATTCTAAACGAATATTCCAGTGAATCTTGCGAATTTTCTAGTGAAATATTCCAGTGAAGTAATACGAAAATTCCAAAGGAATATTCCATCGGAACATTTAAAATATTATATTGGAACTTTTGTAATATATCGTTAACTATTTAAAGATATCAAATTTTTTCTTTACAAGAGGAAAAATAACTGGAAAAAAATTATTTCCCGAATTGAAAATTAATTTGTTACCTAATAAATAATTTCATTGAATATTGAAAGAAAGAAAAATATTAAAAAGAATTTTCCAATAAATATTGGAAATAAATTTCCTAAAAATTAAGAGAAATATTTTTTTTTGAGAAATTGCAACATTTTGAATATTTTTATTCTAAATGAATATTCCATTGAAACTTTCGGAATTTTCTAGTGAAATATTCCAGTGACACATTACGAAAATACTAAAGGAATATTCCATCGGGACATTTAGAATATTATATTAGAACATTTGTAATATTTCATTCAGTTTTTAAAGATATCGAATTGTTCGACGTATGGAATATTTATTTAGGAGTAATACAGAAATATTCCATTGGAATAAAAAAATTTTTTTATTCACACTGTTGATGATATGATCAACATTTTTTACGTCTTTTAAATAAATGATCAATTAATTTTTTACTGAAAAAGTCCTAAATTCAAAAGTAATAATAATCCTTTGGAATATTGATGCAAATTGTTCCAATTGAAATATTCCGAAAAGGGAAATTTTTAGCAAAATTCCTGAAATATTTCAATGAAACATTGGAAATATTAATTTTTGCAAATTTCAGAAATATCAAATCGACTGACGTTTAAAATGTCTTTTTGAATTATTACAGAAATATTCCATCAAGATATTAAGATAATATTCCATTAAATTATTATTTGTATTTCTATTAACAAGATTATAATTATTAATATATTATCAGCACTGATACTAAAAGTAATAATTTTTTTGACCTTATCAATAAAATATGAATTTATTTTTATATAAAAATGCTGTTAAAGATAATATTCCATTGGACTATTTCTGTAGTATTCCAATAGAATATTCAATTGGATATTGACATTTTTTTATTATAATTTGTATTATTGGTACTGATAATTTTTCACATGTTATCAAATTATGAATGAATGGCATTAAAAAACGGTTTAAATTTAAAACTGTTTGTTTCATTGGAATGTTTCAGTGTTACATTCCCACTAGATTCAAATCGAATTTTCCAATACTTTTATTTTGATTATTTTTAGTCCTGACACTTATTATTGTTGTTATGTAATTAATGAAATAATTGAAATTATTTTTAAATAATAAAAATGGAAATTTGAGTAGGTGTCAAAGTCGATTGGATTTTTGCATTGAGCTTCAATGGGAAAATCGCATCCACTTTGACACCGCCTTAAGAGTTGATATTCTGTTTGAGATATTTTTATAGTTATTCCAGTCGAATATTCCATTGGAGCGTTATATAGGAATATTTCATTAAAATATTCCTGAATTATTCTAATGGAATATTTAATTTGAATATTATGTTTTAAATTATACATGAAAAAGAACCTTTACCTGGAACAGCGATAACTTTTGCTAAAATAGCGAAAGTATTCGTTGAAATAGAGAAAGCATTCGCTGCAATAAATTTCGCAAATTAGTGAAATTTGTAGTTGTTCAAATTGAAGATTTTTTTCGTGTAATATTATATATTCTTACATTATCCAATGTTTTAGTGAAATATTCCAAAAATTTATATTTAATTTTGAGTAGAATGTTACCAATGTTTCAGTGAAATATTCCAGAAATATTAATTGGATTCCATAAATATTGCCGATGTTTGGAATTTTGAATTAAATATTCCAGGAGTAAATTGATTTCAAAATCCTAATGCCTCATGGGAATATTCCAGAAATGTGAATTTGAATTGAATTCTGAGTATTTCCAATGTTTCAACTAAATGTTCCAGGAATGTGAATTAAATTTTGAGTAAAATATTGTCAATCTTTTAATGAAATATTCCAGAAATAGGAATTTGAACTGAATTATTTCAGGAATGTGAATTAAATTTAAAAAGCAATATTTCTATGTATAATGTTTGAATGAAATATTCCAGGAATGTGAATTGAATTTAAAATGCAATGTTTCTATAATGTTTGAATGAAATATTCCAGGAATGTGAATTGAATTTAAAATGCAATGTTTCTTTAATATTTAAATGAAATATTCTAGGAATGTGAATTGAATTTAAAATGCAATGTTTCTATAATGTTTGAATGAAATATTCCAGGAATGTGAATTGAATTTAAAATGCAATATTTCTATAATGTTTGAATGAAATATTCTATGAATGTTATTTGAATCCTAAATAAATTATTCCCAATGTCCTGTTGCAATATTCCAGGAATGTGAAATGGATTTTAAAGTAATCTGTAGGTAATAAAACAGTAAAAAGAAATTCAACATAAAAAATATAAATTTTTTAAAATATTGTAATGGTAAATGTAAAATGTTGCTACACTGAAGAAGCGAATAAAAAATGACACTTGGAATTCTCCTTGTTTTTGTTACAGGCGAAAAGCCGTACCAGTGCACGTGGGAAGGATGCACGTGGAAATTTGCTCGCTCCGACGAGCTAACGCGGCATTATCGCAAGCACACTGGACAGAAACCGTTCAAGTGCCATCTTTGCCAACGATCTTTTTCGCGTAGCGATCATTTGTCCCTTCACATGAAGAGGCATTGATGATGGTTTGTTCGACTAGTAGCAGTCTACTGATTCCACACGCGACGCTGATGAGTACATTCGGGACCTGAAGAAATCTCCTCTCACACTGCTCAGAATTTCATCCGCTATTTTCCTTCTTCTTCTTCTTCTTTTTCTTCTTTATTTGTTTTTTTTATTCTTTTTTCCACAATTCTTCATCAAATTGCTAATTGAAAGCGAAGTTTATAAAATAAGTAAGTAATTATTTTCTGTTGCTAAATTGGGAGGAGAAAAATCTAGCAAAAAAAAAATCGTTCACTAGGTTTAGAGTTTATTGCAAAAAAAAAGAATGAAGGAAATAAGAAGAGAGTGTAATATTAATTTTTTGGTTGTTGTATGAGGATTGCGCGAACCCTTAGTAAGATGATAAAAAAAAGAACAAAAGGAAAATAAAAGCTCTATTTCTAATGCTGCGAGAGGAACTTTGAACACGTTTTCGCTGAATAAATATTAGAACAGGAAAATTGATTCTTCAGTGGTGTTTGAGATAAAATTGAGAGTTGCAAATTCAGTTCACTTATTGCGGAAAATGCCAAAACAAAGAGAGAAATTCTACACCTTTTTGTTGTCGTTCAAAAGTGGAATTAAGTTTGTTTTCGAGAGGAAACGTCAATTTTTTGTTGTGTTATTAAAAAGAAATCGATAAACATTATTTTTCTTTGAATAAATAATAAAATTATTAATAATAATTTACACTTTTTTATTTTTTTGTCAAATAAAACAAAAAAATTTGGAACAAAAAAAAAAGAAATTTTTTTTAATAATAAAAATTAATGTTTCCAATCAATAAATAAAATATTCTACAATTTTGTTTTGAAAAAGATAATAAATAAAGATTACAGATTAGAAATTTAATAACAACTAATTTTCGAAATTATTAATCCACATTTTTTTGCAATTTACTTTGGAAAAGAAAGTCAATAAAAATTGCAGATTAAATATTTCATAAACCCTTCCAAATTAAAAATTTACATTTGTTGCAATTTCATTTTGGCTAATAAAATTTTTTAAAAATACAGCTAAAAACTAGAATAAAAATAAATTTTGCAAATAAGAAATTTACATTTTTTTGCAATTTGGTTTTGTCGAAAAAGAATCAGTTAACAATTTTTATAATAATTTAACTAATTTTCCAATGCCTTAATTTACATTTTTGGCAATTTTTGTTTCTATTTAAAAAAATGAGCCTGTGATAAATTTGCCTTCTCAATTAAAATTGAAACCACTAAAAATCGATTTTCGCAAAAATCATTAATCAACAAACTTTCTATTTCTACTTCAAATTCATTTAAAAGTTGATTAATGATTCTTTATTTTACTGGGTGTCTAAAAAAGTATGGAAACTAAAATTTGTCAAAGTGTTAAAAAAATTCAAACCTTTTATAAATTAAAGTGAAATATAACTTCAAATTGAAATTAATGTGTATAATAATTAATTAATTAATTTTTATTTACAATAATTCAAATTTTTATCATTTTTAAAATTTAACGAAATATTTCGTTTTTTAAAATAATGATAAAAACAGAAAAAAAAGAAAATTGTTAAAAAAAACTAGCGAAATGTTTCGCTTTTTTAGAAATAATAAAAAATAAAATGAGAAAAATATACCGTTTCCAATACTTTTTGAACTCTGTATATATTTTATTTTCTGCTGATAATGAAACATTAGCAAAAACGTTTTCGAAGTGACTTTCGAAAATTGTGCGTCCTTTGAATTTTTAAAAGAAAATATTTCTCACTTTTCTTACGCATGGATTGCGAACAATTTTCATTCTAAAAACGAAACAAAAAAAAGGTTAACGATAAAAAAATTAACTGTGATGAATTTTCTAAATTTAGCTGTTATTCAATATTTATATATTAAAAAAATATATGTAAAATTTTAGGAACAATAAATAATAATTTGTTAACTAATTAATATTTCGATCGATCGAAAATTGTTCGCTCGATCAGAACGCGTATTTTCAAAATATATTTAAGAAATATAAGAAAAAATAAAAATTTCAAGACTCTTTTCTAGAAAATCTTTCTATCGCTAATTATAAAGCAAAAAAAATTGCTGCGGGTTCAGCATGATTCAATATTTTTTTCTTTATGATGAAGCATTATTTCTGTTTCTAGCCAATTTTTAATTTGTTGAAATTCCAATTTATTTATAATAATTTTTTTTTAAATAAGGCCAGCTCAACTAGTCTAGAGCACTATTATTATTATTATTATTATTATTATTATTATTATTATTATTAATAATAATATTATTATTGAATATTATTATTAATAAATATTATTATTATAATTATTAAATATTATTATATATTGTGAAAAAAAATAAAATAGAGAGCCAGTACAGTAAATTTTAAAGAAAATGGTAGTTTTTAGTCGGGTAATAATTAAGTGATATAAAGAGATATAAAAATATTTAGAACTCCGAATAACGGAGCTTGGGACTTAGCATGCTCAGTTAAATGAAAAATAAATCGTGATGGTTAAACATTTCTTTTTTCCATTTAATGAAAAAAAATATCTATATGATAGAAAATTTGTTCAAAGTGCACAAAGAATTTTGCGTTTTGAAAAAAGGACAATCAATTGAGAATGATCCAATTTGATGAAAAAATTAGATATTCTAAAATTAAAAATTCAGTATTATGAATGTTTGCATTCAGAGAAAAATGCATTAAATTAAATTAAATTAAATTAAATTAAATGCGTTGTTTAAAATTTATTTTTTGTTTTCTGCTTGCAATTTTGTGCGGCGAAAAAAATTTTTTCGTTTTTAATTCTTTTAAAGATAAGAAACGTTCTGTGTCGGACTTTATTAATGCCAGTTTATTAAAAAATCTATTGTAAAAGTAAAAATCTTATATCGTTACTATATATAGCCTAAAAGGTGCCAAAGTAGAAGGTGCAATTGCAAAACTATTTCTTGTATAATTGTTTTATTTTTTCTTTAAAAAAGGAAAAATAACTAGAAAAAAATTATTTCCTGAATTGAAAATTAATTTGTCAATAAATAATTTCATTGAATATTGAAAAAAAAATGTTGAAAAGAATTTTCCAATAAAAATTGGAAATAAATTGCCTATAAATTAAAAAAAAGAATTGAAAATAAACTATATTAATAAAATAAAAAGTATTGGAATTTTGCACCGAAAAGCTTTGTGCCCGTGAATTTAAATAAACAAATAAATTAAAAAATACAAAAATTCGAAATAAATTAATAAATTAAAAAAATTCTAGTAAAAAGAAATATGTTTTTGAGAAATAATTTTTTTCACAAGACAGAGTATTGCTTTTGCACCTTTTTTGCTGATTAGAAAGAAAAATATTTATACATATATACCTATGGACCTAATAAGATCTAATTTATCCGAAATTTTTCTCTTTTGGAAAATTAGGGGAACTATTTAGCTTTACTATTGTCTTTTTTCTAATTCTTTTGGTAGCGCTATACACACTGCACACATTGTAAATATAAACAAAGCAGTATGTTATGTAAAAAAAGCTTGATATTTTTAATTTAAAAAAAAACAATGTTCATGGGTAATGGAAAATCGACAAATTAATATATTTTCATTGTATTTATTTGTAAATCAAAGTTTTTATTTTTATTAGATTAATGACGATATACTGATAATTATGATAATTGAGCAGAACGATCGCTTGAGTTATTCAATTTTAGTTGAAATAATTTTCTTATATTCAAATTGTTAAAAAATTTTGTCGAAAAAATAGGCAAATTAGGAAAAAAAATTTTATTACATTTTTTTAGAAAGTTTGATTGTTTTTTAATTTTTATTCTTTTATTCAGTTATTTATTGTACTTTACTCGAAAATAATTGATTTATAAATGATAAATGTTAATTCAATTTAAATTACCAAAAAATTTGAAAATTGAAATTAAAAAATACTAATTTTAATGTTAAAAGTTAAAAAATTTTCATTTTAAAGTTAAAAGTTAAAAATTAAATTTAAAAATTTTAAAAATTACTCTTAAAATTATAATGACAAAATTAAAATTTATTGTCAATTAAAAAACGGAATCAACTAATTTTAGTTCATTCTTTTAAAAGAAATTGATAATTTTGCAGAAACTTTATTTTCAAAAAAAGTAAAAAATATTTCTGAATTTTCAATACTAAAATTGTAAGCTAATAACTTATTCACTGTGCTGTGAACGATTCTTCGAACGAGCAATTTCTGAAATGCATTTGAAATTCATACAGTAAATATATATTTTTTTTACATTAAGTTATTACTTTAAGGATAAAAAATTATCTCATAAAATGCCAGTTTATAACAGAGCCAGTTTTTTCAGTTATAATCTCAATACGTGTATAAAAAATGAATTAAACTCGATAAATAGTTGAAAAAAAATATTAAGTGTAGTGCCTTCTAATTTTAAGACAAAAAAATGGGGCGTTATGTTTAGATCTTAAGTCTGTTACTAGTGCCTTAAGATTAAAGAGAAAAATTATCTCGTTGGCCACAAGAATTTTTCTTTTTAAAATTTATTAAATCCAACTGTTTTTTTGGTAAAATAGTTAAAAATCGTAAAATTTAATTATTTCATTATCTTTTTAAAAATATAAATTAAAATGTTTATTTGGCAAAATATTTTTGAATTGTAAAAAATTATTTATTACTTTTTTATAGGCATTTGATATTAATGGTTCAAAAAAAAAATAATCATCAATATAAATTATTTGTTTGCAAATTATTTTTGAATCGTAAAATTTAATTATTCAATGAATCATTAATATTTAAATTTTAATTAATTTAATTAGTAAATTCATAAAAAGTGTTAAAACAAATTCTAAGCATTGAAATCAAGTTACCAAAAATGCTAGTACAGTAAACTACGTAAATTTATTCAGCAATAAAATTATTTTTTTGTGCAATAATAAGAGGAATTAATTAACTATTAATATAATTGTTCTATGATTTAAAATTTGCAATATAATTACAACAATAATTATAATTATGTACATTTAAAATCATAAAAAAAATTCAAATAATTTTGTGGTTAGCTTGTTTTTCTTAAATGTTTTATAAAAATTTCCATACGATTAGTAAGGAAATAATATTTAAAAAATAAGGAGCGCCACTTTTGCTCATTATTAAAAATAACAATAAAAATTTTTCATTGAAAGGCTCCACCCAGACGAAAAAATTAGCATTTCAAGTGCCTTATGAGAATTTAAAAAAATGGCGACGAGATATTGATGTAATCAATTGAAAATAAAGATGACAAATTACAAAGAAAATCTAATTTACAATTTTCTGTCATAAACAAATCGAGAAAAAAAAAATTTCTCATCTTTATTATCATCAATGATCAATCTACATTTTCTGCACTCGCATCGCACAATTAGGACTATAAACAATGATAAACCGTCATATCTTTGAAAAAAATATAAACATATATTATAAGTGTACAGATAGAAAAGAAAATTTCTAGAAAAATCTTTGAAAATATTTCAATGATTACAAAATTGTCATTGAAATTTTCATCTATAAAATTTGTTCATCAATAAACTACACTAATTAATAATTTAAGCAAATCTCAATTGTAAATAATTTTTTTCTCTAAATTGGCAAAAATTAAGTGTAAAAACTGCTCGTTTCGGTGAATCGTTGTTTCATATAATTATATATTTGCCTAAATAATTATAAATAACTATTGTAAATGATCGACAATTTTTTTTTCGAAAGAAATAGGAAAATTCAACATATAAATTATAAATAACTATATTATAAATATTGTATACAGAGGACTCAAGTCTAGTTGAATATAAAAATTAGCAATTGAAAAAAAACGAAAATTGAATTCGTTCTAGAATTCAAAAAGAGAAAATGGAAAGAGTTTTTTTTTGAAAAAATGATTTTTTTTTATGTAAAAAAATCCACATGTCACTCAGATCTACAAATAAAAGAAAACACTACTGAAGCATTGCAATAAAATAATGAAGGAAAAATATAAAAAAAATGAATAAATAAATAGTAAAAAAAAACCGCTAGGGCCAGTATTTGTACCAATCTATTTATAGGAAACAAAGCACATTTAGATATGATAATTGTATCTTAAACTGCGATAAAGCTCAAATGCTGAGTCACAAAAATAAAATTTTCTGGTGCTTTCCTATATATATTATTATAAGAAAAATCCATTAAAATCATCATTCAAATGCAATATTCATTTTTTATTTCCTCCATTTAATTGATGGAGGAATGAAAGCAGCACATTTAGCATTTTTTATATAAATAATAATAAATATATTTGTTCTTTACTGGGAAAAATAACAAGTAGTGGGTTAGATGTGGATACTGAAGTATGCGGGATATTATAAATAATTAAGTGTAAAGATGACTTGGAATACTTTTTTCACTCTTCCTCTTTTATTTGATTTCCCGTTTTTTAAATTACTCTTTTTTATTTTTTGACAAAAATCCTACAAACAATTTTTTCTTAATCAAAAAATGTCAATTACAAAATTCAAAAATTTTTCCAAAGATTTTGTTGCATATTTTTTATTTATTAATGTTTGTTTTAATTTTTTCTAAAAGACGAAAATTATTTTACTTGAAAGAAAATAGAATATTATGATGAATAATATTATTAACGACTAATAATACTTATTTAAAAATGTAACAAAAAATTATAAAGCCATTATTTTTTTGTTAATAAGTTGTTGTTAATCAACCATCAATGACGAAAGCTGGTTAATAATTAAATAAAAAGAGGAAAACAAGTGATTGACAATATTTTTAAGTCATCTTTTTATTACAATACAAAATATTCTAGTTGTAAATAGCATTTACTGATAGCTAACAAAATGATCGAATCAACAAGAAGGAGATAAAAGAATAAACAAAATTTTTCAGTTGAAAAATAATTAATAAATTAAATAATAAATTAAATTTTCAGTTAAAACAATTCATAAATACCAAGTAACTTGATAAATTACAAATAGTTACAATAAAAAAGTTGATTTTTTTAGTTTTTAAAATTATTTGAAATTATTAAGATTGTAAATTGTAAAACTATTATACAAATAAATTTTTACATCTATTAAAAAAAAATCTCCCGCTTGTTGTTTCGAACATTTCATTGGTTATCGCAATTAATAATTTTTTTTCATCAATAAACAAAAGGGGCCAGTAATTTTTCTCGGATCTCGCACGAATTAAAAGGCGCGTGAATGAAAAAATAATTTTTTCTCCAAAATGGAGAAATCAGTAAATATTTGGAAAAAAAATGTTTTTTACATAAAAATATTGTTTATTTTAATTATTATTTAATTAAAATTAATGTTTTTTGTCAATTCTATGTGTAAAAATGAAAAAAAAATAATTCACGCGCCAATATCTAATTCTTAAATATGGCGAATATTATTCAATATTAATTAATAGTTGTTACGTTTAATATTATTAACAATCGTAAATATTTATTAACGAATTGCAATTAATTAGTAAATATTAACGAAATTTTTTTATTTGTTTTACTTAGGTATTATTTCTTTTGAATAGTTTTTGTATTATTACTTCTTACTACTTATTATTATTTCTATCGTTGACTTGAATACTTATTTTATTATTATTAAAATTTATTAAAGAAGTTAATGAATATTTATTCTGAAAAAATTGGTTTGATTTATCATTTCAAGCAAATACCTTTAAATTGATTTAGATAAAATCTATTCGATTTAAAAAAAATTTTACTCCAGTGAATACAACATTTAATTAATAATAAAAAAATGATAATAGTAGTAAAAGTGTAACAAACAAAATAGTAATAAATAAAGTAAAGTAAAACTAATGAAATGTTAGTTAATTGACCTATACCTATAAAGAAATTTGTTCAAATTTTTATACTGTCTCTTGATTTTTCTAAACAAATTGAAAAAAAGAAAGAATAAAGAAAATTAAAATTTTTACCATCTTTTTCGACAAAAACAGTTAATATATTCTATTGAACGTACTTCGGCATTCATTAATATTGAATAAATTACGCTAATACGATAAACGTATACCGATAATATATTACGACTTACTGCATAAATGAAGGCATTATTTTAGCTTTTTACGTTCATCTACATGTAATAAGAATTATTGTTAAAAAAACACAGAAAATAAATAATAAATAAAAAAAATAGCCACATAACGGGCTATAGGAAAGGTCAGGTTCGTTGGCGGGTAGTAATAATGATTTTTCTACATAGATTCATTTTTCTATAATTATTAAGCATAATAATTGTATCCATGTCGTTGTTACATTGCAAAATATGGCCAGAGATGCGTCTCTCTGTCCAAAAATAATTTATTTATTGCGTGAATAAGCGCCGTCTGTATATTTTGAGAGAAATACGAAAAATAGAGAGAGAGAGAGAGAAAGAGAGAATATGGGCGAAAAAGATTTTTTAAAAATCGATATATTTATGCAAAAAAAAATAATAATATATCGCCTGTGTATATGTGTGTATGTTAATTTTTCTATATGGAAATTCTGCATAAAAAAAAGAAACGAAAAGAATGTATAATGTATAGTTCGATGAAGGAGAAAATGACAACGACGAAGATGACGATTTTTTGACGACCTTCACAGATTCGCATTTTCAGAATCGTATATATTGTATCATATATAATAGAGGTAAAGAAAAAAAAATGAGATGTACGTGCGTATATGACACATTGTATGCATTAAAAAAAAAGAATTGCTAAACAAGCACAAAAGTGCATTATTGCATATAAGTGCGCGTTTCTTTTTATGCCAACAATCACGAATCATAATTGCGCATATAGGCACAAAAAACACCTTTTTTCCCTCCAACCGATAATTTAACTATTATCGAGATTGGTTGAATATTTTTTTTCTTCATTAGATATTATTATCATCCTCATTATATTACTACCACTCTCACTGGTACTATTATGTTTATTACAATATGTCGATAATTATTATATTATTATATTAATATATTCTTTCAACTATCGCTATTATTATTATTATTATTATTATTATTATTATTATTATTACTATTATGATCATTATTATAATAATAATACAATTATTATTATTATAATTATAGTTATTATTATTGCTATTATTATTGCTATTATAATTATTACTATTATTATTATATTATTATTATTATTATAATTATTATATTATTATTATTATATATTATTATCACTAATGTATTTGGCAGGGTTATGATATTAAAATTGAACGAAAAAATGAAATTTGTTGTCTGATTACTTGCATTCAACCTTCTAAAAAAATTACTAATGTGTATTGAAAACGTAAACATTTATTTTCTTGAAAATTATTTTTTACTACGAGATTAATATAAATTGTCCATTGTCCCGTTTACTACATAAATAAATAAATTTATTTCTTTAGTGGTTTTTACTGATTCGTTAATAAAAAATTTTCATGATTAAAAATTAATGTAAATAAATTCCTTGTTAGTATTTTTAGTGACTCGTTAATGAAAAAAATTAAACAACAGAAAAAATTGACATAAATTAATTATTAATTTGTTTATAGTAATTTGTTGTGCAGGGTAAATTATAAATAAAATAAATAATAATAAATACTGCAGTAAATTATAAGCTATATTAGTAGTAGAAATTAATTAAACGAAATTAATATAAATAAATAAAAATATATAATTATGCAAATTGATTTAAATAAATACTTAAAAATAAATATATTCGTATAATAAATATGTATTCGAATTTTTAAATATTCGATTTAATTTATCACCCGGTAGACAAATTTCATACATATTTCCAAATGTAAGGGAAATTAAATTTTAACAATTTCGATATTAACAATGTTTATTGTCCTTGACCTTGTGTTAGAAAAACAATGGTTTGCTGCATTTTCTCTATTCTTGTTTTATAGAAACTTGTGCGGCAATTTAAGAAGAAAAATTTTGTCTGTTATTGTCTTTTGATGACGGAAGTACCCGAAGAGTCCTGACGAGTCAGTCGCCAGACTGTAAATTGCGAGCCTCTCATTAACATAGAATCCTACTTAGCGTCAAGAAGTCTCCTCGATAATTATTAATTTTGAACAAAATTTTGTGATAGCAGATATTTTTTGGAACAATTTTCTTCTCTTTCAAATACGCGGTAAGTAAAATAATCTGAAATTGTTTTCTTAAATCATTAATTAGTTAGTTAATTGATTAATTAATACCTAATTATATGAATATTACATGATAAAATAAATAGAAAATTAATTAATATTAATTAAAGTAAATTAATAAAAAATTTCTTCAAATATTAATTTATTAAAATTATTTTTTTAACCTATTTACATTAATTATTAATATTAACTAAATTGATTTGTTAAAATAATTAACAATTGTAAAAAAACACAAATCTAATATAATAATTTATAAACTTTTTTCAGTTTTTCACTAATCAAATTATCAATTATTAATAAAAATAAATAGATAACATATAAATAAATTCGTATAAATTAATAAATATATTCAAATTTTTAAATGTTGAACTTAATTTGTCAACCGGTAGATAAATTTTATAGTATAAAAATGTAAGAAAAATAAATTTTCACAAATTTGAACATTAACGATGTTTATTGCCCTTGACCTTGCTGTATATAAACAATAATACAATTGTATTCAATAGTACAATTGTATTCGTAACTCGAATGATTTGAAAAAAGACCGAAATTGTGAAATAATTTTAAAAACAATGAGAATTGAGTAATTTAATAAATTACACAATGCAATTAATTATACAAAATTACGTAAAAAACAACTTCATAAATTCCAAAAATATAATCAATTTAATAAATTAGGTACCAAAATTTAAATAATTTATTCGTGCTTAATTTTTAAAATAATTTTTCTCTTTTTCAAATTTACTAAGTAAAATAATATAAAATTTTTTTCTTAAATATTATAATTAAATATTAATTTTAATATAATTAATTAATTAAATAATACCTAATTTTATAAATATTAAGTGAAAAATTAGATAAAGTAAATTATTAGAATTTAATAATTGTCAAGTAATACAGTTTTAGAAAGGGAAATAAATCCCTTTTTGTAAACAAGAAAGATAACGACCCTCGGCATTGTTAGGAAAAATTGTTTTCTTTTCGTCCTTGTCTATCTTCACTTCGTCGACAATAAAAATAAGGAAATAATTATTAAGCCTTTCCCCTTCTCTTCTTTTCTTTGTTGATAGTTTTCGTCTTCTAGTAGAGTGAGTTAGTCATAGAATCGCAGTTCGTTGAGCTCTTTTTATAGAAGAAATAATTAAATGTTTATTTTTATCAAATGAGTAAATTTAGTTAAGTATTTTTAACAGTTTTCCATTTTTTTTAGTAAGTTCCAAGAAATTTACTTGTTTTAAAAAAGTAATAGTAACAGTTAATATAATTTAAATAAGCAAAAAATTTAATTATAGCAATTAAACATATTTTTAAATTGGAAAAATTATAAATTCCATTGTAATATTCTTTATATACAATTTTGTTTTAATGAATTATTTTTATGTGTTTTAGTTTTTTATTATATTGATTAAAATTGATATAAAATGTCATTACTTTTGATCGAGTGGCAATTTTTGTTTTGTTTTGTAGTGAAAAATTATTAAAAAATTTTTGAAATTAAATTTAAATATTTCATAGACTTGATAATTTAGAATTAGAAAGAAAAGTTAATCCCGTATTGAAACAAGAAAAATAAAGAAATTGTTAAGAACTTGTTTTCTTTCCGTCCTTGTCTATCTTTTATTTAACGACAATAAAAGTACAAAATTAAAATTCAACCGTTTCCCTTTCTTTTCTTCGAAAATAATTTTGTCCTTCTACCTGCGCGAATTGTTCATAGCATCTCAGTTTATCGACTTCCTTTGGCATCAAGGGACGGATGATTAATTATACAAATTCATTTAATTAAATAAGTGAATTTTTTAAATATTTTATTTTAATATGATAAAATTTAAATTAAAATAAATCAAGTAAAAAAAAATTTTTTAATCAAAATTGATTAATTAAATAGGGGTATCAAGATTTTTCCTGCGACGTGTATATTCATAGGAGGAGTTGGTGATAAATTTTCCGGTTATTATTAAATAATGAGTAAGTACCAAAAAATGTAATTTATTTTATCTTAAATAATTTATTTGTAATAGTTAATTGTAGTTTTTAACTAGTCTCAGAATTAAAGTGAATTTAAGACAAATATATTTCTAGAATATTTTAATGATTTTCTTTTTTTAATCATTTAAAAAAATTTGTTAATAATAAATTCATTTTTTTTTAATTTTTTACAAATTCACGAAATTAAAATCGTTATAATATTTTTCTAAACATTAAAATTATAACATTTAGTGTTGGTTAGTTGCAGAGAACCAGTAATTAAGTGTAATTTAGTGAAATATTTTAAAATATAGTAGATATTATATTGATATTTCATTTTAATTTATATTCTTCATTTGCATAGTTACGATAAAATTGTTTTTTCAGAGAAACAGTATTTATATGAAATTCATCGATGAGATACCCAACGATCTTCAAAACCGTATTTAAATCTTATCTTCTATTAAGAAGATATTTTAATTCAACATCAAGCAGCAACATCATCGTTACTCCTCTGAATATGAAAGGGGTAAGTCAAAAACATAAAAAAAAATTTTCTTTACAACATTCTACACCCAGAACAATGTTTTATTTATCTGTAAAAAATTGATATTTTTATTCTTAATTTTAAAACTAAACCGGTAAAAATTTTTATCACATATTAAAATAATTTGTTTATTTAAGAAAAATATTAATATACATTAAAAATATTGAAAATAATATAATATTTAAAAACTGATAAAAATTCAAAACGTAAATAAATAAACATTTTTTAATTTGTTACGGAATTATTGATGTTAATATGAAAAATTCTTTTTATATAGTTATATTCAAAATAATGTTTAAAATGAAACAGAACATCTGGGTGTAAGTTTTTTAAAGCATTACTTGTGTACCAATTACTGATATTTTTTAAAAATATTTCTTTTTTTTATAATTAAGAAATTTTTAGAAGAGTGGGGCAAAGGCGTTTAGCAGAAAAAACATTCTTCAAAATATTTGCTATATTTTTTGCTTCTTAAATTCTTTATATGTGACGCTCCACGAAAGAAGGGACCTATCCCCGAAATAACATTAGGCTCAGTTTTCATGCATTGTATACGGAAAATTGAGCCTAATGTTCTTTCGGGGATAGGTCCCTTCTTTCGTGGAGCGTCACATATTTTAAATAATTGCTCTGATTCTATTTAATTCAATTCTGAACATAAATTGTAAAACATAAGTTACACATTATACTTAATATTTTTAATATTTAAAAAAAAATATTTTATTTTAAATTGGTTTATTTATTTTTAATTGAGACAATTTAAAAAACGTCTTTGCTTCACTCTCCCTACAAGTTTTGGTATTTAAAAAAAAATCTTAAACCTAGATAAACTTGTTTCTTAAGAAAATAATAAAAATTATTTACTGGAAAAAAGAGTTTATTAGATTCAAATAACCGATTACTTGTCTATCTTTATACTAAATATTTGTTATGACAAGTCGGGATATTTGAAAACATCGCAGTAATTGGTACACTTCTCTTTCCATTCCTTGTAAGTAAAAGATCTTTTCTACTACTTTTTCAAATTATACTCTTTTGTTCATGAAATGCAATAACAATAGTGTGTATTAAGTAACCTAAGTGCAGATTATAGAAAATTTTCTACTCTTTAAATTACTCTATTGTTCACTGAAAAAAATGCACTGAGAAAACATAATTAAATGAAACACAAAAAACGTTTCAAAATTTCTAGATTTTGTCTAATTAAAATTAGTTTGTAAACTTCATATCCCAATGTATAGAAAATATCTACTGCTTTGATTAAAAAATAGAGTTTATTTAAATAATTATACATAATTAAAACATATATTCTATTTTGGTTTAAACAAATATGTTTAACAAATTGGACGTATGATTCAAACTTAAAAAAATTAATTATAAATAATTTATATTCAACAATAAGTTAATGTTTAATTAAATCTAGTAGTTTTTTAAGTAAACCAAGAATTATATTTTAATTAAACTTATTTTGTTTAAACCAAATATGTTCATCAAATTTGTCGTTTTATTCAAATTTCAAAAAAGTTGATTATAATCAATTCAACAAGTTAATGTTTAAATTAAATATAGTATTTTTTTAAAATAAACCAAGAAACATGTTTCAATTAAACGTAAAGATAATAGACTGTATATCAAAGATATTTGAAGTTTAATTAAAAAAATTCTTTGTATTAAATGAATCGTTTTCTCAATGTGTATTCGATTGAAATAACCAACTTCTTGTCTATCATCAAATAAATATTTATTTGAAACAATTTTAATGTCAATTAAATTGTATTGTAAAAGTTCCAATCTCTTAAATAGGATCAGAGAAATTTTCTCTGAATCGTTTTCTTGAAAATATCAAATTAAAACTCATGTGGATCAAACTGATGCCAAAAATTTGGATCAATTTTTGATTTGATTTTTATTTTGTATATCAATTCGTTGCAATTTGATACTTTTAAGTTTAACAGGTGACCCAATTAATTTCACTGATACGTTGTGAAAGTGATTGATATAAGTATTCAGTTAATTTCACTGATGCGTTGTGAAAATGATTGATATGAGTATCCAGAAGTGACTCACTACTTGGTATGTATAGTAAAAATTACACTGGTTCAATTTAAAAGAGTGGAACTATTGGTTCACATATAAGTTCATTAACTTAAAGTTTAATTCAAGTAAATATTATTCCCTAATAGATATGTAATTGGTTATTTCAATCAAATTTATTTCACTGTATTTAGTTAAAATCTAAATCCTTTTTTTACATTATTCGTTTGAATGATTTACACGGAAAAAAATTTCCTGTAAAATTTACAAGATTTCCTGCGCCATCTATGATCCGCGGTTGTAATATCCACAAACGGCTGAGTTTGGGAAATACACAAACTGTAGCAGACGAACTGCAGGATTTTTTGGTGCTATTACAGATTGGTTTGTGCTATACCCAAACCAGCTTGTTGGAAACACTAAACTCGCCTGTATAAAGCACAACTTAACCTATTCGTATATTCTACAAAAGACTTTGTGTGTTTCACAAGAAATTTTTTTCCGTGTAGTATTAGTTAAATTTAATATTTTTCAATAACATTTAATAGATTTTAAAAAACAAATGTAATATTTTTAATTACATTTAAAAGATTAAAAAAGTAGACATTCTCAATTAATTTAATGATAGAATATTTTATTAATATATTTATATCATACAGTATAACATAATATTTACATTCAACTTAAAATCTTAGTGTACTTCAAGTAAAGTTGAAAAAATCTTCATCAATCTTGCACTTGGGTAACTTCCAGATAGAAATCCTTCAATCAGGTAATTAAATCCTCTTTCTCTTCATCACTTCCTTCTCCTAGTCTCGAATCTTCTTTTATTACTCTAATTCCTGAAACAAAAAAAGGTCTTTTACTTTCTCGCTAAAAATATTCTAATTCGGAAAGATTCATCTCTTCAAATTGGAATATTTTCTATTTGAATATATTCTATTTTTTTTTATTTAAAAAGATTTATCTCTCAAAATTAGAAAATATTTTCTTTTTCCCTTGGAAGAGAAGTCCTTCTCTCCCTAGGGAAAAAAGAAGTTGATCCCAAGTAGGGCTTTGTCGACTTTCCCTACCTTGGAAGTGATAAAGTCGGCAGACACCAGGGGAGGAGGTTAGGACTCCGAACTCCCCTGGCAGAGTAGCAAGTAAAAGTCCACTCTTCGTTTGGCATGGGGAGAGTGTGACGACTCTCTCTCCCCAATCGCCAGTAGCCTGAAGTCGTCCTCAAGGAGAAGGGCCTGACGACTTCTGTCTCCTTGAGTAGGGTCGAGGGAGATGACCAGCTTCTCTCCACTTCCCGAAAGAAGTTGTCCTCAAGGAGAGAAGTTGTCGACTTCACTCTCCTTGAGTAGGAAGACAGAAAAGTCAGAAGTCGTCCTCAGAAAGAGGATGGCGATGGCGACTTTCTCAATTCCAGAAGAAGTCGAACGGGTAAGAAGGTCACTGTGAATGACGACCTCTAGAGATGAAAAAAAAATTGACGTGCACCCTACCTATTTTTCTTTTTCAAGGAAGAAGAGTTGTGGTCCTCCTCTACTTGACTTCGACTTCTGGTGGGAAGTGGAAAGACTCGGTCATTTCCAACTTCCGTACTCGAGGAGATCGAAGTCGGAAACTCTCTCCTCGAGGACGACTTCCGTTTCTCCCCAGTGGAAGAGAGAGTCGTCACTCTCCCATTGGGGTCTGTCGACTTTAATTTAGTTCCAAGTAGGTAAAAGTCGACAAAGCCCTAACTTGGAAAGGGACTTCTTTTTCTCCTTAGGGAGAGAGAGAAGTCGCCTACTTCCTACTTTTCTATACCCTCCATTTCCAACTACTCCTCCTACCAACAGAGAACTAACTCTCCGTAGCAAGAGTAGAAAAGGGAGGAGATAGAAAAATCGGAAAGTGTTGAAAAGAGGGAAGTTTCAGGAACTAAGGTTGGAAAGTGTTAGAAGGAAACTTTGACTATTTAAATCAATCAGAAGTACTTTTAGTGATAATTATACAGCATCAATTTCAATTCGCCTCAATCAAAATCAATGATGTACATGAGTGTTGTTTCTTCCAACTGATTCAAATTTACAAAGTGACATCCTAAGAATAAAGAGGAATTGAGGTTTCTAACCAGAAGTTATTTTTCAAATTAATTTTTCTCAACAAAAATACAAGTACGTAAACTTTGTATATGTGTGCCGATCAAATAACAAAAATTCTATCTATTTGATAATTAATTAACTTTAACTTTTTTTCTGTTTTTTAGATGGTTCAAGCCTGATAATTATACCTTCTGCTCGACAGCCATTGTTTTTAGTTAATTCAAGAAGAAAGAAGAATTACAAAAATTATACTTTTTTAGAAGTGAAATATAATTTTTTTCTTAAATCAAAATATGTCAATTGATTTTATACGGTTATTTTTTGTTAGTTTATAAAGAAAGAAGACTGAGATTATAAGAAATGTACTTTTCTTGACAAATGAAATAAAATTATTTTCTAAAATTAAATCATTTTAATTTTTACTTAAAAAAATTGTTCCAACAACAAAAATCTTTTCCTCTTTCCTATACACTTTTAAAATTTTTTCCAATTTATTAACTAATATTTCTAATTTGATAACTAATAGATATTAATTAAAAAATATAAAGTAAATAATAAAAGTAATTTAGTTTTCCATATTTTAATATCACTTGGCAAAAATTATATTATTCAAATTAAAAGAGAATTATCGAAAAATTTCCAAGAAACATTTATTAACAATTAACAATTTCTAAAAAAATATTATTACAAAACGGTAAAATTTACAAAAATCGCAAGGTATATTCTGTTCGCAACTTTTACCTTCGATAAACATTTTTTTTGTTATTTATACTTTTTGTAATATTATTTATAGCTTTTTAATTGTTAATAAACGTTTCGAAGGAAAAAATAATTTAATATTGAAATTGAAAATTGAACAACTATAGATCTCAACTTGAAAATTGGAAAAAAAATTATAAAATATATTATGAAAAACTGACAAAACTTAATAAAAATTCAGTACAATTATTTTTAATTTAATTTAAAAAAACTATCAAGTTTCTGAGGGCACGACGAAAGTACGCACTAATATTTTTGTCGACAGAAATATAAAATCAGTTCTAAATTTTTAATGTTTTTAAAAATTGAGAAAAAATTTCAATTTATTCACAAACCTTAAAATTAAGGGTATTTGGACGAATTGTTACGTCATAATGATTCAAATGCCGTTAAAAGAAATTTTGTTTAAACTTTAAATAAAACTTAAAATATCTATGCAATACAGTTTAACATCTTTTTTCTTTAGGTTTAATTGAAGTTTGATAAAATTAAAATTAACACAAGATTAAATAAAATGAAAAAAGTTATTTGAGACATAATTTTTGAGTCACTTAAAAAAAATATATTTAATTCGAACTTAAATTATGGTTAAACTTAAATTTTTTATAATCAATTTTTTATGTTTAAATCTGAATAGAATGTTATATATGTTTTAATTAAATATAATTATTAAACATTATTTTAAAATTAATTTTAAAAAATTATTTTTTTATTTGAAATAAACTTGAAAACTAAATAAAAAAGTTAAATATAATGATAAAGTAAATATTAAAATAGAAATAAATTAATAATTAAAAAGAAATTATAATCAGATTGATTTCAAATTAATTTAATTATATGTAATAAAAGAAATAATTCTCAATTTTTAGAAACTTATGTTAAAGTAAAATGTTTAATTAGAAAAATTAGAAAAACTTACAGTTTACTCTATTTACCAAAGTTCAATCTTCATTCACATTAGATAATCCCAGGATGTTCTTCAGAAAGAGACATTATTAAACAAATTACTTCACAAATTAAGACAGCACAAGTACTTTCGAAAAGAAAAATTTTGAAAATTTAAACAAAATATTTTTAAAAATTTCGAAGTTATTAAAAAAAATTCAAACACTCTCGAAACTAACACTGTATGTTAAGTAGAAAAAGAATTTTTCTTCAGACACCAAGTTTTCGAAACAAACTGTTAGAGAGGAGCTCCTGAAATTAGAAATAAAATGATTGACTCAAAATTTATAATTCCAAAATAAATTCTATTGGATGATATTTCAACTGGTTATTACCTGCTCGTCGACCTTTCTTATTGTCCTCAAACGATAATAAACAAATTGCCTCTATTGTTAGGAAGACGACCGTCCAAGTTTCTTCTTCTATTTGCCATTACCTGGAAAAATTAAAATTTCGATTTTTAAAAATTATTTTTGCTATAATAATAATGGAATAAAAATATATTTACTCTATTGTTAATTAATTAACAACGAAAAATTTTATGCTTTTTTCGGCGTGTCCACGAATTATGATCCGAACCATTCAGTGGTGTTTAATTGTATGTTTCTCTCATAATATATTAACAGTTTTTTTAATAAAATAAATTTTAATGAACTAATTACATGTTTTATAAACACACAATTTATAATTACAATAATTAATTTATAACCTTCATAAATTAACAATAAAAATGTTATTTAATTTTCTTTAATTTCAAAATTATTATTTGTATTTATTATAAAAAACTTAAAGTTTAAAAAAAATTTATTATTTGTTTATTTGTTTTTAAAAAACTTTCTTTGATAGCATTTTTATAGACAAGATAATTCAATTCTTTGTAGAAAAAAACGAAATATTTAAATATTTAATGATTTTCGAAATTTTCAGTAATATTCTTCTAGAAAAATTGGAGAAAAATTATGCATGAAATTTTAGTTATTAATTTTACTTATTTCTATTCTTATTAATTAATAATAATCATACTTCTAATCATACTTCCAAGTTTTTAATTCTTATTTTTTACTTTTAACATTCCAAGTTTCGTATTTTTTAATTTATTCACTTTTATTTTAACGAATTTTTTTGAAATATTTATTTGTCACGGAACATTACTTTTTAAAACAAATTAAAATTTTTTGTTAAACAATTGAATATCCAAACAAGTTTCTAACAATGATGAATGTTATTAACTTTCTTCTTTACAATGAGGGATTAACTTTTCACTGCAATTATGAATTATTAAAAAGTCTACGATTTTCGAAATTTTTTATTGCTTTCTACTATAAAATTTTAAAAAATATGATTCATTAATAAAAAATTAAATTTTACATAAAATTAATGTTTATAATTTTACTTCTATTTTATTTATTAATTAATAAAAATTGAAAATTTACAGTTCTTACTTTAAAATTGTTAATTATTACAAGATTCGTAGGGGAGAGTGGGGCAAACCAAAAACTTTGATGAATTTGCAAAGCGTTTCTTTTTGACAAACATTTATTCTCAAAATGGGCCTGTGGGGCAAACCGGCCATAGGATATTTCCATTGAATTAAAGTTTAATAAAAATTATTTTTAAATAAAATGTTTCTTTCATTAAAATAATTGTCTTCCAATGAGAATTGACCCTTTAACATTGTTTCTCTGATAATGACAAACATTTTGCTTCCTCGTAAAGGAAGCCTTATAGTGATGTCGATTTCCGAATTTTTTAAAATCAATTATTTTTACAAATTTTCAAGTGTAGTATATATAATTCGTCGAGAGGAACAAATGTCCGGATGTATGTGTGTATGTATGTGTGTGTGTATGTGTGTGTGTGTGTGTGTGTGTATGTCACCGATTCTTGTGGACAAATTTTCTCTTACACATCTTGATGGATTTTGCTAAAATTTTGTAGGTGTATTACGGTCACGAATATCTTGAATCAGACAGAAGGATTTTCAAAAATATCTAAAAATAAAAATTTTTTAGAAATTTTTTAATTTTCGAAAAAAATGAATTTTTTTATTTTTTGAAATAACTTCTTTATTTATTAAAATTTTTATTAATTTTTCTCAGCATTATATTCCTGGCATGAAAACGAATCGATTCATGTATATAAAGTATATATTTCATGAAAATTTATGGAATTAATAAATATTATAATTTTTCACAAAAAATTAAAATTTTGTATTTTTTGACATTTTATCATAACACTTTAAAATAATTATTCTATAATAAAAAATTAAATAATTAATATTTATTCAGGGTAGTTTACCCGGTTTATTAATTATATTTAATAAACTATTATAATTATTTAACTTTTAAAATTATATATAATAATATATATTGAGGAAGCTAAATGGTCATGAAATGAACAACTTGTTTATTTTTTTATTTAAAAAAATCTTTATTTAATTAAAATTCAATCCCGAATGATTATTTTCATTACTACAACCATTGTTTACATGATTCTTTATGTTTTTTATTATTGTAGATTATGTAAATGCAATATTATGAATAATAAACCAAACGGTCCGGTTTACCCCAGGGGATGGGGCAAACCGGACCGTTTGCAAAATTTTTTTAAGTTAACACACCAACTAAACAAAAAAAAATGAAGTTTAGGTGTCTCTGGGAAAAAGTTGCGCAATTAAATGATCTTTCAAACAAGCCAACGAAAAATGAAATCGGTTGATTCGTTTAGTCACAAGAGTCAAAAAACCGTTAGGGAGTCAGGTTTGCCTCACTCTCCCCTATTTTTATTTCATTATCATTTTCATTATTACCAATTTTTTCCTAAAATAAATATCTGTTTATTACGATATATTACTGTTTTAAATAAATTTAAAATTTTATTTCCTCGATAAACAAAGCAATTTTAATTATAATCATTTTTCTATTTTAAATTCTATTTTGATTTTTACAAATTGAAAATTAAATTTTAATAATTTAGAGTAACACTATAATTTTGAGAAATAATTCTTAGATGGATGACATCACATGGGAGGAAACAATAAAAAATTCCAGAGAGCAAGGACAAAAAATTGTTTTAAATGTAGGAAATAATATAGATTTACTTACCTTTGGTAAATGTGTGATGTGATAAAGTTCTTAATAATAGGAGTTCAAATAATGTTTCACATTGTTATTGCCTTGCTGATTGTTTGGTTGCTCCTTCGACCTCTCGACAAAGACTGTGTGAAATATCAATATTTGAAGATAGATGCCATATGTCCCTGAAAAAGAAAATTTTCAGTCGATTAAAAGTTCAATTTTCCTCTCTCGAAATTTGCTATCTAGATAAAAATTTAAGTATTAAAGAATATCTGAAATTCACAATTCAAGTAAAAAGTTTCTGGAGCAACACCATTCTAGAGACAGAGAAAGATCTGTATTTTATGATTTATTTTGGGAAAATAAAAAAAGGAATAGGATTTATTCTTAGAGGGTTTATTAAATACATAATAAAGTGTACAAAATGTTTGTTTATTTAAATTTTACTACAAAACGGTAATGCAAGAAAAAGTCTTGAAATTTACTGTTTTGGTAAATAATTTAGTAGTAAGTTAACTTTTGTTCGAAAAAGATCTTGAAACTCACTAACTAGACAAAATGTTAAGTAGTAAAAAATAATTGTTTTTATAAAAAAAAACAAGGGCAACGAAACTGTACACATAATGTTGAGTATCGTCCTGTTTGTAAGTATATAAATTTGCGAGTAAATCAGAACTTATGCTGGCAAGCAACAAACACATGCTGTTGATTTAGGGCTTTTAGCAGGCGTAGCACAGTGAAACTAGACTAATGCCGACATTATTATTATTATACAACTTTTGAAATATGAAATCTTGCCTTCCTGCGTTTAAAAGGAAGATGAAGACGAGGAACTTGACTCTGTATTGTATATGGGGGTATTCGGTGTGGATATACCAATTCCGTTGGCAATTTATAACAACTGAATTGCAAGGGCTTTTGCCATCAGACACTTATTCAGAGGGTATGATACTACTTTAACTGCCTTTGGAGTACGAAACATTCTCTGCAATATAATTCAGGGCACAGGGAGCTTGTTTCTCAGTGATAAACACCCGCGTGTAATTCAGAAACGAGATTCGACTCACGGCACCTAGCAGTAGTTGCAGTAGTAGCAGCAGCAAACAACTCATTCGTTTAAAATAAATAATGATATTTTACCCTCACTACACAGTCACGATCAAATATATTCACACATTCACACGCTATAAATATCAATCAATTTTTTTAATTACACTCCTCGTAATTTATTGTACAAACAAACATTTTTTTTCCAAATTAATTATAGGTACAATTTTCAATTCATTTTTCTTACTTACATTCAGTAAAATTGTTTTTCTATTTTCAAGTTTAATCAAAATTATTAAATTTGTATTTTATATGTAAAATAAAAATAACTAAATCAGTGTTGCAGGAAAAATATTGTCAAGCATATTTTGTGAAAAATTATAGCGACTGCCCTACGAGGACCCTATGCGAACTTTATTTAAAAAACTATTTTTTCTTTCTTTCTTGTTACAGCTGACAATTAATAATTTAAGGTTATATATATTTGTTTTATCCTTTATGTTCTTTTATATTTGAACGTTCACATGAACAAAATAAAGAGACTTCTTTTGAAATTTTCGAGTTCATTTGTTTACAATATTCAGTTTTACAAAATTTCGATTATTCAGAAATTCTTTAAGGGGGGGCACCACCCCCCACTTTGACCCCTTCAAATTTTAATTATCAAAAATGGTAGTATTTTTATTCTTACATCATTTTTAACCTAAAAACATATGGGATGGTCAAAAATTTGTAAAAAAATTATAGATGTAGGGTTTTCGAAAAATGTCAAAATTTTGAAAATTTAATAATTCAAAATTTATCTTTTCTTACAATTTTTAATAGTTTTTAACGAAAAATAAATAAAAATATGCGACGAGTAAAAAGATTTTTACAAAATCCAATTTTTGTAAAGGTTAGAATTTTTATCTTTTTACTCGTTGCATATTTTTATTTATTTTTCGTTAAAAACTATTAAAAATTGTAAGAAAAGATAAATTTTTATATATTAAATTTTCAAAATTTTGACATTTTTCGAAAACCCTACATCTATAATTTTTTTGAAATTTTTTTTGTACTTAAAAAAGTTTATGCGCTGACTGCAACTTCTCGCATGGATTTTCAAAAATATGCATCGAGTACAAAGGTAAAAATCATATAATAATAATATATATATAATAACAATAATAATAATTAAAATTTAAAGGGGTCTAATTGGGGGGGTGGTGTTTCCCGTTATATTAATTAAATGTACATTAAAAAATTAATACACCAAATAATTAGAAAAAAAAATCAATTTAACTTTTTCAAAATAAAATTAATATTACAAAATTATTAGTTGAACGTGGAGAGTATTTTCATTTCCAAAGATTTTAATATGAAAGCGTTTCTAAATTCAGTTGTGCCTTAATGCTATTATGCTTTTAATATTCAATTATTATCAAAAACTTTTATTAGAAAATCCTACGAAAATTCAATTATTTGATTACAAAGATAAATTTATAAAATAATTGAATATTTCTTAAAATTTATTTTATATAAAGAACTTTATTAGGAAATTTTTAAATAATTGAATACTTTTAACGAATTTTAATTATGTGTTTATCTACTCTCCCTGCAATAGACAGGATTCGAAACATTTTTTTAAAAATTGTAGAAAAAATGTGAAATTTACATTTCTTGATTATTCAAGTCTCATCTTTAATTTAAGACCAAAAGAGCTGAAAATTTTTTATTTTTTTCTCAAATATTTATCGACTGCTGCAATCTTTGTATAAATTATTAAAAAATTTTGAATTATGAAAATCTTAAACAAATAAAAATTCCTTAGAAATGGTAACTAAATTAATTTAAAATTTAAACTTTACAAATTTCAAATTAAAATCTTTCGAAGTTTTCTTCTATTTATGAAAATTGTAATCGTAACTCTTTTAAAATTTAATTAATTTTGAAACATTTTAAATGAAAAGAAACAATATTTTTTTTTAGTTATCTGACACTTAAAATATACCTACATTTAAAAAATGAAAATTTTGAAAATTCATTACTCAAAAATTTGTCCTCCAAAAAAGTACGTATCTGTTTTTTTCACCAAATACAGAAAAGTAAAAAAATTTATTTGGCCGATTTTAAAGTTCGACTGAAATATCACGTGAACTTGCCCTAATATATTTATCTAGGGGAGAGTGGGGCAAAATGGGGTACCTTTTTGTAATTGGCTGTTTACAGAGATCCAAACGAATAAATCGATTCAACTAATCATCAGAATTCTTCTTTGTACTCTTAGGTTTATGGAAATTATGATAATAGCGGGGAAAAAAATTTTTGAAAGAACTTATATCCCATTTTCTGAGAAGGTGCAAAAACCCCATTTTGCCCCGAGGGTGGGGCAAAATGGGGTGGTATCAAATTACCATACAAAACATGGAATATTTTTTCAGAATTTGTTAAATTCTTGTTGTAAGAGATTATAAATACAAACAAAAAGTAAGATTCTTTATTATTATGAAGAAACAAGCAATATTTACTAGAAATTAACAGAAAAACATCGATAATGAAAAATATCGATATATCGATAGTGAAACATCGATAGCATAATACCCCGAAACAAAAACTTGACTTTTCTGCGGAAAGTTGTTAAATATGCATAATATAACGTTTTTAAGTAGTTCAATGAATATTAAATACAACTTTGTATGGCCCAACACATAGGTACCCCATTTTGCCCCGCACTGCATAGTACAACAAAATGTAATGTTTACAAATTGTTGTAAACAATTTAACAATCTATCCTATTGGAAATTACTCTAGAATAAGTGCTGAAAACGATTCCACACTTGCCAAATTTAATAAATTATTCCAAAAAGTTTTATAAGCACTTTAATTTCGAAAAAAATCCATATTTTTTTCGCTCAAAACTTTAATGTTGTATAACTTTCAAACAAAAAATTTTTTCATATTGCTCACATAATTAATAACATTTTCTTATCAAAATAAATGATATATATCGAGGATAAAAAAATTAAATGTACCCATCATGGAGAAACAGAGGTACCCCATTTGACCCGCCTACCCCATTTTTCCCCACTCTCCTCTATATAATTCAATAATTGTATGAACGAAAGGAAGAAATGAAAGAAAATCAAAGATATTCAGATAAAAAGAGAAAAATTCTACAATAAAAAAAATATGTAATTTGTACAATTTTTTTATTTACCACCCCCTAGGTTTCCCTCACCCGTCACTGTCCATTGTGTCTACTTGAAATGCAGTTGTTTTAAAGATTCAAACGCCCATAATGTGAAACTAAAAAAAAAGTCGTTTGAAAGAAAATGAATTCAATTTACTTGCGACACTTCTTCGGTGGGATAAAAAAAAAGAAAAATAAATAAAGGAACGAGAAGGAAAACTTGTGATACGTGTCCCATAGTAAATAGTCGTTCCCCCATATATACACGTATTTCAAGGAGCCCCATAGAATTTACAATGTTGCAGATGTTAATTGAAAGGCGTCCTCTTTCTCGCAATACAACTCCAAGAGAAAACACAGTAAAAGGTAAAGTGGATGGATAAAGTAAGCATTCGAAAAGAGATAGAGAGAGACAGAGAGTGAGGAGAGGGGAATCCGTAAACTCGTACAAATATGGCAAATCAAAGAAAAAACTTGCCCGTGTTAGCACTTCAGGCTCATTCACACACCATGTGTGACGAACGGCAATTAATAATTACCACATTCTGCGAAAAGAAATGTCTTCTGAACTAATTCTATAGTCTGTAGAGTTGGACAAAAAGAGAAAAAAAATTAAAGAGGAGAGAGAAAAAAAGCGAATACGATTCACGAAACAAGTATAAACACAGCTGGAAATAAATAACTATATAGATATATAAACTCCTCAGGTACCATATTGAGAGAAAAATTTTTGAGTGTAAAAAAATTTCGTTTACTTGCTTTCAAATTGCTTGACATAAAATGAAAATTGTAATTTTTTACATCAACAGCTATATCAATTTTATTCTTTTTAGGAAATATTTTGTTGAACATTTTTTGGTTTGCACACATTCTGAGCCTGTATTCTAAATTCAATTTAGAAAAAAATTTTCAATTGAGTAACTACAATAAGAAATATACTATTTAAGGATTGTCACCTGTAAATTAAGGAAATGAGAGAAACTTATAAAAATTTGACAGTTTGTTCTTTAGATTATTTTACAAACGTTGGATTTTTTCAGAATTTTTTACCACATAGTTTTTTCTTAAAAAAAAATAAAATAAATTTTCAATTTAACATGGGCTCTTATGGGAGCTTAGATAAATCTTAGAAAAAAAATATGAAGAAAATGAGAGAAAAATCTGTGATTTTGTGTATAGATAGACAATGTCAAAAAATTAAAACTGGGAAAGTTTAGAGAAAGTTTACCACAGATTTAATGAATAAATAATAATTTTAATTTTAGTTTTCAAAGCAATAGTAAAAACAGTTGAAAATGTGGCAACATCGCAACAACACATAACCTCAAAAAAATACAAATTTGATCTGTACACTTGAAATTAACAATTCGTGAAATCACAGAAAACAAAAGATATTTTTTTAAAATCTAAATGTTAAAAAAATATTTCTATTTTGTCTTAGGAATGTGTCCACCAAAAAATAGAAAAAAAAATTATTTTTTATGAAAGTTATTGTAAAAATTATTTTTTCGCAACTTTTGAAATAAAATGTTATTTCTCCTAAATGAATAAACCGATTTAAGTGAACCAAGCGGGAATATAGAGGGGATAAAATAATCATTCGTTCAGAATTAGAAACTTTTTAAAAAGTTTATTTTTTAATAATTATTTAATAAATTTTTTATAAACAATCATTTTTTTTAATTTTCTGCGCCTTTTAAAAATTTTTTAAAAACATTAACCTACACTTAAAACTATAAGAAATCAAAATCCGTTGAGAAAATTTAGAAGCGACAATTATTTTAAAAGTTATAATGGAAATTATATTGAACGGAGATACGATTTTGATAATTTTCAGAATTAAAACATTATTTTTAACTACGAAATAAACGAAACACTGTCGAATGAACATTTTTATTTAGTTATATAACCATAAAAATGATCAAAAACTAAGTTCAGCGTTGATGCACTTCATCGCACCAATATAATTTCCATTATAACTATTAAAATAATTGTCGCTTCTAAATTTTCTCAACGGATTTTGATTTCTTATAGTTTTAAGTGTAGGTTAATATTTTAAAGAAAATTTTAAAAGGCGCAGAACATTAAAAAAAATTAATTGTTTATAAAAAATGTATTAAATAATTATTAAAATATAAACTTTTTACAAATTTTCTAATTCTGAACGAAAGTATATTTTATCCCCTCTATATTCTATATTCGTATTTACTTTTTTTTATTTAAAAATATTTCTTAGCATAGTAAAATTATTCTATAGTATTATAATTTAATTATTGTTCTTAAAACATTTTTTAATAAATATGCAAAAGAAAAAAGTTATAGTATCGTGGCATAAAAAAACAAAATAAATAATTTACTCACAAGAAATTCACAATAATTTACTAGAAATACTTCCATAAAAAGTAAAACTTTCACGAATTATTATTAGTATTAAATAATAATCATTGACCCCAAGATACCCTTTAACTATAAATTTATAGTGAATCCAAACATTTTTTTAAACTCGGTCCACCATTTTGAAACCGCCATATCAGATATATTATATATTACGTATTTTAAAATTAGAACATAAAAATTTAATGTTTTATAAAACGTTAAATTTTTATGATTGAATTTTAAAATGTTATAAATATAAATATATGTCCAATATTGTATGAGAAAATATATGAGAAACATTGATATACTGTAAAAAAGGAGTTAAACTTTAACTCCCCAGGGGATTCTATAAAAGTCCCACCCATTTGAGAGTAAAAAACGAAGGGAGTTAAAATTAACACAGTAAAAATAACAAGTTTTTAAATTAATTCTTTTAATGCTTTTAATGCTTTTAATGGAAAATTACAGTACCGGCCAAAATTGTCAGTCCACCCATTTTTGAAGAAATAAACAAAATTTTTTAACATAAAATTTATAAAAACTCAAAATTTTTTGGTTTATATTTTGAAAGACGATAAAATTTTGAAAAGAATAAGACCTTACAGAAGTCATTTGACAAATATTTTTTCAAGATATTCCTAAAAATCGTCATTTTCAATGTTTTACAAAAATTTGAATAACTTCTAAAGTAATGAACACTTTTTAATAATCTTAGGCTTATTTTAAAGGTCATTTTCTACGGAACAAGAATTACTTATAGGCATTAACCTGTAATTTTTTGCTTAAAATAAGCATGACGTCAAACTTGGACAAAAAAATTGGAAAAATTTGAAATAAATTTTTTGTATTAAAAACTATTTTAGAACACATAAAACATGATATGATGTAGATTTTTCAAGAAAATTCAATAAAAAAATATGTTTGAATATCAAAAATTATTTTTCTTTTAATAATATTATTTCAGATTTTTTGAATTTTTTTGTCCAACTTTGACGTCATGCTTATTCCAAGTAAAAATTACAGGTTAATGCCTATAAGTAATTCTTTTTGCGTAGAAAATGACCTTTAAAATAAGCCTAAGATTATTAAAAAACGTTCATTATTTTAGAAGTTATTCAAATTTTTGTAAAATATTAAAAATGACAATTTTTAAGAATATCTTCTATAAATTTTGGCCAAATGACTTATGTGAGGTCTTATTCTTTTCAAAATTTTATCGTCTTTCAAAATATAAACCAAAAAATTTTGAGTTTTCATAAATTTTATGTTAAAAAATTTTTTTTATTCCTTTAAAAATGGGTGGACTGACAATTTCGGACGGTACTGTATATAATCTTTAAATGTTTTAAATATTTCGATGAGATCAATATAAAAATTGTAAACATTTAGGAACCAAAAAAAAATAGCTGTCTTTTTTAAACATATTTTTTAATACCGAAAACATTTTTTTACACTGTAAAAAATTTAGGGAGTTGACGGTTACACTGAGAAAAAAAATTATTTGATTCAAACAAATTTTTTTAAAATCAAACTTAAAATATTTTTGCTATACAGTCAAACATATTTAAGTTTAATTCAAACATTATTTTCTAGTTCAGTTTAAGAGATTATATATTGAAATCAAACATAAATTGTGATTGATTTTAAATTATCTGTAGTTAACTTTTGAATTTGATTCAAACATAAAATTTCTAAACATAATTTTTGTTTAAACCGTAACAGAAAATAGGTTTGAATTAAATGTAATTATTATTGAAACAAATAATACTTTTGAATCAATGCAGTAGATATTTTCCACGACGACGATGACATTTTGTTTATCCTAGTTTGAAATTTTCCTGTATTATTTTATTTAAATTAAAAAAAACATTATTTTTAATATTACCATAAGTATTATATGAAATTATCGCGATCGATTTGATACATAAAGTGTACATTATTGACGTCGAGTGAGTTATAAAGATTCACGTTCGATAAACTTGTAGCCGGCACCAAAGACCTCTAATTCATTAATATCCGCACGCCGGATATTAATTCACTCGGCGTAATTGCAGTTGTACGCGTAGCAGCTTGAAACTATAACTTCCCTATAGTTTGGCCGAGCTAATGTGCAATATGCGATTAGAAATGAAAAAAAAGAACGAAGAAAATCTAACGCCTGGACAAATTAGCAGCCTAGTACAACGTTGGATTATTGAATTTGATGGAGTAAATATCGTGTAACGCTTATATGGCTTGATCAAAGGTTATTAAATGACCAATAAAAGTTAAACAGACTCTTTGCGCTCCATCGAACGTAGAAATATTATATGTATAATTACAAGTCGCGAGGAGCTGCTTCCCATGCGGGAATATAATAATTTATTTTCACTTCATTTATTTACACTCAGAGGAAATAGTTTATTTCACTGAACCAAACTGTTAAATTAACCCATTTTATTTGCTGCGTATAAAATAGTTTTGTTCATCCAAATAACAAAACTTAAAATTAACACCTTTAATATTTGAGAAAAGTGTATCATAACTGTCCAAAAATGTGAACCACAATCTCTTCAACGAATTTCCTTCACACTTATAATATTAAGGGTTTTTGAGGTCCTTGAATTCGATTCTAAAAATTCAAAATATCGCATCTAAAATGGCAAACATAATGTTTTTATTTCATTTGGAATTTCATGAAACTTTGAATACAAGAGTTTTTAATAATTTACCACATATTAAATTTTGACCTCAAATTTGTATTCAGCGATACTACAACAAAGTTTTATGGATTTCCACGAAAGATAATTATGAAAACATTATAATTTTTTTAAATAATTTTTTTCAATTTTTGCATAATTTTTAAATTAAATGACATTCAACAAAACCGCTGCCAAGTTATACATTTTTGTTATAATTTTGGTACTCATTTCATTCGTTTTTGTAAATCTTCATGGAAGGCTCAAAAGATGGGTCTAAAAAAACTCTACAAAATTAGAGAAAAACATTATTATTATTATTAATTACATATTGTTGAAAATTTTTAAATAAAATAAATTCAAAACTTTTAATTTTATTTCAAAAAAAATTTTTAATATTATTACAGTTTAACAATAATTAAAATGTTAAAATACTTTTATTTAAAAATCTTTTGAAATTTAATTATTTCTAAAAATTCACACTAAAACGCTTTTAACATTAAATTATTATTTAAAATTTAAGCTGAAATTCAATTTCAAATCAATTCTTATTAGCAAGTTCTACGAAAATTGAATTATTTAAAAACAAAAATAAACTTATAAAAATATATTTATTAAATAATTGAATTCTTTTGAAGAATTTTCATAAAATTTTCAAGAATAATTACTTTTTGTTATAAAATTGACTTAAAATTGAATTGAAATAACTCAAATTAAATTGTAATTATATAATTAAATTTTTATGGGAATTTTATTATTTCTGATAATTGATAAAAATAATAAAAGCATTGAATTTGTAAAGTTACAAATTTTATTGTTTCTAAGAAAATTCAAGTTATTTAAGGAATTTAATTAAAATTGTACTGAAAATAATTTTTTTTCTACTAAGAGTTTATCATAATTTTTAAAAATAAGTAAATTCTATTAATAAGTTTTGTTAAACTTTATAAAAATAATGATTTTCCAACAAAAAATTGTATTGAAATTATATTACATATAATTGAATTCTTGCGAAGAATTTTATTAAACTTTTTTTTGAATAATTGAATTCTTCTTCAAGAATTGAAAACAATTATTTAATTCTAATAAACAAATTATTTCAAATTTTTTTTTAAATAAATTGAATTTTTAGGAGGGGAACACTATCTCCCACTTTTGACCCCTTTAAATTTGAATTATCGAAGAAGGTAATATTTTTTTCTCACATCATTTTTAACCCAAAAACATTTGGGATATGGTCAAAAAATTGAAAATTAAATTTTTAAAGAGGTTAGGATTTTTATCTTTTCACACAGAAAAAACTTGGACTCATTTTTGTTGCAACTCAAAATGAGTCCATGTTAAATGACATAGAACGTGGCGCCATCTGCCCTACTCATTTTTGTTGCAGCTCATAATGAGTCACTTTTCCGACTCATTTTGAGTTCAGTTTTTTTCTGTGCACTCGTTGCATATTTTTGCAAATCCATACGACAAGTTGTTTAAAACTATAAAATAAATCTAGAAAATATTGTCGTTAAAAAATATTTCAAAATGTAAGAAAAATTTAATTTTTAATGTTTAATGTTTAAAAATTTTAACATTTTTCGATAGTCCTATATTTATAATTTTTTTTGAAAAATCAAAATCGTAGTTATATTTGTCGATTAACACATTTTTAAGAAAAAAATTATAAAAAACTTATTCAAATAAAAAAAAGATGATTTTAGGAATGTGTTAAAATTTTAACTTAAAAAATGAGTTATTTGACATAATTTTTGCATTTAGCTCTTAAATTTTCGTAAGTACACATATTTTAAACAATATTGTACGTGAAGGGCTTTCGAAAAATGTCAAAATTTAAAAAATTTAAACATTCAAAATTAATCTTCTCTTACAATTTTCAATATATTTTAATGGAAATTTATTTCTACGCTTTTTTATAGTTTTAAACAAATTCTCGAGCATGCATTAGTAAAAATATGCATCGAGTAAAATGATAAAAATCCTAAGCTCTTCAAAAATTTAATTTTCAAATTTTTTACTATCCCATATGTTTTTAGGCTAAAAATAATATAAGAAAAAATATTACCTTCTTCGATAATTGAAATTTAAAGTGGTAAACATAGGGGGTGGTGCCTCCCCTTAAATGAATTGAATTTCGAAAAAAAATTGACAATAATTAAATCGTTTAAAAAAGTTTATTAAAATTTATGAGAAAAAGGTTTTGATTCCATTTTTTAGGGACCTTAAAGTAGTGCAAATTCTCAAGCACATAGAAAAAGTAGCTTTTAGTATTACCAATCTAAAAAAGTATCCAATTAGAAGTACATACGCCTGCCTTGCCAAAATTCTGTTTACTTGACAAAAGAGAAAAATATTGTGAAATATTTTGAGTTCGAAAAATAATTTTTTAATTCCTAAAAGATCTATCTGCATGGATAATCCGATGGTTTTTGAGATGATAAAGAGACAAATTTCTCATAACCTTGATTTCCCAGCTATTCACCGAGGGCAGTGTGAACACAATCACTATATCGTTTGCAATCTACCTTTCTATCTAAGTCGTGCCAGTGAACTGATTTCTGACTGTATTGTGCAATTAAATTTGTAGCGTAACCTTGGCTAAAAACTCATGACAACGTCACGTTAATTACCTTCCCGATTTAATTCTTTTTCCCCCCTGTCATTTTTCAACATTCGCAAATATACATTTCCACGCGGGAATATATTTTGTTGTTTCTACATTTGGCATCGATTAACAGATATATTCCAAAGAAACTATTTGCAAGCTGGGGATTTATTTTATGCGTTCCTTTATACATCAAATGGTTAATTAAACTCAAGAGCGAATATAAATTTCTTACTGCAATAGTCTGTATATATACATATTGAGATTATAAAGTAAAGTATAATAATAAAATAAAGTAAATAATAAATAAAATAAATAAAAAATCATATAAATATACAAAAAATAAATAACCCCGAAACAATTCTCTTGAAAGTTTCAAATTGATACCAAATTGAATCAATTTTTGATTCGATACATATTTTTGTAATTATTTCTTTGCAAGTTAATATATTCAAGTTAATAGTGCGTATATTGTTTAAATAAATAAATAATAAACATATGTTTATTAACATTTATTTCAGAACATTTATATTTGCACAGAATTAAAAAAAAATTTTCAAGAAAGGGCAGAAAAGTACCTACTTGAGAAAGTTTTCCTCACTTTTAAAATGTATTCACGAAAAAATTGTTGTTACCTTATTTTGTTTATTTATATTTATTAGTTGTATCGTATAGAGAATATTTTTTTCTGATTATCGTGAAACATTCTGGGAAGTCAATAAAGTTACGCCAATAAAAGCAGTGACAACGACATACGTTGGTATGTCACATCGTAAAATTTTTTTTCTTTTTTTCACCAATAAATCCGATAGTTTTCCATTAGAAGATCATTGATCCGACAAAATACCGCAAGTACTTGTTTTACAAAATTTAAAAGTATAAAACATGACGTATACCATGGCAATAACGTTTCAGTCTTTAGTGTACATATATATGAGAAAAACAGGAATAAACTGTTTTGTTACAGAAAAGGAAAAGGCATTATTGTACTTTTTTTAAATTCAGATACACGTTTGTTTAGTAAAAATGCTATCTATCGGAATTTTCATTTTCTCGAAATTTTATTCATCAAATGATACCTTTGCCATTTATCCCGCCCCAATTTTGCAAATATATTGTATATTGTTTTTACGGATATGAAAAAAAGAATTAATTTATTTTTAACACTTTTACAGTAAAAACGAACTTTTTGAATTGGAATTTGTAAAAAATTGTGTCAAATTTATTCAATTTTAAATCATTTTTTTCTTTTACTAAAACTTTAGTAAAAAAATAGTATCTACTATACAGAATAGTAATATTTTCTAAAAAAGAAAATGGTGAACATTATCACTAATATAAATCAGTGACTCAATTTTTGCTACACAATAAAAAATTTGTTTTTAGAAAGTAAAGCTGCAGGAATTTTTACAGGTTATTTTTACTGTTTTCGAAGCAAATTTTACTTTCTCCGAATATGTCAATTTACACTGAGAAAACATTATACTTAATTTAAATAGAAAAATAATTTTAAGAGATTTTGTTTAATTGAAATTAGTTTGTAAATTTAATCTCAATATATAGAAAATATTTACTGCCTTGATTCAAAAGTCTTATTTGTTTGAATAATTATATTTAATTCAAACATATTTTCTGTTACGGTTTAAACAAAAATTATGTTTAGAAATTTTATGTATGATTTAAACTTAAAAGTTGATTATAAATAATTTAAAATCAACCACAACTTATGTTTAAATTAAGTATATTATTTCTTTTAATGAACCAGAAATTATGTTTAAATAAAACTTAAATATGTTTGACTGTATAGCAAAGATATTTTAAGTTTGACTTAAACAAAATATGTTTGAATCAAATAAATCGTTTTCTCAGTGTAAGTTAAAATTATTAAAATTTACTTACAATGTAGCAAAATTTGTTCCGGAAATAGAAAAAATCATCATCCCTTAGAAACATTTTTATAATTAAAAGAATATTATTCTGAAAAAGATTTAATGAACTAATTTTTGGATTCTCAATAAAATGTAACTTTATGTAAACTTTAATTTTTTTAACAATTATTAAATTAAAATTCTTTGTAATTTCAATTTTTTTAAGCCTCTAATTAAAGTATTTTACAAATTTAAATGTTTTCAATTCACTTTTACAATATACTCCAATTAATTTGATAATCCTTATTGAAATTCTCTTTTAAAGATAAGTATCTTTAAAAAATTGAATTAAAATTATTTTTAAGGTAATTTTATGACAGGAATTAAGTGGTCATTATAAAAAATCGATCAAAAAATATTTTGACCCTTTTTTAATTTTTATTTTTCTTAAAAATTTGTAGATTTTGAAAACCATGCGGCGAATTTAATGTATATTCTTGAAAAAAAAATTTTGCTTTTAGGCTAAAATTATTCAAATTCAAAATTATTCAAAAAACAACTGTAATACTTTTTGTTAAACAAAACTTTCAAAACTTATTCTTATTTATTTTTCCTGAAAAATTAAAATTTCAAATAATTTCAATGAAAAACCTCATTGAATATAATTATTTCTAAAATTTGAAACTGTAATTCATCCAAAACTCAATTATTTTTTTAGAATTTTTGAATAAAATTATTGAAAAACTTTATTAATTTTTAAAGAAAAATAATATTATTAATAATTTTTTAAAATAAAAATTTTAAGATTTTTAAACTTTTGCTTCTTTTAAATTTTTGAGGAATTTAATTTAAAAACCTTTTAAAATTTAATTAATTCCTAAAGTACCTGTTACAACAGTTTAAATATTCAATTATTTTTAAAAATTTTAACTGAAATTTTTGTTAAATCAATTCTTATCAGAATTCAACTGTGAAAATTGAATTATTTAAATAGAATAATTTTGTAAATATTAAAAATGATATAATTTCAAAAATATAATTATATTTATAGACAATTTTTAAAGAGGAAAAAATAACATTATTATTTATTATATGATATTATCACTCGGTTATTTTAAATATTTACACCTGACTCGGAATGATCGTTAAATTCAGTGTTTAGTAAAAAATAAAATTCTTTAAAATATAAAATTTCCAATTGTTTCAATTTGTTAAAATTATTATTGTGAATTCAAGTACCTTTTTCTTTAAAAAATTTTAATTACTATTTTTCAAAAATCTAATTTTTTTTTAATTTCAAAATTTTTCATATTTTAATAACTTTTGTAAAATAAATATTTAACTAATTATTGCTCTTTCTTTGCTTAAAATTTCGAAACACTTAAAAATTTCAACTGCAAGTCTTCCAAAAATTCTATTATTTTTTTTAGAATTTTTGAATAAATATTATTCAAAATTTATTTTTTAAGAAAGCAATTATAAAAAAGCATTAAAATTATAATATGTTTTTTTTAATACTTTTGATAAAATTTCCTGATTTTTCCCTGGATTCTGGCAACTCTGCACTAATTGCTTTATAAGATTTAATAAAATTAAGAGGCAATGTTGCAGCAATATTGCCAGCCAATATTGCATTAAGACGGGCATACAATATTGTATGGTAATACTTACAATATTGTTGCAATATTTATTATGTCTTCGTTGGCGCAATATATTAGAGCAATATTTCTGAGCAATTTTAACATAATAATTTTGTGAAATATTGTCTCAATATTTGATTGCAATGTTGCCAGATTTCCATACAATATTACGACAAGGGGGAAAGTAATCAATATTGCAGAAACATTGCAGAGAAATTTTTCAACATTACTATTCAATATTGTCAATATTACATGGTACTGTTGACATAATATTTTCATGACACATGTACTGTTTAATCAAAGTTTTACTACAATGTTTTGCTACATAATTCTACTATATAAATGCTTAGCTAAAATTCACTAAAATTAAAAGAAATTTTTCCTAATATCAATTAATAAACCATTTTTCACTAATTCAGATTTAGAAAATTCACATTTCATGTTTTTCGTTCCTTCCTGATGTCATTCCCATGAATTTATTGGAATCAATTCAACATAATCTTCATCTACAGTGATCAAATATTTCTTTTCTTTTTTTCTTTGTTTGCGAATGGTGCAAAAAAAGTGCCTTTTGTTTATGATCAGTATGTTTGGAATTACCCGTGTGTCGTTATCTCTTGGTAAATTTGTTGAGATGCAGTAAGCGCATTCGCTTCGTCGACACGCAACATGCATTGGTGTTATCCAACTTTTCCATCAGGGGAAAATAATTTCTCGATGGCTTAATGTTGTTCAAAGAACACCTGCAGGGGGGCCATAGATGAGTATTGCAAAGATGGAATTTTGAAGGCAATAGAGTCCATAGGGCAGGGGGTGATGACAATTCACGTTTGATTTACTCCTTCTCTTCTTCTCTCTTTACCCTTTTCTTTCTTTCTCTTCTTCATTTTTTCTTTTTTCTCTATTATCCTTTTTTCTCTATTATTCTTTTTTCCCTTTTTTGCTTTTTTTTCTCTTTCCCATTCTTTTCTCTTTTTTTTCTTTTTTTCTCTTTCCCATTTTCTCTCTTTTGCCTTTTTTCTCCATTTCTCTCCTTCCCCTTTTTCTCTTTTTGTCTATCAGCCTCCTCTATAACTATAGAACCGAAAGATAATAATCGTTGTACATATAACGGTAGACTTGTTCGCTATTCGCTAGCAGTTGTTGTCGTTCGACGAGAATGAAGATTTCTCGCACCAAAAGAAAAGTACGAGTAAGGTCGTCGATAATAAATTCTCTATTTTTCATCCTTAGCAGCTTGTCGCGAACCACGCGTGACCTCTGTTGCTTCTCGCGAAGGTCTTGAACGGCATTCCTTGAGAACACCATTACCGGCAAAGAAAATTTTTGATACGTAAAACAAAAATCGAAAACTGCAACATCTGCAATTTTTGCTATTCATCAGATCCTTTGCCACTTTTTTTTGAGAAATTAAAGAGAAAGAATATTAAATTTAACGCTATTATCATGATTTTTTCTAATAACAATCAGGGTTGACATAAAAAAAATTATATCCCTTTTCTTTTGAAAGGAAAAATGATTAAATTATCGCAGCTTTCTTTCGTCTCATTTAAAAGATCACTTGGGGACAGTCTCGTTTTTTTATCATATCTATCAAAGTGTCAGGTATGCTTTTAAGTTACCATAAAGAGACATGAGCCCAATACATAACCAATCCATTATATTCATCGGTGATGCGGTTAATTTTCAACAAGTCTGTCTCTCATCCTCTCTGAAGTGTGCGCCTTATACGAAATGACGGCATTTCTCTGACAAATGCTTCTGGTGAAATGGCACTTTAATTTGATCCACGCTACTTATCTTTATCAAAAAAGCAAAAAAAACAATATTCCCATTTGTTGTGCGAATTTCACCTTTACGCCGATATTGAGATCGGAGATAAAAATCTCTTTTTTATTAAAAAAAAGAAAATTTTAAAAACAGTCAAGTATTTTCTCTACATTTGCAATTTGTCACCAACTATTAATATATCGTCAAAATAAAATCTAAATCTGAATTAGTAAAAATTGATACTGAAAATACTGAAAGAACTAATAAAAAAGTAGCTATCGAAACATTAAATTTGACGACTCAATTTTTTCATTATAATAATTTCTAAATTAAATTACATTTAAAAATAGAATATTTTGTTTCAATAAATATTAAAGTACCTACTTATTTTAGCACAAGAATTAAAATATTTTAAGAAGAGGGCACATCGATATTTTTAACTAAAAGAATTTAAATAATCTCAAGGTGTCTACTATTTTCATTCAACAAAATTCCCGGTTTTTCCCGGTTATGGCCAAATTTTTTCCCGGTTTTCTTTTCTCATAAAATTTAAATTTAAATTTGATTTAGAACATAAATAAATAATAATTTTAATTGAAGATTTGGAAAATAATTTTTTCAATTTTTGAAAAATAATCTTGTCTTTTTATAATTATAATTGGAAACTTTCGTTTTCATGTTTATTACAATTCTATTGATAATAATTGAATTTCTGCAAAGAATTTTACTATTTACAAAAATAATTGAAATCGTTCTAAAGAATGATATTATTTATGAAAATAATTTAATTCCTGTGAAGAATTTTATTACAATTTAAAAAAAAGCAGTGATAATTAATTATTTACTTAATAAGTAATAAACATTAAATTTTCTTAAGAAATGATAAATATAATTTATTAGAACATTCAGAAATTTGAAATTATAAAAATTTAAGGGAAGTTCAATAATTATAACTATTGAATAATAATAGAATAAAATAATTTGTAGAAGCAAACAATTGATTTAAAACATTAAGAGGGACCTTATATTTTAAAAATAAAATTATAATTACGGTCACTAACTTCCCTTGATTATATTTTGGAAAAATTTAAATTAAAGTTCTTTCAAAGAATTAAATTATTTTTCAAGAAATATGTAAAGAAATTTCAATTATTTCAAAAATTTTCAATTATTTGTTTTAGAAAAATTAAATTATCTTGAAACAATGGAATTGAAAAATTTCAACAATTTTATTTTTCAGAATTAAAAAAAAAAATTTGCAAGAATTCGATTTTAATAAAAAATTTGAAGTGCATATCGTTTTTTTTAAATCAACTAATAAAAATTCTTATTATTAATCTTCGCACTAAGAAACATGAATTCATTAAAATGCAACTATAAAATCCAATTATTAATTATTAAATTAAAATACATTGGAAATTTTATTTGTTAAAAAGTTTCTAAAGACATTCTTTAACAAATTCAATTACATATTTTCAGTCGAATTTCACAATATTTCTATTAACTCCATAAATTTTTAAAGTTTATTTACATAATCTGTTTGAATTAGTGCCTGACTTTTACTATCAAATTAATTTTTTTTTACTAATTCAAATTTAGATATCAGTATAAATATCTATAGAAATTGAAATAAAAAGTAATTTTTTTAAAAACAAATTAAAATAATAAAACTTTTTTCATTTTGGTGAAAAAATTACCGGTTTTCTATAAAAATCCCGGTTAGTAGACATCCTGTAATCAGCAATATTATTGTTAGGGTAATTTTTTTGAAAAGAATTCAATAGTCATAAAATATATTCGGTTAGAAAATAATTTGCCTCTTTTAGAATTTTCATTTTACTTAATTTTTTTTTATACTTTTAGGCTTTTGGGATGAAAATCTTAAAAAATACAACACTATTATTCAATTTTTTAATGTGAAAATTGATTTGTTTCTTTTTTTTTAACTAATTTTAGATCATCATTTTTACATATAAATTTTTTTAAATATTTTAAAAATGTGATAAAATTATGGTCTGGAATTAGTTATAAAAATAAACAAATGAATTTTCAAATTATAAAAATGAACAATAATGGAATTTTTTGCATTTTCAACTTAAAAACCACATTTTTTTACAAAAATGCATAATTAATTAGAAAAATTAGTTTTTTCATTTATCAATTTTTATGTAAATATTTAAGTATTTTTAAGCAAAATAAAAATTCAAAAAAAGTAAAAATATTTTCGAACCAATTATATTTTTTTACCATTGAATTCCTCGTATAAAAAATTACCTTAAAACAATTTTATTAAAATTTTAAGAAATAATTTTATTATTTGAGGAATTGATTTCAAATTGTATTATAAATAATTTATATTCTGCTAAGTTTTATTATTTCTGAAAAAAATAATTGAATCTTGCAACGAATTTTATTAAACTCTTTCAAAATAATTGAATTTCCTCCTTCTTACGAAGAATTTTATAAAAATCTTCTTAAATAATGTATTTTTTCGAAAAGTTTTAAAAAATTGTATTTTAAATAATTGAATTCCAGAAAAAAATTATATTATTTATGAAAACAATTGAATATTTGTAATAAAAAGGTTATAACAATTTTATTTAAATAATTGATTTCTTTAAGGCAATTTTTATTATAATAGAAGATATTGTAAATAATTGAATTTGGAAAAATGTACGAAAATTATTGAATCATTTCAAAGAATTTTATTAAAACTTTTTGAATTGTTTCTAAGAAATTTGCTAAAGTTTTTGAAAATAATTTTTTTATTCCAACTATTAGCGCATTTACAGTAACAATAACTGTAAATATATTTTCTGAATACAAGAGTCTATTGATAAATTTAAATATTCCCAATCAAAATGTCGAAGTCAATATAATATGTCAGGTTAAAATGAGAGAAATCTCTGATTGTGAGAAGAATAAAAATTCTCATTTTCGTTTTTACACTGACTGCTGGAATTTATATTTTTAATTGACAAATTGAGATTGAAAAGCAGTTTGTTAGCTCACGTGTTTTTTTCTCTCAAATACAAGTAACAACATATTCTCCTGTCTGTTATAAAATTGAAGGTCAATATTATTAGAAGTACACCTTTCAAATTGCTTAAGTGCGTGTACCTGTCAAATCCAACTACAATTAATAACTATTAACGTGCTTATCTAGGCCAAACTAATATCATAAAAATGACTGATAAGAATGCGATTATCATATATTTCAGGATTATAAATACTTTTCTGTACTTTCTTCACAATTTTATCCATTATAAAGTTTTCAAATTGTATCGCAACAAAACTTGTGGAATTTAATATCTAATCAAATTATTGACTTAGACAGATTTCAATTAAAAACATATCTTTAATGCAAGGTTCACTCCCAAGACCTTGTCCCCGATATAAGGACATACATTTATATCCGCAAGTATTACTTTCAGATTTGTTCAAAAGATTTATAACGCGACAAAGAATTATATACGTACACTAGTATATAGTTGGTATACTCGATTGAGAGGAATAGCGCAATTATCAGAAAGGATTAATGCGCTTTCTTTATTTCAATGATCTTCCATACAAGACTTATACATATAGAGAGAAAGATTATTGCCCCCCCCCCCCGCCCCTCTCATAGTGGATGTGAATTTACTTCCCCGATAAACTGTTCACTGTGCACACAACTAACTTATTTTAACGCAATGTATCTCAATTAATGAAGGTAAAACAATAATTGAACTCGTGTACGATAATCTATCACTCTTTGAAAGAATTGACTTTCCTTCACGATGGGAAATTTATTGCACTCATCATCAAATGGCGACTCATCGAGAAAATGGAATAATTCATTGAAAGCGTTAGACTCGCTTATATATATGTACTATCCCCGCTAAGATTGACAATACTTGCAAGGATTACATTCATTTCGAACGAGATTCAAGAGAAAGTTGATATTGATGGACATTAGAGAGGCGCTTTGTGAGCATTTCGATTGAGAGATGTATTTATGCAAAATAAAATATCACGATTCGTCAACAGAAAAAAAAACTATGCAACAAATATTTGATAATAAAATTAAGTAAAATTATTTACATTACATGGAGGTCTTGTAACATTATAAATACTTTTGACAAACGCCATTTCGAATTTTTGCGATAAAACCTTTCCACAGCACCTATGAGCGATTCCATGTCAAGTGATCAAGGTGGAGAAAAATTTTTCTCCAATCGTAGCAAAACTTGGGGCTTTTGTAGTACTCATAGATAGTAATTTTTCGTGAAAATATTTTTTTACCTAGTCCAATATTTTCCGAGGGGGAGGGGGTTAAATTTTTGTGTTTTTCAGTACAATGATTATTTCAATAATTTTTTACTCTTAAACAATTAAACATACAAATTTGACAAAGTACATTTTGGAAAGGTTTTATCATGCTCTTTCGATTAGAAATAAGCAATTTAAAAAAAAAATTGTTTGTCCCATAAAATCAAAATTAAAAATAAATTTTAATTTTTGGGGGAGAGAGGTACGATTTTTTTTAACGAAAGCTGAGGTTTTTTCCTAAAAGGACATATAAATGATAGTGAGACTAGAATGTTTAAATATTGAAAAAAAGAATTTTCTCCAAAACGGAGCTAAAAACCGGGTTTTGAGCGCTCCGGCGAGTAGAAAACACTTTTTTTCAATGTTTAAACGTTCTAGTCCCACTTTATCATTTATATGTCCTTTTAGGAAAAAACCTCAGCTTTCGTTTAAAAAAAAAAATCGTATCCATCTCCCTCAAAAATTAAAATTTATTTTTAATTTTGATTTTTTTGGGTCAAAAATTTTTTTTTTTCAAAATGCTTATTTTCAATCGAAAGAGCATAAAAAAACCTTTCCAAAATGTACTTTGTCAAATTTGTATGTTTAATTCTTTAAGAGTAAAAAATTATTGAAATAAACATTACACAAAAAGATCACTTGACGTGGAATCGCTCCTATACAAAATTGATTTTAACTTAAATCAAAATCGAGTATTGGGCCGATTGTCTTTAAACTTCCTTCAGGAGTTATGGGGGGGGAAGAAAAATTAAAAAAACTCATTTTTTCGGAAAGTACTTAATCGATTTGAATTAAATATAAATATGTTAGAAATATAGATAAGACAATTTAAAAAAAATTGTCAAACAAAATTAACTTTGAAATTTCCCAAAAAATTTTTTTGATTAATTTTAATGATTCACCTCCAATTTTTGCTTACTTTAGAGTTTCCTATTTAATACAACCTTTTTCCAGATTTTTGACAAATATAGTTCTTTCAAAATACGATTTTTAAAAGAAAAAACAAAAAACAAAATTAGAAAATTCTCAAAAAAATTATTTTTACTTTGATTTGAAGTTAAACCTCCAATTTTTGTTTTTAAAAATTCCTTACAATTTCCTCTTGAAAAAATATGTTTTTTGCAGATTTTTTAAAAATGTAGTTTTTTCAAAAAAAATACTTTTTGGAAAAAAAACCTAAAAAAACACATTTTTTCGGAAACTACTTAACCGATTTTAAAGAAATTTAATTGTGTTATAAACATAAATAAGACACTTTAAAAAATATTTCAAAGTTATTAAAAATAATTCTAAATTTATTAATTTAAAATTTAAAAAAAAAATTTTCAAGTAGTTTCCAAAAAAATGAGTTTTTAAAGATTTTTTTTTCAAAAAAGTCGTTTTTTGAAAATACAACATTTTTTAAAAATCTGGAAAAACATATTTTAAAGAAGAAACTCTAAGGTATTTTTGAAAAGAAAAATTGGAAGTGTACCATTAAAAAAAATCAAAAAATTTGTTTTTGAAAATATCAAAATTAATTTCTTTGAAATTTTCTTTGGAAAACAATTAACAAAAATTTTTTTTAATTATCTTATCTATACTTATAACATATTTAAATCCCATTTGAATCGGTTAATTCATTATTTACAATACTGTACAGTAGTGTACATTAATGTTAAAAAATCCTGAGTAAGAAAAAAAAAATAAAAATGAATAACTATTTTTTTTCAATATAGTACACCAGTTGAAATTAATGTCCGATTTATACAGGCGATTTTATGAAAAGCTTAATTTAGAAGAAATGAACGGGGAGATATAGCGAGAGCAATTTTTTGCAAACTCAATAAATTTATAATTAAGGAAAAAAGATAAACAATAGTTATTGTTTCTAATAATACAGCAGTTGACATTAATGTTTGAAATAATGAAATTCTCAAAAAAGTCTTATTAACAGCACGTGATTGTTAGGTTCTCAATGGTATTTTTTTCGTTCACTTTTCTCTTAAAATATTAAATAGATTAATCTAGTTTTTTATAAATAACTTTAAAATATAATGAGGAGGGGCACTGTGGTAAATAATTTTTAATAATTAAAGAATTAATTATTACAAATTACTTTAAAAATATCAGTTGTCAAGGTCACTTTTAATTAATTTTTCGTCTTTACCAATTTGAAAGTATTTTATTATAATTAATTTTTGAATAATTAAAACTTTTGTACATCACTGCTTTTCACTATTATATTTTAGACTTTCTTAAAAAATTTCAGCTCAATTTATTAAATTTTTAAAGAGAAAAGTAGTCGAAAAATAACCATTGAATTTCTAACAGTTATGCTTGCTGTTAAAAAGAAATCTAGAGGAATAGAAAATGTCTACTAATTTTTTAAATACTAATAAAAGTTTTAATACTCCGAAACCTTTACTTTTGAGTAAGAAAAAAATTATAAACAATAATTATTATTTCGAATACTGTACAGTAATAGACATTAATTTTTATATTAAGGGAAGTTTTTGAAAAAGTATAATTAATGTGCGAATAAGGGGAAATTTATAAAAAGTCTAATTTAATTTGAATCTAGGGGTTAGAAAACGTTTGCAATTTTTATGAAACTCAGTAAATTTCACTGACTGAGTAAGAAGAAATATATACCTACAATAATTATTGTTTTTAATAAAGTACACCAGTGCAGTGGTTATATTAATGTACGAAAAAGGGGAAATTTATAAAAGATCCTAAAGTTCTGAACGTTCAAATGAACGAAATTTATTTATTTCTTCTGAAAATTAAATTTTTATTGTAATTATTTTGCTTCACTATCAAAAAAATTAATAACTGACTTTTTAAACGTAAAATTTTAGTTCTTAAATTTTCTTAAGATTAGTAATTTACTAAAATTTCTTCAATAAAAAATATTTCGTTCATTTGAACGTTCAAAACTTGGGGATCATAAAAATAACTGTATTTTTTTGCGAACTTAATAAATGGTACAAAGTAAGAAAAAAGTATAAACAATAATTATTTTTTAAAATAAGGTACAACAGTTGACTGTAATAACTGAATAATGGTATTTACATAAAAAGTTTAATGTAAAAGAAATCTAAGAGGGTAGAAAATGTTAGTAATTTTTTTCGAACTTAATAAATGTTTCTATGTAAAAAAAGCAATAAAATTATTTATGTAGTATAGTAGTGGCCATTATTACCCGAAGATTAGAAATTATCGTAAAAATTAATTTTAAAAAATCTAGTGGGATAGAATTCCAAGAACAATCGTTTATAATAATTAAAATTTGTATTGTATTAGAGCAAACTTTCTGATAGAAGGAATATAAATGAATGATGTTTTGAAACAAAAAAAATACGATTAATAATGTTCGTAAACTGTGAACGACACCTAACTTGTTTTTAACGAGATATTTCCGTATTGACGCATTAGCTCGCGTATATATTGAGGCCTGCCCCTGTTCTCCATGTCAGCATTAAATGAACCATCAGGGTCACTATGAATTCTGATTCTATCAGATGCACAAGCATGGACGCAAGTCTGTCCCGGATATAACGAGGGACCACCGCCCAGTATAATGGCAACATTCACCATCGAATAAGATACCAACTTTGATTGTCCGACAGTCAGCGAATTATACAAAAGTCTTAATTCAATTTATTATATTGTATGGTTTTGGCATTTCATTGTACTCTCTTTATTTTAAACATTAATGTCTCATTCATTCAAATTTTAATATATTAATTAATATTTTCATACATTGGGAAAAAAAGGGAGTTTAATATTAGCTCCCCAGGGAAGTCTATAAAAGTCGCAACCATTTGAGAGTTAAAATTCACACAGTAAAAATAACAAGTATATTTACTCTCTAAATCAGAATTAGTAGAATTCTACTAAGAATTAGTAAAATTTTACTAATTTTTAGTAGTTTTCATAAACGACTTTTCACTTTTTTAATTAGTAGAATATTACTAATTTTTAGTAAAATTCTACCAATGTTTTAGTAGAATTCTACTAATTGAAAGTCACTTTTTCACTAAATGAATTAGTGAAACTGTTTTATCGACTATTAATAAAACAGTTCTACTAATTGTTAGTAGAATTCTACTAATCAATTAGTAACGCTCTACTAACAATTAGTAAAATTTTACTAATTATTAGTAGAATTATTACTAAATCATTTAGTGGACGACTTTTCACCATTTCATTAGTAACTTTCTACTAATTCAGATTTAGAGAGTAAATTAACTCTCGTTTGGAGTTGATTTTTAAGTCGCAAAATCCCAACTCATGAGTCCGTCAACTCTCTAAATTTTTTCCAGTGTAATTCAAGTACTAAACATTTAATATTTACAATTAATATCTTATATTAATATAAAAAACTAATGTTTATTTTTTATATTAATTAATACTAGCGCCCAGATTGAATTTCCAAACTGGTTCAAAAATTTTTAATTCAATTTTAAAAGAATTGCTTTTATTAAATTAAAAAAAAATCAACTACAAAAGGTTTTAATTAAAAATTTTACAAAATTTCAATTTTTAATGAATTTAATTATAAATTTAAAAAAAATGTTAATCATTGCAAAATGTTAATAATTCAAATTCTTCTTGAAATTTGTCAAAATGTATTTAATTAATTATTAAAAATAATGACTTTATAGAAAAATTTTAGTTAAAAACATTTTAAAAAATTGAATTTTGGAGAAGTTAGAAATGAATGCAAAAAAGCAATTATTTTTAATCGTAATAAAAATCTTCTTACAACAGTTCCCTTATGTTAAAAATTTAAAGAAAAATTTCAGTAAAAATCACAACTATTTTTATAAATAACAAAATTATTTTCCAAAATTTAATTATTTAAAAAAAAAATTTCCTCATTTCATTTTCAATATCTACTATTTTGATAAATTTCCTAAAATAATTCAATTATTTAAAAAAAATAAAATTGAACTCAAACATTTAATTATTTTGATAATAACAAAATTCTTTTCCAAAATACAATTATTTAAAAAAATTTCCTCATTTCATTTTCAATATCTACTATTTCGATAAATTTCCTATAACAATTCAAATATTTAAAAAAAATAAATAAAATTGAACTCAAACATATAATTATTGTGATAAATAAAATAAACATTTCAGAGGAATTCAATTATGTAATAAAATATTTTTTATAAATATCATCGCAATAATTGAATTAATTTCATAAATAATGCATTTTTTTATGAAGTCAATTATTTTTATAAATTTTAATTGTTAGAAAATAATAATTGAAATGAACTGAAATGATGTCAATAATTTTTAAGAAAGTTACAGTAACAATATTCTTAATATAAAATAAAAAAAAATAAATAATAAATAAATAATTTTGTTTTAGAAAATTAATTATTTCCATAAATTATAAAGCTCATCTCAGAATTTTAATTATTTTTTGTACAAGTTTAACTTCTATATTTAAATAATATAATTTTATACAAATTATATTATTTGTAAACATGTAATAATTTTTAAAAATTTTATTAAAATTCGTCGAAAGAATGCAATTATTTAAAAAAAATTTTGTTTATAAAATTCTTTATGAGAATTGAATTTTAAGAAACATTCAATTCTTGAGTAAATTATTTACTGTTGTATTAAAATAATTGAATAATGTATTTGGAAAAGGTTTCAAATTAAAATATTTGAAAATTTGAGTTTTCCATTTTTTTAACTGACAATTTTAAAGAATTTTTTTTTAAAAAGTTTAATTTAATTTTTTTTTAAATAATTTGAAGTTTTAAGGAAATTTTTTCTGAATATATAGAAATTTTTCCAAATTTTTCTATATTTTCATAAGGAAATTTTTCTAAACGTTTAAGAGAATTTTTTTAACCTTTTAGTATATTTCTCTACATTATTTCATGGAAATGTTTCTAAATTCATAGTAATTTTTTAATTGCAAATTCTCATAGAACTTTTTAAAAAAATATTTTGTAAAAGTTGATTTAGAGAAGAATATTATTTACAAATTTTTAAAAATAATAATTGAATTGAACTGAAATGATGTTAATAATTTTTAAGAAAGTTACACTGAGAAAAAAGAGGGCGCGTTGCAGCACATTTTCGAGTATTGTTGCGCGACTCAGCCCTGAGTTCTGCTACAACACTTGTGGGGCACGTAGCGCTCCCCAGACGAGCGTGTTACACACTTCTTTCAAAAAACTTCAAGTCTGGGGCGCGCTACGCGCCCTAGAAAAGTGTGCAGCGGAACTCAGGGCTGAGTCGCGTAACTTTAATCGAAAATGTGCTGCAACGTGCCCTCTTTTTTCTCAGTGTACAGTAACAATATTCTTAATATAAAATAAAAATTCCTTTATAAGTTGTTTACTTTCAAAAAGTTTGAATTTGAATGTTTTCAAAAATCTTGATTCCTGTGGAAAAGTAATAATTAAATATATATTTAAAAAAGAAATTATTGATGTTTTCGAATAATTTTACGATTAAAGAGATTCGTAAACAAATTATAACAGAACAGTTTTAGAGTTATAACTTATAATTATAACAGTTTTAGAGTAAAATTTTTTTCCTTTTCTTTCTAAAAATTAAAAATTTTTTAATGTCAATTAAAACCTACAATTGATAAATAGAATTTATAAACATTTTTTCCTTTATTTTCAAATAACTTTTAATTGTTAACATTTTTGTAAAAATAATTGCAATTGTAAATAAGAAATAGTAATGATGCAAATTATTTCCTTATGAAAATTGAGAATTTTCTAAAAAAAAATTGTAAGAGACCAGAATATGTAATGTCTTTTTGTCTAAAGAAAAGAATAAATATTTCCTATTTCTTAACCATAATTTTCAAACAATAGGCAATTTTCCAATATTTTAAATAAATTAAAAGGGAAAAATTTGCATATAGCTTAGATCAGTGAAACGAAATTTGTTATAGAAAAACATAAAAAAAAACAAATTTCTTTGGTTTTCACAATTTTTTTAAATTTTCAAATTGCAAATATTATGTAATTATAAATCATAAAAAATACTTGCATATTTTTGATTTGTCAAGCAATATTTTCTAAAGAAAAGAAACTAAAGCATACACAAAAACTAACTTCAAAGTGTTGACAGACAGAATGAAAGAATGAAATACGAAGATTATTATAGTTAATTAATAATTAATAATTGTAATATTAAAAAAATATGTAAAAATGGATTTTGATATCAAACTTTCCAATTGAACAGGAATTTTTGTTATTTTCTTTTTGCAAATTTTATAATTTCTAAAATAAATTATAATATTTTCGCACCCGTGCAAACTCTACTTTTATCGAAAAAATATTTACTCCAGAAATTGTGATGGCAAAGCAAAAACTGCTAAGAATTTTCCTTCCACTTCATGTTTTACTAAAGTAAATAGTAAAATTAACAGTAAAATGTATTATAAATATTCTTTTAAAAAGTATATAACTCTTCTTTAACGATACAAAATTATGATGCAGCAATAAATGAAGAAAATAATTTCGCCTGATTTGTTAATTATCTGGGGATATTTTACTTGAATGTGACTACTTTATTGAGAGGCATGCCGAATGGTCAGTAAAGATGGCATCGTGAACTCTAAACAAGTAACAAGTGACGTGACGTTTCTTTTAAGCTTCACTATATACATATATATATATATATATATATATATATATATACACGTAGAGTGCCAGCACAAGGTATCGGTATGTCACGACGAACCACCTATCGTCTCACCTTAAGGGCTAATTAACTCCAGAGATTCATTATCGACACTAAAGCGGCTCTTCAAGAGTGTCTTAATTTAAGTCAAAATGTCTTTTTTTATTTTATGATGGCCAAGTTGATCATCTTTTCAAAAAATTTTAATTTAATGTTGAAAATGTTAGAAAAAATTAATTTTTTGAATAACGAAAGAAAATATCAAACAATTGGGAGATAATGTCTTGTAATTACTTTTCTATCTGTAAGAGTTAACTAAGAGGTATTAAAAAGCGTTACAGCTTAAATAAACACCAAAAAGAGATTAAATTGATCAATTTTTGAATAAACTATTTTCATGAAAAAACTATGTATCTAAATCAAAACCAAATCATGTTTAAAATACTTTGAAATAATTATCTTTAGATGGATTAAAGCATTTTGCAAATTATTTTAATTTGTTTCGGTTTTAAAATAGTACCACACAATTTTCTCTGTTAATTATTATCTAAAATTTTAATTAAAATTAATTTCTAAATCAATGTTTATCAAAAAAATCAACGAAAATTCCACTATTTAAATATAAAAATAATGAATTTATTGAATAATTCAATGTTTCTTAAAATTAAATTCTTCCGACGAATTTCGATATAATTTTTAAGAATAATTACATTCTTTGAGGAATTTTTATTTAGACTCGTATTTAAAAATCATTGTAATTCTGCAATGATATATATATATATTTTAATAATTGAATTCCTGTGAAAATTTTTATAAAATTTTAATTCACAAAGAGAGAATATAATACATTAAATTTTGTAAACGTATTTTACAAATTGGGGAAAAAGTGCAACAAAGCGAAAGTTATATTAGAATTTAATTAATATTCTTGATATTTGATGCAACTGTACTAAATTCCACATAAGTTTTTTAAGAAAGGGTAGGTCTTAAAATTTTTTTATTATATTTTGTTTTAATTTTTACATTCTCATCAAAAATGAGAAAGTCTTGGATTTGTGCGATTTTGAGCAATGTCTAATTTTGTTAAATCTTTACGTTTCATGACCCCCTGATTCCAAAAAAATGGTTTTTAGAAAAGTGTCCGTCTGTCTGTCTGTCTGTCTGTCTGTCTGTCTGTCTGTAGAAAAATTTGTCGTCACGATAACTCGAATAAATCTTTATGAATCGTCTTGCAATTTGGCACAGATTTTTTTAGTCCACTAAAGTGAAGCCTGAGTTCGTTGGGCCACCCATTTCGTCAAAAAACAACAAAAATACAAAAGTTTGAAATTTTCAAAATTTTGTATTTTTTGCAATTTTCAAAAAAAATTTTTTTATTTTTTTCCTCAAAATATGAACAAAAACAAACAACTTTTCCTTTCGACACTTTTTTGTACAACAAAAAACAAAAAAGTTATTTTCAAAAAAGTGCAAAAAATTGAGATTTATAGTGAGTGAAGCATTAGCCGAAACATGAAGAAATATTAGAAACATATAAAAACCTTCAGTTTTTTCTTTTAGATGCCAAAGTTAGGTAAATATACGAAACTAGGAACAAAAAAAACTCAAAATAGTTAAAAATTTTGCACTTTTTTAATTTTTTCCGGAAAATTTGTTTTTACATTCTCATCAAAAATGAGAAAGTCTTGGATTTGTGCGATTTTGAGCAATGTCTAATTTTGTTAAATCCTTTAAAAAATTTAATATATATTCTCCTTACGTGTAAAATAGTAGATATTGAAAATTGAATTTTTGTAAAAATGTTATAACTTTTGAAAATAATTGAATTCTGGCAATGGTTTGAAACTTTTCTAAACAGACAAAAAATTCCGAATTTTTCTTTTAAATTCTAAAAATTTATTGTTTTCTAACATTAAAAAAAAAACTAAATAAAAGTGTTTTAATATTACAAATAGATCAATTTATATTTTTCCACAAAACTTATGAAAAAAACTTAAAAATTATATTTAAAAATTTTTTATTCATTTTCAAATAAATTTATCTTTAATTTTCATATAACTTTAATTAAGCTAATGTTAATTTAAGGTTATATCGATTCTTTTTTAATAAAAGAACCTATATATTTATTTTATTAAAATAAAAAAACATTCAAAAAAGATGTGAAAACTAATGTTAAAAATCATGACAATACATACTCGACTTAAGGTTGGTACGACTGGCATATTAGTATATTGTCAGAGCTTAACCTTAAATTTATTTAGTGTTGAGAACACGATAATTATGATAAACAAATGTAAAATATAATTATGATACAAAAGAAACATGAAAATTATTAACTTATTAATATGGAATACTGTTAATTTCAAGTGTACAGATCAAATTGGTATTTTTTGAGGTGATGTGTTGTTGGGATATTGGCCACATTTTCATGTGTTTTTATTATTGCTTTGAAAACTAAAATTAAAATAATTATTTATTCATTAAATCTGTGGTAAACTTTCTCTAAACTTTCCTAGTTTTAACTTTTTGACATTGTCTATCTGTACACAAAATCACAGATTTTTCTCTCATTTTCTTCATACTTTTTTTCTAAGATTTATCTAAGCTCCCATAAGATCCCATGTTAAATTGCAAATTTATTTTATTTTTTTAAGAAAAAAATATATGGTAAAAAATTCTGAAAAAAATCATGTTTCTAAAATAGTCTAAAGAACAAACTGTCAAATTTTTATAAGTTTCTCTCATTTCCTTAATTTATAGGTAACAATCTTAATAACAGTTACGTTATATTATTTTTTGGAGCTTTTCTTTTAATTTTGACACGTGTGGTTAGTTAAAGCTAATGAAGCGCTCCTAATGCGGGAAAAAGATGCAACCACTTCTCACCTGAGTTGCAACAGTTTTACCACTAAAGCGCTAGTCTCGCTAAACTAATAAACACCAAACAGAAAAGTCCCAATATTTCCTAATATTACTAAAATTAATTTTTACATTTGTGTTAAACAAGACAGGACAAAGGTACAAAAAAATAAAATAATAAAAGTTATGTAAAAACTCACTGTTTAGTTGTGATTAATTTGATAGGTTATTTTCCCACGTGGTGATGGTGGTGACTCCACTTCATTTCTTCTTGAAAACTCGCTCTAAAGTTTCCTAGCTCTTTTCTTCTCCACATTCTTCCTTTTCTTCAGAATATCGACTGAACACTCGCTGCAAAATAGGATCAAATAAAATTACCGTCATAAAATAGGTTTTACAAATTATTTTTCGACGCCTACTATTTACCTATTTATAATTTTTAAGAAACTTGTAAAATAAAAGTAGTAACCTAGAATAGAACCTAGACCAGAATAAGACAATTTAAAAAATGATCAGGATGCGCTTCATTCGCTATAACAGACCACGTGTTTAACATTAAAGAAAAATCCTCATCTCTTTTTCATATTTTCTTATTGTAGTATTAAATATTAATTAAATTAATTTAAAACTTAAAAATTTAATCAAAAAATTATTTCAAAACCTCTAAATATCCCTGACTCTTTTCTTCTCAAACGTTCTTCATGTTCTTCAGGTTTTAGATTGAACACTCACTGAAAAATAAAATCAAACAAAATCTTTTGGTTAGAAAATCTATTTTAGAATCTTCTTTAAAAGATTATTTATTTTTAAAACCTACTATTCACCTATTTATAATTTTTGAGCGAATAAGGAAAGTAAAAGGTGATTAGCAGGTCACGTGTAACTGCCAGAAGAAGAAAAATGCAAAATTTTTCTTTTATGGTAAACACGTGGTCATAGTTATAACGAACGAAGCACTTATGGTGTGAAAACGCTGCAACTATCTCTCACTTGAGTTGCAACAGTTTCACCACAGAAGCGCTAGTATCGTAAAACAAACACCAAATAAAAAAATGAAAAATTCCCTATATGGAATATTAATCAAATTAATATAAAAATTAAGTGAAACAGGAAAGGACAAAAGTACAAATAATAAAATAATAGAAGATTATATTGTTTACTAATAAACAATTAACTTACTTTTCTTCTGTGATTTTACAGGTTCATATTTTTAAACTTTTTTTATAGTTAAATATATTAAACCATTTTAAATAAGCGCGGTCTTTCCCACCAATGAGTGATTTCAAATGACGCAAACGCAGAATGACCAAAAATCGTAGGGAACGATAGATGACGATGCTATAATAATAACTTTTATTTCTTTTAATCGAATTAAACTTATAAATTCAATTCTAACAAGTTTTTTTACGCCTTTAAAATTTAAATATATTGTTACAAAATATATCTTTTAAATTCATGTGAAAGAAAAAAAGATATTTTTTTGGACAGTATAATAAAAAATTTTCTCACGAAATTATCAGTCTAACAATTACCAGAGTGGCGAAATCTGATAATAGTTAAACGATTCCCTCTAACGGATGAATATATACACTCTTTCGCGAATGTAATTAAAATTACATCTCTCCATCGAGTGATTCAGATAAGTTTTAGGAGGCGCAAACGGCAAATGAGTATCGCGACTTTGCATATTATGCATCATGAACCTTCCATTAAGTTAGTTACGCTTAAATGCAAATTGCCATATGTTTAATCGATCTATTTAAAACTTTGCAACTGTGTGCGGCATAGTGCTTCTTGTCCACCTAAGACTCCTATCATTGCAAATTATCGGAAAAAAATATATTTCAAGACACATTTTTAAACAGTTAATTTCCACGTTGTCCCGTCGCGAATACGTCACACAGTCGTCATTTGCATTATGTAAAATTCAATATGTAAAACTAATTACAAACAAACTTGTGTTTAATGATTAGTCGCACAATAATCACTAATAGACGAGAAGAACTTGCGACGAAAGTTCTCAAAAAAAATTCCAATAATTCTTTGTTCAAAAAGCCGAAAGTTCCAATAATTATTTCTTCTATAAGTACTTTTTTTCAAAAGAAACTTTTTTGTGCCGTATTTTCGTCACTTCTAAGAAATACGAGAAACACTATGGCGGCGGACTAATAAAACAGCTGATCTACTTGAAATTTTAAAATTCGTCTAAATTCCAAATTAAACGGAATTAAATGACGACAATTTTTGAAAACAATTTTTCCCAATGGCAAGAATGTGATTTATGTATAAAAAGTATTATTAAATATAATTTATTTTAAAAAAATTAAATAATGAAATTCAATAATTTAGTAGGAATTTAATTAATTAAATAAATGTAATTAATATTTCTTATTTTATTTTTAATTAATTACTAAATCTTATTATAATTGAAGGGTGCGCCAAAAAAAAGCATTAAGCGCCAACACGACACTTCAACTTTTCGAGCTAATTATCATTAATTAATATCAATTTATTGATACTAAAAAATTGTTTGTAGTTATCATAATTTTTAACTAAATAAGAATTTCTTACTGATTTAACTATATATTGTACAGAAAAAGATTTATAACGTCAAATTTGATGCAAATCTAACCTATGAAAAAATGGCTGTTAATGCTTTCTTTTAGCGCACTCTTCAATTAATATATAATTATTAATACTATTCCGGTTGCAATTTCAATATTCCGATTCCACTTTTAACATTCTGATACCATATTCACATTTCGTCTCCAATATTCCGATTACAAATTCCGATTTTAATTTCCGATTCCGATTGGAAAATTTGATTCTAGTTTTCAATTCCACATTCCGGTTCTAATTTTAATATTCCGATTCTATTTTCAATAGTCCGATTCCACTATCAATATTCCGATATTAAAAATGGAATTGGAATATTGAAAGTGGAGTCGAAAAAAATTATGTTATCGACCCTCTGCATCATTATTTTCTTAAGAAAATTTTTTTTTATAAATAAACAAAAAAAATCTTTAAACAGCAGACAACTTTTGTTAAAATTGTTAAAATCGGATATGACTCTAAAAACAATTATCGTAATAATAATTTTTAATTTTGATTAACAGAATAAATTACTTTAAAAAGACGTCTGCAGGCCCTTTCTGAATTTTTTTTTTTCAATAATTAGCATTTATAAATAAAAAATGTCTGAATTAAGAAATACCAATTTTTATCGTCACGATAACAAAATATTAATATAAAAATTATTGTCCTACACTATAATAATATCCTATTTTATCGGAATAGTTAAGTGTAAACGACGCCTAAAGTTAGGCAACCAGATATACATCCTAGTATGATAGTAAAAAAAAATAAACAATCTGGAAAAAATATCATTTAACCATAATTTTTAGAATATTTTTGCATAATTAGTAAAAATAAATAAAAAAATTTATATATTTGTTGAAATTTATTCAATTAAAATTGAAGAAATATCGTCAATATCTGAACAAAGTTAATTTCAGAGTGAGGAACAACTGCCTCCGTGGCGCAATTGGCTAGCGCGTTCGGCTGTTAACCGAAAGGTTGGTGGTTCGAGCCCACCCGGGGGCGTTTTTTTTTACATCTAATGAATTTAGATTTTAGATAATTTGAATACAAGTGAAAAAGGGTAATCAGCGTAATTGGCACTTAAGGGTAATTTATTCTGTGCAAATACCTATTTATCACTAGTACGATTTATTTATAATATAAAATTCTAACTGTAAAATCGCAAATAAGTGGAAACAAGTACACTAATAATCACTCCTACACTCTAAAAAACAACCAAATTCAAAATATATTTGATCATCAATAATTACGACACTGGTAGTGTCCTCCCTAGAGAAAGTAATGAAGTTTCTGCCAAAATTATAGTCGGCTGGTAAGTAGTTTTCAAATATAAAAAAAATTTTATACTTTCCAAAAAATATGTTTATTTTGATTTTATTTTAATTGTTCAAGTTACCCAAGTAATAAATTGATTAATTAATAATAAAAAGAAGAAAAAAATTATTTCAAATTTCGCGCCGAAAGAACTAAAAACTCGGTTGGCAATACTGAACCAAAGTTTGTTTTCCTTGCATTGGCGCAGCTGTCAGTTCAGCCTTCAAGCCTCGACTGGAAAGATAAGATACATCGCAGATTCTAAATTGTGAATAATTTGGATTGAAAAAATAGAACGAAAGGAAAAAATAGAAGAACTACGCTTCGAAGAAAATATTAAGGAAACAAAATTACAAAAATGACAGAAGAAAAAGCGGAAATTGTAAGTACAGAACAGCAACAAAAAATTCTAACCTCAATCTTTTGTCTCGTTTGTTTCTTTTCTTTCAAATTCACTTTTAATATTTTTCTGTTTCGATTTCTTACATTAGAATTAATTAAACGATCTATTTTGTTAATGAGATCGATGGAAATTTAAAAAAAAGACGTTATTCTTGCAATGTGGAGTTCATATTTACCCTATAGAGAAAGTCACTTTGTTTGCTGTGTTGCAAACCTTGGAGTATTTTAGTAGCAAAATGCGTTTCTAAATGGCGTTATCTCATTATAATAGTGTAAAGTAATTATTTGCTCATTACTGAAATTCTAGAACTTGTCTCGTATACATATTTCCTCGTGTAGTTTTTTGTCTCCTTGAATACAGTTACATAACTATTATTATGTGTTTACATATTATTAATTATACAATCTTCCAGAAATGCTTTGTCAGGCATATATATGTATTTTATTCTAAAAAATAATTTTTTATTTTCTCTTCTTGATTCACGAAATGTTCTTGAAGTTTCGAACGTTCAAATGAACGACAATATGTTTTTTTACCTCTTGTAATTTATATTTCTTTAGAAAAAAATTATTTTTTAGATTAAAACAAACTAATTCTAAACTAAATATTGTTTAATCTTAATTATTTTTTTCTGTAAAGTAATGTTTAAAAAAACTGAAGGTGAAAAAAATTTTCGTTCATTTGAACGTTCGAAACTTTAGCCACATTTCACGAACACAAGTTTTGTACGACCAAAAACAACACATTTGCAAAATAAAACTTAATTTTTGAAAATAGAACAGAAAATTTGAATTTTGCTGTTAATTTACTCTACATTTGAAAATTTTCACAGGACTGGGGAAATGATAAACTACAACGAGCACAGAAAACAATTGATGAATCATCGTACGATCTGGAAGCATGGAGTTTATTAATCAGAGAAGCACAAAATCGACCCATCACCGAAGTTCGACCACTTTTCGAAAAACTCGTCACAGTATTTCCTTCTGCAGGCCGTTATTGGAAAATTTATATTGAACAAGAGGTATTTAAACTATTTTCTTGCAAAATTATTTTAAATCATTTCATTTAAAGAAATTTTTTATTAAAACAAATAGAGCAAAAAATTGTCTTTAAATTACATTTTTTGTGTGTAAAAAACGAACACTAAGTATAAATATTAATTATACTTTCCAAAATATTAAGTACCATTTAAAAAAAGGTTTATTTTTCTAAAACAATTATGAATATTTTAATTTTTTTGATAGTAATTAAATTATTACATATAGGTTTAAAATTCAATTTAATTTTAATTTTTTTTCAAATGAATTTTTTCTTTACAGATGAAAATGAGGAACTTTGAAAAGGTTGAAAAGGTATGTTGACATTTAGTTGCTTTTGTAAAAAAATTTCGTATCCACAGAAAGGTATTTTTTTAGTATTTTAGTTGTTCACTTAAAACGAGCCTTACGCTTAAATATCAATTTATTTTTATAGAAATGAAGACTGACTTTTAGTTTACGTAATAAATTTACACATTAGTTTTTAAATGTGAAAATTACATTAATTCTATTACTAACAATATTTACATTAACAAAAAGCACAGAAAACGTTTTTTTTTAGAAATTGTAAATAATTAAAAAATGAAAAACTGTAAATAAATAAAAACATAGCAGTGTTTATGATTGTAAATAAAGAATACTAAATTTATATATACTTAATGTAATATATAAATAACTATTTATTCTCTTTTTAACTGAACAACATTTGTATATTAAAAAAATAATATTTTTTTTACAAATTTATTAAATAAATAGGGAATTAGTTATTTGTAAAATGGTATTAAAGTGCAACATGATTCTGACACTTTGCAAATTATGTGAGGTGAATAAAAGATTTTACTTTGCCACGAACTACTTATTTTATTAATTAATTGCAATTCTGTTGGTATATTTGGGAGGTTGTTTTCTTCACGCGTTTAATTATTTATTCTAGAGAAAGTCGAAGGGAGGGGGACATTTTTTGTAAATAAATTTTCGAAGAAGACAACTTTCTGAATTTCACAGCCTTTCCTTCCCTAGTTTTTTTTCGTTTACATTTATTGCTATTTTAGCAAAAACAAATAGCAAACACTAATAATAATATTATTGTGTCATTAATTTAGAAAATTATTTATATATAAGTCCAATATTTTTTTTGCTAGACGAATGTTGTGTATTTGTGATAGTTTCGAATTTTTCTTTTCTTCAAATAAAGGGAAATGTTTTTGTCAATAATAGTTTTTAAAATGTAAATATTTTCTGTAGTTTGAAATTTTTCTTTTAAAAAAAAACTTGAGTTTTAAAAACAAAAAAAAATTATAGTAAAAAATAAAAAAGTAGAAAATTAATAGTGAGACTGTTATTTGAGTTTGTGTGTCTGACTGCGCGAATCTAAATGAAAACCTATCCTTTCATCGAGTATTTGAGGAATACTCAAATTATCGAAAAACTTTTAGAAGTAGGATAATGTGACAATTTCCCTAAATTATAATTTATGTTAATTTTTGCTTAAATTAAGTTCGAATTCTACAAAACAAACATTTTTGACACTATTTTAAAAATTATTTTTCTACCTGGAAGTATAAAAATATCTCAAATTTATCAAGATAATATTTCAAACGTAAATCAAAAAAATTATTCTAAAGAAATTAATTATTTTGGAAAAAATTTAATCAAAATTACGTTTATAAATACAGAGCTTCTTCATGAGGAAGCAAAAAAAATATTTTCAAACTATCAAAATTTTTGTCACATTATGTTGCTTCAACATGTCTTAATTTTTCTCTGTCTTGGGATCATTTATTTCTAGATCCCACTTTAGATTATTTAATGAATTAACAATCCCCACTTATGAAAGAAATAAAGAAATATTTTATAATTTTAGTGGGGTTTTTTTACATATACATTATTTTTGTTTCTTTGTTTAAAATATTTTCTCTAATATTAATACATAATTATCCATGTTTTATTCAATAAAACAATTCAATAATTAATACCAATGGTCGATTCTTTTTTACCCATATTTTTCAACCATAACAATAAAAAAAACAATATTTTCTGTAAAATAATGTTAAATAAATGGAATTTCTATTTTTCTGTGGTCTTTTATTAAAATTGCATTTCACTATATAGAAACAAAAAAAAATAAACAAAAACTTGCCTAATTTTTTTTGGTAAGTAAGGTGAATGACTTGTTATATTTTCGAACAAATAATGTTAAAACAATTTTTAACAATTTGTTCGTGTATTGTTTAATCACATTTTACTATAAAAATTTTTGTTTGTCTCTAAACAGCTTTTCCAAAGGTGCCTCATGAAAATTTTAAATATCGAATTGTGGAAATTGTATCTTTCATACGTTAAAGAGACAAAAGCGAGCCTGACAACATACAAGTGAGTAAAAATGTATTCTACTATTGAATGAAAAAAATCTGAGAAATAGAAATTAGCCTTTAAAAGTAAAACAAATATTTAATAAACTATTTTTTCGACTTTTGGAAGATTTTGACAAATATTTTTTTTCATTTAGAGAGAAAATGGCACAGGCGTACGATTTCGCATTGGACAAAATAGGAATGGACATTCATTCCTTTAGCATTTGGAACGATTACGTCATGTTTTTAAAAAGCGTCGAAGCCGTTGGTTCATATGCCGAGAATCAAAAAATCAGTGCAGTGAGAAAGGTAATTTTTTCGTTAGAAGAAAAAGTTGTTAAATAATAAAAAATGAAAGTAACATCTGTAACGACAACGTGTCCAAACTACAGTCAATTAATTTCATTTATTTAATTCAAAACTTATTGCCAAAGCATTTTGAATTTTTAGAAAAAAGTTGTGAATATGAATAATTTTTTAGGTTTACCAACGAGGAGTGGTGAATCCAATGATAAATATGGAACAATTGTGGAAGGATTACATGGCATTTGAACAAAATATAAATCCTATTATTGCCGAAAAAATGGCAATCGAAAGATCAAGGGATTATATGAACGCGAGACGTGTCGCCAAGGAATTGGAAGCAGTAACAAGAGGATTAAATAGAAGTGCTCCGAGTATACCTCCAACAGGACATCCAGATGAAGTGAAACAGGTAAAAAGAAATTCCTACTTAAAATATATGTCAAACAAAAAAAATTGTCAGGGCTCGGATTGTGCGACTTTTTCGACTTTTTTCGACTTTTCTAAGGAAATGTGACTTTTTTCGACTTTTTCGACAATTTTTTTTTTTAGTAAAATGTGACTGAAATTTTTAAAATTTTCAGAAAATTAAAGTTAAAGGAAAAAGTTTTAGTCAAAAAAATGTTCTGTTAAGTTTATTTACAGATTTCTTTCAAATTATTCAAAAAAATATCAATAACTTCTTTTTTAAATAAATATTTAATTATTATTTTTCCATAAGAATTAAAATTCTTCAAAAGATTCAAATTCAAACCTTTTTGAAATTAAACTCCTTATAAAAAATTGTTATAAAACATGAAGAAATCGAACACTCCGAGTCTTCGACTCGAAGCAATCGATGTCTTCGTGTTTTATAATAATTAAAGATGACCGAGTGATAAAATCATTATTTTATATTATAAAATTTTGCAAAAAAAAAGAATTTAAAAATAATTGCATTTCTAGAATAAATTTTTATATTTATAAAGATAATTAAAACGTTGACAATAATTTTATTAAAATTCTTTGCAAATAATTGAATTTTGGAAAAGAATTTTATTATTTATAAAGATAATTGAGATTTTCAACAGATTTTTTAAAAAAATGTTTAAAAGTTATTGAATTTTCAAGAAGAATTTTGATATTTTCAAAAATAGTTGAAATTGTGGGGAGAATTTTAAAAAATTTGAAAATAATTGAATTTCTGCGATGAATTTTCTTATTTTTTAAGATAATTGAATTTTGCAAAGAATTTTATCAGAACTTTTGAAAATAATTAAATTTCCATGATGAATTTTATTATTTATGAAGATAATGATAATTTTGACAAGAAATTAAAAAAAATTTTGAAAATAATGGAATTTCTGCGAAGAATTTTATTACTTTTGAAAATAAATGAATTTCTAGGATGAATTTTATTATTTATAAAGATAATTGAATTTTTGAACAGATTTAAAAAAAATGTTTAAAAGTAATTGAATTTTGAAGAAGAATTTTAATATTTATAAAGATAATAGAATTTTTGAACAGATTTTTTTTTAATTATTTAAAAGTAAATAATTTTAATACTTTTGAAAATAATTAAATTTCCATGATGAATTTTATTATTTATAAAATTTTGACTAGAAATTAAAAAAAAAATTTTGAATGTAATTGAATTTTTGACAAAAAAATTCATTATTTTTGAAAATAAATGAATTTTAGAGAAGAATTTTATTATTTATAAAGATAATTGAAATTATGACAGGCATTTTATTAAATTTTTTTTAAATAATTGAATTTTGGAAAAGAATTTTATTATTTATAAAAATAATTTGAAATTTTGAACAGATTTAAAAAAAATGTTTAAAATACCTAATTGAAATTTTGTCATTCATTTTATTAAATTTTATTAAATATTAATGCAGATTGTTGGATGTTAAAGTATGTGTTGGCGAGAAATACGATTTTTTTACAATTTTGACAATTTCGTGTTTCCTTTTCGGCGTTTTTTTTATAAAATTTCATTCGAATTTTTTCCGACTTTTTCGGGAATATTTAGGTTGAATTGTGGAAGAAATACATTGCTTGGGAACGAAGTAATCCACTGAGAACTGAGGACACATCACTTGTTGCTAGACGCGTGATGTTCGCCATTGAACAATGTTTATTGTGCCTCGGTCATCACCCAGCCGTGTGGCATCAGGCCGCACATTTTCTCGAATTAAGTTCGAAAATCCTCACCGAAAAAGGCGACGTTAATGCCTCGAAACAACTTAGCGACGAGGCAGCAACAATGTTCGAAAGAGCAACAAGTACATTGCTCTCGAAAAATATGTTGCTTTATTTTGCGCACGCAGATTTTGAAGAAGGTCGAGTTAAATACGACAAAGTTCATCAAATCTATCAAAAGTTTCTCGATATCACCGATATCGATCCTACATTGGTAAGCAAACATTTTTTTCTCATGCCAAATAAACTAATTTATTAAACAATAAAAAATTATTGAAAATTGAAATAATTCTTGAAAAATTAATATCAATTAAATTTCCAGGCATACGTTCAGTATATGAAGTTTGCGAGACGCGCCGAAGGAATAAAATCGGCGAGAATAGTTTTTAAAAGAGCGCGAGAGGACCAAAGATGCAAGCATCATGTTTACGTTGCTGCCGCTCTCATGGAATATTATTGTACCAAAGACAAAAACATAGCATTCCGCATTTTTGAATTAGGTTTAAAGAAATTCGGAGACAATCCAGAGTATATTCTTTGCTATATAGATTACTTGTCTCATTTAAATGGTACGAATAAAAAAACAATTCATTTTATTAATAATTAATAAGTTAATATTTTATTTTTAAATTGCAATAATACTAAACTATTTTATTCTCATTTTAATAATCTATTTACCATTTCTCAAATTTCAGAGGACAATAATACAAGAGTATTATTCGAGAGAGTATTATCTTCCGGTAGTTTAGAACCAGAAAAATCAGTGTAAGTCAAAACAATACCTTTTTCCTTTCGAATATTTCAAATTACTATTTTTTAATATCACTGAAAAAATCTTTTATCAAACATGATTGAAAAAACCAAAATTTGAATTTTCTTTTTAATTGTAAAATTGAAATTTTATATTCACAGTGACATTTGGAATCGTTTCCTCGAATTCGAATCGAATATTGGAGATTTGGCCAGTATTGTTAAGGTTGAAAAACGACGAAGCGCCGTTTTAGAGAAGGTGAGATAGAATAGATAAAAAGAATTTTTTTTTCTTTTCTTTAAAGAAAATTCCTAATATTGAACGTATTTTTCTTTCCTTTTTAGATTAAAGAATTTGAAGGTAAAGAAACGGCCCAATTGGTAGATCGCTACAAGTTTTTGGATTTATATCCATGTACATCAATGGAATTGCGATCAATTGGCTACATTGAGGTATCGAGTATAAGTAGAAATTCTTCAGGACCAGCTTTACGGATTCCCGATCCAGAAGAAGCACTCGCTGCATTACCGAGACCCGACATATCGCAAATGATTCCATTTAAACCGAAGCTCAATGCTCTGCCCGGAGAGCATCCGGTACCAGGTAAACAGAAAGTTTCCTCAGAAATTGAAAACGAAATTCTAACTAACAAAGAAAAAGGTTTAAATGTAATATTTAAAATAAGAATAATAATTGCAGGCAACACATGCGGTCCACTTTTACCCTTCTTAAAATTTTGTCCTCTTTTTCCCTTTTTACTGATCAGAAATTAATACAAAATTTTTTTTTATATATTTCAATATGTGAAGAAAGTGACCTAAGAAGCCAAAAAGTATAGATCATGTTTTAAAAGTTTTAGTTGAAAATAAACAAAAAGAATCAACTTTTAATGTATGCCAAATATGTTTTAGTGTTTATTCAGGGTTGACACAGGTCAGGGAAGTCAGCGAAAAGTCAGGGATTTTTAGTAAAAGTACTGGAAAAAATCGAATTTCAAAAATTCATGAAAAAACTCTAAATTTTGATGTTTTTTTTTGTTTGCCTCGTAAACTATAAAAATAACCACGAATTTTAATACAAACCCTTGAATTTTTCTATTTCAGACAATAATTTCTTTTTAAAGAACTATCATAAAATTATGACTTATAAATTATGTAATGAATAATTTTTATAATTTTCATAAATACTATAGATAGATAAAAGAATTTTAATTAAAAATACTAAAAAATTTAATTTTGGAAAAGTTACAAATAATTACAGAAATTCAATCATTTTCAAAAGTAATAACATTTTTCGCAGAAATTCAATTATATTAAAAAATTTAAAAAAATTCTGGTCATTTCAATTATATCTTTAAACATAAAAAAATTCTTCTCCAAAATTCAATTATGTTCAAAATTTTTTTAAAAATTCTCGTCAAAATATCAATTATCATTATAAATAATACAATTCTTCTTCTAAATTCAATTATTTTTAAAAACTTTAATAAAATTCTTGGAAAAATTTCACAGGAATTCAATAATTTACATTTTTAATGAACTTCTTTGTAATAATTCAATTATTTTCATAAATTATTTTCATGAATAATAAAATTCATCGCAGGTTTTTAATTAATTTTGAATTCAATATTTTAATCAAATTTATCGAAAAATGTAATTATTTTTAACAATTTCATTAAAATTTGTCAAAAGAATTCAATTTTAACAAGCATTCAATTATTCAATAAATTATTTATTTTTTAATTTAAATAATTGAATTTTTCGAGAATTTTCTAATAAAAATTGATTAAAAAATGAAATTATTGAATAATCGATTTATTGTTTACGAAAATAATTGAATTATTGCAACGAATTTTATTACAATTTTTTTAAATAATTGAATTTTTTTGAGAAAATTTACTAATTTTAAAAATAATTGAATTCTTGCGAAGGATTTTATTAGGATTTTTGTAAATAATTAAATTTTTGTTTTAATTTTAAACACTGAAAAAAAAGTTCTGGTTAGGGTATATTTAACACGATATTCTAGTTAAAACAACCAGAATTCTGGTTATATTAACTAGAATTCTAGTTAAGCTAACCGTAAATGTTCTGGTTAGGGTATATTTAACACGAAATTCTAGTTAAAACTAGGATTTCTGGTAATTCCAACTAGAACTTTTTTTTTAGTGAAGAAAATAAAAGAAACTTTTAATCAAGAATTAAATTTATATTCTTTGAAAAATTTAGAGCAAGTAAAGTTATTTTTATAGATTTTAAAGAAAATTTGTAAATGAATTTAGTGGCTTGAACTCAAGATTTCGAAATCGCTATTTTCCTAAAAAAATCTCTATTTTTAAGGAACTTTATTTTCATATTTGCATATTATTAAATTCATTATATCTTGGCCCATTTGATTCTAAATGTATTAAGCTTCAAAATGACCCTAATTTGATTATATTATATTAAAATCTAATAATTTAAAAAAACTTTAGAAGCGATATGATAAAAAAATTTAAATTTTATTTGCAAATTGTATGAACTAATAAACTTTTGTAGATTTTAAATATTTTTCTTGAAAATTTTAAGTTCTTAAATGTTATAAATAATTATTTTTTTTAAAGACTACATTTCTTTGGATGAACTTTAATAAATTAATAGATAATAATAAATAATAATAATAATAATAATAATAATAATAGATATTAATTTAATAGAAAACATTATAAAAAAGATATAACGAAAATACTTAAATACATTTATTCTATTTTCTTATTTTTTATGTGATGTAAATATTTAAAAAATTTTCTGAATATTAAAGTTATCTTGTATCAACGAATTCAAAATTTTTTAAAAATTTTAGTATTAATACATTGTTAATATAAATTTCATCACATGTTAATTTTTTGTTTGGTATATTTTTAATTCCCTTTTTCTCCCTTTTTTGAGGGAAAAAATTTCCCTTTTCATCACATGTTAATTTTTTGTTTGGTATATTTTTAATTCCCTTTTTCTCCCTTTTTTGAGGGAAAAAATTTCCCTTTTTCCCTTGTTTTGAAGATAAAAGTTGATGCCTGTAATTGTAAAAAATATCAAAAATGATTTCATTATTGTTATTTGGTAATTTTATTATTACTTTTCTAGTGTTTGCAAAAAAGAATAAAAAATGCCAGCAATCTAGCAAAATTGATTAAAAAATAGTAGAACAACTAATAAAGATTTAAAAATTTCATAGAGGGAGAAATTTTAAATTATGAAAATTTTTCAGGTGGCGTGTTTCCTTTGCCTCCAGCGGCTGCTCAATTGTGCACTATTTTACCACCACCTGGTTGTTTCAGAGGACCATTTGTTACAATTGATTTACTAATGGACGTTTTTGGTAGAATTCAGTTACCTGAGCATGGTTAGTCTTTAATATTATATTAAAAGTCAAAATATAAATATTATAAGAATAATAATTTTATTGTTATAATTATTGTACGATTATAATAATTATTATAAAATTATTTTAGTATAAATCTATATATTATTTTTATTAATTATATTAATTTTTCTATATTATGTTTTATACGAATTATTCTTGTATCTCTATAAGTAAATGAATTATTGTAATACGAATTATAATTCATATTAATTAAATACATTACAATAATTAATAATTGTTATTTCAGCACCGCTCCCAGTGTCAGATAATGGTTGTGACACAAAATTATTCGACCTGGCAAAAAGTGTTCACTGGATAGTTGACGAAGCAAACGACGGAACGGCAATTGGATCAAAGCGAAGAAGAACAAGATTAGGTGGCGATGACAGTGAAGAGGAGGATTTACCACCGCCACCAGTTAATGATATTTATCGTCAAAGGCAACAAAAACGAGTGAAATAAGATAAAAAAAATACTTCTCTTTTTTTACACACGATAAAAACTCAGGGTAATTCGGAATTTGTTTTAAAATGAATCAATTATGCGAATTTAACCTTTTCACCCCCACGCTGACCCGCATCGTTTTCAAATTATGATTTACAAATATTTTATATTTTTTCTGCAATTTATATAATCTGAAACACGATTATTATATATATTTAAAGACAAAAAGGGAGGGAGAGAAAGAGATTGGTTTACCAAACTCGCGTGAAGAATATTAGTCGAAAAGTGAACATGTTCTTTTTTCCTTGTTTCTGAGTACTATGTACTCAAAATGTGTGGATTATTCCACAATTGAGACTGTGTTTATTTTGTATCGTCCATTAATGAATTTTGCAAAATACCTTTAAGTGCATTGTACTCTAAAGTTATATATTGTAAAGGAACGATCAATACTTAGCGAATAACTTAGATTATAATTTTTATTAATGAATAAAATGTATAAGGGTAAACGAACTGATTACAAACTTTTTTCCAAAATCAAAAAATCGGAATTAAAAAAAAATTGCTTTTAATCGACTTGAATTTTGAAAAGTCTTAATTTCAAAAAAATATATTTATAAGAAATATTTTTGATATTAAAATTTTTGATAAAATATTTCAATTTAGAAATAAAAAAATACTTGTTTATTTTTCATTTGCAAAATTGCGGTATTTTTGTTTTTTAAGACATGATTTGAACTTTAATTTAGTTAATTTAACTCTTTGAAGTTTCAATATCGTCTTAAGGTTTAATATGGCAATAACTGGCAAACTTACTCTATGTATGCAATCGCGTTCGATTTAAATCGATTTTGAATAAGTGAACTTCTAACCATTTAGGTTGAATGTAATTGAATGCCTATAACTTGCTAACGAGCAAAACCTCTCAAGTTTGAATCGCAAATTGAGGCGAAACGTTGCAGCTCTGACCAGTGCATTTCATGATAGACCACGAAAGAAGATAAAGTGATTGTTGTTAAATTCAACAAAATTGATAAAACGCTTTTTATCGTCTAACACAGTATTAGTGTTAATTTGCCGTTATTTATTATTATTTTTGACGATTCTAATGAAGGAACTTTCATTTTCTCTTCTTTATGGAAAAAGAATCTTTACAATTAAAACTAATTTTCAAGCCACATGAACCAATCACTAATAGAAACAAATTAACGAAATAAATTAATTTTAATTAAAATTTACACTATAAATTGAAATTAATTTGATTTATAAATAAATTTTAATTTATGAATTAAAATTGTTATTTTAATTCACTTGAAATTTAATTAGTTCTAATTTTAAACAATATTCAGAATACTTTTTCAATTAACGACAATTTGAGTTGGTATTGTACTGGTAAATAGTTCATCATCAAGTGGTTTTCCTCGCGATTTACTCGAGAGTTTGTTGCCGGCTGTAACTATGTTTGATAAGGATAACAATTAAACTTTGATCGCCAATGCAGACTGGAAAGGTTGGTAATTGCCTACTGAACTAAATGGCAAATTAGAAACTGCTTTCGGCATACTTTGCCATTCGTTTGTTTAAAATTTGAGGCACAGAAAAAAAAGAAAAAATACTCTCCATACTTCAAATAGCATTTGGAAAAAGAACTTTTTGTTCCAATCTAATTTTAGAGAAGCAATCTAAATTATTTAACAGTTTATTTCAGAATTTATTTAACAGCTCATTTAATAATTAATTTAGTAATTAATTAAATAATTTATGCATCAATCTGTTTAATAATTATATAAATAACTAATTTTAAAGAAATATTTATTTTATCATTTTCAAAAAAAAAATTTTTTAAATCAGATTGTAAACAAAAATTTAATGTTTGTACTTAAACTTTAAAAAAATGAGTTAATTTTTTTAATAAACTTAAAATTGTTATTTTTATCGTTTTATCACAGACAGAAATTCAAAGAATTTTTCTCTCCTTTTTTTTGTGCAAGAGATGAAACGTCACGGAACATTTCAAACGTTTTTGTTTTACCAACTTCTTATAGAATATATATATATATATAAGGAAAAAAACTTCACAATTATGCTGCTGCGTTAATACGATTCTCCAAGAATTTACGTTTTAAATGAACTTGAGAAAGAATTAAAAAGCTTTTAAATCTCCCAGTAAGATTTTATGGAAGCCTTTTATAAACTTTTAACCATTTTTTTCTACCGACATCCATTTATGCGAAAATATTTATTCCCTTCTGGGCGGAAATTTTCGAAAACATTCTAATTATTTCAAATTTAATCCTAATCGAATAGTTTCAAGAAGGAATAAATTGAATAATTTTCAAAGTCATAACTATTAAAAATTCGATTTTTATTGAATTATTTCAAAAGGGAAAAAATTGAATAACTTCAAGAGAAAAGAAATCGAATAATTTCGACAAAAAATTAAATAGAAAATAAAAGGAAAATTAAATTACTTCGAAAAAAAATTAGAGGACTTGAAGAAAATAAATGAAATAATAAAATTACATATTTGGAAGAGAAAAAAAATTCGAAAAAAGGAAATTTGGATGAAAATTGAGTGTTTTAGTAAAGGAAAAGAAAAAATAACTATAATCCAGAGATTTAGAGGTCTCTATATTGAAACTAATTTCAATCTGCTGGATGTGGTTTCGGGTCGGAAGGCGACAGTGCAATTTATCGGTGGAAGTTCATCGTTTCTGATAATTGAGAAACGAAGTGACCTAAAGCAAGTTCCGCCCACGTACATCCTAGGGAAACTACATTACATGAACATAAATCCAAGAATGGTTGGCGCGTGACTATGTGGCATAGTTGTACCCCATCCGTCTTATGGAAGGTCCTGTACCTCAACGATATTCGAACAGAAACGATCTAACTAAATGAGAAGCAACACACTGACTATATGAACCCCTTTCATCCACTGACCTCATTTCAAACTAGGTTACAGTTGGAAAAATAAAAAATAAACTCCACAAAACAATACAAAAATGTCAAATAAAAAAAATAATAATAATAGTTGTTGTTATTATTATTATTATTATTATTATCATTATTGTCATTATTATTAAAATTACCATAAATAACAAAAACTAGATATTCTTTAAAATAAAAATAAATTACAAAAAAATACACTCTCTAAATCTGAATTAGTAAAATTCTACTAACAAATAGTAAAATTTCACTAAGTTTTAGTAGTTTTCATGAACGACTCTTCTCCTTTTTAATTATAGTAGATTACTTGTATTTATTTTTAGTAGATTATTATTATTATTATCAGTAAAATTTTACTAATGATTTAGCAGAATTTTACGGATTGAAAGTTACTTATTTTACTAAATGGATTATTAAAACTGTTTTATCGACTCTATTAATAAAATAGTTCTACTAAGCAATTAGTAAAGCTCTACCAACAATTAGTAAAATTTCACTATTTATTATAGGACAATTATTACTAAATCATTTGGCAGATATGACTTTTCGTCGTTTCATTAGTAAGATTTCTACTAATTGAGATTTAGAGAGCAAATAGAAAACTTCACAGATAAATCAAATAAAATTAAAATAATTAATATAAATTAATACAAATTGTTAATTCTACGAACAAAGTATTAAAAGACAAATAAAATAATAATTAAATTATAAAATAAATTGCAATTAAATGTTAAACCAGCAAATTTTACGCACGGAACATGTTATTTAATTTATTATAATACAAATTATGAAATTTTGTATTTTCAAATTTTAATTTTTGGATAAATTCATTATAAAAATATGAAAAATTCATTTATTAAGTATATACTTAATTATTTTTGTTTATATTTTCAAAAATTTTTAAATAACTCTTCACAAGAAATTAATATAATTAATAATCCATTGAAACAATTGTATTATTTAGTAAAGTCTTTGCAAACATTCAATTCTCTTAAAAATGATTCTACACTCACAAAAATGATCTATTAACCATAAAACTAATTTCCTTTTAAATCATGGCCATTAACTGTTAGCAGAAATAGTTTTATTGTGAAAGGCATTTTTTAAATACAAAAAGGTTAGAAGTTTATTGGAAAAAAGAAAATCGTTTAAATATTTTTTTTATTTTTAAATGATATCTTTTTATAACAAAAGGATAATTTCAAGATATTTGAACATGTCAAAATAAAAAAAAATTTAATTACTCGTCAAATAATGGAAAGGTAATCTGCACAATTTTTACAATAATAATAATAAAACTAAATTTTTTTAATAAAATAAACAATGTATAAAATTTAAATAAAAAACCTTTGCCAAGTTATATATTTTTGTTATAATTTTGGTGTTCTTTTCATTCGTTTTTGTAAATCTCGTTGTGTTCATTTCATGAACACTTTGCTTCCTCATAGAGATGTTAATAACAATAAAGTATAAATTTTCAACAATTATTCTCAATTGCTGTAATATTTTTTTCTCTTTATTTGATTAAAAATTCAGCTTTGATACATAAGCGATTTTTATTTTTATGGTATATTATGACTTAAATTATTTTCTTTTTTCATAATTTAGAAATTATTTGAAAAATGAAATTTTTCAACTTTTCAAAGTTACTGCCACGTTAAAAAAATTTCTTTTTTAAAATTTCCATCACAATTTCTGTTTTTTAAAATATGAATAACTTCTTTATTTTTAATCGAATTAGCTTCAAAAATAGGTCAATCGAAGCGTTTTTTAATGCTGTACAAGATAATAATAATAATAGTTTTAAAGTTTTTTCTACATTTTTCAACAAAATTTTCAAAAAAGTCTTATTTTCCAAAATTTTTGATTTTTAAAAGTTTAATATCTCTGGTAAATATGGACGAAAAATGTTCATTGAGGGCTCAACAGATGCGTCCAAAAAAACTACAAAATTAGAGAAAAACATTCATAGGTGTCCTAACATTTTTTTAAAGTTATGGGCAAAAAACTTTTTTATAAAAAATTAAAAATCAAAAAAATATATAGGTAGTTAAAATTAAAATAAATTTTTAAAGGATTTCTTTTTACTTAAATAGACTGTTTTGTGAGTATAAAATGATTTAATCTCAAATATTCAATAATTTATAAGATTGCTTATAAAATTTATTTTAAAAATTTAATTATTTTACAAATTTTTATGAAAATTCTTGTAAAATATTTAATTATTTTCTTTAAAAATAAAAATAGGACAAGTGCGAGTTGTACTCGCGCTGCAATGGCGGGTTCCGTACACAAATATTAAAACAATTCTTTCAACATTTATCAATAACTGGTACAATTAAAAAAACTATTTAAAAAATGTATAAAAATCATTAGGTAAAAAAGATAACTAAAAAAATTAAAGTATTGTATATCTAATATTGTGAACAATAATAAGTAGGAACAAAATTTTCAAAATTAGTTTCTGTTTTTTTAGTTCTACCAATTATCGATAAATGTTGCAAGTATTGTTTTAATATTTATGTACGGAACCCGCCATTGCAGTGCGAGTACAACTCGCACTTGTTCAATTTTTTTTATTTTTATTTACAAAATTGAAGGGAGAAAATAATCTCTTATTTATTCTCTTAAAATTTCACTCTTCTTTAAAATATTTAATGCCACTTGTTTTAACTAAAAAAAATGAAAAAAATTTTTTGTTTGAAAAAAAAATAAAAAAATTTTTTGTTTAAAAAAAATAAAAAATTTTTTTTTTAAATTTGTTTTCAAAAACTTTCTTAAATAAAGTTTTTGTCGTCAGACTGTACACTAGTATACCAATTTTCAGCTCATTAGGTCAAAAAATTTAAAAATTAATTTTTTAAAAAAATTTTTTAGTTTTTCCTTGACAACGCTATGGTCCTTATTACACAGCAAGTTCTCTATATTTTTCCTGTAATAATATTCGCGTTAAAATTCACAAGTATGCCAAATTTTAGCCCTCCATGTTGAATAAAATTTTTCGAAAAAATTAATTTATTTTCCATACTTCTAATAAGTTCTTAGAAACGATTGTTTTTAAAAATAGTAAAACTGTTCGCAAGAATTAAATTATTTCTATAAATAATAAAATTTTTCACAGGAATTCAATTATATTCAAAACAATTTTAATAAACTTTAACAATAAAGTATTTAATTACAATTTTGAACATAAGCGATTATTTTAAAAACTTGAAAGAAATTCTTCATAAAATTCAATTACAGTGGAACCTCGATTATCCGAACCTCTGTTATCCGAAATCTCTATTATCCGAACCGAAAATCATTTTATCCGAATTTCTATTATCCGAACTTTTTTTTGGCTATCCGAATTTTAAAATTTATTTTCTCTATTTATTTTATTATTTATCTTTAGGTTTATGCCAAAAAAGTCTTAAAAAATCATATATTCTATGTTTTATTAATATATTATTCTAAATTAATATATATTTACATTTATATACTTATATATCTTTAAAAAATTTATTAAATTAAATACATATAGTTCAACTGTCCAATTTTTTTACATTAATTATGAAAAACATTAAAACCTCTATTATCCGAATTTTCGATTATCCGAATCAGGCCTTGCCTAGGTTAGTTCGGATAATCGAGGTTCCACTGTACTTTCAAAATTTTTAATCAAAATTTAAAAAAAAAATAGATTATTTAAAAAAAATTCAAAGAAATTCTTCAAAAGAATTTAATCAGGATTTTGAAAAATTTTAATAAAATTCTGCGCAAGAATTCAAATATTTTCATTAATAATAAAATTCTTCAAAGGAATGCAATTATTTTTAATTTAATTGTAGTAAATAATTTCTCAAAAGAATAGAATTATTTTTTAAATTATTAATTAAATTCAATTATTTTCAAAAATTCTGATATTAATTGGAAGATTATTCTCTAGAATTTTAATGATTTTTATATGACATTTTGTTAAAAAAAAACAATTTTTAAAAAAGTTGGGAAACAAAAAGCAAACAACAACTAACATCAAACTGCGAACAAATTACCGGAACATGTACATTATTATTATTAATAATAATAATTAATAATTACAAAAAATAAACTCTGAAAACAAATTATCAAGCATGACAACTGAAATTAAAATAATTATTTATAAATACTAAATGCACTTGATAATTGAGAACTGTAAGTTAGAAGAAAAAATTTCAGAAAATGAATTATGTATAAACAAATATATAAAGTTAAAAAATATAAACAAATTACAAAAAAATAACTGGCAAGTAAATGAACTCTTAAAAAATATTAAAAATAAAGTATAGTAATAATAAATATAATAATAATAATAATAATAATTATTATTATTATTATAAATAATACGAGTAAAAGTAATAAACTATTGAGGAAAAAAATTAATATTAGACAGAAATCCACCATTAGACCAATAATGGATTAATGATATTGGGGTTTTGGAAATGATTTAAATATAAATCTATTGAATCACGTAAAGTGCAGGTGTGAATAAATAACGTTTAACCACTCCACTGCACGCAACTGAAACGAAAATGCTTTTAGCTACCGGCGGACTGTTCTCACAATATTCAATAATTGCGTCACAGTAAAATCAAAATCTGCCTTTGAAGTATCAATTCCGTTGTATATCCCTATGATATGAATTTATTAAAACTCCAACTAAACTCTGAATTCAATTAAATATATTGCAAACGCATATATATGTATTATTATTTAAGAGCTTGCCTAACAAAAAATCCCATAAAAACAAAGTGAAATTTCTTCTTTTTGACAATTTCAATTTAGTTGAAACACAATTGAAATCGGATAATCGAAAACAAAAATATGTATTTTCTAAAGAAAAAAAATTTCTGTTTACAAAATTTTTAATTACTTTGTTACGTAGGTGTAGATGTAACAATTTCGAAAAATTGTATTTATTTTTTTTTAAATGTTTGATAATTAACATTACAGAAAAATTTTATTAAAAATTGTTATTTTGTTAAAAATTATTAATAAATTAATAGTCATTTTTCATTTCCTTTGAAATATATAAAAAAAATTATTTACAAAGTAAATAATTATGTAATCATATTTACATAGGTACTTAATTATTTACAACGTAAAAAAAATCTCTGTCATCTTCGAGAGTATAATAGCCAAATGTTTGATTTTCAAAGAATATGTTTCAATAAAATTTTTCTCGGTATTTTTCATAATTACTATTTTACGTTTTTGAAACAAAAAGTTGAACAAAAAATTGTTTCAACAATTCGAGAAAAGTGATAATAATACCTTACAATGTCGTCAATGCAAATGATTTCAGGTTTTTGTAATTTTAGTTTAACTATCACTTATCATAATCTGTTTTTTAAAAATGCAATTCGATAAACTTCAAATTGGAATCGTTTAACCTTGGTTTTAATTACTAGGAAAAATAAATTAGTAACTATTATTTCAACCCGTTTTGATAGTAATTTTTATTTTTTTATGATAAAAAAAGAAGAAAATAAATTTACGGTCTACAGTCTATATAACTAAAATAACTAACAATAAATCGTCAACGGTCAACTAGATAATAAAAGAAACCGTAAAATACACAAGAAGCCATTTTATAAAGTGACTTCGAGCTAGAATTATATTTTTAAAGTGTGCTCTTAATAAAAAAAAAGAAACATAAAACTTCAAGTGCAAGTAGAAAAAAACTTTTCTGCCATCAAAAAATATAAAACCAGAAATATTATTCTTTAAAAGATCAACCAATACGATTTAAAATTTAAATTAAAAAATGTTGTTCAATTTATACCTTTAAATTTTTATGTATATAAAAATAAAATTGAGTAAAAAAATGTAAGAAGTAAATAAATCGAAAAAATTAAAATAATATTAAAACATCTATCTAAAGATAAAAACGCATTCAAATAGGCATCCAAATACTGCAATATCGAAAAATCTAACTAATCAAAATAAAAAAATATCCTAACAACGAAATATTGAACTAATCGAAATATTCCAACTTTGAGATATTTAAAAGTCGCAAAATAGAAATAAAAAATTTCAAAAATGGTTGAAATTAAAAAATTTGCCCTCCTCCTGAATCTATTGAGTATTGGACAATTTTTATTAGAAATCAAAGCAGACGAAGAAACTGAAAATGAAACTGAAGCGACAGTGAAATCACGCCAACGTAGAGATGCAACTTTAGGAACGGTTGGCTCACTTTTGGGACCACTTCTGGGTCTGTCGACTGAGGCGGATAATAAAGCACTACTTCAAAGAATAATGGCAATCCTTGAAGATCAAAAAACTGTTACTGGCATGGTGGACAAGCAAAGTTCAAAGTCGCAAGCTGATTTTCAAAGGGTTGATGTCCGTATTGATAGACAAGGTGATCAGATGCAGGAAATTCGTGCAAAAATGGGCGAAATATCAAGTAGCTTGAAGAATATACTTCTCTTTCAAAAGGCTTTTGCAAAGATTCAAAATCTCGACGATAATGTTTTGAAATTAGACGAAAGACTCAATGACTACTCGAAAACTCTTGATTCAATTATTAAAGCTCTCAAGCGTAATAAATCTGATGGTGTTACAGAAAATCCTGATACTACCGATAACCCTGATACTACCGATAAACCTAATACTACCAATAAACCTAATACTACCGATAAACCTAATACTACCGATAAACCAAAAAGTTCTTAAAATTAAATGTAAAATATTCCTGTTTTCTTTGTAATAATGAAAATAATAAAATAAGAAATTAAAAAATTAATGTTTAATAATAATTGAAATTTGTAGTCGCATTTCATTTTCCCTTTTTTTAAAGAGAAGAAAAAATATTTTTGATTGAACATATGCAGAAGGAAAAAAAATATTGTATTCTCTATGAAAATATTTTTTTACAACTTCATTTCATTATTTCATAAATTAAAAACTAGCAAAACTACTCTTTTAAAATTTTCTTTTCCATTGTTACTTTCACAATTTTATGAAAATTCTTAATTTCTTAAAAAATATAATTTTTCTTATGGTTTTTCATTAAATGTAATTATTTGAACAACTCGTATAGTAAATGCCAAAATATTTCTAATAGCAACTTGAATTAAAATTCAAAATTTATTTGAATACAAGTTGCAAAAATTTTCAATTGTTTCAATTTTTAAAAAATATTTTCGGAAATAGATGTATTTAAAAAAAATTTTAGTTTAATTTTTTCAAAAAACAATTTTTCGAAATTTCTGAAATAAATTTATCAAAACTTTAATATTTTTTGTTAAGGGCATTTGAAACATTATGACGTCACAATATAACCAAAGCATGTGTTCTAAATTCGTGACGTCATGATGGTTCAAATTCCCTTAAACAAAAATTTAAAAACTTATTCATATTTATTTTTCCCAAGGAATTAAAATTTCAAATAATTTCAATGAAAAACCTTATCAAATATTATTTTTTCTAAAATTTGCAACTGTAATTCATCCAAAATTCTTTTTTTTAGAATTTTTTAATCAAATTATTGAAAAACTTTAAAAATTTAAAAAAAATGTAATATTTTTCAACTTTTGCTTCCCTTAAATTTTCAAGGAATTTAATTTAAAAACATTTTTAAAATTTAATTAATTCCTGAAATCCCTGTCATATTCAATTATATTTTAAAATTTAAACTGAAATTTTTGTTAAATCATTGGCCTATGAGTATTCAACTACGAGAATTGAATTATATAAATAGAATAATTTTTGTAAATTCATAAAATTATTTAATTTCAAAAATATAATTATATTTAAAGACAATTTTTAAAGAGGAAAAAAAATTCTTTAAAATATAAAATTTTACAAAATTTCCAATTGTTTCAATTTGTTAAAATTATTATTGAGAATTCAAGTACGGTTATCATTAAAAAATTTTAATCAGTATTTTTCGAAAACCTAATTATTTAAAATTTTCTAAATTAAATTTTTAATCATTTGTATTTATTTGCTTAAAATTTCGAAATACTTAAAAATTTTAACTGCAAGTCTTCCAAATTTCAATTAATTTTCTAGAATTTTTGAATAATATTGTTCAAAATTTAATTTTTAAGGAAGCTAACAAATTAAAACACTTTACATTTAACACTTTTTTTTACACAAAGTCTACAAATTAACTTTCCATCTTTTGACATATCAATTTAAACTATAAAACAAAACATTGTAATAAAACAATGCTAACTTCAGGTGAGGACAGATTATGTCGATTATTATAATATAATTTATATTATTTGCAATAAATAACTAAAAAAAATTTCCTATTTTTGTCTCTATTCCTTAATATTTATTAAAAGAAACTAATTCAATTACGTTATTTTTATTATTGCTGTATTTATCACTATTAAATATTTGTTAAACAAATAAAGTTTTCAAATTCCAACACAACTTTAAAATATTGTTAAAAAAGTAACTTTTTCAAAATTCAAGTTCAACTTTTTTCTAAAATTGAAGCAATAAATATAACGATAGCGAAAGGCAATTAAAATTTAACATTGCACGAATTACTTTATGAAATTATTTTTAAAAGAGTAGAATTTTTAAAAAGTAATATAATAAAAAGTAATTATAATTATAACTTATAAGTAATAATAAAATTGTTTCAATTTTTTTCTCCTTCTAATATAATTGCTTCAATTAAAAATTATCTCGATATTTCATTTCAATGTATGCCGGGTCTGACTAAAACGGTATCGTTCTACTGAAGCATTTAAACTACTTAAATGTGAGAAGAAATTAATAAATACTATTTTAATTTTTCTTCTCTTAACATTTCTTTCTCGTTAATTAATTTTTCTCTCTCTTCATTTATATAACTATTCAGATATTTTATTTATTTAACAAAGTACATGTGCAAGTATATTTTACTAAGTTGGAATTTATTATGAGATTTTATTTTTTATGAGATAAATATTTTATGATTTATATTATTATTTATTTACTATATATTTTGTTATTTCATTAATTACTTTTTAGTTATTTATTTTAGTGCTGCTTTTTTTTATTATTTATTATGTTTCTTTTTATAATTTTTATTACTCAATGAACGGATTTCGTAATTACTGGACTGAATTGCGGTAAATTAAATTTTTTTAAAAATGTAATTAAAGTCCAATTAAAATTAAAATTTTAACTCTACTTTAGTTCACATATAAAAAAATGCATTTAATTAAATTCAAGAGAGAAAATATCATGTATCTATTTTTTATCTATTTTCACAAGCATTTACATATATTAAACTTTTCAATATTTATTTTCAAAAAGTGTAATTAACAAACACACTTTAAAGAAACACAAAAAACTGTTTAAAAAACAAACATACGAAAAATTCATCAAACCAAATAAGCGAAGTGAATTACTTTTACATTTGAAAGAAATAAATAACTTTTTTTTCAACCGTTTTAATTTTTTTTAAGTAGAATGAATTTTTAAATTTTACATTCTTTGATATTTCATACAGAAATAAATATCATCGAAAGAGAAATTATATTTTCAAAATTAATAGCTTTCTTTTTTTTTATTTTTAGAAACTCTTTTTTAATAAACTTTTTTTGCTGTTGCACTATGACAACTTTAAAAAGTAATTAGCTGCACCAGAGAGACGTCAAAAAGAGAAAAGCCTGATAAAAAAAAATTGAAGTCCCATTTGTGTAAGTAATTTAGTTTTTTTGAATTCGCGGAAACCATTAATTTCGCGGTCGCGAGGGATGCAACTTTGGAAAGGTCTTTGAAACTTTAGTTTCTATCTCGGAGGAAGACAAATGACATAGGGACGAGGAGAGAGCGACAGAGAAGGGGAGAGAGAGATGGCCCTAGTTAGTTGTTCATAGATCGTAAACGAATAATTCTAGCGAACTAAGGAGGAAACTAACTTTTCAAATAATATACTATTCATATAATCTCAATAAAAAAGAAATTAATAATAATAAAAATAATTATTATAATAACAAAAATAATAATAATAATATAATAATAATAATAATAATAATAATAACATGTTTAAATTATGACAATATGTTATATTTATAATAATAATTATTATATTCACAATTTTTGTTAGAAAAATAAACTAATTATGAAAAAAATTGTTTTCATATTTTACCACTAAAGAAATAAATCGAAACTCGTTTAAAAAACTAAAACTTTTTTGAATCGGAATAGTTGAATTTTCCTTTTTGTTTTTTTGGAAAATGCATGTAATCTAGTAAATGGATCACAAAACAAATAATTATTCCAAGGACCAAGACGTACAGATTTATCATTTATCGATAAATATTTATGACCATGGGAATAAATTCACAATCGGAAGAAAATAATCACTATGCATCCTAATTGTAGTTTTTTGTAAGTGGAAACAGTTAAACTGAATGATAATAATTAATATTAACAGTAGCGAGTATCAGCGCAATTACAATTAGGTAGCGTGTGTTCACAATTAACATCGTAGTGTTCAGCTACACACATTATTGTTTAAATCGATTACCATGTACATGTATCTTATAAATTTAAGGATACCAGACAATTATTTCGTTTAAACATAAAGAGGAACACGATTTTCATAATAATAATTATTAACGAATAGATGGTTCATTTAAAAAAAATTGAGAAAAAGGGGAATTGTTGAAAAAGTAAATCAATCAATAAAGTAAAAGGACAAATTTATTTGAAACAGATAAATAATTAAATTTTCTAATATGGGTTTAATAAATTTTGTTTATTCCATTTTGCTTTATTTGACATTTGAATTTCGCGCCCTTGTAGTTCAGTGACGCGTCCGACAGGTGGCGAGAAAAACAACTCGAATCTTAATTGAAACAAGACTTTCTCATTTTTAATGAGAATATAAAAATTTGGATGAATAATGTAATGCTTTTAATTGCTACTTTAAAAAATTAATTACTACTATTTAAATTAAATTATGCAATACGAATTATTAAAGAGCCAAACCAATGATTATTTAAATTAAACAAATTAGACTAAAAATTATCTCGCAATATCAAATGAAAATTGCACGAATCACATACTGAATTTCGAACTGAACTAAATTAAAACTCTCCCTTTTAATTACTTAATTTTTAATCAAAATTTACCACTATTAATTACTTTATAATTAACTTATTTGTCATTAATTAATTTTTCTTTGAAAATAAATTACATTTGCTTTAAATAATACATATTGTATACATATATATTTGTATATATACATATATATAGTTGAAAAACGATTTAATTGCAATAGTATATAATGAATTTCCGCAGTGAGCGTATTGTTTCATTCTTTTTTGATTTCCCAATGTCGGGCGCGGCTTTTGTTTTATTACGTCTAAAAGTGAATTGATTCCCCCAAAAAGAAAATAAAAAAGTACCTTTATTGGTTCACGTTTCGCTACAAGAGGCTCATCGATGGGGTTGAAGGCGAGAAACTCGACCATTAGTCGTCGAAACTCTTTAGTCTTGATCTCAGTTAAGTGCAAAGTTAAGTTAGAAAATCGTTGAAAAACACGATATTTTTCTTTCTATTTATAGAGAGGTATCAAAAAACCAATGATTGAACTTTTATGAATCTTTCGCATTAGAAAAAAAAGAAAAGAAAAAAGCCAGAGGTATTACTTTTAAAATTTGTGAAAAATGAAACATTCGAAAATTGAATTAAAGTAAATAATTATTATAATTACTAATATTTATTATTTTAGTGTATTAACTGTTGAATATTTATCCAGCCATTTATAGAGGTCTATAATCAGCAAAGATGAGCGACCTAATAAACCAAAAAAGAGACAAAAAATTGATGTAAAATACAGCCTGCAAGACTAAAAAAAACTTCATATTGTCTATATATTAATACAATAATATTATAAGCATGAATGAATTATATCATTCGAAAGAAAAAAAAACAAAATTGCCCAATCACCCGTCCACTTCCCATACTCAAGCTTGGATGCAGCACAGTGGAGCATAATCATGTTCTTAAATGTTCAGCCAAATCTTTTCCACGCTGGTCTTGATTAATTCTATCATATTTTATAGAAAAGTTTCATAGTTACTTATGAGGCTAGGAAAACTTATAACGTTACATACGATAATTTGCTAAATACTTAAAATTAAACTTTTAACGAAAATAGTTCTTAGACTAAAAATCAGATGCACTAGATTACCAAATTATACTTGAAGCTTAAAACATAGAATATATCTCTTTCGATACGCCTCTTGCCTCTCATGTCATGAATATATTTGAATTTTCTTATGCTAGATTTAAACACGACTTTAGTTTGTGTATATGTCGATTATTCTTGGTGAGTATTTGTATTTAAATAATTATGTCTTTAACCAGAAAGAATTTGCCTATTTCGTATATGATCTCAAAGTTAGGGGGAAAAATCATTAAGTCCAGATTTTCCAAAAAATGTGTGAGTTTCCCAGTTTTCCCCTCAAGAACTGTCGAAAGTTTTCCCTATCATCATTAAAGATTACACAGTCTTGGAGCTGATTGCAAAACCGCATTTGCAGTGAGAGGGAAGGTTCCAATCCATCCTTCTGAAATAAGTTCCCGTGCAAATATGTCCGGTTCTCATTCGGGTGATGAGGTTAATATAATTTCTAGGGGCATCATAGCCGGTAAACCATGGTCGAGGTGTATCCGCTCTCATATATTCAAAGTATTTCTGCTTAGTTCTCTCAATATCAAAGTAAGGCCATCGTTGTTTCAATTCTGCTGAGAAGTCTTTTTAAAATAGATTGAGTAAATCTTCTTGGAGAGGGTAGATATTGATCCCTATATTAATTGAGGAGGCTATTCTAGCCAATTTGTCCGCCTGCGAGTTTCCGACTATGCCAGAGTGAGCTGGAATCCATAGAAATTTAATCCTTTTCCCCTTCTGAGTTAGGGAAAACATTAGTTTTGCTATCTCATGTATGATCGGATCTAAAATAAAATTCTTCATCCTTTCTTTGATTCTAAGAAGTGCAGCCATCGAGTCAGTACATATGACCACCTTATCCAGATTGATTTCTGCAGTATATTTGAGAGATTGAAAAATTGCATATAATTCTGCAGCAAGAGCAGAAGAGCAATTGTGAAGTCTGGTGCCCTGTTTTAAATTTAAGGGGGGTATGAAGAAGTTGGATCCCGCTTTCGAATCTCTTTCCGAGTAAGAACCATCTGTATATATGGGAGTTTCTTCATTATATCAGCGGTCAAGAAGTTCTCTAAATTCCAGTTCTGCATATTGAGCATTTTTAAGGTCGAATCCCGAAACAAGGTCCATCAATGGGTAAAAATCAACGGCTATCTCTTCCCAGAGGTGATCGAAATATGTCGGTCTGCTCGGTTTAGATGTATTATTTAGTATTGAGAATACTGGATCAATAAAATTTATTGGAGCGAACTCTCCTTGTTTAAAACGGTGGTTCATTTGCTTCTGATAGCAATGTTGGTATTGGTGTGGTACGCATGCAGCCCAGTGCGAGCCTTAAAGCTTGGTACTGGATTCTGTCCAATTTCCTGAGGAGACATTTCTTAGCTCCACCAAAAAGAGAAGCTCCCCACTCAAGATGGGTCCTAATTAAACCCTTATATACCTGAAGAAGCACTTCCGGATTAGTTCCCCAAGACACTTTGCCCAGAGATTTTAAAATGTTGATCGCCGCTAGAGCTTTGGATCCGATATAATCGATATGATTTCTCCATGATAACTTTGTGTCCAAAAAAATGCCCCAGATAGACCAGGGAAGGACTTGATTTGACTAGTGTATTATCAACTCGGAGTGTGATTGCAGAGTGGTCCAATCGTCTTCTGTCCAAAATACAAAGCTGGCTCTTTTTTGGCGCTTTTTCAAGGCCAAATTCCTGTAAATAGAGTTTTAATCTCTTCGTAGCTTCCTCCAATTGGGTAATGGCTTCGTTAATATCCTTGAATCTATAATATAACAAAATATCGTCGGCGTATTGTAATAATTTGATGTCCGCAGGTAAGTATTTATTAATTTTTCGAAGGGCGAGATTGAAAAGGATTGGTGACAAGACCCCACCTTGTGGAACTCCTGTGGAGCAGGGTGTTGGTTCGCTATAGGCATCACCAAAAACCAATTTTCTGCCTGTAATCATGTGTGTTACAAAATTAAGTATTCTAGGCGGCACCTCGCAACCCCTTAATTCCTTCACTATTTTTTCCGGGAGCAGGGCAGTGAACGCTCCCTTAAGATCAATGGCCAAGACTGCCGTGCCTGAGCCTTTTTGGAATCCTGACAGTGTCCGTGACTAGTACTGTGGCGCAGTCTGTTGCGGAGCGGTTATTTTTGAAACCAAGCTGCGATGGCGGTATCAGTCTCTTGTTTTCAACAAAATGTTCCAGTCGTCTATGTATTATTAACCTTTCCATAAGTTTACCCATGTTCGAAGTAAGAGAGATGGGTCTATATCCTTTGCCTCCGGGTTTTGGTATGAATTTGACCACAGACGTTTTTCAATTCTCTGGGAAATATGAGTACTTGAAACATTCGTTAAAAATCCCCAACAACTTTGCCTTTGCAATACTTGGTAGTTTGTTGATTGCCTCATATCCGATTTGGTCAAGTCCAGGAGCTTATTCCTTCTTACAGTCATCCAGTGCCGAGTAAAATTCTTGTTTAGTAAATGGTTTATTGTATGCGTCCAGTTCGGCTCGTTCATCGATCTCTATTGGTTCTGTTTGGAAGGGTTGTATGTCACTTCTGATCAGTTCCTCTTTAAGTTCTGCGAAATCCTTGGCTTTTGGGTCATTTGAGGCATTAGTGGAGAGGGTGAATTTCCCCTAAAAGGCCCTAACGAGGCTTCAGATTCTTTTCGAGCCCATGCTTGGGTTAATCGAATTACAGAGGTCTCTCAAAGAGTCCCTTTTGCATTCAGCTAGGATAGAATTCGCCTCCTGTTCTGCTTTCAAATAGAGTTCAAAATTTTCTCTCGTACTATCAGAGAGGTATTGTTTCCTCGTTGATTTTTTTCAAGTTAACAACTACTTCGCACTTTATCGTCCACCAGAGGGGTTTAATGGGTGAGCTCTTGTTATTTTCCCTGGGATATAGGCTCCAGCCCTTCTTAGGTAATCAATGAAGGCCTCAGCAAACTTGTACTTAATATCCGGCGAGATATTTTGTGGGTAATTTGTGTTATTCACGTAGTCCTTGAAATGTTGGTCAAACAGTGACCAGTCGACTTTATTTAGTCTCAATCTATTCGAGCATTCACATATATCTGAGATTTTTAGATAAGTTGTTATCAGTACAGGTAAGTGATCACTGCCGAATGAGTCTTCCATCGTCCAGCTCTCAGAAATACCGCTGATTTGTGGAGAAACTAGTATGAGATCCAATACACTTCCATGATCCGTGAGATCGCCATAGGTTGCTTGTCCGTCGTTCAAGATGATTAAATTCCTATCCTCCAATAGGTCCATCAGTGCCTTCCCTGATGAGTTAACATCAAATGGTCTAAAGTAAGGGGTATGCGCGTTAAGGACGCCCATAATAATCAGATTGGAATCGAGTGGTATTTGGTCCAGCATGTCCGACCAGTGTTGTGTTGTGACCTTTTTGGTTGGTGCTATATATATTGAGAATATAAATAGAGGGCCTTTCGAAGTTTCAATTTTGATTCCTGTTGATTCGATGAATTCTGTCCATGTGCCTTTTAGTGTAAGCATCTCAGTGGAGATTGATCTCTTTACCAGCAGCATTGAACTCCCTCCAGAGCCCTCTCCGGGCTCTTCTGGCGTTCCATGTAGCACATTTGAATAGTGGGATTTCTTGGTTTGTCATATTAGGTAATTTAAGGTTTTTAATTTTTTAATCAGTGTGTGTTATGCAAGTATATAAGCTGAGAGGGCGTAAGAGTGTGTTACTTTAATTGTAATTTATAATATGTAATTTAAACTAATCAACTTATTACTAAAGAGCTTAACTTAATTATTCTGCTGAGAATTCAGGGGAACTATTACAACCCTGCCGTATATGATACAATTTCTGATAATAATCTAAATATATGAGTCCCAGAATTTAAGTTCTTAAGTCTACTCTAAATTAATAATTTAAAGGTAAGTAAAATAATTATTATTATCCACTAAATGATGGGGTATTATAATTTACTAATTGTCTGTTTTAGTATCCTATTGGTCGGATTGTGCGACTTCATTTTTATTATTATTATCGCTAGTCAGGTCGTTTTGAAAAAGAATACCTAATTCATTTATCGAAGTCGATTCCATGTCCTCACTGGAACGGTCAGTTTCTTCAGTTTGTTCATCCTCCAGAGGATCACCTCTTCCCTGTTGTGGGTTCTTGTTATTGAACGTGGAAGTGCTTTGGTTTCTATCTGACCCATTATCTGATTCACTTGATGTTGTATTGGTGATCGATCGTCTTCTTGGGTTTACCCAGCCCATGTTGTATAGTTTGATGCGAGCATCTCGTTTTGATAGATTTTTTATATATCTACATTCCATTATTTTAAATTCAAATTTGTACACCAAACAGTCTCTCGAGGAAGCTTTATGTGCTTCTGCACACTTGAAGCATTTGCTAGAAGGAATAGGATTATTGCAAAAATTTGTGGAGTGCTTTTCGGCACAGAATTCGCAATTCGGGGCAGTCGCTCTTCACTGCAGGGATACATGACCGAAATGTTGGCAAGTGTTACACCTTTTCGGGATGGGGATACTTGGAGTAACAAACATTCTCACGCTCCAAGTGAAAATGTACCGGGGGATGTGTGATGAATTGAATGTTAGGTCTATGATGTCGGAATATTGGCTGTCCCTTCTATTGATTCTTCTTCTGGCTGCTACTATCAGTTCTCTATGTTCTTGATCCATATTTTCTACTATCTCTGTTACTGAATGTTCCAACTGTGCATGAATGAAACCTTTTTTATATACTATGGAATCTGGTAAATAGGCTCGGTATCCTTTATCGGCTAAAATTTCGGAAGCGAAGAGTGTGTTCGCATTGGACCTTTCCTTACACCAGATTTTGATTTGATTTCTTCCACTAGAGTATATTCTTCTTTTTCCTTGAATGATACCTCCAATTAATTTGCCCACAGCGATTGGGTCGTATCTGTCCAAGTTTATGTTTTGTAAAGTTGATTCCATTAATACTAAGAATGGAGCCTCATTGAGTTCATTATATTGGATGAGTTGTAGCCCCTGGTTTGCATACCATTCTTGTTGAAGATTTAATGTAGTTCCCATTTCGCGTTGTGTTGGGGAATGCGCTGTAAGGGTTAAAGATGAGTTGCTCGAAGATGAGGGTCCTTGTGCAGAATGGATGTTGTTTTGCGGAATAGTCTCTAGCTCCTTTTAGGATTGATATTCACTAGTTGTTCGAAAATTACTTTGATGTATCATGACATTGGACCATGATGTGGCATTATTTTGACCTTGAGAATTGCTCGCGTTCTTTATCCTTTTTCTTGATTTTCTTTGTATGGAAGGAGAGATTCCTGAATTATTGTGCGATCCCGATAAATTTATTTTATTGTTATTGTTGTTATGATTCGGAGGTGTTGTTTGTGTGTTCTGATGCTGATTTCCTTTTATTGTTTCTGTAACGTATTTTGCTTTGTTGCGTCGTGTCTTCGACCAGATTTGTGCTTTTTTCGCTGAAGTTAGGATTGATGAGCACAACATCCAGGTACCTGGACTAGATGACGAGATTTCAGAGCGAAGTGAGGTTTGTGATGATGGTCTACTGAATCCTCTTCCTCTGGGACCGTGTGTTGATCTCATTTCCCCCGACGGATCAAATGAATAAAACAAGGAGAAAAAAAATAAATAAAAGAGAAAAGAAAAAAAATTATAAAACAGAAAAAAAATTACAAAACATAAGGCCTTCCCAGTTGATAGGGCCTGTTGGCTGTTTGTTTATCGATACTTGGAAAGATGCAATTATATACAAGGTTAACTGAGCATAAATTATTACTTATTTGTACACTCAGATGCATTAATGCTGTCCTTCCGGTTTGAAGAAATTTTGAAATGTCGTGTCATTTCTATCAAATATTTTTAGTTCGTGACATACGAATGTTCTCATATGTCATGAACTAAACACATTTTGACAGAAATCATACCAACTTTGCAAAATACCGTCAAACCGGAAGGACAGCATTAATGCATCTGAGTGTAGAATAATTGAAGTGATCTTAACGAGTGTGTACTTGCTAACGGATATCACAACAGGGGGGGGTAGTTGAGGGAAAACAAATATTTCCTCTTTTCTTTTCCTTTCTATAATTTTCGTTGTTAATATTATGTGAAGGTTGTCTTGATTATATTTTGTGTATAACAAACATTTCCAATCTCTAAGGTTTGATTTTATATATATTGAATCAAGTAGTTGCTCAATTCGGACACTAACAGGCAAAGAGCGTATCAAAATATTCTAACATACTTATCATGACTTATCATGAATCACTGTGATCCGATCCTCCCCAAAGCCGTTCGAAGTTGAGGGATGATTGAACAAGCCTTCTTTCTGAGATATATAATGAAACTTCAATTTTTATCTCTTGTCGTTGGCATAGGTTGTACTCTAATCAATGCAGACAGACCACCAGTCAGGGCCAGACCGCATTCAGCCGAAAGGAGTCCCAACTCTGTGGAATAAATAACTACTTAATTCAATTTATTTAAAGTGTGTAACTAAAATCTGCTTTTGGAAACTATCTAAAGCTTGCAATGTGGCAAATTAATCAAAATTATTTCTAAAATTAGTTATATCTGTTTTGTTATTACCAAGCCTAAGTTTAAGTTTTAAATTAAATTTACTTTGATAGGACAATATTTAAATTCATTATAATTAATATTTTGCACCAATATAAGATAAGCAGCGGAAACATTTTCATTCTCTTAAAGTGATAGGATAAGAAGTACAATGGAGTGTTGACTGTATTCAACCTCTGTAGAGGTTATATTTGTTTACCTCTTGTCTAGAGTCTTTTCCTTGGTGCTCTTCCAAATTGAAATAAGAATTTACTTACAGGAAAACGAAATATTCTTGAATGAGACTTCTCTATTTTCTCCTCTTTAATATATTTAAATCTGTCCCATCTTCGTGGAGTATTGGAGATGAACCTCTCAGCTAAAAATCTTGTTTCCTCGTGGCGTGCACCTGACCAACTTTTGTGAGAAAAGGAACTATGTTTTATCTTCTGTCAGAGTTTAAAGGAAACTAAAATTCAATTTCGCTTACGAGCAACCTGTTTTCTTGCCACCTAACGGACGCGTCACTGAACTACAATGTTGCGAAATTCAAATTACGAATGAAGCAAACAGGAATAAATAAATATATTTATTAAATAAATAAATTTTAATTTAAATAATATTAAATAAATAAATTTTAAATTATAATCAAATAAAAAATGTCAAAAAACGAAATATTTGGAGCCACCGAGTCTTCATAATGAACATTTAATGCAATTGTTTATCTTCTGTCAGTGTGTGGAGGAAATTAAAAAAAATGTCGTGAAATACACACTAGAAGGTGAAATTGATAGGACGTGAAACCATGTAATGATAAATAGCAACGTTCGTTTTGAGAGAAAGAGAGAATGAGAGGGTTAGAGAAAGAGAGCGAGAGAGAGACAGAGAGAGGTTGGTACGTTCAAGCACACTATTAATCAACAGGGGTTTCGTTGTTTTCCGAGAAGATGCTCTTGTGCACACCGATTCACGAGGGATCCTGCCAAGAATTATTGGAGCTTGTCCCTTGAATTAGAAGAATGTTTAATTAGTCGAGGCAAGCTCTATTGACACACTAATATTCATCTCAAAAGCATCCTATACACCAACAAACTAACAACGCGCATCCCTCTAATATTATAAGCTCGCATCTATATTTAGACAGAATAATTTATTTACTGCACATTAATTAATAATCAAAGAAAAGTGGCAAATTTAAAGAGAATATTTATTATGCATAAGAAGTTAACAAACCAACTTTAACAAATCAGTTCATTTATTATGAGCAAATACCTTCCAAAAGCTACGATTTTTGTTAATTGATCTGTTTACTTTTTTACCATATTCTTTAAATAATTTAAAACTTTCACTACAAAATAAATGGCAATATTATATTAATATGATTAATAATAATTTACCCCCACTGATCCTTATACTCCATCGAAATGTAAGTTTGTTTTTCGCCATCTGGCGGACGCGTCATTGAACTAATATAGCGCGAAATTCAAATTGCGAATGTTGTTTATTCCAAAAAGGAATAAACAAATTTATTTCTCAACTATTCAAGATTATTTTTTAAATAATTTAATTCCGAACTGTTTTTGTTAAACTTGTTGAATTAACTTTATAAAAAATGAACTTATTTACTTGTTCGGTATTATTGGAATTTAAAATTACGTTAACTAATTATCAAAAATTTTTTTTAATTAATTGCAAGCAAATAAAATTTTAAACTACAATAATTTTAAGAACTAACAGAATAATATGCATTTTAAAAATGTGTTCAACTAACAAATAATTAATTAATTTTATTCATTCATTGCTAATTTTAATAATCAAGATGGAGAAGAAAAAATAAAATATATTCTATTTCTCTGTATATATTCTTCAATTTGAATTGTTAATTTATTGATTGGTGTTGGTCTTAACATGGTTTTTTGGCTGATGATTGCCTTGGGCAATTTCGACTTTCACCTTATATCTGAGAGCTTTTCCGTTTTGCCCCCTTCTACCCTCATCTTTCAATTTCTATCCGAGCTAATTTCGCTCCTTATTTCTGCAGGCTATAAACAGCCGGAAGAAATCTTCTGGTTCGTAAAACCGGAAATCCAACCGCTAATCCACCTAACCCGCTGAACCAGAAGATTGGAAAAAGCACAGCCTACCTTAAGCTTTTAAGGAAAAAAAATAAAAAAAGTTATCCAACATTTCCAAAATTTACCAAAGAGAAAGCAAAACATGTATTTTATTTCCTCTCGCAAAAAATGTTTCATATACTCTATAGTTTCGCTTACACGATAACACACTGATGAAAACTAATAATAAATTTTTCCACTTTTATTCTTAATTATACTTTTATTTTATTTTAATAAAATTATTTGAATTTTTATTAAATTTTAATTTAGTTTACTATTTGCTTCATCAGTATTTTCCAATTAGTCGATATGGAAATAAAAGTCGCCAAGCTAATTTAATTAATTAAGAAAAAAATGGTAAATAAAAAGTCAATAATAGTGTAATAAAAATACCTACAGGGGAAAGATTAAAATACTTTAACAGAAAAGCAATAATTCCAACCATTTATTTTAAATTTTAAAAAAATTCCCAAATAATTAAATAAAGGACCTTTTTTGGCAACTTCAAACTATAAATTTAAAATTAAAAACTTTACCACACTGTTACTATGTAGAAAAAAATATAACCAAAAAATATGAATAATATGATGTATGAAATTTTATATGAGGGAGATAAATGTTTCAAATACAAATCTAAAGAATAAAAACGTTTAGGGTCACGTTCGTGTTTACTTTTCCAAGTGAAATGTGTGCGAGCTTAGCACAAAATTTTCCAAATATGTATATGTGCGTCGAGAAGGGTTTCATTTATTTTCATCTACGTCATGTTACTAACATTTCAAACTATAATACAATATCAAAATATAAGTAATAATAATAATATACATTATTTATTTATAATGGTATATTTTCAATGTTTCAGAGAAAGAGAAAAAGGGGGAAGAGGGACATGAATACTGAAACGAGTATGTATTATATAATTTCAATGCAACAGAGATGAAAATGAGACCCTCTAATTAGAATTTAATTATAAATGACATTTACTCGATGTTTCTTTTTTTTTAATTCATTCTGATATTCCCCCCGCAACAAAATGTTTGCCAAACTTGATATACACTGAAGGGCGTATACACAATTATATTTAATTAGAGCCGCTCGAGAGAGGGCAAATTAAATATGACTCACTTTTCTATATAATTAGAGACGCAAAATTTCTCTCATCTTCTCTATTCGCGATGAGTATATATAATGTACTGATTATATCTTCAAATTATACTAGAATACCTTCCCTTATTATCGGATTACCGGTAAGTTTGAATAGAATCGACCTGATTCATTATTGTTTTCATGATATAATTATTATTTTCTATTTGTCGTCTATTTTTAGCATCTGCTCTTGCACTATTGCTTTAATGTTGTTTCACATCTTTACTAGCATAATATGCTGCAATATTGACTAAATATCCTTCAATATCACAGAAAAAAATATGTTTTAAATTTGCTGTGTGTAGTTTTCAGCTGGTGTTGTTTTAACACAATTTTGGTGTTATTTTAACTCCATTAAAAATGTATAACAATTTAACACCCTCTAGTGTTAATTAAACACAATCTAGTGTTATTTTAACACCAATGTAGTCTTGGTTAAAAATGTTGCGTGTAGTTTTAACACTACTTTTAGTGTTAAAAAAACACTTCTTTTCAATACATCCAGAGAAATTGTATATTTGTCTCAGAACCAACTAGACTTTTTATTTGTTTCAAATAAATTTTATTTGGCTCAAATATATGTTTTATTTATGCCGAATAAAATTTTTATTTAAAACAAATAAAAAGTCTAGTTGGTTCTGAGACAAATATAAGTTTATTTAACTCAAATAAAATATATTTGGTTTAAATAATATTTTTCTCTGGGTGATAGCAAAAATATTATGTTCCCATTCTTAGAATACTCTTTTTGGAACATTAAGAATATTTCAAAATTAATATTCCATCCACATTTTAGGAATATTAAAATGCCTGACTTTTGGAATAATGTGTAAGAATATTCTGCCAATGTTTTAGTAAATTGGAAATTTATTTTCAATTGAAAAATTGTAGATTTTAAAAGTAATATCCCATGGAAATATTCCAATAATATATTCATATGGAATTTTTAATTTTTATTGAAAGAAAAATTTCTGTATTGAGTTAAGAAAGTATATGGGGCATTCCACACCAAATCGAAAATTATTTGGCTTTGGCAAGTCAATTTTTTTTCAAATTTTTTCATAAAGCGACTTAAGAGATACAGATTTTTGAAATATCGGCAAAAAATTGATCAAATTAGACGCTCTTTACGAAAATTTTTTGATTTTACATGTAGTTTTTAATATAAATATGAACAAATTTTTTAAAATAATTTACGATAGAATTTTATTTTTTAGAAACTAGCACTAAATTAACAATTTTTAATCCTTGTCTGATTAGGAGCAAACGATGGGATCAAAATAAATAGATCCCCTTGTTTGCCCACAATCAGACAAGGATTAAAAATTGTTAATTTAGTGCTAGTTTCTTACAAAAAAATTTGAAAAAATAGGTTGCTATAAATATTGTAAAATATAAAATTTTAAAATTTTATCGTAAATTATTAAAAAAAAATTTTTTATATTCTTATTAAAGGCTGCGTATGAAAACCAAAATTTTCGTTAGAAGAGCATCTAATTTGATCAATTTTATGAGCATTTGAAAACAAATTACGTAAAAAACGCGATATTTCAAAAATCTGTATCTCTTAAGTCGTTTTATGAAAATTTTTTTTAAAAATTATGGTAGCTCACTTCAACGAGCGCTAAAAGGAAAAAAATATTTGAAACAAATTTGAGTTGCAAAAGCCAATTAATTTCCGATTTGGTGTAGAATGCCCCATATGTAAAAATATAATAATAAATTGATCATTTTGAATTAGAAGGATAATGTTGTGTAATAAAATATTTAAAATAATTGAGATATAGGGTTGATACGATTTTATTAAAAAAATATGAATCACTTTGAAATAATGGTTGTCATAAGACATAAACTATAAATATTTGATTAAAAAAAATTTGGGTTTTATTAAAATGTAAAAATATTTTTTATTATTAATATTATTTATAATGTATTAATAAATCTTCATGTCACTTGAATAAATTATTATTTATTTATTTTGAACAAAAAAAATATAAATTTAAAAAGTAATATTCCATTAGCATATCTTTTTTTTATTATTATTTGTATTATTAATGCCAATCTAATCAATTTTTAGCGTCATTCTAATAAATTATCAATATTGTTCTATATCTATATTTTCTCAGTTCAAAATAAATTAATTTATTTAAATGATGTAAAAATTGATTTCTACAATAATATAAATTATGAGGAAAAATTATTTATAGGGTAGAGTGGGGTAAAAAAGCCACATTTTTACTTTTGATGCTGTAAAATCTATATTTAAAATTTTTTTCCCATATTTCCATTTGTTATTGAATGTTTAGTTATTCAGCTTGAAAATTTTAAAAATTATATATAATAATCGTCGTGATTCCGGATCTCTGTCCACACTTGAAGTTAGTTATAGTTATTTTTGAAATTTTTTTAATGTCAAAAAGAAACAAAAAAATCGTTTTATTCTTTTTTCTTATCCAGATAATAAATTGAATTTATGTTACGAATTTTATTATTCATGAAAGAATTTAAAATAATTTCATTCTTGCGAAGAATTTATAAGAATATTTGAAAATAATTGAATTTTCAATAGAAAATTTATAAAAATAATTGATTTCTTTAGGCAAATTTTGTTATTTATGAAAATAATTGAATTTTCTTGAAATATTTTATTATTTATTTAAATAATTAAATTTTCTTGAAATATTTTATTATTTATTAAAATAAATGAATTCTTGAGAAGAATATTTTAAAAAATTCTGAAAATAATTGGAAATTTCCTGAAGAATTTTATAAATTTTCATAAAAATTGCCGTTTTTTAAGAATTTCATAATTTATGAAAGTAGTTAAATTTTTTCCGAATATTTTTCTATTTTTACAAAATACTTGAATTCTTGCGAAGAATTTTTTTTAAATTTGGAAAATAATTGAATTTTTCTGAAAAATTGTATAAGTCTTGAGAAAAATTGAATTTTTTGAAGAATTACATTTTTTCTAAGAATTTTGTAATTTATGAAAATAATCGAATTCTATCGAGAAATTTTATTAACAATTGTTGAAAAAATGCTTTAATTACTTTCGAAGAATTTTATTCTTTATAAATATAATTTAATTCATTCAAGGAATTTTATTAATTAGGTAAATGATTACATTCTGGCGGCGATTGTTATTAAAATTAATTAAAATAATTGAATTTTTCCTAGAATTTTATCATAATTTTTTTTAAATAATTGAATTCTGTTTGGTTATTTTATAAAAATAGTAGATATTGAAAATCATTGAAATGTGAAAAGTTTTCAAAGATAATTAAATTTTACAAAGAATTCTATTAAAAAAATTGTCAATAATTGAATGTCGGTGGAAAATTTTATTAAAGTTTTTGGAAAATCCAATTATTTTGAAATTTTTTTTTATTATTTATGAAAATAATTGAATTCTTGCGAATGATTTATTAGAATTTTTTTAAATAATGAAATTTCCAAGAAGAAATTTATTACTTTTAATAATAATTTAATTATTGTGATGAATATTGTTATTTATGAAAATAAGTGACTTTTGAAAAGAATTTTATTGTAATACCTCAAAATAATTGAATTTTTAAAATAATTTATTTATTATTAAAAATATATATCATTAAAATTATATTTAAAACAATTAATTTCTTTTGAATAATTTTATTAAATTTTTGAAAATAATTGAATTATTGCGGAAAAGTTTATTAAAATATTTAAAAAGAATTGAATTTCTGTTGAAAAGTTTATTACTTTTGAAAGAAATTGAAATCTTCATAAGAATTTTATGAACACTGTTTTAAATAATGAATTTTTAAATGTTATGAAATTTTTATTAGCTTAAATAATTGAATTATTGTCAAAAACTTTATTTGGGAAAGTAACTGAATTTTACGATTATGAAAATAATTAAATTCATGCTTAGAATTTAATCAAATTTTTTTTTGAAAAAATGGAATTTATATGAAAAATTTTATAATTATTAAAAGTAATTGAATTATTGGGGAAAATAAATTGCATAAAATTTTGTTAAATAAAATTCATTTTTTTCAATATTAGTGAATTAAAAGTAGTGGAAATTCTCTAAAAAAATATTGTTTATATTCTTTGTTCGGAAAGTTAAATACCTATATAAAGCTAATAATTTTTTTACCTTCTCTATTCTTTAGAATAATTAAAATTTTCGAAATGAAGTTTTTTTAAATTTAAGTATCAGATAACAATTTTTGTGAAATTTAATTTTCCTCGTAAGAAAGTTTAATTATTTTCAATTTTGAAAATCTGATGCCAAATTTGAAATTAGTATCGAAATTTGTTAAAGTTTTTTTATACATATACTTTAAAGTTTAAAAATATAATATATTTTGAAAATTTAATTCTAATTAGTTTTTCAGTTATGTGTCATAATAAGTAATTCTTTAAAAATTACTTAAGTTAAAATGACTTGAAATTGTTTACAATAAACAGCGGAGCACAACATTCCCGCGCGCGGATAATTTGGCTAGTTTTTTAATAATTATGAAAGAGTTTTTAGCAAGCAAAATTAAAATTATATTAAGTTTACCTGATTTCGATTTGCACTGCCAATTTTTCGTACCTTTTTTAGAAGTTCACTTTAAGTTTCACCACATATAATATATTTCGTTGCAATCGTTTATTCATTGTTTATGTTTTTAATGCACTTTGAACTACTTTTTTGGCGTGTTTAATTAATTTTATTAAATAAACACGTCAAATTTTGTAAAATAAGAAGGTTAGTTTAAATAGAAAACAAGTGAATTTCACAAAATATTCAATGGATTTTTTGCCTTGGCTTTTTTACTATTTTGTTGTTTTTAATAAACTATATTTCTGAGTGAATATTGCTTGAATATTAAGATAACCTTACCTAAATATTGAAGACAATATTGACACTCTAGTGTACATTAAATTATTCGCATTGCTGCAAAATTTCAACAATGTTGTACCATTAATAATTAAACAAAAAAATGATCAGCTCAACAAAAATATCTCATGATAAAAATTTATTATATATAGCTAATAAAAATTTTATTTTGTCCAATTGGGAACTTGAAGATTATCAAATATTTACCAAATATTTGATTCAAATAAATTCAAAGAAAACAAGCAAAACAAATGTCTTCAATGTATAACAAAATTATCCTATAACAGAAAAAATTGCTACTCTATAAGATTCAAGATCCATAACGTATCTATCTATTTACAAAACATGTGAAGAGATTTTTGAAAATCTTGAGAAACGACATGATCAAATCATTTTTAAAATTCGAATTTTTCCAACTGTACACATATATATCAATATGGAGGGGATTGGTTTTAAATCATGTTGCCAGATTCTACACACAAATATATATATATATATATATGTATATAGAAAAGAGGAGAATATGCTAGTGGAACATTATTGAAATATCGACATCAATATCGATCGTTTCAATCCGTTTCGGCTTCTTCAAGTTATATATAGACATGCTTATGATTCACTATAGTTATGTATGCATATATGTATACGCAGAAGGACCGACTTTACACAAGTTGTTTGTGATGTAGGTGTAATTTTTACCCCCTTCACAGTATTCGTACCAAGAGTCTCAGGTTTCGTAACCGGAAAACGGAATGTCTGCTCGAACCGTAGACATATTTCAATTTCATGCTAGAGTGCTTCCGTCATTTCCTCGTATGTGTACAATATCTGTATGGGTAAAAAGTGTCTTGAGGTAATGAAAAATTTATCACATACAAGGTATATGCGCTATCTCGTTGCAATATATCTTAATACAATCGTAGTAGTGTCGTAAATTTTCAACTTGATTTTTCATCAATGAAAAAAAGACAGAAAGTAAATATTGTATTCAATTTTTATAACTATATTCATCATTCTTTCGTCTAATCGTCAGAATAGTGGAAAAACAAATATATTCTCGATCGACAAAAATTACAAAACTTTTCAGCAGGGTTGCCACAAATTTTTTATTTCATTTTTCCCTGACTTTTCCCTGATTTCCAGACAAAATTCTCACTTTTTCCCTGACCATAAAAAACATTCTTCGACTCGGAGTGATCACCTTCTTTATGTTTTGTTATACTTTAAATAGCCATGAAATTTTTTAACAAAAATTTAATTATTTACAAAAATCCTTTGCAAGAATTCAATTATTTTTAAAAGTAGTAAATTTTCTAAAAAATTCAATTATTTGAAAAAATTGTAATAAAATTCGTTGCAATAATTCAATTATTTTCATAAACAATATATCGATTATTCGGTAATTTCATTTTTTAATCATATTTTATTAGAAAATTCTAGAAAAATTCAATTATTTAAATTGAAAAATAAATAATTTATTAAATAATGTATCAACAAATTTTTAAATAATTGAATTCTTTTGACAAATTTTAATAAAATTTTTAAGAATAATTACATTTTTCGAGGAATTTGATTTAAATATTGTATCAAAAATTAATTTAAATCTTGCGATGAGTTTTATTATTTATGAGAATAATTTTAAAAAATTTCCAAAAATGTTATTAGAATTTTTCTAAAATAATTGAATTTCGGTGAAGAATTTTAGTATTTCTAAAAATAATTGAATTCTTGAAAAGAACTTTGTTAATTTTTTTCAATAACTGAACTCTTGCGACGAATTTTATAAAATTCTTTTTAAATAATTGATATTTTTTGAAAAATTATTTAAAATTTTTTATATTAAATAATTGAATTCCTGTGAAATTTTTCCAATAATTTTATTAAAGTTTTTAAAAATACTTGAATTTCGAAGAAGAATTGTATTATTTATAAAGATAATTGAAATTTTGACGAGAATTTTTAAAAAAATTTTGAACATAATAGAATTTTGGAGAAGAATTTTTTTATTTTTAAATATAGGTATAATTAAAATGACTAGAATTTTTTTAATTTTTGAATATTATTGAATGTCAAAAAATGTATTTTAAATTAATTTTGCTTTATTATCATGATTACATTTTATTTTATTCATTATTATTATTGTATAAAGAAGAAAGCCAAATTTTAACTCCTCAAGGGATTCTATAGAAGTCGCACCCATTGGGGAGTTAATTTCAGGGGAGTTAAATAAAGAGAGGTAAAACTTTGCACCCAAATACTAACTCCCCAAAGGAAAAATAACTTGTACGGGTGTTATTGAAGGGAGTTAGAAAATTAACTCTCTTTTGTAGTTGATTTTTAACTCGAAAAAATTCATTCCCAACTCCCGAGTCTGTTAACTCCCTAAATTTTATACAGTGTATTATTATTTTTTATTGCTTATAATTGTAAATAATATTACTTATTATTATATGTTATAAAATTTTATAATATTATGTGTAATAATAGTAATAAATAATATATTACTATTTTTTATTATTAAATTATTTTAATGCATATTTAATTAAATAATATAAATAAAATAATAAAAATATAAATAAATAAAATTTATATTATTATTCATATTTTCATATTATTTACTTTTTACACTAAATATTGTAATATTTTTATTATTTTCGTTATAAAGAATATTCAATTATTTAAGGGCATGTGGAACCAGCCAACTTCAATTAATACAAAAAATTGCTTTTAAATATTATTTTCCATTTAATAAAAAATTGATATTTTTTGAGAAAAAAGACAATCAAATACAAATTAATATTTAAAAAAAAGAATAAATTTATATTTTTCTATGTCAACATTCATTTTTTTCAATGACAATTTGTATTGGATTGTCTTTTATTCTCGAAAATTGTAAAAAAAATGAAAGTTTGAATAGAAAAATATAAATTTATTCACTTTTTTCAATATTAATTTGTATTTGATTGTCTTTTTTTCTTAAAAAATATCAAACTTTTTATTAAATAAAAAATAATATTTAAAAGCAAATTTTTGTATTAATTGGACTACAGATCCATGTCTCAATAAATAAAATATTATTTTTCTAATATTTTGTCAAGATTTATTTTATATTTTTTAAGAAAACCGGTGGGAATATTAATATACATGTATTATTTGAAGTTGGCTGATTCCACATGCCCTTAACAATTAATATTATTTTGTATTTTTATTGATCTGCATTCATTTGTTTTAATCAATAACCTTTGAAATCAAGCATTCCGTTAGATCCATTCGATTTATTTAGCAATGCTCTTCTTTTGTTTTATTGCCAACATAAAATTTTCGAAAAATAAGAAGGTGCTAATAACTGGGTGCCAGTTTCAGCATCATATTTTTTTTTAGTATTTGCTTTATAAGTGATGAATTTATAAATTGATTCTTTGCAAAACATAAATTTTTTAGTTTTCCCAGTTGCGTTTGCAGGTTATAATCCTTCTATAGATAAAAATCTTAAACTTTATCCGTTTATCTCATGACTGATGTTAATTTTTTTCACTTAATTATGTTCACTTATAATTAAATTATATTTTTAATTAATATATAACAAATATTTATTTATTTATTTATTTATAATATTCTCTTCTTTAAATAAATATTATGATATTAATTATTTTTGATTATTATACACTTCAATTACTTTGAAATTATATTTTATTTATATTTAATTTATAATAATTTGTTTTTTATTTACCCTTATATAAATTTTTTTATTATTATTAATATTATACATTTAATTTTATTATGCACTTTATTTTTATTGTAAACAATACAAGAAATGGTATTTAAATCATTGTGGCTCCATCTTTTGGAGATTTTATCACCTTCTTACATTCAATATGGAGAAAATAAATTCCCTAGACTTTCTGACGATTGGACTTTCGGAGAAATGAACTTTCTGACAAATGACATTCTATCGCGTTCTCGGTCTAGTATTATTCTTTATTTATTAAAGTTTAATATTTTCTATAAATAATAAGAATAAATAGTTTTCGTGATTGAACGTTGACGCCGATTTCAGGTGAATAATATTTCACAGAAATTCTTTTTTTCCAGAGATTCACGACACTTACATGAGAATTTCGAATAAAGATCGAGTAGAGAAACATCATCTTCAATTAAAAAATATCAAACGGTAATGTAAAATTGAGGTTATAACAGCTGCTTATCAATATTTTCGATTTCTGTGTTTCTCGAAAATAAGTTTTAAAAAAATCACAACTGAATCGTTTTATTTTTACATTTTATAATTTATTATCTATATTTTTGCGTTGTTCTAATTTTGCCAATTTAGACAAGTGTCTAAAAATTATTTATCTTTGTGTTTATTGGACTTAAAGTGATTGAAAAAAAATCTCTTGAGAAATTGTAGAAAATTTTAACGAGAATATAGAAAAAAGTGTAAGTTTGTTTATTAAAAATTCTCTTACACATTTTTGTTCTAAATATTTGAGTATTTCTCAAAAATAAGTACCTACAAAAAGAAAAAATTTCTTGACATTGTTTCAGTGTTGTTCACTAATTTTAGTTTATTGAAGGATATTTTCGAGTTTTATTTGTTTGATTAAGAACTATTATTAATTACTTGATTAAATTGCCTTTCAGTACAAAAGATCAGATTTTGTGGCCATATTAACGGAAAGTACTGATTCCAATAAATCCAAAGAACACCATAAGGAATATACTAACGAAAAAGAAACAAGTATTACAGATGATGATGAAAAATCCATCAAATTATACGAGAATAAAAACATTGAAATTACAAATGCAATTCGCGATAAATCGCTATTTTATCAAAAATTTCTTGAATTACATACAAATGTTTTAAGCAAAGAAAGTGAAATGATTTTCACAAATGATATCAATGAATATCATTGCCCTGCCATTGTAAATTACATTTTACAATATATTCTTTTCTTCTACTCAATGTGGTCAGCAGTTGTAATTAAAAAATTTTACATTCTAAGAGACTTAAACCAGTCAGTAGAAAATAATTTCAAAATCACAAAGAATTATTTTTTTGCGAAACAAAAGCACATTATGACAACAAGATTTATTCAACAATTAGAGGCTTTAGTTGAAGGTCGAATAAGGGAACTAGAATATCCTAGAATCACAGAAAAACAAAAAATTAGTCGCTTAAAAAAATATTTCAAAAGAAAAAGTATCATCTACTACCACTATAATCAGTGGAGGAATAACAACAAGTCAAAAAGAGAATAGTATATGCTCAACAAAAAGAGGACTTAAAAGAAGTAGAACGTTCTTAGAAACAGAAACAAGAGTACTTAAAAAACAACATTTAGAAGAACCAAGTGAACATAATGAAGAATTTTGGCAACGGAAAGCACCAGGCAAAACAAGAATGGGTAACACATTCTTTAGAATGTCCAAATTCATTCAAAAAAGTGAGAGTACACAAAATGAGAGAAGTACAAAATCAACATTAAGTCATGTATTGTTAAGTAAAACAGAGGAAACCTGCAAAGAAAAAGAATGCGCAGTTTCAACCACAAAAAATACTGCTGCTAATCGTTTCCTATCAATTCCAATGGAATATCCAAAAGGCTTTCCTAATTTAATTGTTCACATTGGAACATTTAGAGTTGATCCAACTTCTTTTAAAACATTGCAGCCATCAAAAGATATTAAAGATGGAGCCATCAACGCATTCTTCTTGCTAATGCTTGAAGAAGCAAAAAGCATTGGTTTAAAAGCAATGTCATTTGATTCTCTATTTACAGCCCGTTTAAGAGAAACAGGTGTTGTTAGCGATGGATTTTCCAAATTGTTTAACACATACAAATTGTTTGATTATCCTGTATGGGTAATGCCGATATATTGCAGTAGACACTGGACTCTCTACTGATTGTTGACTTTGAGAATCACAGTTTCCTGCACTTAGATTCAACGAATTTACCAATACCTTCAAATTTAATAAATCGAATTTGTTGGTTTATCGACAGCTGTGAAGAAAATCCAATAAAATTTTCGAAAGATGTAGGTGATTGGATTTTATACAAATCCAAAGATTTACCAAAGCAATATGATTTTGAAAAAAAATATTCTTCTGGTCATAATTGTGGACTTTTTGTTTGTACACGGAGAAACTTTGTATACTAGTTCGTGATAAACTCACTATGTGTTTTTAGTAAATTGACTACTAAAGTGGGGGAAAACTGCGACGGTATCAATATTTCGTAGTCTGACTATTAAAACACGGAACATAACCAGACTTTTAAAATTTAGTAGTCACTTGATGAAAATTTAAAATTCATGATTTCACTAAAAAACAATGTCGAATGTCAGTGACAGGGACAGACTGTCGCCATCTCATACTAATAAGTCAGGTAGAAATCTATTTTACCTATGACGATTGATAACTTATTTGAACGCAACCTAATCTAATGCCTAACATACTGATAAAGTAACGCACACTTTAATCGACGGAACGCATATACAATTCATATCAATAAAGTAAGTCACTGTTCTTATATACTAATCCAAAACATTGTATTGACACTTGGGAAAAAAATTGTTAAATGCTGTATTAAATAATATTTGTTTGTTAAATAAAATTCACAAAATCAATTATATTTAAAATTAATAAGGTCAATTTTTGAAATGGACAGAATTATCATTATTATTTCGTAAAATTATTTATCCTTTTGATTAAATTTTTATTCTTTGTAGAAATTTATAGCTAAGATTAAAAATAAATATTTTTTATTAACTTAAAAGTTTATTTCTTGCATATATTGTAAAATATATTTAAAAAAAGATTAAATTAAATAATTTTAAGTTAAAAACTATGAAATCAGAATAAGTTGTCTTTATATGTATTCAAAAGAAACATTTCAATTTATTATTAAAAAAATTCACATTAATGCGGCAATTACAATTTTCTCCGTTATTAAAAATAATTATATAAACATAGAGAAATTTAGAAAAACCCTCTTAAATAAAATTGTGAAATATATCTTGCAGCGTTAAAATTCAAGTAGTATATCGACAGATCGATATTGGAAAATACCGAAAATACGGAAGACTTGTTGACACATAACCTCACATTTACAAATTATACTTTTTAACATCTGAGATGTTAAACCACAACATCTAGATGATATGCATTAGCATCCTTTCTTAATATCTAATGCATTAAGATTCTTAGTATCCATTTTTCTCTGTATAATGAATTATTAAATTATTAAAAGAGAACCAGGTGGAATGACAGCAGCCATTTGACTTGAGCACGCATGTATATGAGATTGAGTGGTTATGTGTGACTACACGAACAGCGGTGCTCGTTTGTATGCGTACAGTTTTGATCGTTTGACTACTAAGTTGTAAACGCGGCGCGAAGAAAATATCATTCTTTCGAATATAGAAAATAAAAATTTTGGCATTCACTTTTTCTACATTTACTTTCTTTCGTATATCATAGGCGAGTTTCTCATAACTTGACTACTAAATATTGCAAAAAAAGAGATCATATAGTATTATAAAAACTTCTATTAAATTATAAATCTCGTCTAGTGACCACTTTTTCCCCACTTTAGTAGTCAGTTTACTAAAAATACATTGTGAGTTTAACAGGAACTAGTATACAAAGTTTTTCCGTGTATATATGGTTTCACTATCTGCAGTGATAAAGCTGAAACTGGCACCCAGTTATTAGCACCTACTTATTTTTCGAAAATTTTATGTTGTCAATAAAACAAAAGAAGAGCATTGCGCAATAAATCAAATGGATCTAACGGAATTCTTAATTTCAAAGGTTGTTGATTAAAACAAATGAATACAGATAACGAAAATAATAAAAATATTACAATATTTAGTGTAAAAAGTAAATAATATGAAAAGATGAATCATAATATAAATTTTATTTATTTATATTTTTATTGTTATATTTATATTATTTAATTACATATGCATTAAAATAATTTAATAATAAAAAATAGTAATATATTATTTATTACTATTATTACACATAATATTATAAAATTTTATAATATATAATAATAATTATTATTATTTACAATTATAAGCAATAAAAAATAATAATACACTGTACAAAATTTCACGAAAGAAACATCTTTTTTCCTTAGTTGACCAAATTTACTTATTTATTTCTTGAGAGAAACATTTATTGGTTTGTCTGAATGTCTAAATTTTTTGGTGACAGTGAGCCTGTTATACTCTGTTGCTTTAAATGTTTATATAATAGACAAACTCTATATTATTTATATTATAAATTTATATTGTCTTCTAAAACTAATTCTTCACCGAAAAAAAAGTATTTTCAAATTTAGAGAATTCCTCTTCTTTTGCAGCATTTTTTCCTCTCATATACGGGCACTAAAGTTTTCTTTTATAATTGAGAGGATTTTCCTTTATTATATTTGTTATTAAATGTCACTTTTTAGACAGGTTAAAGTTGCATTCAGAAAAACAAAAAGCAACTTAAAAATCTTCTTTTTAGTATAAATTTGTTTCATTTTTAGAGGAATAATTTCAATCCAAGAAGAAATATTAAAATTAATCTTTTAGTTAAAAAACTGTCAAATATAAACAAAAATTCCTCTTTTTTACAGATGAATATTCGTATATTGAAAATAAAATGTGAAAATAATTGTTGAGCGGAATTTTCTTCTCACTCTGAGATTTTATTTTTTTCGGTGTTGTTATCTAATCTTTGTTTAAAACTTTTTTTGGATTAATAAGATGTAAAAAATCTTATATATTAAAATATATTTTTTTATTTTTTTCCTTTATTCATATTAAAAAATTATTGTAATTTTTTGTAGAACATAAATTAATATATAAATTTACTTATTGTTTTAAAGTCTGTTTTTACAGCTGTAAATTAATTGTTTGCAAGTTTAAATAAATATTTATTTTTTAAATAATGTCAAATTAATTTTAAAAATCCTAAAATTTTTTTTTTTTGATAGATGTATATTTTTTCTGTGGATAGATCTTGTTGGAGATTTTTCTGGACTGAATTTTGGATGTTGTAGGATTCGATTGGATCTGCCATCCGTTTGTGATCTGGAGGATTTTTTTAGCTGAAAAAGTGAATAGGTTTTATTTTTTCTGTTTATTTAACTCTTTTAATTTTTTTATGAAAATTGAAATTAAAATAGAATCCCAGTTTACGTAAAATTTTTTGGAGAAATAAGTAAATTACTTGTGTTTTATTTTTATTTCAAAAAATCTATTTTCAATTGATTTTACTTTATTATTATTATTACTATTATATTATTAATGTATATTTAATTAAATATAAATAAAATATTAATTATGTTATAAATATTAATTTATAATTGATATTATTATTCATCTTTTCATATTATTTATTTTTTACACTACTTTTATTAAAAAGAATATTAAATTTTTTTACAAATAATTTTTTTGAAATTGATCTGTATTCATTTGTTTTAATCAATAACCTTTGAAATCATGCATTTCGTTAGATCCATTCGATTTATCCATCAGTGCTCTTCTTTTGTTTTATTGATAACATAAAATTTTCGAAAATTATAATATTTTATAATATTATATGTAAAATAGTTATAAATCCCCGCCGATGGTTGTCCACTACCAAACATCATCGATGTCTTTGATGTGCTGGGAAAAGCGGATGGTTATCCTCTCCCTGTCGCGGCTGCCGTCTTTGATGGCATGGGTGTGCTGGGCCTGGATGCATATCCTTAGCCGGACATTACTGCCATTCTTGACGGCGTTGGTGCTCCGGGGTGGGATGCTTATCCGCTGCCGGACATGACTGACGTCATGGATATGTTCGGTAGACCTTGTCGTGGTGGCGGGGCTTTTTACCAAAGGACAACCAACAGGGTGGTTCCCGGATTTAAAAAAAAAACCAAAAAATAAAATGATAATGGATAATAAAATAAATAAATTACCCCAAGGAGGAACCCCGAAAGGGGACAATACTCCCGACGGTCCATCGAGGATTGTCGCAGGCCCCACGGATTTTGGGGGGGGGGGCCAAACCGAAACGATTAAGGAAGGGGACAGCAGCAAGTTCGAAACAAACGTTGCTGAACAGTTCGTGCTTATCCCCCAAATTTTTGACGTTATGAGTCTGGCTTGCAAGAAGCAGAAGAACGTCAACAGAGGCGTTCAGGATGGAATGGCTGACTTGCGTAGGGCGTTCGAAATAATTTGCAATAATTTGCGCTTTATTCCCGAACCCTTTAAGAAACCAGAACAGCCAAATTCCAATCCTGAAAAGCCAATGCAGAAGCCGAGCGATGCAAATCTGAGTGGTGAAAAAGACGGTAAAAAACGTCGTAGAGTGGGTGAAAGCGCAGAAACAAGCCCTCGACTGGAGACTCCGATAGAAAAAAGACCTAAGTGCGCAGAAATTTCCGCGCAAAGCCTTGTCTTTGAGAAGGATTCCACAGCGTCATACGCAGAGGTTACCTCGAGAAGCGTAACCGCTGTGGATAGTGACTTTAAAATAGTCACAAGTAAAAGACAAGAAGGTAGAAGGAAACAAGGTAAGAAAAAAGAGCTCCAGAATCACCATCGAAGGCTTAGGACAACGGAGGCTGTCAGGATCTCGGCAAAAGACCCAGAGACTTATGCCGAGATTTTGACCCTGATGAAAAAATCTGTAAAACCGGAAGAAACCGGTACCGAAGTCTTAAAAATTCGAAGAACCGTAAAAAAGGAGGTTCTTCTGGTTTTAAGGAAAGGAGGAGAGACCTCTAAATTCGCAGGAGCACTGGCGTCGGCCTTGAGTGACAGGGCCGAGGTTGTTGCTCTTCTTAATAAGAGGTCCCTCGAGATTAAAGATCTTGACGAAACCACGACCGAGATGGATGTTATTTCGTCAATAAAAGAGAAGCTGGGTAAGCCCGACCTGGATATAATGTGTCGAGTTTTGCCCAGATTCGGTGGAACAAAGGTGGCATTGGTCCGCTTGGCTGAAGTGGAAAGTGAATTTCTACTTAAGCTTGGCAAAATTCGAGTTGGGTGGATTAATGCCCCAATTCGAGAGCATTTAGAAGTAGCGAGGTGTCAAAAGTGCCTAATTTATGGACATGTGACCCGTAACTGCAAGGGCCCCGACAGAACTAAAAACTGTCGGAGATGCGGCGGTGAGGGTCACATAGGAAAAGACTGCACCGTTGAACATCCTAAGTGTTTAACATGCTCCGACTTGGGAAAGACGGATATTTACCACGTCGCCACTAAGAACTCTTGTCCGGTTTACAGAGAGGAGTTGCAGAGACTTAAAAGGGCAAACCTCTAAAGTTTTTGCAGGTCAACTTGCACACCTGCAGAGAGGCACAGGCCCTCCTGATGCAGACGGTTAGGGAGAAGAACATCGACATTCTGTTCTGCAGTGAGCAACACAGAAGAAACGATTTAGCTCTCTGGTACCAGGATAAGTCAGGTAGGGCAGCCGTGCAGGTGTGCAAACCTGAACTGCGGGTTGACCGTTTCCTGGAGACAAGCAGTGGATTCGTGTGGGTGGAAGTGACAAACATACGAATGTATAGCTGTTACTTCTCGCCCAACGATCCACTGACGGACTTCGAAGTCGACATTGAGGAACTCGAAAAGAGCCTTAGAGAATCCAGGTTGGATGTACTGGTCACAGGTGATTTTAATGCGAAGTCACCGGAGTGGGGCGAGTCAAGGCTCGATAAACGAGGTAGAATGATCGGAGAAATGGTTTCCAGGAACAATCTAATGATTGTGAACCGGGGAAGGACTTGGACGTTTAGGAGAGATAGAATCGGATCAATAATCGACATAACGATATCATCATCTCTCCTATTCAAACGCATAAGCGACTGGCGGGTCTCCGAGGAGTATACCGCAAGTGACCATCAGTACATCGAGTTTTCAGTCTCAGTGGGAGACACGAGAGGTGGTAGAAGACCGGAAGTTCCGTGTCGAAAACGCCCCTCTTGGAACCTGAAGAAAATTAATAAGGGGAAATTTGGCCGTTCCCTGGAAGAATCCCGCCACATTGAGGAATTGGGATGGGTGCAGAGGCCAAATATCCTGGATAGAGAGGTGCGAGCGGTGAGGAAAACCGTCATCGCTGCCTGTGACGCATCTATGCGGCGTCGCAGATGTACCCCTTCACGGAAAAGCTCGGTGCACTGGTGGTCGGATGCGCTGGCCTCCTTGCGCAAAGCATGCTTTAAAGCTAGAAGGACATATACCCGTTCTAAGGGAGATCCTTTGCTGAAGAAAGCATTCAAGGAGGCCAAGAAAAACCTCAAGAAAGAGATTCGTGCGTCGCAACGCCGTTGTTGGAAAGACTTAATCGAGGATGTCGATAAGGACCCATGGGGTCTGGCTTTTAAAATCGTTACTAAGAAATTAGGAACGAGGCAAAAGACCCCCGGCCTGGACAGTCCCGATTGGGTCAAAAAGATAATACAAGCTCTCTTTCCTCCTGCGGAGCCATGGCTTAGGATGGACTGGAATAGCTGTGAAGTCGGTGAGGATGAACTCTTCACTCTTACTGATTTACGAAATGCAGGTAAAAGATTGAAAACAGGCAAGGCGCCTGGAATCGATGGGATAAGTAACGAGATCCTAAAACTGGTAATCGAAACTTCACCCCAAATTCTGCTTCGATGCTTCAATCTTTGCCTTGCGAGAGGAGAGTTCTTCCGCGACTGGAAGCGACAGAGGTTAGTCCTCCTAAGGAAAGGTGAAAAACCCCTAGATAAAGTCTCGTCCTACAGGCCCATATGCCTGTTGGATACGATGGGTAAACTTCTAGAGGACATGGTTCTGCAGAGAATGCAAAGCCACTTGACAGGAGAGAATAGCCTATCGGATCACCAATTTGGTTTCCGTAAAGGCAAGTCTACAGTTGATGCCATACAGGCAGTTGTGGACATAGCCAAAGCCGGAAAGAACAAGTTGGGACCACAGAAGAAAAAGAGCTTCTGTGCTTTAGTGGCCATAGATATACGCAACGCGTTTAACTCCGCGCGATGGAAAGATCTCATCGAGTCGATGATGAGCAAAGGAATACCGCCCTATTTGTTGCGGATAATGGATAATTATCTTAGCGACAGGTGGGTGATATATGAGGGGGACACTTGGACTCTGAAGGAGGAGATGCAAAGTGGTGCCCCTCAAGGCTCGAGGGTGGGACCATTCGTATGGAATGTATCTTACGATGACTTCTTGCGAATGGATCTACCCGAAGGCGCGGTTATCATCGGCTTTGCGGACGACGCGTTGGTCGTGTGCACAGCCGAAAGCGATGAAGCCCTTGGGACATTGGTGAACGAATGTCTGCGGCGAGTCAAGAGCTGGCTGGATGCCAGAGGTCTTCAAATGGCCCTGGAAAAGACCGAAGCTCTGCTCGTCACAGACAGACGTGGTTATACAGTCCCACGAATCGTGATAGACGAATTCGAGGTCAAGTGGAGCAAGTATATAAAGTATCTTGGTGTGGAGCTCGATGGAAGGTTAAACTTCCATCACCACATAGCAACGGCGTTGAATAAAGCGATTGAGTGTGCGGCAAATTTGGCACGTATTATGCCGAATGTTAGCGGACCACACGAAAAGAAAAGGAGACTAGTGGTGAGTGTTGCCCATGCTAAGCTCTTTTACGCAGCAGCAGCATGGGCTCCCTCGCTCAAGTTCAGAAGCAAAACAATTTGCGAGAACATGCTGTCGGCCCAGAGAGGTATCAATGCCAGAATCGTATCTGCGTATTGTACGGTCTCGACAAGTGCTGTGCAGGTCCTTGCAAGTGTCCCGCCGGCCGATCTTATGGCGAGGGAAAGGGAGGAATTGTTTCTCCTTTTTCAAGATAAAAATAATCTCCAGACCCCAGAGTCAGTAAGACTCAGCAAGGCCTGCATCCGCAAGAATGCGAGGAGCAGACTCGTCGAGACTTGGCAAGACAGATGGGATAGGGAGGAAAAAGGCCGATGGACTTATCGGCTTATTCCAACGCTCACCACCTGGATAAACCGAAAGTATGGAGAAGTCTCCTATTATTTGACGCAAGCGTTTACAGGCCACGGGTGTTTTAACGCGTACCTGTATCGCTTTAAATTACGCGAAAACGAGGTGTGTGCGTACTGTCAGTTCCCTGTGGACAACGCAGAACACACCCTCTTTTCATGCAAGAAGTGGGACTTGGAGAGGCGGGCCATGTTCGAAGGTGTAAACAGTGAAGTTACACCGGAGAACATGGTATCGCTGATGACCCAGTCAGAAGAGAATTGGCGACAAGTTGAGAACTTCATAATCTCGGTCATGTCGAGGAAGGATCTCGACGGCCGCAAAAAAGCGTAATTTAAGCAGCTTTTAATTTGTTTGTTCGTCTTTTTTGTATTAATTTATTTTGTTATTTATTCGTCCTTATACACTTAATTTATTTTGTTATTTATTTGTCCTTATACAATTTTAATTTATTTTGTGATTTATCTGTCCATATACAATTTTTTACCTATTGACTTTTTTTTATATATCTGTTTATTTTATATGATACTCTTTTACATCTGTTTAATATTTTATCTTTTGACATTATACACCATTTCAGCATTTGTTTTAACATTTATTTTTTGTTTATTATTGTTGTGCTGTTTATTTCGCTTTTATATGGAAATAGTTAAAAAAAAATTTTTTTTTTTTTTTTTTTAACTATTGACGCAGGAGAACCGCAGGTAAAGAACAAAGTCGCAGCAGCGACAGAGTTGGAGCGCCACCCTCGAAGGCTAAAGTCTTGCGACGGTTCCGAGGGAAACCTTTGAAATCATGCATTCCGTTATATCCATTCGATTTATTCAGCAACGGTCTTCTTTTGTTTTATTGCCAACATAAAATTTTCAAAAAATAAGTAGGTGCTAATAACTGGGTGCCAGTTTCAGCTTCATAATTTTAAGATAGTTCTTTAAAAATTAAATTATTTAAAAAGAAATTATTGTCTGAAATAGAACAAATTCTTGGTTGTTTTTATAGTTTACAAGGCAAACAAAAAAACATCAAAATTTAAAGTTTTTTCATGAATTTTTGAAATTCAATTTTTTTCCAGTACCTTTACTAAAAATACCTGACTTTTCCCTGACTTCCCTGACCATGTTACTTTCCCTGACTTTTTGCTAAATTTCCTGACTTGTGGCAACCCTGTGTCTATTTTCGTGATTCGAATCAGTGAAATTCCACTGATTCAGTTTTAGAGAGTGACAAATAATTACTAAAATTCTACTAACGATTAGTAAAATTTCACTAATTCCTAATAAAATTCTACTAATAATTAATTTAAATTCATAAATTGTTAGTAAAATTATTACTGAAACCTTTGGTGAAAGTAGAGTCTTTTCGTCAATTCATTATTACCTATTCATTAAGATTTAGAGAGTCAATTTTTTCAATAAAAAAATTATTATTTATTTAAATAGTAAATTATTATTATTATTATTATTATTATTTGAGTTAGTGACTGGTTTCTTACTATCAAAATAGTTATTTTTGACTAATTCAAGGTTGTTTTAACTAGAATATTGTGTTAAATATATACCCTAACGAAAACTTGTCTTCAGTGTTGTTCTCTAAAATTGAATTAGGTAAAAATTTATTCTAATTTGAATTAGTGACTGACTTTTTGCATTTTAAGTAATAAATTTTACTAATTGTAATTTCTGATAATTTATTTGTAAAATTTACTAATTCAAAAGCAAAAAGTTTGTTATCAAAAATTTTTCTAAAAGTTTCTTGTAATGCTTACAAATTATTTTTTGGTCAAAAGATCAATTATTACCAAAAGAACTCGTCTTTTCTTAAAGGCATCAAGTAGAAAAATTCCACACACAAATATAGTATTCAAAAAGAATGCATATAAGGAATATATTGGAAAAATTGAAAGAGAAAAAAATGAAAAGTTTTCAAAACCAGTGAGAATAGGAAACCTTAAATTCACGAAAATGGAGCTTTGGCTGAAATCCAATTCGAAGGAATAGTCGCGGTAACCGTTGGCTTTGCTTAAACGGAAAAAATTCTCTAAACTGGAACTTGACCAATGAATTCAAAAGTGAATATTATCTGTTGAAAATACCGGCAGTAACTCTCCAATATTTATTCAACTCTCATGAGCCAAAATTAAATTCAATACAATTTCATTTCATGAATAGAAACATTTCTTTATTACAAATGAGAATTAAAATTAAAACGTATTTGAAAATTCTAAATGAATGTGTACATAATAAAATGATTTTTATTGTAATAAATATTTCTTCCAATTCAAGAAACTTTAATTATTTTTGGACGATAATCACGCACATCATTTAGTTTCCTACGATTATCTCTATAAATCTAAATTAGTTCAAAATAACTAATTGCTATAGAAAAATGACTTTTCGCTGCAGCAATTAGGAAAAAATAACTAACTACAAAGGCCTGAAAAATTCAGAGTCTGTCAGGTTGTTTAAAAAAAATGGCGGATAAACCTAAAAAAATTTGATTTTAGTGACTTTCAAAATTTGTTCTTTCTTTAACTTGCGATATACTAGAAATATAAGGTAAGGTCTTAAGACAAAAACCTGAAACTCGCTCTTTTAAACCCCTTATGTGCAAAACCAAAAAAAAATGGAGGATTTTGATAAAAGTGGGGGTAAAAACGTAAAAAGATAATTTTTAAGTTATTTTTGACATCATAGTGGTTTTCGACAAATTTTTGTCTGCTGAACATGATTCTTGGTTTCCAAATTTCTTATCACGTGAGGATTTTGAGAAAAGTGGGGGTAAAAACTGAAAAATATAATTTTTAATTTAAATATAAATTTATCTCATCAAAAAAGTATATAATTTTAAAGTTATCTTCGACATTGTAGAACTTCTGAACATTTTCTCAGAAAATGTGTTTTAGCGAGTCAATTCCCACTTTTTTCAAAATCTTAACCAATTCAAATTTAGAGAGTTTGTTTCAAAATTGTAAAAAGTTTGTTTTCCTCAACTTATTTTACTATTTTTACATTTTCATCACATGAAAAACTAGTATTTTTAATAATAATTTTATAATGATGACAATTGCACGAAATATTTCTTCATTTAAAATTAATTTCAATTCGGATCAAATACACTGCTAGCAGAATTTCGTCAAACTATTGGAGAGAAAGAGAAATACAATGGAAATAAACTAAATCGAAAGAGTGATTCATGATAATTGATACTCGATTGATGAGTATACTGAACCATTAAAGGCACACGTCAACAAACTACCTAATCATGACTATTTTCTGTTTAATGATCAACACACAAACGATACTGTGTCAAATGGATAATATTCAAACTGGAGTAACAAACATTTGCGCACGCACGAGCATTTTAATGCAAGCGTTCATCACTATGAAATTTGTCCTCTCTGTCTTTCTCTCCCTCCCTCTCTCCCTCTAGAGCAATGGAATAAATTCTCGCGAACTCTGATGCGGCATAAACGTTGTTCCCTCGATGACCAGCTTCCCCGTTTAACAGGAACATTATTCAAGCCCTCCTACTTCTCTGGACCGGTCAAACTGCCCTCACTTTCCATTCCTATTTTTACAGTCCCCTAACAAATTTACGCGAATTTACACTTGACTACCGCGGCCGCATTGGGGTTCCAAAACTCAATGTGACCGTCATCATGCAGCCCTCGAATATTAACCCCCGGTAAATGAACTCTCATAAACGAAATTTCATCATCAACTTTCTCGTATATTTTCGTCACAAAAAGGAAAATAAATATTGAGGTCTAGAATATTTTTAACGATGAGATTTTTTTTCTCCTTTACAATCCGGATTTTTTCAGTAATTCTAAAGTATCTAAAAAAATGACGAGCTACTAATTTAGAATACAATCTATTTTGGTGTTATTTTTAACTATGAATGAAACTTTATTTTAAATAAAACACCAAAGTCGCAACGATTTGTAAAAATTCAACGAATTTAGCTTCTCCAAGGAGAATAGTAAGTTAGTTACTAACTTAGTAACATGTTACTAAATTCAATTGTGTTCAAAATTTTTTTAAAATTCTAGTCAAAATTTCAATTCTCTTGATAAATAATAAAATTCTTCTCTGATATTCAATTATTTTACAAAATTTCAATCAAATTCTTGTCAAAATTTCAATTATTTTCAAAAGTTTTCTAAAATTCCTTAATTTTTAATATTTACTAGTTCAATGAAATTTTTCAAAATAATTCCATTATTAAAAAAAAATTTCAATACAATTCTACGCAAACATTCAATTATTTTCATAAATAATAAACATTTTTTCAGGTATTCAATTATTTACAAATTTTTTTATGAATTTCTTCGCAATAATTCAATTATTTTCATAAATAATAACATTTCTACAAGGATTCAATTATTTTTATAAACAATAAAATTCCTTTAGGAATTCAATTATTTTCATAAATAATAAAACTCATTGCAGAATTTCAATTATTATTTTTAATGCAATTTGATTCAAATTCCAAAAAAAATCTTCTTAAAATTCATCAAAAGAATTTAATGATTTAAAAAATTTGTTGATACCGTTTTTTATGAGAATTTAATTTCAACAAACATGAAATTAATAAATTATTTATTTTTATGTATTTAAATAATTTAATTCTCGTAAAATTTACTAATAAAAATGGTTTTACAAATGAATTTCAGTTAAAATTTTAGATTATACTTATTATTATTATTATTATTAAAAGCATTATAACGTGGATTTTTAGAAATAATTAAATTTTGAAAAAGTTTCAATAACTAAAATCATTTAAATTCTTAATTTTTTATATTTTTGACAAAAAATTCTGTAGAATTAATTCTTTTAAAAAGTTTAATAGGATTTTTATTGAAATTATTTTAAGTTATTTATTTTTCAATGCATATTTAATTACAAAATTTCCAAATAATTGAAATTTTGTAAAATTGAATTGTAAACAAATAAAATTGAAAGTTCTCATAAAACTTATCGCAGGGTTTCAATTATTTTTTATACAATTATAATTAAATTCCTTGAAAAAGTAATTATGATCATGCAAATTTTAATAAAATTGGACAAAAGAATTGAATTATTAAAAAATTTGTTTATAAAATTCTTTATGAGAATTGAATTTTGTGAAACATTCAATTATTCAATAAATTATTTACTTTTGCATTAAAATAATTAAATTCTTGAAGAATTATCTAATAAAAATTGATTTTTATTTCATAAAAATGAATGTCAGTTAAGATTTTAGATTATAATTGAATATCAAAAGAAATATAGAGTGAATTTTTTAAATATTATTTGAAGCTTTTATTTTCTAATATGTACTTAATTAAAGAATTTAGGAATAATTGAAATTTCTTGAAATTGATTAATGAATTATTATTAAAAATAATAGATATAAAGTAAAATTCTAGTTAAAAATTTTGTTAAAAAGAATAATTGAATTGAAATAATGAAAATAATTTTTTAGAAGTATAATATTCTTATAATATAAAATAATGATTTTATTACTTGGTCATCTTTAATTATTATATAAAACACGAAGAAATCGATCACTCCAAGTCGAAGACTTGGAATTATCGATATCTTCATGTTTTATAGTTATAAAAAAATTTAATAAACTAAAATTTCATTCATTGTAAAAAATAACACCAAAATTGATTATTTTAATCTCTTTTGGTGTAAATTTAATCTGCAACACTTTTTTAATACGTCACGATTTACTGTGTGATTAAAATTTAATTTAAATTAACAAACTATTTAAAATAATTATTCTTCATCATATTTCTTATTTCGTTATAGTAAGTTTTGAAATTACATTTTAAAAAAGCAATAAATTGAAACGTTCAAACTTTAGTAAAATAAATTGACGTGGACATGAAATAATAAAACAACGGAATTAAAGTGTCAAAAAGTATATATCCAACGATATGAGAAATCAAATAATATATATAAATTTTGTGCTAAATTGTATATAGCAAAATTTTTAAATTAAGAGTTTTGGGATTTAAACTCTTGCTCTCTATATATAATATCTATTAGAGTTGGCGAAACGTTAATTGAATTTCAGTCTCTCTGTAACTCGACGAAGCTCTTGCACCTAATGCGTTAATCAATTAAATCGCTGAGCAATACGAGGCACCATTAGCAGACTATAATGTGCGAGATATATTGTTAAAGACAAGTACGTTTCATATTAACGGATTATATTATATAAGGAGCGTCGTTGAAATGAAACTGGAATAAAAAAATCACTTTCACTTTTGCTTTATATTTCAGAAACAAAAATCAATAAATGGAATTATTTTGCACTTAATGATACAAAATACGATAAATAAAAAAATTATTCTACAAATAATAGTTTGAACTGTTTGCTTTGGAATGAAGACGAAACAAAATTTTTAATTTAAGTTTAAGATGAACAGAAACTAAATTTTGTCTATTATCCTAGTTTTAGTTTGAAAAAAACTTAATTTAGTTTTTATTTTAGTTTCGGGTGATAAACAACTATCTTTTGTATTTTACTTTATACTCGCTTTGTTACGAACCATTTCTGTTATTTCAGTTTAACACAACATGAAACTAAATTCAGGTTTTATTTTATTTTCAGCTATCGAACTCTCAGAAAAAAATTTCTTTCAAACAACTAAATTTTGTTTGAGTAAACAAAATAAAAGCAAACTGCTATGCAGTTCACCAGACATTTATTTGGTTCAAGTAAAAAATTCCTTCTTCGAATGCAAAATTTATTTACTCTCTAAATCTGAATTAGTAAAAATGTTTACTAATTTGAAATAGTGACTGTATTTTTGCTTTTGATATAGTAAACTTTACTAATAAATACTAATTTCTACTAATTTATTAGTAATTTAATTAGTAATTCGAAAGCAAAAAATTAGTCACTTAATTCAAATTTAGAGAGTAAGAGAAGTTCAATTCTGTAACTTCACTTCACTCATTTTACTTTAAATAAATATTTATTTAGGTAAAACAAACTTTGTTTAAAATAACCTAAAATTAGATTTATACAACAAAATACAAAATTTGATACCAACATAAATTTTCCCTGAGAGTATAATACTATAAATTCACTGCTACTCTAGTATACTTGACTCAAAACTAATTCATGTACACACTTTTGCAACGGAGTATGCAAAACCAAATATTTTTAAAACATTGAACAACCAATTTTTACAAGGTTCTTATTATTGTTGACTCGTCATTCAATAAAAAAAAACTAGAAAACACAAAAAACTAAGAAAACGCTAACAATCAATTTTAAAGTAAAGACTAGGAAGAAGAAAATAAATATATTGAATAAGTGAATCATAACAAGAAGTAGGTATGGATTAAAATCCTCAAAGTAAAATCACAAAGTAATTTTAGTAAAATAAAGGAAAAATACACAAGAAATTTTGAATCTAGCTGAAACGAACCCATTTTTGGTAGAATACTTCCGAATAAATATCAATATCAACACAATCAAATGCAAAAGCTTGAATAACCTGTTTATGTATATGTATAATCAAAATGAAGTACCTCATGAGACCTAAGCATAACAATCCAAATCACCCTTTTGCTCAGCAAAGCTATTCGAAATGCTTGAATGTGGCAACATAATGCGTCGTCTAGCATGTGGCACTATTGCAAAGCCAGAAGGTAATAACTCATTGTCCAGTGCCCTCAAGCTCCAGTCAGGTAGTGATGATTTCCTTCCGGTGTTCTATGCTCCAATGTTATAGTTAGCCATAGGAACGGATGCTAGTGATGGATATTGTATGTGGCAACATTAGATTCTAAATCATTTAGCTAACTTCAAACTTATTCTCCTAGTTCAGTATTATACTGCTTATACGATCCTTCAAAATATCCTATTCACAATTTAACAGCACATCAACTGTAGGTACTATAGTTTTTCACATTATGTAACTCAATATTGTAAAAATACAATTCAAAAAACTAAACTCAAACTACACGGAAAGAAAGTCATTATCAAGTTTTATAACAATAGTTTTCAAGTGATGGACAAAATGCGATAAAGGTAAATTTTGATATAAAAAATACTAAACCTTAAAAAACTTATATAAAATTTAGTAAAGTTATATTAAAATTTGTAAACAGTTCTTGATACTTGATAAAACTTTACTCAAAATCATATTTTTTTTTAAATCTTTAGTACTTTTGATATTAAAATTTACCTTCGTCGCATTTCTTCCTATACTTGTAACATACTTTTATAAAATTTGATAATAAATTTCTTTCCGTGTAAAATGAATTAATTAAAACTCAACAAATTCAAAAATTACTATAATTAAAATTGGTAAATCTTGTTCTAGTCAAGAAAACAAAATTCTGGCAGAAAGAATAATGTTATTATTATTACTTTGCGTATGTGATGCTTAGAGACCTACACTTTGTGCGAAGAACATACTCGCATAATTTTCAAAAATTTGAAAGTTTATTTCCAGGTTTTCCAGGTTAAAAAATTTTTTTTACAGGTTATTAAAACTATATTTATTATTATTTACAAAATTATTCGACTTTTTTAAAAATAATTTTAATAAATTCTTCGTAGAAATTTAGTCAATTTCAAAAATTTCTCAAACTTTAATTATTTTCAATATCTACTATTTTAATAAAATTTCACACAACAATTCAATTATTTAAAAAGAAATTTTAATAAAATTCGTTTCAAGAATTCAATTATTTTCAAAAGTAACGTAATTCTTCCCAAAAAATCCAATAAAATTAGGTTCCAAAATTCCCGTCAAAATTTAAATTATCTTTATAAATAATAAAATTTTTCTCCGAAATTTAATTATTTTCAAAAATTTTAATAAAATTCTTGTCAGCATTTCAATTATTTGTAATATACAAAATCTTCTTCAAATTTCTCGAAAAATCCAATTATTTAAAAAAAATTTATTGACATTTTTTAAAAGCATTCAATTATTATTTAAAAATTTGTTGATAAAGTTAAATTATTTAATAAAATGTTTGTTTTTAGAGTTAAATATATGAATTCTCGTAGAATTTTCTAATAAATATTTTTTTAAATAACATTCAATTATAATTTAAAATTGTAACTGAAATTTATTTTTTAATCAATATTTATTAGAAAATTCTACAAGAAATCAGTTATTTAACTATAAAAATAAACAATTTATTGAATAATAATTTAATGTTTCTACAAATTGGATTTTTATAATGAATGTTATCAAAATTCAATTATTTTGTTTTTTATTATTAAACATAACTAATATTATTATTTTTATTAATTGTTAAGAGACAAATTAAAAAAAATTTTAACAATAATTTCATTTTTAGATAAATTTGATAAAAATTTTGTATATTAAAAATAATTGAATTTCGGAGAAAATTTTTTATTATTTATAAATACAATTTAAAATTAAAATTTTTAATTTTGACAAGAATTCTTGTAAATTTTCAAACATAATTAAATTTTTGCGTAGAATTATATTACTTTTGAAAATAATTAAATTGAATATTTAAGTAGAATTAGATTTCAAGAATAAATAAAATTAAAAAACAGCAATTTGCCAGGATTTTGATCAGAATTCTCTGACTTTTCAAGGTTTTTTCAAGGTTTCCAGGTTGCTTGGGAACCCTGTAAATATATAGAGCCTTAAAGATCTAAAGTAAGGTTTAGTTAAGTCTGACTTTCTGAATCTCGAGAAGAAATTTTCGTCTGAATGAAAGATTACGTTACAACTTTGAACTCGTTTTTCTCGAAACAGCATTTTCCAAATCGGTGATCACGATTTCTCAAAAACAACTGCACTGATTTTGCTTAAATTTGGTGGACTTTTTTAATACATAAAAATCTAGTCCTTAATTGAACAATTACTATTTTAATGCCAAAATCTCTTTATTAACAGCTGAGAAAACATTGTTTTGAAGTGAAAAACGAAACATCAAGTTTCAGCGGTTGTCATTTGTCAAAAAAGAATTGTTTCTTAAATCCTTCGATTAAGGACAAAATTTTGTATTTTTGATGAACAAGCTTCTTGTAAATATGTAACTGTTCCTTAAAAGACTCGTCAGTCCTAGGAACTCTATCTAAATAAATAAATAATCATAGTCACAACAAATCATTATTTTATATGTTATAGAATAAGTTGTTTTATTTAAAAATGTTAGTGGTTATTCTTAAAAATACTGTCCTTAGTGATGCTCATAGTAATTTGCATAACAAATGTTTAATTAAAGCAGGGGTCGATTCTGTAACTTCACTATCACTTCCACTTCACTTTTATTACACTTCCACTTCACTTTAATTTCTCTCTCACTTCACTTTTACTTTACTATCATTTCACTTTCAATTTACTGTCACCTTATTTTTATTTCGCTCTCACTTCATTTTTATTGAATTTAACATATCTTAAAAATTTTAAGATAACATTAACATTTAAAATTATAAGAAAATTTGGAATTTAAATAAAGTTAAATGAAACAAAAATAAAGTGACAGTGAAAGTGAAGTGAATTAAAAGTGAAGTGAGAATAGGGTAAAATTCAAATTAAAGTGACATGAATCTAAATTGAAAATGAAGTGAAGATGAAGTGAATGTACAAAATCGACTCTCACGAATTTCATTCTGTTTTAATAAACACGGCTTCTTTCAGCACTTGGTGCACAATGCACTACTATAATTTCTACAGTAAATGTTAATATTTATACTAAAAATTACACCGAGAATAATAAAAAATAAAAGCAGAAATTAGAAAAAAATTAATTTTTTTCCTACAAAAATATACTAAAAATTACTGTATTCATATTTTTCCTATACCGGAATCGATTTTCACTTTAGCTTCTCTCCGAAAAAACTTTTTACTTCGGCTTAAATTAGCTCTATGTATAGAGAATTCGATAAATACGTAATTTGTCTTGTTAGTCAAATTGCACTTGAAATGGAATTATATTGAAAAAAGAAACATCAAAGCATCGCGTGTCTAATATTAAAAAAGAAGGGGAAAAAATATAAGACGCAAAGCTCGCAAAGAGTTTGCATGTATGAGTCTATATACGTACAAGGCCGATAAAATAAATGACACTTGACTAATTTGTCACTGTTTCTTTTAGATACAAGATATGTCGTGACACTGTATACGTATTTTCAGTGTGTGTGTATATACATACACAATGTATATGTGGGACACGCGTCAACCGTAATTAAGTCCACTCAATTAGAATTTCACGATGCAACCTAATAAAACCAAGCGCAGTATAACGGCTTTAATGCTTAAAGGCTTTTAAAGTGAAGCGAAATTTACCATCACACCTGTTTAATGTTTACAAGAAGTGGTCATTTATTAGAAGATAATTCATAATTTCAGTATACAAAAGAAAAATCACCCTCAAAAATATTATAATAAAATGTGTTTTTAGCATTAGGATAAAAAAATTATAATTTTATATTAAGATTAAAAATATGATTATAATTTGTAAAATATAAATAATGAAAATAAATATGTAAAAGTTTCAAAATTATACAAAATTATATTATTGTATTGAAATAAATTTATTTCTCCGTCTATATGTCTTTAATTTTACCCCTTAAATAAACTAATTTTCCCCTGGTTACCGAAAAAAACTTTATATAAAAAAAACTCCATAAAATTTTGTAGCATTTACGTATTAATTGAAAATATAAAAATTGATATCATATAAAAAAAACTAAATTGAATTCTATATTTAGTAAAAATCTATTTTACGATTAATTCTTCTCCCTTAAAATTTAAATTCACCATGAAAATATATACTAATATATTAATAATAATATTACTATTATATTATTACCTCTGTGGAGAATAATGTATGCCATAAGATGACAGCATGTTCACATTTTTTACACCACACATTTTTATATTTATTTAATCGTACATTCTTTGGTATAATGTGTTGTGTTTTTTATTTTTTTAATGTTGAGTGTTTTTTCTATGTTTTTTACATTCAGTGGCATGCATATACACGTAACAAAAATTTCAACGAAAAAACATCATTTCTAACCTCAAAGAAATTTTTTTTCTTTTTTTATTTGTATGTTTTTTTGTATATAATGGTTTCATCAAAAATCCCTTTATTACTATTTATCTCGAAATTCTCATGCTGGTATGTTTTTTCTACTTTATTATTTTTTGTTTTTTTCTCGACGGAATCTTCTCATCTGTCATATAGATTTTTTAAAGTCTTGAAGAGTCGTAATATCACGACGAAATACATAGACGAATTCGAATTTTTTAAATATATGAAAATTCTTTTGTGAACAAACCACCGTTCTTATTTAATAGACTAAAGGCCACAAAAATATTACCTGAATTTTAACAATAAGGTCTACAACATTTACTATATATTAATAACATTGTTTTTTCTATATTTTTGTAATCCCTTTCATGATCCCGTTGGACTGCTGGATGAAGTTTGTGAATAATTGAATAAAAATCTTTTTATTTCTTTTTTCTCTAAATATTTTGACTTTTATAATATATTAAATAATAATGTCGCGTTAATTTTCTAGAGGTTATATACTGAAATTTCGTGATAAATTGCCTCAACGCAAGGGTAAAAGTAATTTAATTCTAAGCGCAAATTTCGTGTTAGGTACCTGGTAATATCACGTTGATGCGTGAATTAACAAGCTTCAAAGGTAAAAAGGGTACGAAACACCCTCTCGCGACACATTGTCATGCATGAACATAACCGAATACGAATGTGTGGCAAATATAATGGGAACTTTACATCAGTCCCTTAACATATATAGTATATAAATATAAATATACGATATATATTCTATGTGTATAATCATAATATGCAAAATGTTCAAATGGAATTTCACCGACATTATATGTTCACTTCACATATATGAAATCATTTGGGATTTCCTCTCTCAATTCGTTTCGCCTAATTTTACAATTAATTCATTATTTTTCTTTCCCAACCGTATAAATATACCTATTATGCTTGCCTAATATTTACCTACAACTTATATTTACATATATTATTCACCTATTACATATATTTACTGATTACACTCAGGAAAAGGCAAATTTCACTATTTTCCCATAACCAAATTGTCGAGTCGACACATATGAGCGATTCCATCTCAAGTGATCAAGGTGGAGAAAAATTTTTCTCCAATCGTAGCAAAACTTGGGGCTTTTGTAGTACTCATAGATAGTAATTTTTCGTGAAAATATTTTTTTACCTAGTCCAATATTTTCCGAGGGGGAGGGGGTTAAATTTTTGTGTTTTTCAGTACAATGGTTATTTCAATAATTTTTTACTCTTAAACAATTAAACATACAAATTTGACAAAGTACATTTTGAAAAGGTCTTTTCATCCTCTTTCGATTGAAACTAAGCATTTTAAAAAAAAAAAATTTTTGACCCAAAAAAATAAAAATTAAAAATAAATTTCAATTTTTGAGGGAGATGGATACGATTTTTTTTTTTTTTTTTTTAACGAAAGCTGAGGTTTTTTCCTAAAAGGACATATAAATGATAAAGTGGAACTAGAACGTTTAAACATTGAAAAAAAGAGTTTTCTACTCGCCGGAGCGCTCAAAACCCGGTTTTTGGCTCCATCTCCCTCAAAAATTGAAATTTATTTTTAATTTTGATTTTTTTTGGTCAAAAAATTTTTTTTTTTCAAAATGCTTATTTCCAATCGAAAGAGGATGAAAAAACCTTTCCAAAATGTACTTTGTCAAATTTGTATGTTTAATTGTTTAAGAGTAAAAAATTATTGAAAAAAGCATTGTACTGAAAAACACAAAAAGTTAACCCCCTCCCCCTCGGAAAATATTGGACTAGGTAAAAAAATATTTTCACGAAAAATTACTATCTATGAGTACTACAAAAGCCCCAAGTTTTGCTACGATTGGAGAAAAATTTTTCTCCATCTTGATCACTTGAGATGGAATCGCTCATATATCAAAATCTTATAGGTTTTGTTTATTATCTTTTTCACATTAAATAAAGCATTCTTTTTCAATTTTGTAAAATGAAAAATAATTTTTTTGTATACATATTTTAAATGTGATAGAGGCTTAAAAATAATTAGTTTGAAATGAGACTTAAACAGATTACCCATCAACTGACCTTCTTGCTACAAAATAAACAATCAACTTCCTTGTTTTGGTTACTGTCATTCACTTCTCAGTAGAAGGTATTTAATATGAAATAACTTAATTTATTTAATTGTGACGAATAAAAAGAAAATTCATGTAAAATAAACAAAAAAAAGATAAACCGAACAGAAAAATGAAAGGAGACTGCGAGCGTGCACAAGCTATCGACGGTGCGCGTCAACTGACGAGTTTTGAGTAGGCGCCGCGCAACTCCTGAGATTTCCCCCACCACTCACGCAACGACGATGCAAGTATAAATATACGCGCTCATTCGAAGAGCTCATTATTCGCCACTGTGGGGGCACTTCCACTAAATAAAGGGAGACTATAACTACAGTTCTAGGTAAAAGGTGCAGATGTCGCTGTCATAGAAGCTAAACAAATTTGCGGTTAAGCGCATGCGTTTACTTTGAATATTAAAACATGATTTTTTATTCTCATGAATTAATAATAATTGATTCTGCTTCTTTTACCTTTATAAAGTATAACAATGTTTTTGTGTCCAAATAATCTTTTTATTTTTGCTTAATTCGAAAAAACAGAAAATTGCAAAGTCATTTAAATTGTGTTAATATACAAATGAATAATGTAAGTTACCCATATTAAATTGATACAGTTTTTTAAACATAGTGGTGTCTGGATAACAAATGTATATTACATATATACAAAATATTTAAAAAAGTCAACATTAATGTACAATAATAGGTTTAAAATTATTTTAAAGATCAAAAATTGAATAACTTTACTTTTTTAATATCCACAAAGGCAATGTATATATTTATAGAAATTGTTGTAAATATGTAGCTTTTAATAAAAAGCTTGTATTTTATAAAAATTAATAAGTTGTGAAAAATGTCACAGCCAAATCTTTAAATTTTTCTTAAATTAAATATGTAGCTTTTAATTAAAAAAGCTTGTACTTTATAAAAAGCAATAAGTTATTAAAAATATCACAGGTAAATCTTTGGTATCGTTAATTAAATATGTAGCTTTTAATAAAAAGCTTGTATTTTATAAAAATTAATATTTTGTGAAAAATATCACAGCCAAATCTTTAAATTTCTCTTAAATTAAATATGTAGCTTTTAATTAAAAAAGCTTGTACTTTATAAAAATATCACAGGCAAATCTTTGGTATTGTTAATATTTGCGATTAAACCTGATAGCCCCTTCTGAAAAGTTAAAAATTTATCATTATTATACCATCAGTAACATCTCACTGATTCAAATTTAGAGCCCTGGCGGATCAGATGGACCAAAAGTGGACTTAACTTTTTTCATTATTTTGTGAGAAAAATTTGTTTTAAGACTTATTAATTATGTATCATTAAATTCGTTTTTTTACAATTAATCATAAACAACTATTTCTATATTTTAGAATGTTAAATTAATATTAATAATATTAATATTGATTGAATTTTAAAAACTTTCAAATTAAAGTTTTTAAAAAATTTGATTTGTAAAAACATATTAATAAAAAATTCTGAATAAGTTATTTTTTTGAAAATTTTTGTTTACATTTTTTTCAAATTAGTTATATTTCTAAATATATAATATTTAATTAAAAAACTTTCAAATTATTGAAAATTTAATTAAATTGTATTGTGAACAAATACAATAATTTATGACCTGAAATGGACCGGGAAATGACCGTGAATTTTTTTATGAAAAAAGTGGCTACCCTGAAAAAGAACTTATGAAATTAACAGAATTTTATGAAAAAACTGTTGGGATAGAAAAATGAATATTTTATTCAATAAAATATTGAAAATGGTGAAAATATGATAATAATTATTTAATAAATAATTATTGATAATGTTTTTCAATATTGCACAAATTGCTTGTTGAAATGTTTATTTATCCATCCCAAAAGTTTTTTCATGAAATTCAGTCAATTTTATAAGTTCTTTTTACAGGAATCGAAAATATACACAGTTAAGTCAACTTTCAGTCGATCAAATTCGCAAAGGAGTGTAAATAATATACACTTACTGCATATTTTTGTACCGGCAATTCTCGACGAATATTTTAAATATTCTTCACGGGCATGAGTCTCTATGATGCTCCCTCCGTGATAAATAATGTCACCTCTTAAAATTTTGTTCAAATGAACGCACCACTTATTAATGCAGTTAATAATGAGCATTTCTAAAAACTTTTGTCGAATACATTCCTTGTGGCGTGAACATGTTATCCACTCAAAATCCATTTTTAATAATAGAAATTGCAATAAAATGCTGCACAAATTTCTTCGAAAACAATTTTGAGGCAATTTGCGAAAAATGAATGTCGTGGCTCTAAGATATCCTCTTTCGAAGAAATCCATCGCACGTTCATTCATAGTTTTCACAAAATTGTTGTCCTCAGTCCCAAGAAATATTGTTTCGTTGATTACAACATACTAATCACTGTAATGGTAAAGCACTTGCAAAACTTTAAGTTTCACAAAATAAATAAACAATAACACAGAGACAAGTGTCTAATATTTATAATTGTGCAAGAAGGCACATTTACCTAAATTATAATGCTCTCCTCATATTAGGTTTATAAATTTTAATTAAATATTTTCTTAATTTTGATTTCAAGATAAATTTTAAATATACTTCATGCTTTTTATTTTAAAAAAATTAAAAAATATAATATATTACTTCATAAATACCATTTTCATATTTAAATAAAAGCATAAATTATCATTTTATTTTAGAAAATATTTTAATATACAAAATAGTAATAATTATTATACATTGTATATAATAAATAATATATATATATATATATATATTATTAAAATTCAATTCTACAAATAGTTATATTATAATCCTGAAAATAAAAAATCATGTTTTAAAATTCAAAGTAAACGCATGCGCTTAACCGCAAATTTGTTTAGCTTCTATGACGGCGACATCTGCACCTTTTACCTAGAACTATAGTTATAGTCTCCCTCTCATATAATTGTACATCCTCCACTGTGTTATTCGCTGCTCCAGCATACGAAGAGGGTCTTACCCTAAATTCCGAGTCTTACTCGGAGAAGACGTCGCTAGCCTGTTACGATGGAGAAGCCACGGTGTGCCATGGTCGGCGCATTTCGAAACACGATTCGCAACCACGAATGGCCATGATACGTAAACGACAGTCAAACAATCATTTTATTGAAAGAACCTTGATCCGACGAGCTAATCCATATTTTAATTTTCTTGACAATCGTTACATAATATAAATTAATATTTCAAAATTTTAACTCAAAAATCTATTTTAAATCAATAGAACATTAGTCTTTATATACATGATACTTTTATACTAATAAAGAGTGACTCATATATACATTTTTCAATTACATAAATTTGATTGGTAAATTAATTTCAAGCGGGCTTAACACAGACCGGTAGAATATATACGGAAATAAAGAAATTAAATATCTAGATACAATAAAATGTGAATGTCAAAAAATCATTAATAGCTCACGAGGCATGTGAGACTACAAATTAAATTCATATTATTATTTTAGTTAGAGGTTCCATTCTGGAAGCAATTGATTATACCATACAAATCAAAACAATAAATAAAATAGTATAAATAAACTAACAGATAGACAAACAAATAATTTAATGTATTAAAATTATCTACGTTGTTTTAACCCCTTTATCATTATTTTCTACAATACCCAGATTAATTTCAATATCTAAATAAACTGAAATAACAATTACGATAGATAGATCGGTTAACTTTATAAATTTTACTAGACAAAAAATTTTTTTTACGTAATTTATAAACATGTCTGACTTACAATCGGAACATAACAATATACACTGTAAAAAATTTAGGGAGTTAACGGACTCGGGAGTTAAATTTTTCGAGTTAAAAATCAACTCCAAAAGAGAGTTAATTTACTAACTCCCTTCATCAACGCCCGTTCGAGTTATTTTTACATGGGGAGTTAGCATTTGGGTGTTAAATTTTAACTCTCTTTATTTAACTCCCCAATGGTTGCGACTTTTATAGAATCCTCTGGGGAGTTTAAATTTAACTCCCTTTTCTTACAGTGTACAAGGGAGTAACAAAGGTTAAAAAGAAAAGAAACACAATAAACCGTGGGACAGAGGTAAAATCCGGTTAACCAATCGTGATCGGAAAGGTAAAGATTCGACCATGGGACCATACTCACCCCGCCCCAGTAATACCAATAATAATCGAGAAAAGGAAAATTCCAACGATAGTTTGAATTCAGAAACAAACATAGAAAACTTGCAACTAAAAAAGAAATTTATGACAATTGTCACAGGAATAACAGGCTCAGATCCTACCCAATTCCAACTCGAAGCTGGAACAATAAGAACCAGATCTCCGATAGCACCTGACCGGTATTACAGTAGAGGTAGCAAATTTTAAATGTGCTACCTGGAATGCACGGAGCGTAATAAAAAAAATTAATTGTGAAAGTCTAGTATTACAACACAATCTTGACTTGCTCCTAGTGACTGAGACTTGGTTTTCCGAAAAAGCAAATTACTACAATATTAAAGGATAAACCTGCCTGAGGTGTGATAGAAACCTCCCAACGCCGGGATGAGGCACTGCAATTTTTATCAAAAACATCTATACTTGTGAAGAAATTGACCTAATAGGTCCGTGGACGGAGATACTACAAATCGTTGGTGTTAGGGTGAATACAATATTAGGACGAGGTTACATTTTTTGTGTCTACATCTTACCCAATGTCAAGGTCACGGCTATTCTTTTGTCTGCGATGGTTCACGCGATACCAAAGGATGAGAAGATTGTTTTAATGGGCGACTTTAACGCTCATCTACCTCAATACCTCCGATTCCGTAGTAATTGAATAGGTTAACTGATACCTCAGCTATAGGAGATACTAGAAATCAACATCATTAATGACGGCACACCAACATTTGGATTTTCACAGGAATCTCCATCTTTTCTGATATTTTTCCCATATGTTCATCGAAAGCTGTTGTTGAAAGAATTGGACTGGATGGAATTTAATAATCGAATTTCGTCCAGACTGTCTGAGCTTGAGAGACTGAATAGTGTCCCACTGGAGGGGTATGATTATCTTGTGAATGTTATAGTTGAATCACTTGTTGCGGTAGGTGCCTATATTCCAAAATGTTCTAGTCCCTCTTCACCGATTAAGCCCTCTTGGTGGACGGAGGCATGTCAGGCGGCTCTTTGGGAAAAAGAGGGCTAGAACGGCGTACATTCTGTATCCGAATAATATGAATCTTAATTTGTATCTAAAGAGTGAGGGAGAAACAGAGCAAATACTTTTTGAACAGAAAAAAAGTCCTTCAGATCACTATGTAACTCGATTTCACCCAATATGGGGTCAAAAAGAATCTGGGCCTTAATAAGAGCGTTTTCTGGAAAATTTTCAAAAGCAAATATGAAGACTTATGACTTGGACTTGGAAGTTCTGAAAACTCTACAGAATTACATGGTTAGGGAGGATAACCTTCTATACCACATGTCAGAATCACCCAGGTTAATGAAGATAATGCATATAATAAACCTTTTTTTAAAACCGGAATTTTATTCTGCCTTAGCTAAATGTAAGAAGGACTTAGCAACAGGTATAGACAAAATATCTTATTTTACCATCAAAAGGCTTCCATCTCCCTGCCTTGACATGATCAGAGGTTTTTTAATGACTGTTATATTCGATCTACTTTCCCTGACCATCAATACGTTTTTTGCAAGGAGAGATCGGCTCTGGATTGCGTTTCCTTTCTGATAGCAGACATTCTCCATAACTTTTCACAGAAGAAGAACAAGGTGACAGTGGCCGTAGACATTAAAGGGGCATTTCATGCCCTTTTACCATAAGCAGTTATGAGACACCTGAGGGACACGGAGGTACCTGCAAGAATATGTGATTTTGTCTCATTTATGATCACCGAGAGGGTGCTTTATTTCAGAGGGGGACTCTATCCCACGAGTCTGTGGAGTTGGAGTGCCTCAAGGAGGGGTCCTATCCCTCTTGTTCAACCTGGCTCTAAGAGAGATAAAACAGTCTATTGGAGACGACGTGCAGATATTGCAATTTGCAGATGACATCTGCTCTATGCTGCGAACGAAAACCTGAATGAGTCACAATCCCTAATCGAAGATGCAATAGATAACAGGTCATTTTGTCGTTTAGATTTTTTGAGTACTATTCAATCAACAAGTCATTTCACGTCTTAATTATGTCATTCGTTCGTATTTAGTGTTTTCTTATATTATGTGAAGTATCTAACAAAATGGAAAATAGAAAAGTTTTAAGGTGTTGTAATAAATTATACTCAGCAAATAAAATCACAAATTACAAATTGATCGAAAAAGAGATAAACTAAACAGAAAAGAAAATTTCAAAGATAAAATCACAGTTTACAAATCAAATATAATAAAGAGATAATTTTAACAGAAAAATTAAATATCAAGAATAGAAAGGACGAATATTAAAAAATAAAATAAGAATTAATTTTAATCCATGGATTTAATGACTCATTCATCAAAATTAATACAAATAAATTAATTAATTCAGAAATTATAAAATATCACATAGATATGAAGCAAACCTTCGTTTCGCCACATTCACAAAATCGAGTCACAAGAAATTTTCAACGAAAGAAATTATATCAATGAAACAATAGATAAGAAAATAGAAGTTAGCAAAATAAAAGTCGATATGAATTCAAGTTATCAATTAAATAGATGTACTTATCGCCTTTCTTCGGGATCTCGGATCTCGTGGTACAAACCAGGCTCTAAGACGGCGTCAATTTTATATCGGCTGAATGATGCCAACAATTGATGCGATCCAACAACTTTGCTTCGACATCAGAAAATCCAGATTATGGTTAAAAATTCGTTCCTGTTCTGACGATTTGACAAAAACTGCACTGGAGCCAAGATAGCGCCCTTCTAGAGTTTCTTCCCTCGTTTCCACGAAATCATCTGCTCATTACGAATTATTATTTAACTCCACACTAAAGAAATAATTTAAATTCCGAATAATAAAAAAGCACATAAGAAAAAAACCATTCTTTTTACAATTAAACAATGCGACAATTTACCTTCAGGTTATCGGTGTCGGACTTAGCAGTATGGCGCAGCACCCCAAAATAATTTGTACAAATGAATGAGGCAGAGACTCGGAAGGGCGATTATTTTATTACGTCGCGAGAATTTCCCCCAAATCGCGTTTTCCACGAAATAAACCGTTTCTCCACGAAGTAAGGCCCGAATTCCAAAGTCCCACGATAAAACCCACTGTAAGAATTGCATATTATAGGCGTAGCATACAATTCCTAAATATAGGCAACCAATTCCTTTCAGTGTTATGCTTGTAATGGTAGATTTCCTACTCGAACAATGGCACGCATTAATACAAACGAAAAACCTGAAAAACTAGAAATATCTATTAATCGACGGAATAATCTGAATTTACCTCCTTTAGAGGCAAACGATAATACACGGTTATGTCTCAATTGCAATCATTCAATTATTGATGAGATAAGACTGATTGAAAAAGATGCTAACTGTGTAAAATTAAATGTTTTAAGACATAGTCGAAATGGCTCCTGCCTCATTTGTAATGAAGTTGTTGATTTGCAAAAATTATCTCTCAATTGCAGAGCAAGTGTCTTTATTGCAAAAAAAAATTTTAACCTCGAAAATGTCAAATCATGTTCTCACCATGTAGATGATCGAGATTACCTTTTATCGCCCTTGTTGCTTGGTTTGCAATACGTATACAGACCATAACAGTTAACAGGACAGCAATTGCAAACATTTTTGCAAAGTATGCGTTAAGTAGCAGAAAATATTTCTATCATTGAGAATGAAAACAATTTAAAAGAGCAGTTTCAAGAACTGTATCAATACTGTGAAGATTCACCAGTACCTTGTATCGGTGGTTTTGTCCCTAACAACATTGGATTTGATGCTATCACACGTGAAGATTATATCGATCTTCACGTTTCCGAATTTGCTAATACCTTGTTTAATCCGCAGCCCAATATTCCTCGCGGAGTTGCGACAATGCGACAATGTTATTGTACACATAAAGGACAAAATTTACTGAAACCTCATATGATAGTAGCACCTGATGGTTACATTGTTTCGATCCTGGGTCCATACTTTTCTGATAGTCGCAACAATGATGCTTCTATTTTAAGAAGTTAATTTGAAAAAGATGCAGATTGAATGAGACATTGGTTTCAAGAAGATGATTTCATAATTGTTGATCGCGGTTACAGAAATGCGAATGAACTACTTCAACAGTTGGGCATTGTGTGCAAAATGACAGCACATCCTGGTCGAAATTAACTAAAAACCGAAGAAGCTAATGCTTCACGCATTATTACAAAAAAAGATAAGTCGTAGAAGCTAGAAATGGCCACATAAAATCGATTTTTAAATTCTTTGACAATGTTGTACAAATTCAGCATGTACCTCACATTGGAGATTTTTACCGCGTTGCTGGTGCAATTATTAATCGCTATCGACCTACATTAATATTGTAAATGAAGCAAACGTTATTCAGGCTCTTGTTGAAGTTAAAAATCTTTATACTCAAAATGCTCAACGATGGATTCGTTTGGAAGAAGCCCAATTAGATGATTTTCTAATTCTCACTATCAATTACTTACACGTTCGTACATTTAGGACAAATTGGCGAGAGATAATTATGAAGAATTTCAGATCGAAATTTTACGGAATGAAGAACGAATTCCTAAACCTGGATTAATAAGAGTTCGAGTGTATTCCAGATTTCGTAACGCCGAAAAATACCAATTGTGGATCTCTTTTCGACCAGTCTTCGAAAGAAATCAGGATATCGAAGAAGAGTACAATCGAATAAATGGATATTATTGTACTTGTAAATCCGAAAGTCGCACTATTGGCACTTGTGCTCATATTGGAAGTGTTACATGGTTTCTTGGACACGCAAAACATGAACAAAACGTTCGGTATCCTTCATCACGAATGATTCGGACAGTAGCAGATGCCCACAATCGACCACATTAAATCAAACAGTTTTTTTAAAACGAAATACAAAAGTATTTCATTATCACAAGATCAAAAGTTTTGTTTAAGTTTATTAATAATTTATTTATTGTTTATGTTTAAAAGATTTACTCGCATTCTGAATAGAAGTGCTTTATCAACTAAAAATAGGAAACAGTTCTACCTAATTCATATCAGCATACTTCAATCTTATTCTTTTCTGTTTAAATGTTAAGTTATTAACAACATTTAGCTACAATTCAGATGGTAGCTTACTAATTCAATCACACAATCAGTGCAATGTATCAATTAATTAGTTTAATCAGTTATATCATATAATCAATAAATCAAATATTAAACAAAGTAACATAAACATTTATCAGACAGTTAGGTACTTAGTCAGTACTTTAACCGTAAAGAAATTACATTACAGTAAGTTACATTTTTTGTTATTTTGTCAGTCAGTTGGGCAGTAAAGACTGAAAATCGGTTCGTAAGATGTTTCTTCAGTGTTTCATTTAGTTAGTTAGTTATTCTCTCAATTAACTCAATCAAAAAACAGTCAGTTACTGCATAAGTTTGTTTAACATATGTTAAACTATGTTAACTCATGTTTAACATAAGTTTTTAGTTTGTTTCGAGAGACAATTGGTCAGAGAAGACTGAAACTCAGATCAAAAAATGTTGTTCATTTAGTTAGTTAGTTATTCTGTCAGTCACTGAATCAAAAAAACAATCAGATACTACGTAAGTTAAGTTTTTAGTTATTTCGCCAGACAATTAGTCAGAGAAGACTAAAAGTTATTATTTAGACTGATTTTTTTTGCCTGTTAAATAGTAAGGTCTGTTTGTCAATTACTAAGTGGTTTTTGTAGTCTTTTAGTTCGTTAGTTATTAAATCAGGTAATTCTTTTATTAGTCAATCATTGATTATTATAAGTCATTTAGTAAAGACGTGTTACTTAATTAATCAGTCATTCTGCAATCATTAAGTCATGTCTGCAAGATTGTTTACTTTCTCAGTCATTTTGTCATTTAATAAGTAACCTTATTACTTAGTTAGTTGTTTGGTTAGTTAGTTACTTAGATAATTATATTGTCAATTAATCAATATACTTTTTGACTCAAAACTATTGTTTTACGAATAATGAATTTCTTCTAACTGTCATTATTTGGTACGTTTCACGCGTTTTGTTTTTAACTTTACTAGCAAAAGTTATTTTTTTTTAATTTTTCGTAAGAGAAAAGTTGTTCTAAATTGCTTTAACTTAAGCATATCCAAATACCAACCAATTTGACTGGGAACCAAATTGTGTACTTTTTGTGCGGGGTCCTTTAGATCAATAGTTACAATTTGAGATTCTTAGAAATAACCAGAAAATTTAATCAAAAATAAAAAACTTGGTAAAAAAATCAAAACGTAATTAAGGATTCAGATCAAAATTTACAGTTGCAAAGGACATAAACTCTAGAGTGTAGAACGTCAAAAGTCGTTCTTTTATAAATCAAGTTAAGGCACGTCAAAAAATAAATCATTTTTGTTAAAAGATTTTAATAGTGAATCACGCCCACATGCATGAAACCCCTGTCAAGCATTGTGTCTAACTGTCTTATATGGTTTCGATATTCGCTTATATACTAATCGATGTGATGAAAAGCCATTCTATCAATCTACATCACCTCCTTTTTTCTTGCTACCTTTCAAAGGCTTCGATCCTTCAAGGCACATTCGAGAAAAGACATTAGTCAACTCTTCTACTTTTATCCTGTCTTATATGCTATCTCGGTTAAACTTTCATGTCTTTTAAAAAAAGAGAAAAAAAAGAAAACTGATAATTAGATATTTTAGAGGCAAAAAAATTGATTTTCCTTTACACACACTTTCTGCTTGATTTAGTTTGAAATAACTTTTCCTATCTTGAGAGTGTATATTGGAATTTTTTTCTTATTTATAGAGTAAAAAGGAAAATGTACTTTACAAAACTTTATACACATTTTGTTTGCACATATTTTTGCTTATTTATTTACTTTTATTATTAACTCAGAACAACATTATTTTCTTCAAATAAAATTTTAGAAATGTACAAAATAAGTTTTACTAATTTTCCTAAAACCTGAATTGTCCATTATATTATTTCAATTTTTGACTTTTATTTTCTATTTATTTTTATAATAGATTTTTATTTATTTAAAAAAAACATCAAATTAGATAATTAGAAAAATTGAAATTGAAAACATAGAAATTCTGTTCAATTAAAGTTTTTCTTTGTATTTAGTAAAAGTTACTCTATATGTTTTATGTGTAATTTTATTCAATATTATGTAGTATTGTTACTATAATGAATTACTAAATTTACTACTAAGTGAAAAATACAGTCAACTTTTATTAAAAAACTGTTCAATAAACCAATACCGATATAATAATCACAAAAACTTTCCTTAAACTCCAATTTCTTTTTATTTGGAAAAAAACCCAGTGTGTGATAAATGATGGTCCTCAATAAATCAACCCAAAGAATCATACGCAAAACAAAAAAGTTCTACTCCTTTTATTATTATTATTATCAAAAAAGAGTCCTTTCCCTCGTTTTTCCTCAGAGTAAAAAAGAAAAGTGTCACAAATTCCCAAAGGGACTTCCAACGATCATGAATTTAGTCGCAGCCTTGTCCTTCGTTTCACACTTTAAGGACACACAATGTAACAGAATATATCTGTGCAGCGTGCAAATAATAGCCAGAAACAGTGCGCCATATTAAAATCCAAACTCACTCGACACTAGTCAGAGAGAAAATAATATATAAAGAACAGAGAGAAAAAGAGTTTTGTGTCTCAGAATTGAAGATAGGAAATTTGAAAAGAAACGAGAAAAGAAGAGAAAAAAGTCTATGGATATTGAAATCTCGCATGTATTAGGAAATTCCTCTTCACCCAGTAGAAGAATAGAAAAATATATATGTATTTAAGGAACGTATATACGTATATATATATATAGTAAAAAAAGTCGTATAAAGAAAGTATACATATGGAAGTGAAAGACAAGCTCGAGCAATAACAGAGTGCACGTCATATTAAATCCTGGTTGTCTTATTGCGTTGCGGGGGTTGCCAAGGAGGTAGCTGTGTATTGCTCGCAACAAGCAAGCGAAACAGCGAAGGAGAAAAATAATCTTAGTACACTTACACTTGCATCTCCGCCCCCTTTTGTGGGGTATCTCATCTCTTCGCGGTTCCTCGACCCCTTTTACACACTGTAATTTTTCACCTTAATCAATGTAATGCAGACGTAGAGCCCTATACACACAGATACATACATGCACAATATAAACGAAAAATGCAACGCCTTTCAACTCAACGAACCACAAAAGAAGCTCTTTATAATCCGAAAGAAAATACAAACAAAAAGTACTTTTCACTTCATCATTTCTAAAATTTTACTATTTTTATAAATTATAGACTATATGTTTTTGTGTATCCAGTAAAATGTAATTTACTTTTTTTATTACTATAAATTTTACTATACCCGAAAGAATATTTTATTGTCAGTGGGACTTATTCAATATCGTATTTATTTTCATTTCAAACTAATAATTATTTTTTAAAAACTAGCAACAATTATCGCGCTCCCGTTCGCGGTTGACTTTTCACTCACACTAGTCACTATAATCTAAATTTTAGTAATTAATTTTTAATTATTTCCACTTCATTTTTACAATAAAATTTTTAGGAAAAATTAATAACTTTAGGAATCTTCGATTAGGAAAATTGTTTTAGGAAATTCAAATTTAGAAAATTCGGTTTTAGGAAACGTTGAAATTAGGAATCTACGATTAGGAAAATTGGTAGGGAATCCTATTAAATACAATTAGCAATTTTAAAAATAATAAAATGGCAAAATTGTGAATTTAAATTTTTTTTATGGAAATAAAATATGAATTGGAATTTTTGTGTCTCTTTTGTTTGACTCATAAAATATAAAATTACAGTGAAGTATAATACAAAACCTTCAATTTTTTCAATTTTTGATAAAAATTTCTTTATAAAAAACTTAAATCTTGATCAACTATCATAAAGTAAATAAATTATTTTATGAATAATTTTACTTACATATTTCAAAATTAATTCAGTTTAAAAAAAGGTGCGTTTACAATTTTCTAAAATAAATTAACTTCAAACGCAGTTTTAATTTGAAATTTTATAAAATTTCAATGTTAAATGAATGTAGTTCGAAATTTTGAAGAACTTAAATTTTTGATAAATTTTAATATTTCAAAATCTTCTAAAATTAGTAAAATTTGTCAATATATATTTAATTAATTATTAAAAATAATGAATTTATAGAGGAATTTTAATTTAGAGACTAAAGAAATTAAATTTTAAAAACGTTACAAATGATTGCAGGAATTCAATTTTTTTAAACAATTTTACCTAAATAAAATATTTGACCAACTTCTAATTATGTTCAAATTTTTTTTATATTTTCGTCAAAATTTGAATTATCTTTAAAAATAATTAAATTCTTCTTCAAAATTCAATTGTTTTTAAAGATTTTAATAAAATTCTTCGCAAAATTACAATTATTTTCAAAAATTCTCTTGAATTAAAAAGTTTGTAAAATCTACTATAACAGTTCTTTGAAAAAAATTAAATTATTTAGAACAATTTTAATAAAATTTTACACAAACATTTAATAATTTTCAGAAATAATTAAAACTTCACAGGATCACAAATATTTACAAATTTTTTTATAATTTCTTCGCAATAATTAAATTATTTTCAGAAATAATAAAATTCGTTGCACACTGAAAAAACATTATACTTAATTTAAATAAAAAAATAATTTTAAGTGATTTTGTATCACTGAAATTAGTTTGTAAGCTTAATTCCAAAATATAGAAAATATTTACTGCTTTGATTCAAAAATATTATTTGCTTGAATAATTATATTTAATTCAAACATATTTTTTGTTTTGATTTAAACAAAAAATATATTTACACATTTTATATTTGATTCAAACTTAAAAGTTGCGACTATAAATAATTTAAAATCAACCGCAACTTCTGTATGAATTAATTATATTATTTTTTTAAATGAACGAAAGAATATGTTTCAATTAAACTTAAATATGTTTGACTGTATAGCAAAGATATTTTAAGTTTGATTGAAGCAAAATATGTTGGAATCAAATAAATCGTTTTCTCAGTGTAGAGTTTTATTAATGAAAATTGATTTGAAGATGAATTTTAGTTTAAATTTTAGATAATAATGGAATATGAATATCATTTTATAGAAGTTACAGTATAAAAATATTTTTATAATATAAAATAATGATTTTAACACTCGATCCACTTTAATTATTATAAGACATGAAGAAAACCATTGTTAATTAATCGTTATCTTTATGTTTTATAATAATATTTTTAAAGTTGATTAATTTAAAAAGAATTTGAATTTGAAATTTTTAAAAATCCTAATTCCTATAGAAAAATAATAACAATTAAATATTCAAGAATATTTAAAAAAGAAATTTTTTTAAAAATAATTTTATATAATTAATGAAATTCATAAATAAATTTAATACGCCATTTTTTAAATAAAATATTTCCTTTATTTTCTAAAAATTAAAAAATTTTCAATTTAATTTTCTAATTAAATATAATTTATAAATATTGTCTTCCTTTGTTCTTAAAAAACTTTGAATTTTATTAAAATAATGGAAATTAAGAAATAGAATTGATACAAATTATTTCCTTGTGGAAAATTTCTACAAACATATTAAGAAACGGAAATATCTAATATTTGTCTTCTTAAAAGAAAAAAATAATTTTGTAAACAATATTATTGTTGACAAATAAACATTATGCATAAAAAAGGGTAAGTTACCTACTTCTTAATCTTTTGTAATAATTAATAATTTTGAAATATTTTTTATAAATAAAAATGAGAATTAATGTTTAGTTTATAAATAGAAAGAATAAAAATTATTCAAATTACGTAAAATGTAGTTCTAATTTAATACATTTAATGTGTTCTTATTTTTTCAGATCCAAAACATGACCCAAATTTGTTTGCTTGTGTAAATTAATTACACAATTTCTTTAATTTTTTAAGTCAACGTTGGCATTATATTCTATAATATTATAATTCGAAAAAACCGATAAATACCTTATTGAAAGTGTTGAAGATCTATGGCAGCATTTCTCTAAGATCCTGAAGTTTTCCAGTGAAGTAGTAAAGGCAGCATTTAGTCAGACCATTTCCTCTTCTTTATCCTCGGTCCATCCTTCGTCCTTATAATTTCAGCCGTCTTTAACAAAACCGATTTTACATTTACAATTAACATTCAATCTTATTTGAAATTAAAAATTATTCTTATTGATATTAAAAATTAAACTTTAAAAATAAACAATTTAAAATACTGTTTACGTAACTCTGGCATGGCTCCATAATATTACATTTTTCGACTACATTTTTTTCATTACAATATTGAAGACATAGAAATAATTCAGAAGAAATTATCAGCCTTAATTAAAATTTTTATTTTTTGCTTTCTTAATTTCTTTTCTTTATGATTATAATTTATAATCATAGGAGGGAGCATGAGCTCATTAGAGAGAATGTATTTCAGGAAATGCTATACTAAATTTTTGAGATAGTTGGTAATTAGGAAAATTAGTATATTGGTTGTGGGGCATTATTAGCAGAATGGGATTCGTCTGAAGCGTTTGGTATGCTTTCATGAGTTTAACGGTGAAGATCAAACCCTTGTAACTAAGATGCACTACAAGACATTCCAATTAGGTATTTCGTAACTCTATGAATGAATATTATATCCTAAATATATTTATTACATTAATTCTAAAATAAAAAAGACAAATTATCCAAAAAATTTAGTTGTTGGTACAAATAGAAATATATCTACTAATTATTTAGCTAATGATAATTAATAATACTTTTAAAAGAACTGATAATTTGTTAATTTTTACTAGTGATTAGTAATTGCAGTAACAAAAATCAATTACTTTTCACTAATAATCAATTATTTTGAAGTAATAATTAATTATTTTTTAGTAGATAATAATTTTGTAAGTTTTGACTAATATTATTGAAGAAGAGATTTATCAAGATTGTACTCACTGCATATTTTTAGCTAATTGGAATTTATAGAGTACTCTAATAATTATGATACATTCATTTAATTTTATTACAATTATTCCTACACTTAAAATATTTATTCGAATTAAATAATTCTTTACTGTTATATTAATTAAACCAGAAAATTTTACGGGCGTTACCTCGCGGAACGTGATACTCCATTTATTATAATTCAAATTATAAATTTTTTTATTTATTTCAAATTTTAACTTTTAAATTAATTCACAAACAAAATCTGAAAAATTCACTTATCAAGTAAATATTTAATTACTATTGTTAATATTTTCAAAATTTTTAAAATAAATCTTTGCAAGAATTCAATTTACATACATAACATTATTCTGAAGAATTCAATTATTCTCTGAAATTTGCACAAATCCACTGAAACAATTCAATTATTTAATAAAGTCTTTGCAAACATTGAATTCTCTTAAAAATAATTCCAAAAGTGATTTAATGTCAAAAATTCAATTATTTCTCATATTGTCTGTAAAATTTATTTTAAAAATTCAATTATTTTCCAAATTTTAAAGAAAATTCTTGTAAAATATTAAATTATTCTCTTTAAAAATTCAAAAATGACACAATTTTTATATACAAATTTTATTATGCCAATTTAAAAAAAAAATTCACTGAATGATTCAGTAAAAAAATTTTATAATTTTTAATAAAATTTTTCAAAAAAATTCATTCATTTTCCAAACTTCTAATAAATTCTAAGAAAACATTATTTCTAATAATAGTAAAATTATTCGCAAGAATTAAATTATTTCTATAAATAATACAATTTTTTTACAGGAATTCCATTACATTCAAAATAATTTTAATAAACTTTAACAATAAAGTATTTAACTATAGGAGAGAGTGGGGCAAAATGGGGTAGGCGAGTCAAATGGGGTACCTCTGTTTCTCCATGATGGGTACATTTAATTTTTTTATCCTCGATATACAATATTCATTTTGATAAGAAAATGTTATTAATTATGAGAGCAATATGAAAAAATTTTTTTTTTGAAAGTTATACAACATTAAAGTTTTGAGCGAAAAAAATATCGATTTTTTTCGAAATTAAAGTGCTTATAAAACTTTTTGGGATAATTTATTAAATTTGGCAAGTGTGGAATCGTTTTCAGCACTTATTCTAGAGTAATTTTCAATAGGATAGATTGTTAAATTGTTTACAACAATTTGTAAACATTACATTTTGTTGTAATATGCAGTGCGGGGCAAAATGGGGTACCTATGTGTTGGGCCATGCCGGGTGGTATTTAATATTCATTGAACTACTTAAAAACGTTATATTATGCATATTTAACAACTTTCCGCAGAAAAGTCAATATTTTTGTTTCGGGGCACTATGCTATCGATGATTCACTATCGATATATCGACATTTTTCATTATCGATGTTTTTTTGTTAATTTCTCGTAAATATTACTTGTTTTTTTATAATAATAAAGAATATTACTTTTTGTTTGTATTTATAATCTCTTACAACAAGAATTTAACAAATTGTGAAAAAATATTCCGTGTTTTGTATGGTAATCTGATACCACCCCATTTTGCCCCACCCATGGGACAAAATGGGGTTTTTGCACCTTCTCAGAAAATGGGATATAAGTTCTTTCAAAAATTTTTTTCTCCGCTATTATCATAATTTCCTCAAACCTAAGAGTACAAAGAAGAATTCTGATGATTAGTTGAATCGATTTATTCGTTTGGTTCTCTGTAAACAGCCAATTACAAAAAGGTACCTCATTTTGCCCCACTCTCCCCTAATCTTTCACAGAAGCGATTATTTTAAAAATTTTTAATCAAAATTATTAGAGAAAAAAGGTTATTTATAAAAAATTCAAAGAAATTCGTCAAAAGAATTTAATCAGGATTTTGAAAATTTTTAATAAAATTTTTCGCAAGAATTCAATTATTTTCATTAATCCTCACCCTCACGGGCTCGAGTTCGTTTTTCCGTCTGCGCGCACAAGTCGGGTCCGAGGGACCCGGTATTTAAATTCAATAGAAATAAAAAATTTGATAGCAAAATTGTTAATATTTTTTATCTAACATATAATTGTATCATTTTAAAGAAATTATTTTAAAAAAATAGTTTTAAAAACTACATTATTTATAATATAAAAAACAAAAAAATATTTTCAGACAAATCACCGTATAATGTATAAATAATTATATAAACATTTTATATATATATATATATATATATATAATAGTTTAAAAAATAGTAATATAAAATAATGGTAGAAATATAAAACACCTGAAACAAATCTTCAGCTAAATTACCTAATAATAATTATCTATATTTAGACGTAAAATCAACATTTTTTAAAATTATTATATTATTGCATTTGTTTTATTATTTTAATTATGGTGAACAAATTTGTTTGTGATGATTTATGAAATTGTTATTACTTTCAGCAAAATGACCTATTCTGAATTCGCCATTTTGAATTTTCCAAATTTGGTATCATATTCGTAATCAGCGTCCCCAAAAGCCACCGAATACCGTTTTGAATGTGAATACAAAAAAATTAAAATTTTTAATGACCGCCATATTGAATCCGTCATTTTGAATTTTTCAATTCTGACATCATATTTGTAATCAGCGAAAAATTGCTAACTTTTTATACGTATTTACAACCCGGGTCCCTCGGACCCGGCTTGAGTCTTTACGTAAGTTCGACTTAAAAGGGAATTTTCCAGAGTATTTTATGAATTAAAAATTCTTTACAAAAGTGAAAAATGTGTGTTTTTACGCTCTCAAGTCTAATGTGAAGTTGATTTTCTAAAAATATTTTCTCAACCGGAAGTAGATAAAAAAAACTTTCCTCTGGGTCCGAGGGACCTGGCTCAAGCCCGTGAGGGTTAATAGAGATCCGTTACTAAATTTAAAAACAAAAATTTAGAAACTTTTAAAATATCTAAACAATAATGATTTGCTTTGTAGAAATTTTAGTGACATTGAAATCCTCTAAGACCTGTTGTTCTACTATTAACTCACCAATTCATTTTTTATCTAAACAATTATTTACACTTCTTAATAATAAATTTTCTTAATAACTCTTAATTAGATTAAAAGATTAAGACAGTTTAAATACTGACTCTTTATTTACAAATGTTGGCTCTGATCATGTTCCTGATTCACTAGTCAGATATTATGCATCTATATCACAATGTTTAAATATTTCTTTCGATGATCTAGTTATATCCTGCCATTTTCTTTTTGAGAATATTCACTTTAAATTTAGTACTAAATATTATAAATAGATACCCAATGGACACAAAAATCACCTTCCTTTTTAAGAACGTTCCTAAAACGTTTTTAGAACGTTTCATGTTCCTTAACAGACATAAAACGTTCCTGATGTTCTGTGCCGAGATAGATTGCAATTTACTTTTGGAATACAGAGGGATAATTCTATTAATTTCCTTGATGTGCTTCTTATCTACAAGAATGGTAGACTTAGGAGAGGACATCAACTTTTCTTAAAAATTTTAGTATTTTAACTATTCCTAGAAAGAATAATAATCAAATGAGCCATAATTTAATCATCAAGGCTAAAGATAGGAACATAATAAAAAAATAAATAAGTTTAGGATATGTTCGTTTCGTTGTGAGACATAACATTAAATTAATTTTCATCGTAAATGACTATAATTATTATAAATTTTAATCTAACACCAAAATACAATAGATTTTGTTGAGAGTTTTGAGTGTGTGAATTATAATTGTCGCATGAGGTGAAATTGGAAAGAGTTCTGTTTTCTTAAATTTAAAAACTACGTAACGCGAAAACCCACGTGACGGCCCAAAAGTGGAAATCAAGACGAAGGAGATGTATAGAGAAAATGTGATAACCAGTATCTCTGAAGATTATGGCTCGAACTCTTTGACAGTCAAATTATAGTATTTTGACATTATGTGTGTATTCTCTATTTACATTATTTATAGTAATTCCTTTTATAATTTAACAATATTATTAATAATGAAAAGGGGGCTTCACGTCCACACCACGGTCGAGGAATTGTGCAGATGTAATATTTACAGCGTTACAAAATAAATAAAATCTTAAAATCAATTATTCAATGATTACAGGGTCATGACACAACTTCACTGGCTCTTATATTTCTCTTGACGCTTCTTGCAGAGTACAAAGAACTACAGGTCAGTGATTTCCAGCATCATTAGTATGTTCTCATCTACAAATTTTCACAGTACCATTTTTCTACCCATCAGGAGCGAATTATAAACGAAATTTGCGAAGTCATGAACCACATTCCTACTGATAGGATCTTTGATAGCAGTGTCACAAGGTCTACTTTAACACGCACTGTTAATATAACAATGAAAACCCATTTATTAAAGCAAGATTTTTTGTAGTCTATTTGTGGAAAAGAAATTTGAAGAATAAGTGAGATTTATCAAAAGTTAAATTAACACAATTGAAAACAATAATTTTTACGTAACTTAAAGATCGTATTTTAATTAAAGGTAATTGTTTCCATATATTTTCAGTTTCAAAAAAACGTTTTGTCCGCTTTCTTTAAGTGTAGTCGGGTAAATAGTTCTTTTTCTGGATCTAGCTATCATGCACTCTGCATCACCGTTGTGACATTTTTTAAGGGACAGACGGAGATATAGGTAATCCTACACGGAGAAAAATTCTTTTTTAATGATTACAATAGTCTACAGTACAGCTCGGATATGTGACCACTTTTTGCAATGATTACGAAAACTATGTAATATGTTAAGAATTGAGTAGGAACGATTACTACAGCTGTTGTAAGGGATACCTTTTAATTTGTACTCCTTACAACAGCTATAGTAATCATCACAAAAAGTGGTCACATATCCGAGCTGTACTGTAGACTATTGTAATCATTAAAAAAGAATTTTTCTCCGTGTAAAGTGAGAAGATCACAAATGAATAAATTCATTTTTTAAATAAAAAATTTTAATTTAAATTTTGAACTCTAATTCGGAAGTTTAGAATATTTTACACAATGCACTGAAGGGAATTAAACAATAACACCGATAAAATGTTAAACAACTGGCATTAATAATTAATTAATTCTTAATCGGAGTTGGTGAAATTATCGTTGATGAAATTGTACGGTAAATATAATTTTCAAAAATTAACTTTTCAGGCAAACAAATATTATTTTTATTTATTTCCAAAAGTGTTGCCAATAATAAATATCAGTGACAAAAGAATGAGAAAATTTGCTTTAAAAGAGAGCATTCTTAAGGTGATAAAGTAAATTCGATTTTTAACTACTATTATACTATTTCAGTTGTAGCGATAAAGATAATTGTATGCAATTTCCAATTTTTGTAGTTTATAAAATATGACTATCATTAGTAATGTCATTTGTGTAATTTTAAAAAAGAAAGACTTCATTTACAAGCATACTTTTTCAAAATTTTGTTTGTTTCGAAAAATTCAACGATGTGCTACATTTTTACATATGCTTTAAAAATCGAAATATGTTAATTTGTGGTAAAATAAAGACGCACTCATAATAAATAGGCGTTGATACAAAATTTACTATGTCCTTGGACTACAACAATCGGTATAAATAAATATAATCTTTGTCTTTTATGCAGAAAGCTTTTGACTTTATGAATACAATAAATAAGGTGCTATAATGCTTTAATGCTTTTCTTCCGGTTTTGACGTCTTTTTCAAAAGTTCTGCCATATCTATCAAAATATTGTTAGTTAGTGACGCATAAGTTCGTTCATACGTCATGAACTAACAACATTTTGATAGATATGTCACGACTTATTAAAACGCCGTCAAAACCGAAAGGAAGGCATTAAATCCTCAGGGTGTATATACCATATCTGATTGTAAAAAGTATTATGTTTTTGGGCCACAACATAGAGCACTTCGTCCGGCGAGGTTTTTACCGCATTCTTCAATTGTAGTCGGGTAAATAGTTCTCCTTCTACATTTGCTTATAAGACACTGTCCATCACCGTTGTGACGGTTGTTACGGGTTTTCACTAAATTTAATCATTTAAACAACTCGTATAGTAAAGACAAAATATTTTTAACAACAAACTTGAATTAAAATTCAAAACTTTAATTCTTTTTGTTAAACAAAAATTTAAAAACTTATTCATATTTATTTTTCCTGAGGAAATGAAATTTCAAATAATTTCAATGGAAAACCTCAAAAAATATAATTATTTCTAAAATTTGCAACTGTAATTTATCAAAAATTCACTTATTTTTAAAAAATTTTTAAATAAAACTATTGAAAATCTTTAATAATTTAAAAAAAAAAATATTATTATTATTAATTTTTTAAAATAAAAATTTTAATATTTTTAAACTTTTGTTTCCCTTAAATTTTTATCCCAGATAGCACAACATTTTGCAGAAAGTTAGCTGCAAGTTTGCATTGCAAACTTCGCAAATTTGCATGCAAGTTTGCAGCAAATTGTCAAATGTCCGCCTTGTGTAAAGTTTGCGGAGCAAACTTGTTACAAGTTCTTATAGAAACCTTGCAGAAAAGTTGTAACAAACTCGCAGCAAACTTTCTGAAAACATAAAAAATTTTCAAAATCAATCATTTTTTAAAAATTTTAAATGAAATTTTTGTTAAATCAACTCCTATGAAAATTCAACAACGAGAATTAAATTATTTAAAAAGAATAATATTTGTAAATTCATAAAGTGACATAATTTCAAAAATATAATTATATTTATAGACAATTTTTAAAGAGTAAAAGATAAAATTCTTTAAAATATAAATTTTTATATAATTTTCAATTGTTTGTTTGCTTGTTATTAAAAATTTTAACTGCAAGTCTTCCAAAATTCAATTAATTTTCTAGAATTTTCGAGTAATATTATTTAAAATTTAATTTTTAAGGAAGCTATCAAATTAAAACATTACATATTTAACACAATTTTCTAATAACACTAATTTCAGGTGAGGACAGATTATGTCGATTATTATAATATAATTATAATTATATATATTAGTATTTATATTGGAAACAAGTGATGTTTTAATCACACATTTTTATTATAAATCCTTTTATAAAAAAACTAAAAAAATAATGTTTTCTTAAAAAATTACATTTTAAAAAGAGCACGTTTTCTTTAAAAAGACATGTGTATTTTTTTGTTTTCAAAAAAGCATCCTAAGAGAAAAAAAAATCCAAAAGTGCGATAAAAAAGGTATTCAATTCTTTGAGTGACAACATCTTAAAGAAGTCAAGAAGCGAGCTTCACATTATTGAGGTCGGGAGAAAAGAAAATGCAAGCATCAAGAACCAAAAAGGTGTAAGGAAAGGAAAGTAGAAAATTAATATTTCAGTCAGACACCAAGTAAGCGGCTTCATGCGCTTGGATACCTGCTAAATTTTCTCATACACTATGAAAATTTCAAATCCATCCACCCCTCTCTTTTTTTATGAATTCTTCAAAAAGAAAATCCAACATAACTCCTCTCTCATATTTCTTTGATTTTAATCACGGAAATACTAAAAATAAATTCATCGAAAATGAAAAATCAAATTATACGAGAATATATTCTCAAAGTGTATAATTTATTCTGATTTCAAATAAGAATCTAAAAAGAATAAAAAATTCGACATCAAATTTCAATCGCATTAAATTAATCATCAAAAATAGAATAAAGCTATTAAATAGTAATTGAAATTCTAATTAAAAGGAATAAAATCATTACATAATAAATTATTAATATACACCAGAGTGGGGGCATAATATAATTGCATAAAAAAGAGAAAAAGCTTTTACATATATAAAAATGGGTCAGAGTTATTTAAATTTAAATTTGATATTTTAATCTGAAATTAAGTTCGTCTCTTGAATGCGCAATGAGAGTTGGAAAATTATCCGTGACTTATAACCAATCTCTGAATCTTTTTGTCAAAAGGGCATTTCGATTAAACTTCAGCTAGTGTATTAGAAGCTATCTGCTCTAGATGGCCGGTCCATTCGTCTTGTTTTTGTCACGAAGAGGTGGACGACGAGATCAACCCGTTTAGGGTATATATGGAGCAATGGATACCGCGCACGATTGTTATCGTGATATTGAATGTCACTACCAGAATCATTACTTATGTAACTAATTTCCAAAAACTCAACAAACCAATTCTATAAAAAAAAAATTCAAAAAATTACAATCTATTTTCTTTTGATTAATTGAATGTGTACCAAAATATTTTTTAAATGTAAATAATTTTTTAAGTCAGCAAACATTGTCAACCCTGATAATATAATATTTTGTGTTACATTATTTGCAGTAATGTTTTAAAATAATTATTCCAAGTTCAGGCTTCACACTCCATTATGAGTTTAAAAAAAGTAGGAAAAAATAGCGTCGATGACAAAAAAAGTAGAAAATACTAAGTAGCCTCAGTGACAAAAAAGAAGAATTAAAGAATTTCATTAAAAACTTTTTAAAAAATCGAATTTTCAAAGTACTTTAATTTAATAATTGATAAATAATTAAATTTTATAAGGAGTCATATTCTAATGTATTCACGTTTCTTAGTGCGAAGATTAATAATTAAAATTTTTATTAATTAATTTAAAAAAATACACACTTCAAATTTTTTAATAAAATTGAATTTTTCATTTTTTTTTTAAATTTTGAAAAAAAAGATTTTTTAATTCTGTTATTTTAAGATAATTGAATTTTTATGAACAAATAATTGAAAATTTTTGATGTAATTGAAATTTCTTTACATTCTATTAAAAATAATTAACTTCTTTTAAAGAATTTTATTTAAACATTTCTAAATAATCACGGGTAATTAGTCACCGTATAATTATAGTTTTATTTATAAAAATTAATTCGCAATACATTCAATTATTTTTTTAAATTGTAAAAGTTTGACAAAATTAAATTACATTTAGGAATTTTATTAAAATTCATTGTAAAAGTTCAATTATTTCTATAAATAACAGAAACTCATTTATTTTCACTACAAGAATTCAATTATTTTCAAAAAATTTTCTTAATTCAGTAATATGTATATGTCTACTATTTTAATAAAATTTCCAAAAAGTATTCAATTATTTAAAAACAATTTTGAAAAAAATTCTACACGAATATTCAATTATTTTCTAAAAGAATAAAAATTTCATAGAAATTGAATTATTAAAAATAGTTTATCTAAATATTTTTTTTTTAATCAATTATTTGAAACTTTTTTTATAAAATTTTCGCAATAATTCAATTACTTTCATAAATAATAAAACTCATTGCAGAAATGGAATTATGTTTAATACAATTTTAATCAAATTCGTCAAAAAATGCAATTAGGTTTAAAAAGTTTGATTAAATTTTCTCTAAAGAATTCAATTATTTCAATTACTTTTATAACTTGCAAAATTTTTCCGATTTATTAAATTCTTTTGAATTGTATTTTTGAAAAATATTCCTCACAAGAATTTAATTAATTTCATAAATTTCCATAAAATTAAAAAAAACAATTCTATTATTTTCAAAATTAATAAAGTTTTCCGCTGAAATTCAATTACGTTTAAAATTTTTTTGAAATTCTCCGAAATTTTTTATTATCTTCATTAATAATTAAATTCTTCTGTACAATTGAATTATTTTTAAAAATTTTAATAAAATTCTTCGGAAACATTTAATTATTTTCATAAATACGTAGTAACATTCTTTGGAAGGATTCAATTACTTTTATAGATAGTAAAATTATTTGCAAAAATTCAATTAGTATCAATAAATTTTAATGAAATTGAATTAATCAAATTTTCAATTACAATTATGTACAGACAAGATTTTTTTGTTTGAAAAATTGAAAAAATTCTTTGTTTATAATTAAATTATTTTCCAAATTGTAGATTTATGTTCGAAATGAAATAAATAAAAATTTGATGAGAAAATAAAACCGGGAAAAACGGGGAATTTAAAGGTTAAACACAATTTATAATCAGTCACTATTGGTAGAGTAAATGTCGGTAAAATTATTTCCTATTACCTTATTGGCGGTTGTTTTTCATTAACGATTTTAGTTTTTAACACTGTTTTTAAATGGAAATGTGAAAACTAAAAATCTAAATTTGACTATTTCTTCAGAAAAGTAGCTTTTAGCAGCATTAGGTTAAAAAAAGTATCCAAAAAGTAGCATCGTTTCAAAAAAGTAGCAAATAGTAGCTTTTGGTAGAAGAGTGCGAAGCCTGCAAGTTTAAAAACGATCAATTTTACTCCACGTATGAAGGAAATACAGTTAGTTATAATAAGAGAGAATTGAAAAAAAATTTACGTTTCGAACGTCCGAGTGATACTCAGGTGTGTTTTTGATGTATAAACTAATGAATAAATTAAAGGTCTGCAGATGGCACATGGAAGCTTTATTGGTTGATCTTTGGCTAACCAAGCAGCTAAAGCTCTTCTATCTAATTGCATCAAAGCAAGCAGATCATGTATTGTTGGAACATAACGTCATGTTGTATTTGATTAATCGCCAGTTTAACTTGCGTATGTACATCTAATAGTCATATACAAGTAATCTTGCAAGTGGTCATCAACTCAACTTATTCAACAAATAATCTTATCAAAATCATTATAAATTTCCACTTTTAATTTTACACTATTAATTTTCGTCCCCTCATACAGCAATCAAAATATTTTTAAAATTTAGCTTTACAGACAAAACTTTTACACCTGAATTGATGAGCTAATCAGTTGAAAATACAAGCACCGCTGTTCACAGGTCAATAAAGTAGTCATTATTACCCTAGATCAATAATGTCTACTTCACTGATAAAAAATTATATTTTTATCCTTCGCGAGGATCTAATTTTTCCAACACTATTTGAATGATGCCAGTAATGACTTAATTTGATTTACCTCACGTTTACATGCCATAAATAAGGATTTGAACCTTTTTAGTCTAATTTCGTTTTTGTAGCTTTAAATTACTCTCCATGTGCATCTGCAATGTATATAGAGTTCTTTAGAGAGCTTATTTGCCAAAGAAACTTTGTTAAATAAACAAATAAAGAGATGGTGTTAAATTAAAAAGACTCACTGGTCGCAGACTTCAACGTTGGAAACTGTGACTCTGCAGCAGAATTCTTTTTCCTCTACAGCATCCTTTAGTTGTCGAAGATCCCTCCAATTTCCTTTTTATTCTGTGGAAACCTGGAGAATGCTGAAGCCTCTTTATTGTATCTTCTTTTCTCAGTTCGTAGACTCCTTGAGCCTACAATAGGCTGAAAAAATTAATTTTTTAACTAATTTTTCTTTCAAATTATGTATCAATTATTCGATAAATATAATATTAACTAAACAATGAACTACACAATTAACATTAATTCGATTTCATTAATTTTATTTTATCATTCCAATTCAATCAGTAAATTGAAAACTATGAAACTAATACAAATTAACTTAATTTTTCTAGTGTTTGTAAACTTTAATCCATTTGACAATAGACGTAAATAAGCTTTGAATTGTGGAAACAAATCTAATTCTAGTTTAAATAATATTTTACTTCTTCTGTTATCAAATTTGAACTGCTTCTTTATGTTTGTTGAGGTTTAGGAAAGTATTTCTAACAAAGTAAACATTCCTTCCAAAGCGTATGCAAGGACAGAGTTGAATTTTACTTTAACCTTTAGGTAAGTCAGGTATGTGTGAGTAAACAAATTAAAAACGATAAGAGTAGTAGAACAAATTCAGAAGTTAATAAAATTTTTATTTTAAGTTTTCACAGCAAGTTTAATTAAAAATAAAAATTAAATTTTTTTAATTAAGTCAACATTTACTTCTACATATGAAAATTCGATGTTCCCATTTCTTTACAAGAGTTAGAAATTAATCTTATTATTTTTTAACTAATGGATATAAATTAATAATTTAATTTCAATTAATTTTCAATTCTATTAATTTATAATCACCGTTTTTTATCAAACAATTGAAAAAATTATATTTTTCTAAAACTAATTTAATATTTAATTTCTTCCTAAATTACGTACAAACTAAATCATAAAATTCAATTTTGAAAATAATTTTGTTTTCAGCTTTCACGAAAAATTTATCATCCTCACTAAATAAAAGAATAAAGCCCCCGTGTGTGGGTGTCTGTATGTCTGTGCTTCTCATCGAAATGTAAATAAGAATTTTAAGCATAAAATTTATTTTTCACATCACATAAAACAAATTTCCGTTTCATGTCTTCCTTCGCACAACTTCGTATCCAGGGTGGATAAAATGAAAGTTGTTACATTCATCCCACATAATCTACTTTTCCATTTCGTCGTTATAAATTGAATCCTCAATTCTTGTTACGTTTACTGATTAACGTATACATAGAACCAAAATAGAAAAAGAATTTTTAATCCCACTAGAGATACGAATTACCTTCTTTTTAATTATTATTAAATATACATAATACTAGTCAAGAATAAATTCTTTTTTTTTAAGGAATGATACTGAACGAAAAAAACGTATACAAAACGAGAAGGATTTGTAAATCCGTTTTAGAAGAATTTTCCTAATCAGACATAAATATTTACTCTTCAAGGTGGCGCGCTCCATTCAATATTCCGAAATCTCCCCTTCTCGACAAAGATGTGTCAATATTTCTCGTACACAAGATCAAACAGTGTTGGCAAACAAATATACGTCCACCTTATTTTAAGAGTCAAATGTTGAAAATATTCGTTCGAAATTCCTCTGTAACGGTATACATTCGAATTGGTGAATTATTACATTATGGAGTGTATATTTTAGGTTAAAAGAAAAGTCATTGGGAGCGTTGAATCGTGACGTCTTTTTTGCAATGGTGAATGTTGAAGTCGAGACTAGAGAGGAAGAGAGAGAATCGCGAGAGCTAAAGTTGGAGAGGCTTGCAGCAAAAGGGTAGTAGATGATGGGAGAAAAAGAAGGTAGCGCTTGGATGTAAAGATGGAGAGAAAGAGGAGTATATTCTCATACCATCGTTCAAAGACGACTATTTGCTTACATTGCAACCTCTTTTTTCGCTTTTCCCTCTGCCAACTTTCCTTTCTCTCTCTCTCTTGCTCTCTCATTTTTTTGTTTTCTCAACTCTCCCTCTTTTCCTTCTCGAGCTTGACTGTTGAGCTTCGAAAAAGAAACGGAACTCGTGAGATTATTAATGGCATCTGACGTCCTGTTAATTGAGTCGGAATTTTATTGTACTTGAGCTTTTGCGTTTATACACACTGAAAAAGAAAACAATTGTCACTATCCTGAAATTCACCATCGAGTTGACGTACACACCAGAAAAAAATTTGTCACTCCACTCGCAGCAAATGTGAAAAAACTTTTCAGTTCACTAGTTTTCGAATATTATTTTCAAACCATGTTTTCAGAAGTTTAAGAAAAATGAACATTTAAAAATATTAACTCACCGAAATTGATTCCTTGTATTCCCTGATCCTCTCCAAATTTACATTCAAGACTGAAAAATAAAAAAAACCTTTATTTACACATCGAGTTGATGTACTAAAATAGCTAAAATAAATGGTTCGATATCTTGTTATTAATAAAGCGAAATTTACATTAAATGCTTTTAAATAAGTGTGGAGTTAAATAATATTTCGCAAATATTCATTTATTTTAAAAAAAGGCTTGTTAAATAATTAATAATTTGTCAACAATCAAATAAACAATTATAACTATAAAAATATTCCGTCATAGTTAACTAGTAACACAATTATTATTTTTGTTAAATTTCGATTACATTTCACAAATATTGTGACTAGTGACGATCAATTCCCTATAATGTTATGTATGATTTGAAATTTCTTTTGTTTTTAAATAAATAGCAATACAATATATTATTATCAGTTATTTAGTTCAATTGCTCGCATTAATTAAATGTGGTTCAACCTCAGTTAATTATTGACATCATTTTCGGCATATATTGTACATTAATTTCCATTACTCGTTTATAAACGGGAACTGAATTAGCAAAATTTCATTTATTAATAAATGTGCTGAATCTATGAAATATGATATATGCGAAAATTCCCATTTATATATTCACAATTAACAATTAATGGATATTGAAGAATAGAAAAATTTCAAAAATTCTTTTCTACAAAAAAAAAGAATGACTAACAGTTTATGAAGAAAATATTTAATGTTGGATAAATTTTTAACTTTCTCTCTCTGTCTTCAATTGCGCAAACTAAAAAATGTGGCTTTTTAAAATAGTTTGAACTGGATAAAATATTGTATAGTGGTTTAGCTGTTTTAATTAATTCATTATATTATCCTATACGTGCGGTTCACTATATATATAACGTTTTAGCTATCCGATAAGAATATTCCATATTCCTATCGAATTTCAATAATCTCTGCATCTAAATCATTGTCATCACATTTCATTTATTTTATACGTACGCGCGACTATTTCTAATTTTAGCCACAATATGAAAAGAGAAATGAATCGAAAATTATTAATTACTTTAAATAATTCTTGTAGTTATTTCTAAAATTCATCTCATTGAAAATAACATTAAAAGTAACAAAATTTTGAAATTATTGAGAATAATTTTTTAAAAATATATATGAAAAATTGGTAACATAAATATTGAATTGAAAATGTGTACTGTAATGATAAATATTATATAGATATAGATATATAAATGTACGTGCAGGAAATAACTTTTTTCCCTTCAACTAAGTGACAAGTCATGTTTCAGAAGTTTTCCAGTAAAAAGGAATAACTTTTTAAGTAAAACGAATACAGACCTTGTTTGTTTCTTTTTTCTTCAATTTTTTATTTGTAATTCAAAAATATTAGGGCATTGTATGGTGAATGCCATGAGGTCCTGAAAAGGCATATCCTAATTCGTGCAGGACAATAGAAATAACGTAAGTCACTTATTTGTATCAATAAGACAAGCGTTCAAAATATAATATAATAAGAGTTTCCTCATTATTATAATTATATAAACTATATTTAGCAATATAGTGTCTTTATGTATTGATACGTGAAAAGAATTTAAAGTTGTGTTGCCGGTCATCAAGTTGGAATAAATTTTGATTCTGAAAACAGAATAGTAATATTTTTATTTATTCAAGTAAATTTTTATATAAAATAGTGTATAACATTTTATAATAAAAAAATTATTAATACAAACCTTTTGTAAAAGTATAAAGATTCATTCATTTCTTGTACTCCTCCTTCTCGTCGTCATTAACAAACAGTAAATTATGATGATTCTGAAATAGCAGAGTAATAATCGTTTATAATTAATATTTTCCCTACAATTTGTTTTTAATTTTAATTAAAAAGAAGGAAATTACAATAATATTAAATAGAATTTATTTTTAATAGTTAAGAAAGATTTTGAAAAAAAACACTTGTCTCTTTTTTCTTTAGTTGATGTGTCGTCTCAACTATTTTGACTTCCTGTCTTTCCATTTTAACTGACCTTTAAAAAAAAAGTTTTTAAATTAATATTTAAATATTTTATTCAATTATTTTCACAATTGCAATAAAAATTAAGTACTTAAACTTTACATTTAGAAACTTTATAATGAATTTTTTTCATCATACAATTTTAACTACATATTTAAATAATGATTTATTTAAAATATCGAAAAACAATCAAATTAGGTTTTATTTAGATCAGTAATTTGAGAAAATAAAAAGAAATAAATTCCTTTTTTTTAAATTGTCGATAAAAGTCCAGAAAGTCTTAATTCGAGGCCTGTAATTAGTAAATGTTACGCAATTTCATGACAAAATGCTGTATTCTTATTACTTATTACATAAATTATAAAATATAAATTATTATTACTATCAAATAAAATATTACGAATTAAAAACAATGTTAGAAAAATATCTCTTATACCTTCGAGATCTGAATTCCTTCAAATGGACCAATGTTATCGCGAGACTTTGTTGGCTCGTACATTTTATCATCAAAGCATCGATCGCCAATCTGAATGGAAAAATAAACATTTGACATTAAAATTCTATTCTAAAAAACATTTTCTATCTTAATACTTTACTTCTATTCGATTTTTTTCTGAAAAAAATAAAAAAAAATAATATTTCGTTTTAAATAATTTGAAATTTTCTCCTCAAGTAAAAACTACACTTCAAGACAGACCTCGGACTGAATTCAAAAACAAAAAATAATGAGAATTGTGTTTGAATAAAAAACGGAGTTATAAATATTATGCACTAAAAACATAATTTAAATTCATTTTAAATTAAGCAAGTGTAATTTTCTTATATATATCATAATATCATTAAAGCGAATTATGGTACACCTTTAAACGAAATTAATCAATGTATAGTACAAAGTTGAAAATTCATTCAATGTTTAGTTCTATACGTTCTACGAATGAGGTTTATCCTGAAATTCAATGCGTGCAGCGATGACAGATTGGCATTCACGCGAGTCTGCTGGTACTTTGACTGATATCGACAGCTAATTAGCGTTATGAATGTTAGGCATCGGATCGTTAAGCCATCGTATCGAACATCAAATGTGTTTCTAATATTCGAATTGCCGAAAAGAATATTATGAAATAAAAAAAATAAAAATTCGAAAATCTAAAAAATGTTTTCCAAATTTCTAAACCAGTTACAAAAGTATTTTACGTTTACTACAGTATATATTCTACAATTTTATATATAATAATTTAAAACTTTTTTATATTAACCAGGGTGTCAAACAAGGGTTGACAAAAAAATTCCCTGACTTTTTACTAATTTTATTTTTGCTTTCTTAGGACAAACATATGGTAACGGACATATTTAACAATAAATTAATATCTAATGTTAGAAACAGAAAAAAAAATTTTATGAATAAAAAAATTTTTTATTCAGAACAAATTTTAGTTTTTGAATAAATTTTTAGAAATTTCCCTGATTGTCAATGAAATTCTCTGATATTCCCTAAATTTTTCCTGACCGTTTGACACCCTGTTAACCCAAAATTATACCAAAATCTATAAAATTCTATAGATTTCAAAATTTTTAATAAATTATCTAATTTTGTCACAGAAAATTTTCATTTCATTGCATATTATGATTTTTTAATTTGTTTCATTTTTGGATTTTTATTTGAATAATTAAAAATGAGATGACAATAATTCTTAATTCACATTTTATTTAAAATCCACATTACCTCAATTTCTGAAATTATAATTCTCAAATATTTTCTCAAATTTAAAACAAAACGTTATTGCAAATATATGTTCTTTCAATTTTGACACTTGTGAATATCACTTTAAATGATTTTAATTAATTTAATATATAATTTATTAGCATATATAAAATTATATAAATTAAAGATTAAAGATTATAAATTATTTATGGAATAATGTATAATACTTTGAAAATTATTTACTAAAAATTATGATTGAAAAAAATTAAATATATTCATAGTAACATTTTCTTTAATTATAAATTTAACAATTAATATAAATGAATTTAAATTTTAATTTGCAATATTTTTATGGCCACTAATTTGTTTAAAGTCACAGAATTTAGTTTTTAAAATAAGAATTAAAATCCCATTTACTTTTTCAAGTAAAGAAAAACAATAACAAAATACATAATAAAATCTTGAGAATATTTTCCCAATAATAATAAGGAAAAATAAATTGAAATCCTAATGAAATATTCTCCTCGTCTTGGAAATTTATTATTATTGAAAAAGCAAAAGTTTTCCGGAGAGGGGTAAAATTCTCTCAACACTTTTTAAACACGCTAAAAGCTAAAGGAAATATTCATTAGTGGGAAACCACTGAAAATAGCAATATTGCCTTTTGGTCTTTATAGTCGAGCAAGAAACAACAAAGTAATAGCGATATCACATTTAAACTTTCTCAAAACGTCTCATTTTCAAATTATACTTGGGGTTGTACCGGGTTTCGAGCACATTTTAATCAAGTGCTTATTGAGTTGAAAACTGGAATATTATTGCGAGGCCTGCGCGAGTTTCTCGCTTCTCGCAATCAGGCCAAGACCGCTGCAAGTTTAGCAGGACCGAGAAGAGAGAAAAAGAGAAAAAAAAGAGAGAGAGGGAGAGAGAGAATAAAAAGTACCGAGATTTTCGCCAAGAGCTGTAACCGAAATCAGCAAGAGTTTTATACCTCGATTTTCAAAACGCTTTTAGCGTTTTCATCCGATTCGGTTCTGACCTACTTCAAAGCTTCTTGTTTTTTTAAACCCTCGCGTATAAACTGCTACATACACTATATATACCTGTGCATATCGAAAAAAGTTAAACAAAACGCTTATCGATACAGGAAATGGAAACTAAATTGTTTTTAATAAATGCTTCAGTGAAAAAAAAAAATATTATCAAATTTTGTTTTGAAAAAATACGAACAGATATTTCGGAAATTAATCTCAAAATTCAACTACTATATACAAATATAATTAAAAAATAAATCTAATCTGAAAATAAGGGAGACAATATTTTTATAAGAATTTTTTTGGATTGAAAAATAAAACTTTGAGTGCCTTTTAAAAAAGTCGAAATGGGCTTTTTCACATTCGACCGGGAAAAAAAGAAAACAGTTATTATTGATGGTGAAAATAGGTTATTCACCTTCGTTTCTCATTTCCGGATCGTGGGACAAGCACAAATCACGATGTAATTGCTAAATGTAGCGTAGCGCTCGCTGTCGAACGCGAAAGAAACTGAGCTGTTAGCGGATGTAAAATTGATAAAAGTATAGAAAATTCTGTACATAAAGTACTTTTTCATTGCTTTTATCTGCAGTAAACGATTGTATCCGTAATTACAAAAAAAAGATAATTACAAACTTTCCATATAGATATATGTTATCATAAGAAAAAAAAATAAATTTTACGTTTCTTGTTACTTAATTCTTAACAATTGAAGTGAATAGGTTTCTCAATAATAAAAATTAGTAAAGAATACAATAAGAATATTATAAATATAAATTTGTAATATACTGTAAAATGGAATAATGAAAAACTTACTGTAAACATTTTTCTCGTCTCCTGGACAAATTGTCTGGTAAAATTTTCCTGGAGAGGGCAATTCTTCACAATATCTGCTCTTTAGTACTTTCTGAATTGACTGACATTGAGTGTTGACTGCGAAAGACTGAAAAGAAAAGAATAATTTGTTAATCGAAGAAAATAAATTTATTCTTTACAAGTTCTTTATAAAATTAAAGTTTGTTTCACATTAAATTTTTGGTTTTTTAAACACTGAAATAAATTCTTAGTAGATTAGACTATACTCTGCTTAGTTTAATGAGTACCCAAAGATTTAAAAAATTGTATTAACCATCAAAAAGTAATTAAAAGAATTAAGAACGTAGCAGATTTTGCAAACTGTTTTTGTAATTTAACTACATTTCTTAGTTTTAACTGAATTATAAATTTTTATCCAAAAAATTTAAAATCAATAAAGACAAAAAGTCCAAACAAAAAAATATATGTTCTATTGTTTTTATTTTATTTTTTTCACTTAAAAATTCAAAAGGAGAAAAGTTTTTTCAAAAATTGAAAATTTTTTTCATTAATATCAACAAAGTATCAAATAAATTTTCTTCCGAAATTATTTTAATTGAAAGTGTGACTTTTTATTAAATTTAAAAAAATTGACCTTAATATCTTTTATCAAAAAAAGTTATGCGGTTTCATAGAAAAAAATTTCAAAGTTGTATATCTCCTATGTATATGAATATTTTTCTAAAAAAGATTCACCATTTTTTTATTGGTGTTCCGATAATAAAATAAAATAGTTTCGACAAAATTGTAACCTTTTTTAATTATTATTTGTTTTTCCTAAAAATTAATAGATGTTGAAATCTTCAAGCGCAATTTAGTAAAGAATATGCGTTTTTGTATTCAGGAAAAAATTTGAGTAGTACTACTTTTAAAGTAAATTTTTTACACTGTAAAAAAAGAGATTTAAAATTTAACTCTCCAGGGGATTCTATTAAAGTCGCAACCATTTCAGATTTAAAACGTAGGAAGTTAAAATTTACACACTAAAAATAACAAGTTTTTAAATATTTTACTTTCATTTGGAGTTGATTTTTAACGCGCAAAATTTCACTTCAAATTTACATAAATGATTAATTTATTTATGGATACAATATTAATATATTACCATTAACATTTATAACACTTAATAAGCAAAATACTAATTATTTTTTACACTTAAATTTTAATTCCATGTTTAAGTCAAAAAACAGAATCTGTTGACTCGATAAACAATTCTCGATACACCCTCGAGAATTGTTACGTTCACCGTATTTAAAAATTTATTATTCTTTATTTTTCGAATCATTATTTGTAATTAGATAAAAAAAGTTGTTTTAAAAAGTTTGTTATCAAAAAATAAATAAATTATCAACAAGAAAAACTGAATAACAGTGGTATTTTTTTAATTAATTTTTCCTGAAAACAATTTTTTAAAAATGGTTCAAAAATAGAAAAAATCAAATTTACAATTCGGATGACCTATTTTATTTTCATAATAAAGTTTTAAGAAAATCTAATTTTAATTATAAATTCAACAGAGAAACTTTGAACTCAGATTAAAATGAAACAAACAATCTTAAAGTAATTAGCTTCTTAAGTATCAGAACGCGTCAAATTTTATGGAATATTTAAAATATTTTCTTAATACAGTTAAACTATCGATTCTTCCCTCAAAACAAAAAATAACTGTCATAAACATTGCGAATAGTTATCTCCTGAGTTCTAAAACAAAATAATAAAATTATAACAACTATTTAAATGTAATAATAATATAAACTCAATTATCTACAATACAATAAAAATCGTGGTATTCTTTCATTTATTCCTTCACACAGTTAATTATTAATTTAATAATTTTGCTAGTACAATAATTCGTAGGGTGTTCAAAAATTTGCACACTATAAAAGCAAGAGGATATAAGCGAGAAATGTCATTTTCACGTTTATATCCCAGAGCTATTTTTTTATTAACTGTTTTGCACTCACGTCTGTGCTAATTACGTGGCTCACGGAACGTAAAACTCGTACGAATGATTTATGTTGAATTTTTTAGTATTTTTTTCTTTTCTTTTTCTTTTTTTACATTTACATCCCTCTCTTTCTCTCATATACCCTATTTTTTCTGCGGCGTGTATATATTACATTCGGGTCCACCTTCTATTTTCACAGAGAGAATCAGATGAACAGATACCAAGAGGACAGTGATAAAGAGATAAAATTTTTATAAACACAAAACAGTGTGGTATAAGAAAAGAGAGAAGAAGAAAAGTCGACACAATTCTATGGAAACTAAACGGATAATATAATACTCACTGTCACTATTTGTCGTTTTAAAAATTACATCAAAAGAAAAAAAATGATTTCTTTGGAATATTTAAAAAGTATTTAATAATTCGTATGAAGCAAAAGATTTGATAATTTAAATGAGGAAAAATATTTGAAATTTAATTCTAAAGGAAAAGAAGAGAAAATGGAAATTTCAATTTATCCAAGTTTGTTAATAAAACGTAGCATATTTTTTGAAAAATAGTTTCGCGTATTCAGAAAAAGAAACATACGTCCAAGTTTTGTAAACGTTTCCTAAAATGTATTTAAACCGAAGCGCATATTATACTCACTGCGACACGAAAACATTAAGAAAACAAATTTCGTTCTCATTTTTCCAAGGTGGCGTAACCGCGCGCATATAATAAAATGGTCCACAACTGCTTCCGGGCATTGCCCATAATTTTACACCGGGTTTCACCATGATACGACATGTATATATATATATATATATGGTATTATCTTGAGGAATGATAAATAGCACGATAAATAATGACAATGTGCGCCTTGGTTTTGGTGTAATTCACGGATAATTCTTGTGACTGTCAGCTCCATGTCTGTGGTGTATTGCAAGCAGCTCAAGTTGCAAGCGAAAAATAGGGACAAAAGAATAAAAAAAAGGGCAAAGAAGGAAAAGAAAGAATGAACACGAATGAAAGCTCCAGCATCGAGATCGAAAATTTCGGGAAACTACAATGAATGGAACTACTATCTGACCCCTTAAACTAAGCGCATTAAATTTTGTGGAAATGGCGTAATGTCTCTCTTTTGTTACTTCTAATCCAGAAAAGAAGAGACAAGTCAGTAGTGGTAGATTTTCATTCTCATTTTCTGCGTTTCGCCAAATGTGGCATTATTTTCCTTTAAATCGTCTTTCTCTCGCTTTCTCTCTCTTTATTTCTGTTTCTCCTTCTCTTTTTCTAAAATAGCGTTTGCTAAAGTGAAAATTTCCACTTCCGGTTTGCCGCAACAGATGCTGTGTACAAGACTCAAGCGTTGTTTACTCTACATTTCACAAAAACATTAATGTTCATGGATATTAAATTTAAAACGAATTCCAAAACCACTTTTGATTTTAAATTAGAAAAAAATAATTGTTTGAAAATAGTATTTAAATAACGTCAACTCTAGGGAAAAGAACGGGGAAAGGTCTGGAAATAACATGAAAGTGTCAAAAATTTGAAAAAAAATTCAATAATTATTTTAAAACAGTAGGGGAGACTGGGGCGAAAAGTTAAATTTTGCATAAATGATTTTTTTTGGCAATATAATCCGCTTAGATGCAAATATTTGTATATCAATATTGTAGGGCAACTTGTCCTCTACAACTTTCAATAAAAAAGTTCCTGATATTTTCGCATAAAATACATGTTTTGTCCTTTTTTGAAAATTTTGTTTTTTTTATCTTTTTGCCCCATGCTGGGGCAAAAAGTTAAATTCTATTTTTAGCCAACTAAAACTATTTTCTGATAGGTGATAAGTATTAAATAAGTTAAAGTATACGTAAACAAGTAATTTAGTCAATAAAAGATCTTTGTTTATTTAACAAAATCTTTAGAATAGTTGTAAGGTTAAAAAAATTTTTTTTGTTTATTTCATGTGAACGGTCTTCTTTTTGACAGACTACTTGCCCAATGTTAAATAAATAATTTTTAAACAAATAAACCCAAAAAAACGAAAAATAAAAAAATTTAAATACATCTAAAAATACATTTAACTTTTCGCCCCAGGGTGCGTTTTTGGCTTTAACAACAAATATAAAAAATCTGACTAAAGATATTTAGCAAATACCTTTAGGTATCTCTTCAGCGGACCTAAATAATGAAGTAAAAAAATCGCGGTGAGAATAAATGCAAAAAATATACTTAAAAGTTGATATTTTCTTTTTCGAAAAAATTTTCAAAAGTAGGTTGAAAAAAAACTTTCAATAAAGACACCACAAAAATTAACAGAATTACACACAACTCCGTACATTTATTTAGGGTGATAATACCCTTCTATAATTAAAATTACAATGCTCTAACTATTCCCGTTCGAAAGATAATGAATTTTAACGGTTTTGGCAGTTTAAAATTTCGCCCCAGTCTCCCCTATCTGTCAAGAAATTTAATATATATAAACAAAATTTTTACATAAAATTATTAATCATGAAAAAACATAAAATTATATTTAACTTTATTCAAAGAATATGTAATATGTTATTCAAAATATATCAACTATTTAAAAAATGATGGAATGACGAAAACAAAATTTAATTATTTAAAAACTGTCTACGTTCAATGAATCAATTTCTGTTTCTTCTTAAGCTTAATTTATTTATCTTTAGATTTTTATTTTAAAATATTCAAACCATCAGACGGGGAGATAAAGGAGCGGATAAATTGTGACATATACACTCGGGTCGCAAAGTTTCAGTACATTTTGACTGTTTACTTGTAAATGCTCGCTCCACTTCAAATTCAAATATTTCTGTAAAAATAGATGCAACAGCTATCAAACAAGGATCATTTTAAAGCTCAATAAATTTAGAGTCAAATAGGCAAAAAAATAACCAATTTAATATTGTAAATTTGAAAATATAATTCTTTAAAGTTAGAGATTTTTTATGAAAATTGCGATTTCGTAATCTGGAGTTTAAGCGAACGCCAATTAATGAAAAAATTTCTTTAAGATTTGACAGTTTTACAATATAATGTACAAATTTAACTCTTTAATTCGAGACCAAAATCTTTTATAAGTATTCAGTATTTGCCTTAAATTCTGTAAAAATAATTACTCTTGCTTTCTAAAGTTTTTAAGGAATATAAATTGTTTTTTATCAATTAACCAAATTTTTGAAAAATGTGCATCTCTTTTTTATTGTAAAATTTAAAAAATTGCACCTTGAAATAAAATAAGTAATAATGCGAGTTAAAATTTGTAACATTATAAGAAGAGGGATAAATTTCATGTAAATAATTTAAATTTACTACAGTCAAGAGGTTCAATATTTTTCAAAAGTGTGGTTAATTGATAAAACAAATGAATAGAGACGACGAATTTGCAATTTATATTCTTCGAAAAATTTAGAGCAAAAGCAATTATTTTTATACAATTTGAAAAAAATACTTCATATTTGTAAATGATTTTTGTCTAGAATTAAAGAATGGAATTTGTACTTGTTATTGTACAACTGTCAAGTCTTAAAATAATTTTTTCTTGAATTGGCGTTCGCTTGAACTCCAGATTCCGAAATCGCAATTTTCATAAAAAATCTCTAACTTTAAAGAATTATATTTTCAAATTTACAATATTAAATTGGTTATTTTTTTTGCCTATTTGACTCTAAATTTATTGAGCTTTAAAATGATCCTTGTTTGATAGCTGTTGCATCTATTTTTACAGAAATATTTGAATTTGAAGTGGAGCGAGCATTTACAAGTAAACAGTAAAAATGTACTGAAACTTTGCGACCCGAGTGTATATTATATGAAAAAAGTGAAATAATATAAATTAATAAAATTGACTCACCAAAAGTTCAGCCATAACCACAGTTCACGATGAGTTGTCCATTACATCCTTATCTGTCACAGTACTGTCCAGTACTGTCTCCCGATATTTTCCATTGTCCTTAAAAATTTCGAAAATCCATTTTCTAATCCTGCCGATTCAGGAATAAGTTCTCTTCTGTATACATTTTGCTAATTCTTGACATGTATTTGAAACTACCTGTAGAAATATAAAAAAAATTAATATTCAAAAATATGTGAACTGCGCGTATTAAGAGAGTGTAGGGTATAGGGTATTATACTGCTCTTGAACTACAACAAAATATTTAAATTTCTTTTTCAAAAATGTCGGTCTGACATATTTTATGGCCGAGTGCTTTAAAAATGTATCGCCGTGCGGTAAACACTATAACTCGGTCCAGATTTGAGCTAGATAAAAAAGAAAAAGCATTTGTTTCTGCAGCTCAAAATCTAGCGAAATAGGTATCTGTTTTAGATAAAATACTTTTTTTCAAAATAAGAACGATTTGAAGGAGAAAGTGCGTATTATTGCATAATTTTTCGTTATACTTAAAGTTGTCTAGAAAATTTAAATATTAATATTTCGAAAAATCAGTTTGTATTTCGCTAGATAATTATATCAAAAAAAAAAAATAAATAAAAAAAACTAAGAGAATCAATTGAAATTTTTGTCAACTAGAGTGTCCACCGATTTTCAAAACACAGTTTTGAGAAAAACACATTAAAAATTTTCATTATAACGTAAACGTTAGAACGCGACCCTGCTATAAACAATTTGAAATTTGTCTTTTTACTTAAGATATCGACATATAACTAATGACATACTAGCAAAATCCTACGCGCGCGATACGCGCGTGAATGTTTTAAAGATTTATCACGGTAGCAATATACCTGCCTGTCTTACCACAGAAAAAGTACATACGGGAAAATGTTCATGATTAATAAAATGAAGAATATATTTCAGAACTATGGATACGGAAAAAGTTATGAAAATCCTACAAAACCCTAGGTTGAAAATGTACGGAAAAAATTTTTCAGGGAAAGTTCTCGAACTGTACCTGAACACCTGAACAGTGAGAAAAAGAACATGAGAAATAGTTGAGGTCTAATCCTGCATTAAACTAAAGAAATTCTTGAACTTTTCAGGAATCTTTTCAACAATCGCAAAATTTAAAAGAATTGTCTCTCAGTTTTCTCTTTTTTACTAATTAATATTGGTATATATTGTAATTTTTTATAACTTCTCTAAAAAATTTTCCGTATTCACCATTTTAGAATAAATTCTCGATTTTTGTGAGACAACATTTTTCTGTGTTCCTTTTACAAATTGAAACATATCGATTATAATATCGATATGTTTAAAATTCTTTTAAAGAATTTTATTTAAATTTGTTGAAAATAATCAGTTCGGGAAGTTAGTCACCATAATTATAATTTTATTTTTTTTAATTTCTTCACAATATATTCAATTATTTTCATAAATAGTAAAACTCATTGCAGAACTTCAATTATTTTTAAGATAATTTTAATCAAATTCCTGGAAAAATGTAATTATTCTTAAAAATTTTATTAAAATTCGTCGAAAGAATTCAATTCTTTCTAGAAACAGTAAAAAAATTGTTTCAAGAATTTTATTGTTTCTATAAATTGCAAAACTCTTTAGATTTACTAAATTCTTTTGAATACTATTTTTAAAAAGAATCCTTTACTAGAATTCAGCTATTTTCATAAATTTCTATAAAATTCTAAAAAACAAATCAATTGAATTTCTTAAACAAACAATATTTATTATTTATTATTATTTATTTATTTATCATTCGAAAACAATATTTTCAAATGTAATACAATTCTTTGCAGAAATTAAATTATATTTAAAAATTTGTTTAAATTCTTATCAAAATTTTAATTATTTTTATGAATAATTAAATTGTTCTGTACAATTTATTTTTTCAAAAATTTTAATAAGATTCTACGCAAACATTCAATTATTTTTATAAATAATAACATTCTTTGGAAGTATTCCATTACTTTCATAAATAGTAAAATTCTTTGCAGAAATTCAATTATTATCAATAACATTTTAATGAAATTAAATAATCAAATTTTCAATTAAAGTTATTAAAAGAACATTATTTTCAAAAAATTTTAAAAAACTCGCTAAAAGAATTATTTATCATTCATAGAAACTCTAAAAAAAATTTTTGAAGCCATTTGTAGATTTATTTATATTTGAAATCAAATAAATTTAAATTTGATGAGAAAAAAAACCGGAAATAATTAGGACAAAGTCGTGAAAAACCTGGGAATTTTGTTAAATATAGCGCTCAAAAAAATTATTATTACAAATTTTTAATTCCTTAAATTGTCAATATTTAGGGACGTATGACTCTCCCCAAATTTAACTCTATATAATTGTTATATCATGAAATTTTAAACTTTATAATTATTATTTACTTAAAAGGTAGATATATCTAAAATTTAATGCTAACATTATTTCTCAGTTTTTATTTTATTTCACTGAATACGGAATTCGTAGAATATTTAATGAATTAATGAAAATCTATAATAGAGATTATAAAAAATTAAATCTTCCATTAAATTAAAATTATGTAAAATATTATTTCGCGTATTTAAATTTATGTTATTTGAAAAATATCCTATAAAACCATCATTATTTAAAAAAAAATAAAAATAATTCATAAAAATTATGAGAAATAAATATTATATTTTTAACGATTCTATTTAAAAATTAAAATATTAAGAATTGTAATAATGTTGTCATTAAATTATAGCCACTCACCTTAAGAGTAATTGGTGTTTATAAATTTTAAAATTCTATTGAATAACAATTATAATTGCATAAAGTAGAATTTGGGGGAAGTCATGCGCCCCTAATTTTTAACCACAAAAATAGAAACAACACTTTAATAACCAAAATTTCTATCAAAACATTAATTACTATAGAAAAACAAAAGACGACAGTTTCTGTTCACGGAATAGCAAATTATTATTAGGTATTATTTTGTTGTCTATGAAGAATACTTTAAGTACAACATAAATTTTTTACGTTGGTGAAGTTCACAACGTTTTCAGTCAAAGATTTCTGAAAAACAATATTTTTCAAGCAAATTTTTATAAATTTTTGTAAAGAAAGTAAGAACGTTTAATTTTTTAAATAATGATTTACAAAAAAAAATTTGCCAACAAAAATTTTTATTCTTCTTGGTAGGAAAATAATTTTTTTCTTTCAATCAATGATCATAAACGTTGCGAACTTCACCGACGTATTTTTCGATTTTTTGAAAACTTCAAAGTTCAAACTGATGTAACCCTTTAAACAATAAAAATATGATATCAATAATAATAATAAAAAATTCATTCAAATAAATGACAAAAAAAATATTAACAAATTAAAAAAATAAATTATTTTATTTTAAATTAAATTCAAATTCAGTAAAATTAAATTAAATATTAATTAATAATAAATACTATAATACAATAAATAAGCAAAAAAAGATTTTTTTTTAAAACATGATATTGTCACTGAATCAAAATTAAAAATGTCAGCTTCAAAATAGCAACCGAAGAAATTTGTAAGTTAACGAATTCGTTAACATTTCAATTTTTTTGGTCGCTATTTTAAAGCCGCAATTTTTAATTTTGAGATTTCGACTACGGATTTTGAATCAGTGACCTCAAAAATATACAATATAACAATATGTTTAAAAAAAATTGTTTTGAACATTTATGGCACAAAAACTTTATTTTCACTTGACTGTGAAGGGGTTAATAATATAAATATTATAAGAAATAAGGAACAATATAAAAAATTAAAACAAAATATTAAACTTAAAAAATTTGTAAAGAAGAATAAAAACAATATTACTGACCGATTAGAAAATCCTTCCTCTGAAACGCTGACAGTAACATTTTTGGACAATCTCAGGGTAACAGGACGGGGTGAGGAAGGCGCCACATCCTTCACGTTCCTTCTGACTTTCCAGATTTGTAGAAGCAACCTAGGAAATTCAAAACTGTTATTTTTGAATTAAAAAAATTAAATAATTAAAAAAAGTATATAAAACCAATTATTATTATTATTATTATTTATTTGAATAAAATAATAATTATTTGATTGAATTGAATATTTATTTGATAATAGACAGTAATCCCTTATAATTGAATCGAATAAATTTTTTCTTAATTATTTTTTAAACTCCTTATAAATTTAAATTTCTAACATTTCCAGAAATAATTTAACAGCACTTGAAATCTATCGCGGTTATAAAATTCATAATAAAGAGAAAGAGAAAATCTTGCAAATTTTACGAACAGAACAATTTTAACTCTCCTATATTTTTTTTAATACAAGCGTATTGAAGAGAGAAAAAAAATATCCACTTACGATCACACAATTTTTCCATTTCGGTCTGAAAATTCAAAAATTTTGCTCTTTTGCAATGACTATACGATATAAAAGCAATGTCTATGTTCTTTGTCATATAGAAACATGTGTATTTTATGTAACATTAAAATCATATGATCATACATCACATAAAATGCAGACTTGCGGATGGTTTTAAACGAGAATTTATATATCTATATAACTATATATATATGGAACACGGTGAATTCATCGGTGTGATTTTAACGAGCGAATGAAATTTTCCCTTGAATTGCTACGTACTTTTCAGTCATTTTCGTTTTTCAATGGAATATCGTATTATTGTAAAAAAAAATTCTATAATCTTATATACTTTCAGTGGGAAAGAATTTTTTTTATTGTAACAAACATTTGGAAAGAGATAAATTTAACAAATTTCACTTTGATAAGAGATGAATGTTATTCGGAAAATTTGCAGCAAATATTAATTGCGAATTTATTGAAATAAATATGTGTTTCGTCATTATATGGAAGAAATATTTCAAATAATTAATATTTAATGACGCATATTTTCAATTTTAAATTATGAAAATAAAACTTTTAATTATTAATAAGAATTTTCTTTTTCATTAAACATAGCATTACAAATTATAAAACTCACCATTTGAATAATATCGTCTCTTTCCTTTGGTAATATAAATTAATTCACCTCTCCTCAGGCCTTTCAACAAAATTAAACGAAATTGATCGTATCCTTTGATAAGTAATTATCGCAACAATTTGATGAATCTGAAAAAAATTCAGAGTTTTTTCTTTTTAATAAAAGTACAATTATTGTAAACTATAAAATATAGCAAATTTTTTTTTTTAAATAAAAATATACGTTTGTAAACTAAAATGCAGCAAACAATTTTGTTAAAAGCAAAAAGCGTTATGCAACGAACAATGAAGAATAAAAATTCAATTTGCACCTATATTATTGATAAAAAGTTGAAACATCATTTTACTAAATTATAAAACTGCAACCATATAATTTTCCGCATAAAAAATGGAAAATATCATCGACCTTTCAACTGGATGAGTCGGAATCTGAATGGGATTCAATAAGCATTGACAGGTCGACATCGGTTTGTAATAAACTCGTGTCGCTCGCGAGATACGTATCGTTGTAGATATATAGAACTCCACGCTCATTTTGTGGAATATAAAAGTTTTACGAGGCATAGAGAAGGGGGCTGATGAGTTCGGCGCAGGTATAATGTAGGTTTATCAATCAATATCTGTCCGAGTTTCGCGGATGCCTTCCTATAGAATTTATCTGCCTATAAATCAGACCTACACGCGGTGGACCCTACGCGAATTTCCAGTGGAAGAAATGGCTCAATTAAGAACAATTCAAAATCAATCGTGAATGATTTGCCTATGAAGGAGAAAATTTTATAGATTTAAAAGCTGACAGTGAGTACAGAATTTTTTTTTCATTAATTCATGACAATCCCGTGGTAAAAATTGAGAAAATTCTTATTAATATTAATAAATAAACACTTACTGAAGGAATAAAAAACAGAAAAATTTGTTATTTTCTTATTGAAAAAACTATTGTAGGAAATCTATTTTTGTTTTTTTTTAAGCGTTCTTAAAAAACAAAAGCAATTTTTGTAAATAATGACAACAATAAATAACAAACTAATGAAGGAAAAGAAATTGTAAAAATTAAAGAAGAATGCAAAAAAAACTGCTAAAAAAATTATTATTTTTCAAAATATAATACACAATTTATTTTAAAAAATTTATGAATAAAACTGAAGTAAAACTTACGTGTGTAAATTCCTTTCTGTACTTTTATGTTCTAAATTATTTGCCGAAGAGTTTTCATTTCAAAAGAAGTGATTAGATTCATTCCTTTTTTTCTAGAGCAAGAAATTCCATGAAGTTCTTCCATAATTGTTGTCATAGAAGATCTCCACTTGTTGAATTCTTCTCAAACATTCCTAAAAGTAATTTAAAATTTATTAGTCAATACGAAATATAAATCAGATAGATAATCAAAATAAAGAAAAATTAAATAAAAAAATGTTCTAAACTACTATGAACTTCATGAAGAGAAAAATATTTAAAAACAATTGTGTTTTAAAAAAATAAAAGAATTAAATGAACAACAATCTTTTAAATTAGCCACTACAAATATTATTATTTTAATTACATTAGAAAAAATGTATTAGAGATGATCCACAAGTTTTGAACGTTCAAATGAACGAAAAATTTTTTATTAATCATATTTTCAGAAATTACTGATTTGAAATAAAATGAAAAAACTAAATTTTAAATGAAGAAACATTATATTTATTTTTTCTTATAGCGACGCAAAATTCTTGTAATAAAAATTGAATTCGAAGAAAAAAAGATAAATTTTGTTCAATTGAATGTTCAGAACATTAGGATGATTATTAAAGAATTAATGAATTAGAAATTAATTTTAAACTTACGTAAAGCAATTTCCTTTCTTATTTTTCTCCATAATTATTTACTCAAGAGTCATCTTTTCAGCAGAAATGATATTTTACTAATATTTCTTGATATTGGAATAAATTCCATAAAATTCTTCTATACTTGTTGCAGATGTCCATTTATTTATTTCTTCCAAAATATTCCCTAAAAGAATGAATAATTGTAATAACTAATAAAAAACTAAATAAACTACAACAAACGGTAATTTAAAAAATTAATAAATAACACAAAATAGAAAGAATAATTTAATAAACAAAAATGTAAACATAAAATTTTGAAATTAATTTGTTGTAATGTAAATGTATTTTGTTTGATGAAAAAATTAATTAAAATTTACGTGAATTCATTTTCATTCTATATATTTTCTGTGTTTTTAATTATTCACCTAAAATTTGTCTCATCGACAAAAATGTTCAGATTCAAACATTTTTCGCTAATGAAAGAAATTCCATAAAATCCTTCGAAGTTGTTGTCGTAGAAATTGTCCTTTTATTAATTTTCTTTTCAGATATTTCTAAAAAATATAAGACCGTTTTAATAAATAGGAAGCAAAAAAGAAAATAATAAACTTTAGATAAAAGTAATTTAAAACATTCATAAAAGTGAAAAATGAAAACGAATAAAAAAATTTAATAAATAACAAATTTAAAAATAGTTTTACAAAATAATTTTAAAATTCTTAAAAAATTATTTTTTAATTTTCATCTTTAAAAAGTTTGTATACTTTACATGAAGTATTTTACATTATGAATTTTTTCTGTTTTAAATTATTTGTCCAAGAATCGTCTTTGTGAAAAAAATGATCAGATACAAACATTTTTCATTGTTCATTTGTTTATTTTCTCCTCTGATGTTTCTAAAAAATTAAAACAGTTTTAATAAATAATATAAAAAAGTTATTAAAAAACTATAGCAAAAAGTAATTTAAAAAATGAATAAAGCTACAATTTTTCTTTGAATGGTTTTTAAACTAATTCATACACTTTTTATTTGCAAACGAAATGATTTATATTACTCTCTATAAAAAAGTTAGTTATCAAAAAGAAAATTTTAAAGTTTAATTACTGTTTTTTTAATCGAAATGAAAAATTCCGTTTTTCTATTTTTAAAAAATTTAGAATAGATTCTAAAACTTTTCGTTACTCGAAATTTTTCGCCACTTTTTTCCCATATTAAACATTATTCTACATTCTCAAGCGTAAAACAGAAAAAACTGTTATTTTATAGAATGGAATAAAAATCACTTTGTATTTAATAAAATACAAATCAAAACAACTGATGTTTCCCATACAATTTTGTAATTTGATGCAAAATATATTTTGCTAACGAAAGAACTAAAGTGAAAATGAAAACTTTTTATTTATTAATGAAAATATCAATTTCTCTCTTTATATACATTTTAAAAGGAAATTTTTGTTAAATATTTTCAGTTTATGAATGTTTCAAAACCTTTCAAATCTCTGACATTAAAATGTTTTTTTATTTTTTAAATTAAGTTATTAAACCAAAATTTGTGTATAAGTATTATTGATTTAATCAACGGTTTATTTTCAATTCTTTAATAAAATGCAAATAGAAGCAGAAAAAATTTTTTTAACCCGCCTAATATCCTGTATAATATTGACAATTTTTTAAACTCTTTCTTTTAAAAAATGCTAACGCTGAGATAATTCGTGTCTCAACCAGACGATCATCCATCATTGTAACACAACTGCTGCTGTAAAGAATTTAAATCGATATTCCCAACTACACACAGAAAATACTGAATTTAATTTCAAAATATTCTGATAGTAAACTAATTATTATTATTTATATTAACATGATTATTTATATTTCCTGTAAAAATAATATTTCTCTGTGTAAACACTTTAAAAACATCCGTTTTATATAATATTACATATATGCAATTTAAGAACTCTACAAAGCTTTTTTTAAAGAGCCTTAAGGGTGAATAAATATATTTATATTAAAAAATGTTTGCCATTAAAAAAAATAAATAGCAAAAAAAAATTCCTACTTTTACGTAGCGTTTAAAAGAGAATCTGAAAATTTCACTTCGCAAAATGAAAATAATATTAAATTTGAGTAGGTCGCCGCGTGTGTTTCACTTTGGTTGGAAAATATATATTTTCAAGGAAAACTATTTCCTGCGCGCGTTGAGACGCAGCAAAAGTGTTGCTCCTAGCTTTTTGCACATTGACATAACCGTTTATTACTTTAATCATTTCCTCTTCTCAGGTAGAGTGAAATTAAATTAAAATTTACTAAAATTGAAACACGTTTAATTTCTTTAAAGAATTTTACTATAAAATTCATTAAGAAAAAGAAAATATTCCAAAAAATTTTTAATCAAAAGTTAATTAAAACTTACATGAAGCAATTTCCTGTCTGTATTTTCTGTTTGAAATTATACGACCAAGAATCGTCTTTTCAAAAGATATTTTTGTCACAGAAGTTGAACATCTGTTGATTTTTTCCTTTTTCTTATCTAAAAAAGTAGTCAATTTTAATAAAAAAAATAAATAATAAGATATACAATAATATGTAGAAAAAAAATATTTCAGAAAATTTATGAATTAAAACATAGTTAAAACTTACGAACATCAAATTATTTTTAAGAATTTTTTTGTTGTAGAAGAAGTCCATTTGTTATTTTTTTCCGTAAATTTACTAAAAAAATCAGAAAAATTTCACAACCCTTGTTGTATTTTTTCTGTTTGAAATTATTCGCCCAAAATCTCATCTTTTACCAGAAATTATAAGATTTAAAAACTTTTTGCCACTGGCAAAAGTTCCAAAATTCCTAGAAGAATCGCCGTTAAGATAAAATTCAATCCGTTTTTGAAAATATAAACAAATTCCATAGAGTTATTCCATAATTATTGTCGCAAATTTTTCATTAGTTGATTTCTTCCTAAATATTTCGAAAGTAATTCAAAAAGTTATTAGTTAATGCAAATACAAAGAAATAGGAAAATTAAATAAATAATTTTTAATTACTCTAAAATTCATGAAGAAAGCCTACTTAGAAACATTTTATGAACTAAAAATAAATTAAATCTTACATGAATCCGTTTCCTTTCTGGATTTTATTTTTTGTTTTAAATTATTTACCAAAAATGAGAAGAAGAAGATTTAATCATTTTTCAGTGCTAGAAGAAATTCCATAAAATTCCTCTAAAATTGTTGTAGAAGTTTGTCCCAAATGTTGAAGAAGTTTATTACACAATTATTCCTGAAAGAGAAAACAATGTTTATGAATAGAGTAAAAAATACTGTAACCAAAAGGAATTAAAAAATTAGAAAACAATACAAGAAACAAACAATTAAAAAATTTTATTAAACAAAATATGAAAATTTTTAAAACTACAACATAAAATTTATTAAGAAAGAAATATTTTTGAAAAATTTATTAAAACTTACGTGAAAAAATGTCCTTTTTGTTTTAAATTATTTGACCCAGGGTCATATCTTTTCGACAGAAATGAGCGACTTCCAATATTTTTTGCTTTTAAGAATAATCTTCTAAAATTGCTGTAGAAGATGTGCGCATATTTTTTTCTAAACATTCGTCAAACATAAGTTATTATTAATTGTCGAATATTTTACAGTAGTTTGATTGAATTTTTTTAATAGCGCATAAAGACGATAAAATTCAATGCAGAGAAACTATTCAATTTGACGAACGTTTACGTTATGAATATGTAACCGAGCGTAACAGAAATTGACAAACGTCATTCAGCCCAAGAGATAGCAATCAACAAAGAGAATAAATCTCAAAGTGACATATGACAAGATTTCAAACTGTATACGTCAAATTACAAAAAAATATTTGATGAATCGATAATTGTAATGGAAAATTTATTTAAAAAAGACACTTGTTACAAATGGAAAAGACTAGGTAAATTTTCCCTCGATGTTATCTTGGGTTTTTCTTGAAAGAAAAACACAGACTCAAGAGAAAGAGAGAGAGAGAGAAAAAAAGAGAGGGCAAGTGAAGAAGGTTGAGAAGTACTTTTCGTGATATAAACATGGTAGCTGAAACGAGAAAGGGTACCACACGTTTTAGGTTGCGAGTTTTGTATTTTTTTTTCTTCCTTCTTTTTGTTAATAACGTCACGCTTCCTTCATTCCTGCCTCGTGCTTTTCTACTTTCCGCCAGCTACATTGCAGTCTCACACTGTTTTCGCTGACCAAAATAAATTACGAGCTCTACTTCTTGCAACAAGACCTCTTGACCTCACACGAGAATTTCTCTATATTGTAAAAAGGGGCCAATCAGGTGGCTTAAAACAAAATATTCTTTTCATCACTCGCCCCCTTCTCGTTTTCTTCTAACAGTTCAATTTTCCTTTACATTTTTATGTATATATTTCGACAAAAAATGTCAAAAGTCAGATCTTTCCTGTAAAAAAAATATAATCTTTTCAGTTCTCTAACAGTTAGTTCATTTTTAATGAAAAATATTGGAACGAATCTCCAGATTTAGAATATTTAAACATTCCTCACCCTTATTTTAATTTTACACAAAAAAATTTCCGCAAGTGACTTTAATAAATCGTTATTAATTTAATTTAATTACTAATTCATTAATTTAAAATTGCGTTTTAATTCTTCTCCAATGAATAATCATTGTGAGAATTTTATTACCCTTTTTTATCAATTCTAATTTGAAATTGTTTTAATTTAACTCAATGAATAATCAAACATCGTGCGAATTTTATTAATCATGCTTGAGCAAAATAAAATCAATTGTCGCTTAAGAGATAATTGCTTATTCAAATGTCAAGAAACAAATTAAAAAAGATTAATTTAATCTTGATAAATCTTTCATTCAATTCCCTGTGACATTCAGGCCAGTGCACTATATTTTAAAAGAATAAATAAATTACGGAGAAATAAAAAAATTTTAAAAACTAAAATATGTTAAAAATGAAAAGAAAGTAAAAACTAGAACAATTTTAATGAATAATAAATGAAAAACATAAATGGTAAATAGAAACAGTAATTAATAAAATAGTTCCTTAAACATTAATTTAAAAAATAAAAATAACAAACCAATAGAAAAATATAATGAACAAAAAAATTATAAATGGAATTCTTAAAAATTTGTAATCTGAACTTGGTTCAGAAAAATTTTTTTTAGAAAATTAATGAGTTTAAAATTAATTAACACTTACGTGATTAATTTCCTTTGAGAATTTTTTTTTCAAATTATTCGTCCAAGGGTCGTCGTTGAGACAGCAAAATTGATAAGAGTCAAACATTTCCTGACACTGGAAGAAATTCGATAAAATTCTTCCAAAATTGTCGTTACGGTTGTCCATTTGTAGATTTTTTTAAATAGCCCTACAAAACAAACAATTTTAATAATAGGTACAAAATAGTAAAAAGACTAAACCAATTTTGTTTCATAAAATGTAATAAATAAAAATTAATTAAATTTTTTACTACAGTAAAAGTTAATTTAAAAAATTAATAAACAACATAAAATACAAATACATTTAGAAAAATTCAATTAACAAAAATGTTAAGAAGAATTTATGAAAAATTTGTTTGTCTAAATTATAATATTGTTAATGTTACTAACAATATTATTACTTTAATTAAAAATCCAATATTTTCAATTAAAAATATTGCAAACTGTTATAATATTCTAGTATTTTATAACAAATTAATAGCTAATAATTTGTGAAATTACTGATATTATAAGAGCTTTTCGTGCTTTGGTAATTTAGTAAACTTTGAACATGTGAGAATTTTGCTCGCGAAGAGCTTTTGTCGAAACGCGAGGGCTACCTTTTGTATATAATGGAATGTCGGGATCTTCTAGAGCACATTTTGTGGTCAACATTTCACAATTATACGGTCGGCATAATTAGAATAAAATGAGAAAATACTGAGGTCCAAAAGTGGCCCTCTTCTTTTCTCGCTCAACTTCCTCGTTCAAAAAAAAAAAAATTTTTTTGAATTTTTTTTTTGCTCCTATTAATGCTTTATTACAGCCTCTCAATGAAAACCGCAGCTGTCGGATGCAATTTGTGGCTTTATTCATATATGAATTTTGCACTGTCCCTTTTCATTCTCTATATATGCTCTATTTATATGCTTTGAACATTTTTTTTGTTCTATCTCATTTCTAACTTTTCTAGATATATAAAAGTCCTTTTCAGTGGTTAGTAAAATTATTTGATTTATTCTCTTTTTTTGAGTCCATTTTTCTCCATTTTTTTTTTGAGGGAAATTTTTTTCGCCAAAAATGAAATAAATTCATTTGATTGAAATCAAAAATTCTGACTTTTAATATTTTTTTCATCGTCTTCTTCTTCTTCTTCTACTTCTTTCAAAGTTGGCTCACGAAGAAGACGTCTTTCTGTAAAATGTCGGATAATTTCTTTCGCCTGTAAGCATCGGAAGCGCATTATATTCCGAAATGAAAGTGACTGTCAAAACCGACTATTGAAAATCGATGCCAGACGACATTGTGCGCTACATTCAATGGCTCCTTGGCACGTCCAATTATCGACTTCCTTGTAACATTTGCATTGAATAATGCATTATGTACCAGGAGAATCAGATTTTTTATCTTCCTAAATTCCCTGACCTATATATTAAAACAAAATTTTTTTTCCAAAATGGAATTAAATTATATTCACATTTGAATTTCAAGAAAAGTTCCAGACGTTATGTAATTTTTTTCTCAAGTGCGACATATGATTCTTCCTTTCGAAAACTGACGAATCAATAGAGAATATTTTCTACTCCTTGAATTTAAAAATTAAAATATTAATATTTCCTTTCGGAAAATTATTAATTAACAAAAAAAAATTTGTATTTAAATTTTAATATCAAAAAATGTACTCACTTTGATTTTGAAAATCCGTCTTTAATATCAGAGAAGAGTTACAATTTCCCCTTTCCTCGGAAGAAAAGTGGATTTTAAACCAGTGTAATTTAGTTACAAATCTTGAATTAGACCGACTTTTCTTGTCTCCGTACCAAGTTTCGTCGACTTGTCTAGTACAAAACAGACCGCCTCACCAGGAAATTGAAAACGGTGCGGAGAGTCCCAATTCCGTGCGCTGAAACTTCTTTCTCCTCTGCAAAATAATAGAAACTGTTTCAGTAAAGAATTTACAAATGCTATTCAAGACATTGTTTTTAATCTTATTACACAAATTTTAATGAAATTCAATTTCAACAATTTCAAATTATAAAATCGAATTATTATTATTATATTATTAATAATAATAATAATAATAATTATTATTATTAATTATTAATTAATAATAATAATCTTGGTATTCTTTCATTCATTCTGTCCGCAGTTTGAAGTTAGTTTTTGTAAATGCTTTTGTTTTTTTTCTTTTTCAAAACACTTTGCTTGGCAGATCGAAATTATAGTTTTTCGATTTTTCAATATCAAAATTTTTTATTGTTTAAGAAGAAAGAAGGTTAAAAGATATTGTTTTTATAAAAAAAAGTAAGAAAATTTCATAATATTGATTTATAAATTTTATAATCATTTTCTTTATTTAAAATCGAATAAAAAATAAAGTAATTTGAACTATTTATATTTCTCCATCAACATTTTTTTTTAACTTTCATTTTGTAATTAATTTTGACAATCATATTGTTTTTACAAAATTTGTAGTATTTTTTGCATAATTTTTTATTTATTTATCACAATTTTTTAAATGAGTATTGATTAATAAATAATAAGAATTAACTATTTAGTATTTTTTTCATAATATGAATTGAATTGAAGTCTTTTTTATTTTTTAATAATTCTAAAAAATAATTATTAGGTAAATTAAAAATCTATTGATTTTATTTAGTTTTTGGCTTTGCTGTGCCAAGTTTTGAATTGGATTTAATTAGAAACACTGCGATAATAATTGTTTTGGTACAATTAACTACTTTTTAAAATTTAATAATAAAAATGAATGAGAATATAATTTGTAATTTTAATTCGTGATCATAATTGTAATTTTCTTTTAACAATTGAAATAGAATGTGAACGCGCGCTTGAGCGCGCGTATCCTATGCTAGTAATAAATAATTATAAAGAACTATTTTTTTGGAGACGATCAAAAAATTAAAAAAGAAATATATTTTTTAATGAGAGGAGGAAGCAGAATAATAAAAAAAAGAATAATAATAAAAAATAATAGTAATAAAAATATTTAGAATCTGAAAAGATCAAATGATGCGAAAAAAGAAAGAAAAAGAAAAGATTTTCAATAAATGGAAATAATTAAATTCTACATTATTGATACTTGAACTGATTTAAAGTACTCTGTGTGTAACATACAGAAGGGCTCATTAATAATAATTTGAGCTTGTCATCGAAATTCAATTTCCGAACGTCATACTGCTACAATAGTCCACACCTGTCAATTACCTATGACTAGTAATTAACGCCAGGCGAAATTCCCACCTGTTAAAAGTTTATTTCCTTCAAATTAAATTTTTCTACAATAAATAATATCACGCCCAAGAGAACTACCCTGAAATTTCCATTGAAATCTAAAATAAATTTTACAAAACATATAATTAATTAATTAACCATGTTGTAAATATCATGTAATTTAATGTATTTAATAAATAAATTAACTAAATACTATTAATAATTAATAAACAGAGATGATTGTAAATTAATTTAACTAAAAATTAATATTAATCCAATTGGAATAATGAACTATATACTATACCTATTGTATTATTTGTCAACAATCAAATTAAACGTATCTCCGTTCGTGTAAATCCCTTGCGGTCAGATTAAGAATTCCACTTTTCAATTAAAATAACTCTGGTACATTTCTGTAACAAGATTATAAGTTGATTGAATGCGAAAACGATAATTATATACCACTATACATCAGAAAATCGATTCTAAGTAATTATCACACGAAATTTATACTTCAAATGTTATGTGTATATATAAATATGTCAATTTTTCATAATCGTATTTTATGCTTCATGGAAAATTTAATTTTTCATTTATGCATATGGGATATTTGATAAACATTTTAGTCAAAATATATATACATATCAAACGAATGAAAATATCTATATGATTTGATTGACGATACGTAAATTGGGTTGCTATTCACCAGGATTATTATTTTCCCTTCTGAACAAAATAAATTGTAATTGTCAAAAATATATAATATTGAAATTAAAAAAAGAAATATGACTGAAATTAGGGGTAATAAATATTATTTTGTTATATTATGGAAATAAAAGGGAAACATTTTTTCTATACTATATAATTAATATTTTTATAAATATTAATAATTTATATATAGTTTTGAACTTTAAAATGTTTTCCGCTTCAAATAATTCAATTGAAATTGTATAGAGAAAATCCCAAGACTATCAGGAAAAGTAATGGAAATTCTTAATGGGTGCCTGGGGACCGAGGGACGAACTATATAAGTGCTTAGGGACTCCTCCAGAGAGATGGAAAAGGTAACCCGGCTTCTATTCCCTATAATTAGTTTTCATAAATTACAATCAAAATATGTTTAATGATATGTAACGGAAAATTTTCAAGACAATCTTGTCTGTCATTTATATATATATATAAATTATTGAAAAGATGTAATTAAAATTTACCATTTAATTAGAAATATAGAGATAAATTATTAAATTTCCAATGATGATTTTTAATAAATAAAATTACGTGGAACATTTACTCTCAATTTTAATTTTTAGAAATACTTGTTAATTATTAAATAATCAGAATAATAAAATAATGGAATATATAAATATTTCATTTGATATAAAAAGAAATTCTCCATTACGATGGCTATTTATATATTATTAAATTAAAATTTAAAGAATTAATAATTGAGGTTTTGTTAAAGAATTTTAATGTTTCATTCTTTACATTGTTAATATATATGTATGAATAGAAATTATTTTTTATTATTAAAAAGAGTGAATAATAAAATAGAATGAATATAAATATTGAATTTTGATATAAAATGGAATTCTTTATTTCGGAAGAGATTTTAATATTATTAAACTCGAATTTTATGGAGTTAATAATTGAGGTTACGTTAGATATTTTTAATGTTTTATTCGTTTCATTTTTTAAATACTTATTGTAATTTAAAGCAATATTGACATTATAACAATATTATTTCAAGAAAATAGAAAGAAAGCAGAGAGCTAAATTTGCTTTCGCGAAAAAATCAATTTTTTGATGAAAATTTATTACTAAATAGATTTGATTTTAATAAACGCAATTAATTATACCTTTCCGCTCGACTCTTTAGAATGTTACTCCTTTCATCGAATTACTGCAGTAATTATTGATTTTCACTGCAACAATAAAGAAATTCTGATTAAAGAATAAATCACCACTGAAAACTTATTTTTATATTTCACAAGTTCTATTTCTACAAAATATAACTTATTATTTACAACTTTCATTCGTAATTTTGTATTGCGAAAAAAGGCGAATATTTTCAGACTTTTATCTTCATTAACTATAATTTATCAAGTCTAATATGATCGAAATAGACAAAAATCACAATGAATTATCAAAATATACAAGGAACATTACAAAATATTTAATGAAATTACTGAAAATGTGAATTTGTGGAAATTGCAATATTGTTGTAATTTATGATTAGAAGGTTATGTGCACTATTTACATTTAAAAAAAATTTAATAACCAAAACAATTGTTACTTTGTATAATATTTATCGATTTGTTCGGTTAAAATTAATTAGTTTTATTTTGATAAGATTTAATTTTGACAAAAATTGAAAGAAAAAAATTTTTTAATATATTTTGGATATATTGAAATTTTTGTATATATTTACCTAATTTTCCTTTTTTTAGCGAGACATGTGATTCGTCATCAGGATATATACAACAATTTCTCTTAAAACAGGAGGGAACATTCAACATTGTAAAATTTCCACTGTAACAAACAAAAGAAAATCAATAAAAAAATACATTATTAAGGGTTGTCCATAAATTACCTCCCGCTGTTAAGCCCTGTACATTGGCGCCATTTTTTATATTGTTCATTGCAATTGTTACAGTTACAATTTGCAAATAGCTTAATTCTTCCTCCTCCACCTCGAAGTACATTTTTTAGTTTATGGATGGATAAACCCTTAATTTTTTGTCGCTAATTGCTGAATACCCCTCACCTTGATATGAACAATGCGACGCCATTTTGTTTTTTTGTCAAGTTCGGAGCGAGTGGTCAAGTTTGCATGTGCGGAACAAAAAAGACTAATTTACGAGTAAAATTAAACGTCCAGCACTCAATAAACGTGAAAATCAGCTAACAGGTAATGCTAAATTTCATGATAATGTATAATTTTTGCTTACCAATGCATATTTTGCTGCTGAAATGTGAATTGGAATTAGTGTCCCCATACACATTTCATCACTCCATTCTTTCGATGAAAAAAGTTGACTTGAATTTTGTTTTCAGGTTGAAAAAAAATCACAGAAGCAGGTACTCTATTGTTCCGTGGGAGAGAAGGGAAACGAGTTTAAATTTTTTGAGAATGGTTTAACGGCCGGACTGCTCGCTCGGGTTGAATCGGCTCTCGACCGAGTATGCACGAAGGAATCTGAAAGGAAAACGCGCGCCAGACGGTGTTTGTGCGTCGAGCTAACTGGAAGTTTCTGTGCCAAGCCGGTTAACAAAATTGCGTCCCGTACATCGAGGAAACAAGTGCATATAGTGTGATTTTGTTGGTTTAAAAAAATATAATTCAAAGAAACAGTGACAGGGAAATAGTTGGTGTGAATTTTTTTAAGTTGTGTATAGTGTTCTTCGCAGAAGCCATAAACGAGCAATCAATATCGATTCAAGATGATCTTCCGGGCCGGTTTTTTCATCGCACTGCTTTGCATCACATACGCTAAAGGTGAGTTTTTTCTCTACATTTTTTTTCCTACCGAGAACCATTTTTCTGCATCAAGAATCAACATAACCTAATTTTTTTTCATCGCGCGTAAAAATTGCCGAAAAAATTAACTTCCAATTTTTTTTCTCATAGTGTTTTATTGAATCGCGATGGAAATTATTGGTAATTATTACTTTTCTCACATCTTATTAGTTTTGTGGGAATATATGTAAGCGGGTCGGTTCCATGAACTATAAAGAATACAGGTGTGTGCAAGTGGTATAATTATTGATCAACAAAGTTAACACTTGTTTCGAGATGTTGTGAGCGATATTCTAGATCAAAAAAAAAGTTCTCAGTTATGTTTACAAACATATGATTAAAATTCAGCTGTTTTTGTTAAAAGATGTTTGATACAGATAAGAGCAATACACTCGATATTTATCAATTCTCTGGAAAATTAAAGTTTAGGATTTATTTATTTCTTTTTCTCCTTTGTATCTCTTGGCAAATCTTTATTATGTTTCCTCGGGAAATATATTTTATTGTTTACTTGCGCTTTCTCACGAACTGAACGACACTCGATTCCTTGAGTTTATTGCTCTTTCCAGGTAGTTCATTTTTTAATTGTTCTTTTGCGATTTAAAAATTTTGTCCCTTAAAAAAAAGTTGAATTAAATATTGTCTATAGTACCGAAGGCAATTGCTCATTTTTTTAAACACAATTCTCTTAGTGAGAGAATGATGTAATTATACCAATTAAATAGAATTTTTTTCCAACCATTTTTTTTTGTTAATTAATTAATGTTTTCTGTATTTATGTAAATTTATAATAAAGCAAGAATATCTGATAAAATAATTTTCCCTTTTCTGTTTTCGTATTTTCTCGTCAGAATAATCTGCTGAAATTTACTTTGTTGAATATTAGTAGCTTGTTAAGAACATTATTGAAATCTGAATGTAAACTTTATTATTTTGTTGCTGCCTACAAAATCATAAATTTTGCTTGGTTCATACAGAAATTCTGTATACTTGTTTATCCTTTCTGTGAATATATTTCAAAGTTTATTTTAATAACTGTTCTTGGGAGAATTCATATACATGCATTTAAACTCGAGCAAATAGAAGATACAAACAATTTTTTCACAATTTCGAAAAAGAGAAATTCGACCAACAGAAATAATTAGTTTATCATTCAAACATCTCATTAGTTTAATTAGTCGATGATATTTTAAAATATTCATGAATATTCACTGCTTAATCTTATCTTTTATAGAATTTTCATTTTTTTCTGAATAGTCTCGACTTATTATTAAGTCAAATAATTATTTTTTGTTTGAATAGATTCTTTCTCTGAATTCGCATCTCTCACGGCGCAGAAAGTTCGATCTCGTTTTTTTTCATGATAGACATAAGAAATGAAGAATAGGATCTACGTCGATCTTAATTAAAAGGATGAATATTCTTTGCCAAAGAGTTTTTCTTTCTTTAACGTTATATACTCTGAGAATTAAATAAAAGTGCGCGTCTTAAGTTTTTTTTTCGCTAATTTAAGGAGAAAAATAAAGTTATTTTTTTACCTCCGATTCGCGTGTTTTAGAATTAATTAAAGTTAAAATCGATATATATTCAACAGGTTTTGGGGTTATAAGATGTGTTTTTCGGAACTTATTATTTATTTTATATTTACATAACTGTTGATACACAAACAAAGTGACATAATTAAATATAGAACAGTTTTAAAGCTTGCGGTATCTTAAAATCAATATTATCACATGCGAAAGGTGATAAGATATTCTGTGAAATTGAATAATTTATTCTTTTAAAGTAAACGTTCAATTGTAATAATTTTACTTCTATAGAAGTCGAAAAAAATTGCCAACTTAGTAATATTTCTATGGTTTTATTAGTTTTGTTATTTTCTATTATTTGTTTTTTATAATATTTATAATACTAATATTTATAATTGATAAAACTTATTAGTATTCTTTAATTATTTCATATTATCAGCATTTCAAATATTATAAATATTTTTATTATATTTTTATTTTACTTTTATAATAAATAATGAACATAATTATAATATAATGATTAATATACAAATATTTTATCTTTTAAAGTATATTTAAATTACCCAAAAAATATTTCATCAATTTAAATGATTTTCTTCTTTTTTTAAATATGACTTAATACAAATTTAATAGTTTTACTATTAACATTTTAGATTACGTTATCTAAATCTTTTGTGCTGTCGAAAATTTTTGCTCTTTATCTTAAATCAATTTTTAATGATTACACACACGAGAAAAGAATTTTATTTCCTTTAACTTTACTTTCTAAATTTTAATTGGCTAAAAATAATTATTTTTCGATTGTTTCATTTTTTTTTTGATTTTGACTTTGGTGATGATTAGTGAAAATTATTTCATTATTAACAAAATATAAGTAATTTTTAGTAGAAAAATATATGATAAAGAGCCGAAAGTCTTATTTTAAATAAATTTCAAATTGCTAAGAAAATGGTAATAAAAACATTTTATTTCAATTTTAAGAATAGGAAAAATTGTCCACTATCTAAATTTGTCAGTGTGTGGTACATTTTCGTCTTTTCTCCACTTTTCGGAAATTCCTCTCTTGAATTCTGTTATAGAGGTGATAACATTTTTCCAGTTTCAATGGATATTTAGAACAAAAAAAACTAAAAAAAAAAAGAAAATAAAATTTTTATCTTAAATTCCACGGAGGTTATATACTGAAACAAAATTTCATAGGGCGTTTTAAGGACCAAATATAAATGACATATCTTAAAAACCTTTTAAGTCATCATCGCAACTTTTTGTTAATGAGGGGTTTATAATATGCAAACGAGCTAGAAAGTACCTTTTCCTCTCTCTCGCTCTCTTTCTCTTAGGTAGAAATAGATGGAAACTTTTCTCTTTTTTCCGGTGTTCTACAAGGGAAATAGACACACTCTTCCTTTCGCAGTGAAAAAAAATAATGATCTCACACATTTTCGATAGTTATCTTTCGGTTTCCGTTTCCTTTTGTTTCGTACGCATTATATACCTATTTATGTGTGCACACACCTAATTTAGTTCATAAAAATAACAAAGTGATATTCAAGGGAGGAACTCTTCTTTATTAATTTCTTCGAAAAATGTATTTTCCTCGAAAATAACACCTGACATTGGTAAACAAGAAGTATCCCCCCTGCAAAATGCACACACAAATTTTCGGTCTTGGTGTATACGCGTACATGCAATGTGCATATAAATATAGTATATTAAAATTTCTTTTATTCTAATGATGCATTTCCATGAGTACTCAAATGTTTACTGTCTTTCTCTCTTTCTGTCTCTCTTCGACTTCGCTAATGACAGTGTGGGCACTGACCGTAACGCGGGTCACGGAACCGAAACCTTGAAGAGAAAGGAATTGTACTAGATATCGCGACCGATGGGTCATCGACCGTGACTCTTGTGTGTATACCTGATAGACTCGTTGAACCAGTCCTTCGACAGAAGAAAGAATATATACATCCTAATGCAAAAAAATCATTTCTCTCTTTATCAAAAATTATCATCTGGTTTTGATTGTAATTTTTGAAATAGTGATGAATTTGGGGAAATTTTTTACTGTTTCGGATTCTTTACGCTTGGTAGTCTTCTTCCTCTTTTTCTTCTTGTTCTTCTTCTCCTACTTCTTCTAAATCTTCTTCAGAATAGTATAACTTAAAATGTTTCCTTATTTTTTGGGTGAAAAAAATCCCTTGCGTGTAATATAGTAAATGTACCGACCGCTTGGTCACGGAGAAAGAAAACATAAAAAAAAAGAAGATGTAGTAGAAGAAGAAGAACAAGAAGAAGAGGGTCATAGAACTCAAGTTCGTCCGGTGTAGAGTCACGCCAAGTGATTCGAAGGTCTAGACTCTCTTAGAGAAGAGAAAAGATGCAGAAGAGAAATTTCTGTTGTGTGCATCAGTTTTGTCTCGATACACACTGTTCTACGGTTTGAAGAACAAAAGAAAGACGAACTTGTATTGGAGATGGTTTTACGTATATACGTGGGTTGAAGTATCAGTGAATCGTGAAGGAAGAAGACTGAGAGGAAGTAGAAAGGCAACAAGGGAGAAGGGAATTGAAGAAAAGAAGAAGCAACATTGAGTAAGGTAAAAGAAAAAGAAGGAAAAAAAGAAAAGAAGGAAGGAAACGAAAAGGAGGGAAGAAAAAAGAAGAAGAAGAAGTAGAAGAAAAATTAAGAAAGTCATAAAGAGAAGCAAAATAGACAGAAAATGAAAAGAGTAGAAGAGAGAGAGAGGAGAAGAAAAAAGAGCGAGAAAGAGTAAAAAGAAAGAAGGAGTTAAAAGCGAGGCGAGAGGAGTAAAAAGAACGAAGAGAGAGATGACTGGTTTCAAAGAGTATACATATATATATTTATAGGATATAGGGACAAGACCTGAAGAAAAGGAGAAAAGGAATTTGAGATGAGGACGGGTATGAAGAGAGTTTAGGCACATATATACACTGGCTGTCCTCCGAAATTCGATACTGGCCACGTGAGGTTACTCGATAAACAACATCCTTCACTTTGAGGTTTTCCTCCCTTCGCGCATCACATCGAAAATCCTCACTTGTTACAAAATGAAACGGCTTTCAAACCTGCTATATATATGCCATCAAGGGGCCCTTTTTCCGTTTACGGCCCTTTCATCCGCAAAGCGCTCTGCTTCATCCGCACTACAAAGCTAAACGGATTAAAGATCAATGCGCTCTTCTCGTTTAAATTCGATTATATCCTGACACGCTTCTCCAGAAGTCATCACCTTTCACGCTATGCCAACCCATCGTCATCTATGTTTCAGCTCGCACCCCCCTCTAATTTCCAAAGTTTATCTCTTTACTCTAAAAAGTAAATCTTTAAATCTTACTTTCAGCCCAAAACTAAACCGTTTAAGAATGTTTAGAACTGTTTTTTTTACTAATCCTTATGGCTTCAAATGCCAAAAAAGAATCTATCTTTAAGTTTAAACTATTTTTTTTAGTTTTCAAAACTTGTGTAAAGTGTAAAACTTTAAACTTGATGGAAAAAATTTTGATTTTAAGTTTAAACTATTTTTTTCAATTTAGAGAAATTGTGTAATGTTTAAAACATTAAACTTGATCAGGGTAGCCACAGGTCAGGGAAGTCAGGGAAAAGTCAGGTATTTTTAGTAAAACTACTGAAAAAAATCGAATTTCAAAAATTCATGAAAAAACTCTAAATTTTGATGTTTGTTTTGTTTGCCTCGTAAACTATAAAAATAACCACGAATTTTAATACAAACCCTTGAATTTTTCTATTTCAGACAATAATTTCTTTTTAAGGAACTATCATAAAATTATGACTAATAAATTATGTAATAAATATTTTTTACAATTTTCATAAATACTAGACTGATAAAAGAATTTTAGTTAAAAATACTAAAAAAATTTAATTTTGGAAAAAGTTACAAATAATTACAGAAATTCAATTATTTTCAAAAGCAATAAAATTTTTCGCAGAAATTCAATTATATTCAAAAATGTAAAAAATTCCGGTCATTTCAATTATATATTTAAAAGAAAAAAAATTCTTCTCCAAAAATCTATTATGTTCAAATTTTTTTTTTTAAATTCTCGTCAAAATTTCAATTATCTTTATAAATAATATAATTCTTCTTCGAAATTCAATTATTTTTTGAAACTTTAATAAAATTCTTGGACAAACTCCATAGAAATTCAATTATTTAATATAAAAAATTTCAAATAATTTTTCGAAAAATATCAATTATTTAAAAAGAATCTAAAAAAATTCGTCGCAAGAGTTCAGTTATGGAAAAAAATTTAACAAAGTTCTTTACAAGAATTCAATTATTTTTAGAAATAGTAAAATTCTTTACTGAAATTCAATTATTTTAGAAAAATTTTAATAACATTTTTGGAAATTTTTTAAAATTATTTTAAAACTCATCGCAAGATTTTAATTAAAGAGTCAAAAGAATTCAATTATTTAAAAATTTGTTGATAAAATTCTTTATGAGAATTCAATTTTAACAAACATTCAATTATTCAATTAATTATTTATTTTTCAATTTAAATAATTGAATTTTTCTAAAATTTTCTAATAAAATAATAAAATTCTAATAAAATTTTCTAATAAAAAATGAAATTACGAAATAATCGATCCATTGTTTATGAAGATAATTGAATTATTGTAACGAATTTTATTCCAATTTTTTCAAATAATTGAATTTTTTGATAAAATTTACTACTTTTAAAAATAATTGAATTCTTGCGAAGGATTTTATTAGGATTTTTGTAAATAATTAAATTTTTGTTGAAAAATTTCATGGTTATTTAAATTATAACTAAACATAAGGAATTCTTTGTTTTGTATTAATATTCTTATAAATTGTTGAGTTTCAAAAAGGGTTTGAATTTGAATGTTCTGAAGAATTTTAATTCCTGTGAAAAAGTGATAATTAAATACTTATAAAAAATTTAGTTATTGATGTTTTTGAATAATTTTACAATGAATGAAATTTGTAAATAAATTTAATAGAACATTTTTTTGAGTATCTAATCAGAATATTTTTTATGGTCTGGGAAAAAGTGAGAATTTTGTCTGGAAATCAGGGAAAAGTCGGGGAAAAATAAAATTGAATATTTGTGGGAACCCTGTTGATAGAAAAGCTTTTGATTTTAAGTTGCAAACGGTTTCAGACTTTTTAGTGTAGTGTGCAGAAAAAACACGCTTTTTAAGTTCTGTTTTCGATAATAGCACCACTTGGAGGGAACAATCATTTTCATCATTCTTATTGTTCTATATACGTGGTTGCATTTTTAGCGAAGGAAGTTTTCAACTTTAATCATTGTGCGAGCTTTAAAAGTGCGTATATAGTCTGTATGTTGATGTTCCAGATGTTCGGTGGGGTATTCTAATTGCGATAAATCATATGCTTTATTTTTAGTCCGGTTTCGAGTGTCGCGACTCTAGAGGAAGCTTCTTCTTCTTCTTCTTCTTCTTCAACGAGAAAAAGAAAAAGTATATACTCACCATTCGTTTCTGAATGGATTTGTTTTTTTCTCTTCTTTATTCGTTTTCCTTTTTTTTTGAAATGTGAATATTCACGAAGATGAAAGATGAAATTAGTATAGTGTCTTGGTTGGAATGAATTCTTCATGAGATGTTTATTATAACCGGTTCAGCTTCTTTGTATATACAGTATAAGGTCAATAAGTTATATATATAAAATTGTCCATTGCTTTTAGAAGATGGAGAATTTTATTGTTTTTCTCTTAGACGAAATTGGATACTTTTTCAAGTATTTGCTTTTTGTAACTTTTTCCCACGATAAGGACATTGTTGGAAAAAGTTTTACGATAAGGAACCGCGAATTTGGGAAGGGAAATAATTTGTAGACTTCATGCGCATTTAATTCAGTGAGTAATTAGGTCCATGCAGTTATAGTCGACGCTTTGCTTCAAAAACAAATTTTTTTTGCGAAATCAAAAAGAAGTGAACAGTGGTTTTAAGGTCCTTAGGTTCAAAAATGCTGCCGAACATTTTTTTTAACTTTTTCGAGGTGAATAAATAAATGGAAATTAGAGATATTTTAGGTCTGTGGAGTTAGCGTCGACACTGAGAGTTAAAAAATATTTCTTTCGCGTAACCAAAATATAAATTTGAGTTCCAATAGTTAAAATCGAAAGGTTCAAAATTCCAAGTGTGATGAATGGAACAGTATAAATTTTGTACCACTTTCATCACTAAAAACCCTAAAAAATTTCTTTTGACCAGTGAGCATCGACTGAACTTTAAGGAACTTGACATTTTCATCCTTAAGGTCGGCATTTGAAACATTATGACGTTAAAGATTGTGCAAAGCATATATTCTGAAACTGTGACGTCATAAAGGGGTTCAAATGCCCTTAAGAACACCAAATCATTAATAATTTCAATGCTAACTTTCAGGACAGAAATTTTTCTAAAATTACAAAAATTTTGATTTATAAATATCAGTTCTAAGAAAAGCTATTAATTCAGTAATTTTACATATTTTAATTTATAAGTCTTAATATCAGAGATATTAAATTGAATGATCGGAAGAATTTGAATATGCGCTTTGATCGTTAGTTTCAAAATATTTTGAGGTTTTATTATATATATGCTTTCAGAAGATGAAAGAAATATAAGTTTCGTTATTGCAGCGAAAAATTATTCATGACGCCAATCTAATTAAAGATTCAGCTGTTACAGTGATTCTTTTTACTAGTTTATGAGAATTTTTTTATCCTGCTATACTCTCTAATCTGAATCACTTATAATCTTAACTTATTTAAAGGAGTGACTGCCTTTTTTTCATTTTAATTAGAAAAAAATCAGTGAATTAATTTATTGAAAGAATAAAGATTTAACGTAGTGGTTAAAAATCTCTGTTGCAATTATTTCTTGAAAATCTGTTTGATTATTAAGTTAGTAAAATTTTTCATTTATGTACTATAATGAAAAGAATCTTTTGATATGGGTCGTCGGATCTTATAACGACCACATAAAATTTCCATGTCGATATTAGTTGGTCCCTAAAAGTTTAAAACGTAATCAAAAAAATGTTTTTTAATTACTTCTGAATTAGAAAATTTTCTTGCGCATCTTTTTTCTTCTATTAACATTTATCTATTAAGGTTCTAGAAAAAAATGCGAAAATTAATATCGCCTTGGAAGTTTTATTTGTCGTTTATAAGATCAAAAAATTCGTCAGTCGTGGATTCATAGATCAACTGAAAAATTCATTCTACGTCACATGAGATATATAATATTGTATAAAGAGAATAAAACATCTTCCATTTGAGTCAAATAATATTGTGAAGACTTTTGCGAAATACTACCGTAAAAATTCATTGTCCGCTTAAAAAACAGGAAAAGACAATTTCTTCTTATAGACGAGACGACGACGTAACCGACATTACAAAAAAGAATATGTACCTCGTATATGTGCCGTTATATACAAGACTCACGTCATAGCCTAATCATTGCTATTCTTATCGTTTTCTGCTGAAACTTATCTTTTATTGAACGTGATTCTATCGATACGCTGCGGCTTTTTTTGTCTATGGCTATTTCTATATATATATGTAAAAAAAATGGTACCCGATCAATACTATCGACTTTTTTTTCTCTCTTTTTCTCACTAAAAAGGACTATATAACAGATGGTGAAATTGTCATTTTAAACCCGCAATTTCACGTCCTCTCTGTCTTCTTTCACAATAACACAAATTACTAAATAATTGTTAGTTTGACACTGACAGGGAATCTATGTTTTTGCTCGTGCGAAAAATAAGAGTAGGAGAAAGAGAGAAATAAATGAAGGGAGAGAGAGAAGCAAAAAAAAGAGGAGAAAGAGAGAGAAATTGGAGAAGGGGAGGGGGGAGAAAAAGAGAAGAGAAGAGAGAGAGAGAAAGAAGGGAAGAGAAATGTTTAATAGGGTGCGGGTTTATAACGGTATGACCTAATTACCAAGTATTCTTTTTGCTGTTTGCGTTCACATATAAGTAAAATGTGTATACGATTATATGTGCGTCAATAATACCTTGTAATTATATATGCGTGTACAAGAGAAGTCGTATAAGCTCTCTCGTGCGCATTTATAAACGTGATAATCAATTTTATATAGGTCCCTCATTCCAGATTCGTTCTACTTGTATTTTGCAATTGAATCAATCAACATTTGAACATGTTTTGTACATATGAACAAGGTGGACATATTTACGAGAGATTATTCAATTATAAACTTTTGTTTAACGTGCGAGTGTATTTTCTTTTATTGATGCTTCTGAATGTATGTGCACCATCTGAACTTATTTCTCGCGGTAGCTAACATATTGTCTTAAACTGTATGCTAAAAAATAGTCTAAACTCTAAAAACAGACTTAAAAGCATTCACCAGATAAAATTTTAAATTATTTATTTAACCATTTAGTTTAATTTTTTAAATGCATTTAAGAGTTAAATATAAAAAAGTATTTTAAAGTACAATAAATGCAGGTCTGAAAATTAGTTCTTAATCTTTTTTTGAAATGGATTACTTTGATCTTTGATGAATTAGTAGGTTGCAGATTATTTTAATCCATTTTGGTGTTAGGCCTAATAATTTTCTGCGACTAAAAATCTTTGTAGTTTAAATTTACCCCAAACCTGTTTTTAAGATCATTTTTGGTGTAAATTTAAAGATGCAAACTTTTTTCCATCTCTAAATCAAGTTATTTGTTAGCTTTTTAAACCAAATTCATTTGTTGGATTATTTTAAGAAGTTGATACTATAGCTTAATGTTTTGCTGGATATTTGATACAATCTTCTTTTCATTAATTTAGGTCCTTAGGGAAATTTTATTCACTTGATAGTTTTTCAACAGTGAAGTTTATTGGGTCACGTGACTGACACGACCGTAAGTAGCAGCAAAGTTTTTGTCGATTTGCTTTATTTTTTCAACTAGGACAATTATTATTCCAATATATCCTAAACAAATATTTGTTATAGTCAAATTGTTATAAATTGGACATCCTCGCCAATTGGTACACTTACCCTAATTTATTTCACAGTTTTTATAAAGAAATGTTGCTAATTTTTCGGTTAATGATGTGGATTTTATTGAAACAAGAAGTTTACTTACTTTGGCATGTTATTTTATGCCGGTACGGATGGGATTCTTCTATTATTTATACATGAATATTGTTCGTTAATAAATCGGAAGAATAATAAAACATGTTTATAATGGTCTGTAAATAACGGCAGCAAATAGAAGCAACCTGCTTCTTCTCATATGTATTAAATCAGCCTCCCAACAAAATAACAGTTGTGCCGCGCAGACATAAAATTACAAGTGCATTAGTCGAGAAATTACTCTGGTCACTTGGCATTAATGGAAAAATAAGTTAAGGCGCTAGAATTTACAGCTGCGTTTCCTCTAAATGATTGTTAAGGTTTTTTTTTCTTATTTTTCTCTCATTCCCCCTTGCATCCCGATTGCGGATGCTCTAACGGTGCGTCCATAGAATACAACTATACAGGAAGGAACAGATTCGAAACGTTTTAAAGAATTTTTCCTACAGCAATATAATGGTGTTGTACTTGTAAAATTCTTTGTGCGGATGCTTTGCTTTGTGTTGTTTTTTTATGACCTCTTTTTTTCTGCAAAAAAAAGAAGATAAGTAGTAAAAAGTAGTAGAGCAGTATTTTTGCGTAAAAGTTAAAATATTTCTGTCAATGTCCCCCCCTCCCCAACAGTTGGAAAAATAAATTGTGTTGAAATGTTTGGCATATCATTGCTTAATAGTGGTTAGTCATGGTCGAACTTTTGAGAAGCAGGTAAAAAGTAAAGAATAGGAGAGAAAGGTGAACCCGCCCTGAACATAAGAAAAGTTACGTAGCAGCAGCAGGTGCGTCCCATTATGCCTCGTGACTCCAACAAGTTTTTCAAACAGGTTGCTCGAATCCTATTTTCGTAGTGGCTTACCTTTTGAAACCATCATCATCACTGGCTAGTCTAACCTACCCTCTCTTTTTTTTCTTTCTCTCTCTCTCTCATTCTCTTCTCAAATTACCTTTCAGTTAGGTGCTTTTTCTTCTTTTGTATGGGAGAACCAAAGGAGGGTGGATCTACTATATAGATGTACTTAATTAAATTAAAGTGGTCTCAAGGGGTGAGGCTTGGCCAAGGTGAATAATCGCTGAATAAGATTATATAAAGATTTGAATAATCATGCTTACATTCTCACTTTATTTGTTTACCGTTACTTCGTTTCAGCTATTTTTAGAAATTTCTTTTCAAGAAAAAAACGAAGAAAAACTGTACTTTTTTTTGTCTGAATTATTATATCACAGAGGGATAAATTTTGTGGGAGGATCATGGATGAATTATTCGTGAGAATGAAATGTGTGATAATTTTTTGACTTCGGGACTTGCGTGAAATTGACAAAAGGAATTGGAAATAGTAAAAGTTTTTTAAAGAATGTATATATTATAAGAGTATTGTTAATTTGAACAATAATAATTTCTTTAGCGAAAAATTCCTCACTATTTGTGTTTATTGAAGCATCTCCTTTAGGCCGCGCGCGATATATATCTTTCATGGACAACAGGTTTACGGTTTTGCAATTCTGTAATTATTTCCAGGCTCAGCAAATAATTTCTCAGGCTCGAACAACTTTGCGCCTTTCTCTCTCCTCTCTCGTGGCAGCAACCACGTTTTACTTCCCATGGCTAAGTCTCTCAATGATGCCAAAGTACGATCAATGCCAACACACCACGCCTTTAATATCGATTCTTGATTAGCAAAAAGAATATAAGAAACAAAGAAGAGAAGAAAAAGAATTATATTCATTATCAAATTGTGTGAAATCCAATTTAAGATACTCGCGCGTATGTTTCATTTGAAGTTTCGCATTAATTAATTCGACTTGATTAGGAAACCTAGAGTCTGTTTCTGGAATTTCAAACAGTGTTTTCGCTAAACATTGTTGCACATGTATGGAATGCCTGACAACCAGCTTGCATAGGCAAACTGCCAACCTCTCGAAATCCCTTGATCAGAGATTCACTTGGTTTAAGTTATCGAGATGTTTCTTAATGTTTATTACTCGGTTATTTTTCTTTTCTCTTTTTTGAAGCAGTGTTCTGATCTTTTGGATCGCAGGGTTCGTTTTTGATCCTTTGCTTGAATTTTTCCGCTTTTAACCTTTAGAACGAGTGTTAGTTTTCCTTTTTTTGAACCATGAGATTTTTAAGGATGTTAGTAGCAATAATTTTTGTTTTAGGATCATACTTTTAGAACGTTCCTAAATTTAGAGTCCATGGTCAAAACAAAACCTATCATTTAGCGTTTTAGAGCCCCTAATTTGTTCCGTCAGTCACCTAGTAGCTTAAAAATATGTTTAGCCAACTTTATGAGTCTTTATAGATTAACAAAGGTTGTCAGTTTTAACCCTTGAAACGATTGTTCGATTCTTTTCGATGTCGCGAAAAAATGTGTTTTCGGCGTAAAGGCCAACTTCAGGAATATCTTTTTAGATTTCTTTGTTCAAACTGAAGATTACAGAATGGAAGAATACTGATAATTGCGGGAATTGATGATGTTATCTAGATGCAAGAAATGTGCACATCGCGGCAAATTTTAAATAGCCTTTACTCTCACGGACGATTAGATCGTTAAGACCCCCTGACGGCGATAGATTTCTGAATGACTTGGGTGCTCGTAAAATTTCCCCTCTCTCTCTCCTCTCTCTTGTACACGTAACATTCGTTGATTTTTATACACAGCTGCGCAACCATCACTATTATTATTGCAGTATATATCAGTGCGTTAATGTCGGCAAATACTTTTTCTCATTGAAAATACTTTCAATAAGGAGTCGCATATTTTTTTTTTGAAGATGTAACGAGAGAAGCGAATAAATGAAATGTCTCCCTTGAATATGTATATAGGAAATATACACGTATACAAAAGAACATGGTTTACGACTTTGGATCCTTACATTCGTTCATTGAAGGAACCTCACATGTTCACCCACGCGTGCAATGTTCAGAAATCGAGTTTCTTATAATATATATAAAACTATCATTTTCTCGACAGAAAATCGATGATGGCGAGTGCAGTCGTTGCGGTTGCGGTAAATCGCAAAATATGTTGGGAATAATTTAGGGTCGCGTCTCGATTCTGTAGATGCCAATAGAAGTTTGTTTGTGTGTACGCTCTCTCTCTTTTCATTCAATCTCTCTAGGGATATCACGTGTGGGAGTTTCTTTTCTCATTTTCGTTTATATATGTTTGCGATATCGTGAAAACTTTGGTGTGGCAGCACCCCTCTAATGTTTGAATAAGAGCCGAATGTTTACGGAGGTTAAATTTATATTTGTCGCTGAAAATAAAAGCCGCACGCGGCGCATGTTGTGTATGATCGTTTGCCATTTATTATATACTATTTTCTTTTAAAGGTATATATATATTTTCCTGTAAAATTTATAATACCTTGAAAATGTATTATATATTTTCTCGCACACAGTGTGTGAGAATAAAATTTTAATGTGATTACAGAAAGTCGTTAGCTTGAAGGTTGTTTAGTAATTTATGTAAATTTGATGTGTGTCATCATTCGATATGTCCTTGGTTTATTGGACTAAAAGAAAATATCGGAAAAATATAAAGTGTAATTTGTTTAGTGTATCTTCCAAGAATCCTGTTCAAACGGATTTTTTTTGGGCGATTTTGACATTACATGGAGACAAAGAGGATCAAAGAGCAGGGAGTTTATATAGCTGAGGAGTTTGAAGAGAAATGTCGTGAGTTGTAACTCGATTTCTGTCCTCTTCTTTAACTCCTTTGCCTTGGAGGTATAACGACATTGCGTCTAGGTCGACCGAACTTAATCAACTCATTCCCCTTTCAAATATAATTGCCTTTTCCTGCTTGATTGGTAGCAAACATATCGCAGCAGTAGTGAAAAGAGAGTAGAGAACTTGGCAGTAAATGCTCTCAAATCTTGCAGTAATTGCTCTAGGAGAAAGAGGAGAAAAAAGAGAATTAGGAAACGATGGGAGTTATCTTTATGATTCGACATATAGGATTTAATGCAGCACAATTTTTATTAGATTACATCTTATTTTTTTTATCTTTTACAAAAAAAAAAAAAAAATTAAGACTTTCCAGATGTGTATTTCTTTAGTGTCAGAGAGAGGAGCATCTGGTTGAGCTAAACGATATTTTTAATTAAGAGGTGTTGCTTAATGGAGAACCGAAGAAGTAGGTTTGTGTCGTCATAAATTTTTGAGAGAGACAGTTTTAATATGCCGAGGGTGTAATTAAATTCTAATTTAAATTAGAAACATCTTCCGTTTTCAGATATGGTTGCGATGTTTGTTAAAAAATGGTTGTAAATTTGTATTTTCTTCTTCTGTTTCCGCTTCTACTTCAGCTATATGTATATGTTTCTGCTTTATTTTTTTCGCTCTTCCTTCCATTCTTTTCCTGTTTTTAACTTTGCTTCTGCTTCATGCATTTGCTATATTGAATCTGTTATTGCTACTTTTACTTCTAGGCTTACTTCTCTTCTTTATACTTTATCTCTATTTTTACTTCTCTTTTCTATTTTATTTCTTTTCTGATTTTTCTCCTGTTTCTATTTTTTCCTTGTTCTTTTGTTAGTTTCTTCCCTTTTCTTCTGCTTCTGTTTTTGCTTATGTTACTGATTTTTAAATTTGCTGCTTCTGATTTTATTTTAGTTTCTGATTTCGCTTCTGTTTCTGCTTCCTGGTACAACTGTTTTTATTTTTAATACTATTGTTTCTTTTGCTTCAGTTCAAGCAATTCCTTCTGTTAAAGTTTTTGATACCTCTGTTTTCTTTCTGTTATTGTTGTTTTGAAGCATCAGATGCAGAAACAAAAACTATTGCTTTAGCTTTTGTTTCTGCTTCTGCTGCAGTTTTTTATGCAGCTTTAGATGCAAAACCAATAATGTAGAAGAAGGAGCAAAAGTATAAAAGAACAAAAAAGTCTAAAATAGAAATTTTGGCTTTTGATTCTGCTCATGCTTCTTCTTCATTAACTGATTTTGTTTCTGCTGCTTCTGTTTCAACTTTTGCTTTTGTTTGGCTTTTTCTTCTATTCGTATATATGATTGTTTCTTAATCAGATGCTTCTGGTTTTTATTCTCTTTCTTATATTTTTGCTTCCGCATCTAATACTATTGCTTTTTCTTCAGCAACAGATTCTGTTTTCAATGCTTCTGCTTCCAGTTATGTTTTCACGTTTGTTCTCTAAACTTCTACAAAACGAATGATATAGTAAAAAAAGAAGTACACAAAAGAAAATGAAATTATCATCTGGAGCTAGATTGGAAGCAAAAAAAGAATTACTTTTTGCTTCCCCACTTGAAGTCCTTAAGGGAATAAGAATTCTCCTGAGTTTAATTAAACTTAAACGTTTTGTATATTTTGACATTTACGTAACTATAGGGGTCATTCTAAAGTTGTAAGTGATTGATGACATTCACCTGTATGTTTCATTCATCTTAATTCAATTTCCCTTTTATGCTTGCGAAATCTCATTATTCTCATTTAAAGGCCCTTTTGCTGTGCAGTAGTTCATTGTCACGTTTTCCCCGCCTCGTTTCCTTTCAAATCGACAAAGAAGCGCGTCGCGTGACAAAACGCGAAACGAATTTGATTCGTCTTTGTGAATCCGTTTCTTGAGAAAATTAAAGTTACTCTTTCATTTAACTTTATTCTGCTTACATTAGCAACTACTTGTAATTAATTGCTAAACTTAATTTATTACTTTAATCAAGCTATATATATATATAATGCTGTGTAACATAAAAAAGCGCTACCATATTGCTGTATTTATAAAGTATATACTGTAAGTCAAATAAAGTTCTTCACCTCCAATTATCTGAACTTTGCCTTAAATACAAGGGGAAAGGGGTGGGAAAAATGATTGAAGAATATTGATTTACAATATATATATAGTGAAATCGTTCATTTCTCTGTCCCTTATTACTATATCTGAATCTAAAAAGAGAATTCGTTATTTTTTCCCCCTTTTATTTTCGCAATTTAAAAGGTAATGTCGGAGAGAAATTTTATATCCAATCATATAATGATTGTTGTTTATTATCGAGAGAAGAATGATGATCGTTATCTGTGACGGTATTTCAAAAGGTACACTGCGCGCGAGATGAAGAGTTTTGTCTTTCTATTTTTTTTACCTCTTCCACCGTCCATTTTACATCATCGTAATAAAATAGTTCTTTACGCTATTTTCTTCCGTTTCTCATCCTCTATCATCACTTTTATTTTTTTTGTGTGTGTGTGATATATAACTTTTCCGCGATTCTTGCAATCGTTGAGGGAGAGAGAGAGAAATTCACGCGCGCGATGTGGTGGTGGAGACTGGCTCGTAATTACCCTGACGCTAGTGCACTCTTGGGGTTAACCACTACTGTGGAAAATTACACGCCACTATCACATATACATATAGACATGAATTCTGAGCCCGCTTACACATCACTAGCATTTGGTACGTATATATATACAGACACACTGTATATATAATGCGGGCCATAGTCTAAGGGAGAGATGTATGCGCGAATCCAAGCCAATTACCTCTCCTATTTCTGACCGAGAATATCCGCGGAACCTTGGGATTTACCGTTGGGGAGAGAAGGGGGAAGTTATCCGATGATATGGTGGAAGATAACACCCTAACTGAGAAGAAGAGATAGAGAAGTAGACGGAAAGCTTTTATGGCGATCTGCGAATCCCTATTTGTAGATATATATATATATACACACATTTTGGATAATTCTTCCTTTCAAGTCCCTATATGTTGTTGACCAATTTTCGGGCGATTTTTATCTTCCCTTCGTCGGGATTATTCATCGAGTGGAGAGGATGAGGTTTTCTTTTATTCTCACGTTGCTTGATGAAGTTTTCCCTATATACTTAACTTGTTATTGTTGCGGGTTATCTGAAAATACTCTTGTTTACATAAACAAAATTGATCCGAACGCCAAAAAGTTAAAAAGCATAAAAACCATTTTTAATACATTATTGGTTTCTTTATCCAATAATCCGAAAACTTTAAATGTGTAAATTTAAATAGATGCATTCCTTAAATATATATATAGTTATATTTTCAATAAATTACTGCGGTTTTTAGAAAACATGTAGGAATATTATTTTTAATAAAAGAGATATTCCTATAAGTGCTATTTTATTTAATTATTCGTGAAATAACAATAGTAGTTACAATTTATGTCTTTGGAAAACTTATAGAACAATTAGCGTTCAATTATTAATTCTTTAATCTGATCTCATTCGAAGCCAAAAAAGGCTACCAAAAAGTTGATAAGACGAGCGATCAGACCATAATAATAATTTTACTTACGGCTCTTGCGCAGTAACCATAAAAGATTAAGTAATCTGACGATTCGAAAAAGAAGTGATAATAAAAATTAAGATACTTGAGAAGATTTTCGAACCGTTTGATAATAAATGTTTATAAATACAGTTAGCATTTATAGTTATAAGGAATATAAACACATAAAACTTAGATATTTATTGCGAAAAATAAACCGGATCGAGTAGGTCGTTTGTTGTGAACTAGTTAAAGTTAAATAAGTTACAAGTTCACAGAGCAGGCAAACCGGTCAAAAACAGATATATGTATATAGAATACTTATATGTGTATATAATATATACTAAAGTTGCACTTTAGTTCAATTGTAGTAAGACTATATAGTTACAGTAAAGTTACACAACAGAAGAGTTGCATCCGCAAACTTATTTTCTTGAAAATGCAACATTATTTTTCTGCCTCCGCAATTATTCGTGACTTCTATACTTAATGTTGATTTATTGCGCCTCGGTATAATATAGTGTATAGAAAAACGGTAACAATGCCAAGAATTTTATTTATTATCCTCTCCAACATTTTTCACATAATGGTGCGTTAGAAAAAAATACGGAAAATTGTTGTGTGAATTATGCATTTATTGAATGGATGGTATATTTTAAAGATATCGTTTTATCGCATGTAATATATTTTATGTCTAGGATTCAATTATTGTTTTCTGTTAATGTTATTATTATTTTTATTGCACTGAAGAACAATGTACTTGAAACAAACAGTTACTTCTATTTTTATTCGCTATTCAATTAATTTAAATATTCAGTAGGGAAAAGGATTGCAAGTTGTCTCATCTAAGTTTTTTTTGCTCATAATTGTTAAAAAAAATAATTTCTGCGTGAACATCGGAATGAAAAAAGAAGATTTGAATAACTACAAATTCTACAAATTTGAACCATAGATAATTTAAATTGGCAAAAAATAAAATTTTAAAAATGATGTGTAAAATTCAGGGACTTATTTTCTAATTAATATTCTTGAACTTAGTACCGATGCTAAGCGTAGAAAGCAATTTTTTTGGTGTGAAAAGATTAAAACACTTTTTTCAATATAAATTTTAAAGGAATAAAGTGCATTGATCATCTTTTTGAACTTCTAAGTGCGCAACTAGCAGACTTTAATTTCCAGCTTTAAATTACAATTTAAAATTTTGAATGTTCCTGGATGGTTAATTTTTCAATGATATTTTTGCGTTATAGATTTTCAATTTCTAGAACATTTTCTATGTGATTTAAGAGACAAAGAGATATTACAGCTAAAGGGTCGTTTGAAAGGTCGGCCTTCCATAACAAGAGAGGGTAGAATAAGACTACCTACTCATTATCGTTCCTGGAAATATGTAAATCGATTGAATTGCGTTCAAATGTTCTTTTTCCATTGAAATATGAATACGATTGAGTTAGAAATTTTTATGAAAAAATATCTTTTGATTTCATTTCAATAAAAGTGGAATAATTTCAATTTTCGTTAATATTTTTTCTGTTTAATTAATAGAAACTTTTGATAAATGAAATGTTCCTGAAGTTAGCGTCGAAAACATTAATTTTCATTTGGATATCAAAAAAATAATCTACATGTTTTTTTTTCTTTGGAGATGGAAATTAAAAATTTCTCTAAAATAAAATCTTTGAATAAATTTTTTCTTTCTTTTCGGTTGTGCGAAAAAACTTGTTTTCGACGCTCAACGTCGACGCTAAATTCAGGAGACTGGAAATACATTTTCTTCCTTCGCTTTAAATTTGGATTAGTAAAAATTTAGGCGTTAGGAATTGAACCACTGACCCTAAGTACCACACACTAATTCTGGTGCCTAAACGACTATGGCTATTGACAAATTTAGTACATAGATCTACTGTTTTTTTGAACCAATGCTTTAATATGAATAAAAAAATTGTAAAAATTATTAAAAATCATTACTATTTGAATTAGTGCGGTTCAATTTTCATTAATTAAAATTTAGAGAGCAATGTACAATTTTTATTTTAATATAAATATTGATATTACTGGTAAATTGGAGTGTCAGTTTTAATTAAAAACTCACACCACGTTTTGTGTCTTAAAAACGAGATTTTTTTTAATTGGAGAGAATTATAACAGTGTAAAAAGGGAAATTTTGTTTTTTTCCCTACAAAAAAATATCCTGCCAATCATTTTTGTCTTTGAAAAAAATGTACTTTTGCACAATATCGTTATCAAGGCACGTGTTATTGGTTTTGCCTTGGACAATTTTTTTTTATTCACTAAAATCCTGTGTTACTCTGTATACTAAATGGCCAAATCGTCGCTCTCCTGCTACAAAATAACAAAAAAAACTCACCACTCTCTAGTTTTTATTTTTGCATCGAGTTCCTGTATCGTCTCTATAGATATGTATATACATATGCCGTTAGATATCCCTCGATGGTTAACCTTTAACAGGGAGAGATTATTTATTTTCGTCGAGAGTGATCCGGAATTACGTGTTAAAACACACACACAACGCGGAACATATTTCTTTATATGCAATCAATCCTGTACGTGCGGTTTTTAAATAATATCTCATAAATACTTTGAAACGTTTATGTATTTAAAAAAGAGATACAAAAAAAAGGAAGAGAGAGAGAGAGAGAGAGATAGAGGAAAAAATTATACATTTAATCAATTATTACACTATATAAAAGGAATTTGTTTCCTGTTCTGCACGATGCTTTTGAAACGTGAGGTAAAATTAAAACATTGACAGGTTGCTCGTTTAAAAGTTTTCAAATGACAATTAATTATCAATGGCTCATTGAACGAAAAAAATGGTCTGTTGTCTCAACTAATCGTTTAACGAATTTCCAAAGCTATTTATATTATGTTTTTGGAGGGGTTCATGAAATGAAGTTCATTCGAGCGTATTGCATTGATGAGTCATTAATTTTTCGGCGAATTTGCAATTTAAATCTTTAAAAGTGGTTAGAATTTATGTTTTTTTTTTATTGAACTTGAAGTATATGTTATATTTTTAATATACCCAGAAAAAAGTAATCTTATAATTAAAGGAAAAATTGAGAGGATTTTTCATTAGAAAATAAAAATATTTTGCACTTGAATGTATAGAGTATTTTTTATTCTTTCTGATATCTATTATTACTTTTATTATTGGAATTAAAAGAGAAAAAAATCTTAAGTGATAATTAATGCAAATTGCTTTCTAATCAACTCTTTTTACATGTAAAAAAATGGACAAGGATTTTTTCTTTTTTTAAAGGCGATCAAACATGTACACATCGTAAATTGAGCTTTTAGTGCCTCGTCGAACCTCGACCTGCAGTCGAGATGTCCATTTTCAAGTCCAACTCCTTATAGCAGGCAAGCACTGTGCTCTCAAGAGAGGAGAGAAAGGCTAACGGAGTAAAATCCGCGCGCGAGAGAAACCTGTTGGACCGGTCTTACTAGTATTTCTCTCTCTCTCTCTCTCTCTCTCTCTCTCCCCGTTCTGATTCACCGGTACACGCGTAAAATTTATCCCGCGTTTGTTCACTGACCACTATAACTAATACATTTTCAATTCAATATGGCTGTGTTCATATATGTACATGTGGATATACGCAATAATCGTAGAGTATATATATATATCTCTCTATACGGGGTGATTCGAAATTCACGTACACGCTAAGAGAGGAGAGAGCACGTGGTGTTTATTATGTACGGGACTCATTGTCGTCGATACGGCAGGTATGGGAGAAAGATAGAGAGAATTGAGAGAAAGGGAAAGAGAATTTTTCTCACATGAATTTCATCTTTATTCATTAAGGGGAATTTTTCTCCGAAAACTAATTATAGTCGATCCAGTGTCGCAATTAATTTGAATTTCTGTACAATATCGGTAATAATATTACACAATTGTTAACACTTCATTCACCAAATTTGGTTTTTTTATAATAACGGTAATAGTATTATAGTTATACAGACCTTGGACTCACGCGACACTTTTTTTACCGTACAATATTTATAGCCACTATTCTCAAAAGTAAGTTACTGATAACATTTAAAAATCACCAATGAGGTTTTTAACCACATTTTTTATTTCTTGAATCGAAAGTTTAGACATTAGTTTACTTATTATACTCTCTAAATTTGAATTAGTAAAAATGTTTACTAATTTGAATTATTGACTGACTTTTTGTAAATTTAGTAAATTTGACTAATAAATAGTCATTTCTACTAATTTATTAGTGAAGTTTACTAATACAAAAGCAAAAAGTCAGTCACTAATTCAAATTAGTAAACATTTTTACTAATTCAAATTTAGAAAGTAGTGAAGAAATTAATTCTATGACTAAAAAAATTGGAGATTATAAGAATATTGTAAAATTATAGTGAATTCAATGTTTAAATCTATTTTTATTAATTGTTAACTCTCTAAATTCTGATTATAATAGTGATTATAGAGTTAAGAACATCTTGAGAATCAATGTGGCGATGCTTTTTTCCACCTGCGAACGCCAAGGTCACCGCTAGATGACAGTCAAGTTGACAAAACTAGATTGCCACCTATTGACGACTTTGGCGTTCTCAAGTGGAGAAATTAAACAATCATTTTATTCATAAAAATATTTTTATAATAAAAATAATGTTTAGAGTATACTTTTAGTTCTTTTTTACTCTATAAATTTAAATAATTTAAAAATAACTAATTTAGAAGTAAAATGTCAGTTAATACTATATGATTTTAAGTAATTCAAATTTTGATCATAGTTCACATTAATGACGTTTATTGTTAAAATTATTAATGCATAATATTAAAAATTAGATTAAAATAAATATTTTGACCCTTTTTGAATTTTTTTTTTTTGAATTTTTTCTTAACCTGAAAACTATTTTTATGTTAAAAAAAATGCTAAAACTTTTGTAACTATTAATTTTTTCATTCAGAAATTTTTTTTATGGATATAAAAACATATTTTCTACAAAATTACATATGGATTTCAAAATCTATCAATTTTTCGAGAAAATGAAAATTCAAAAAGTTTCAAAATATTTTCTGACCAAGTTTTTTTTACTATTGAATTCCTCTCAAAAAATTACTATAAAAATAATTTTATTGAATATTTAAAAAATATTCTTCATATAGGTGAAAGTAATTAAGGGAGTTTTATCAATTTATTTTTTAAAAAATTTTAAACGAATTTACTTTTAAAAAATTGGGTTTTTAAATAGTTTAAAATTCTAAATAAAATCTTTGCTTCGAAATATTACTTTCTTAAAAAATAATTTTTAAAAATGTTTTTTTCTGCAATTTTTTAGGACATTATAGTTATTTTTCATGGTTTATAGTTTTGATACTATTTTTTTCTAAATTCCTTGTGACGCCTAATAGTAAAAGAGAAAAAAGAAACGAAAATTATTAATACAATTGTTATTATCAAATAAAATAATAAAATAAATTGAAAAAAATAATAACATAATTCAAGTTGCTGGTCAAGGAAAGGACATAAGCAGAAAAGTTAAGCCAAAAGTCACACATGTCAAGAGACGAACGTAACGTCGAAATTGAGGTCAAAAGTCACAGGTCCAGAGGTGGACATTATCTCGAAATTTAGGTCAAGAGCGAACAAAATCTGGAAATGCAGGTCAAAAGTCATGAGTTAATAGGCGAAACGATCAGTCACGTTTAGGTCAAAAGTAATAAGCGATGAAACTAACCTTCGAAAATATAGTTCAAATTGCGAATGCGCGCAGTGGAAAAAGAATAAATGTTAGGTCGTAATACTAAAAAACACGACTTCAGAAAATAGTGTTAAAGTATAAAAAAATTTACACGGAAAAGAGTTTTTACCTGGAACAGCGATAAGTTTCTTTAGAAAAGCAAAAGTATTAATTGCAATTACTTATTATTTGGTTCAAGTTAATATTTTTACCTAAAATTTTTACTTAAAAAAACATTTTTTTTGATTATTTATTTATTTTAGTTATTTATTTGTTTAGATGAATATAAGGGGTTTGGGGAAAATTATTATTCTATTAGAAATATAATGTACAAATATATATACATTGGATTTATATTGAAATTCACTTGAACGACAGATTCAATATAGAGAATATAATGCATTGTTCGCAGATCGAATTTCTGTGATTGATATATTTTTTGATAAGTTTTGAATTGAAAGTTTTACGCCAGAGAGGCGCGGCCACGTTTCAAATTTCAAGTCATGGGCGTTCGACGTCGCGTCACGTACTATCTTCCTGTTCAAGACTCCTTGCCAAGATTTCTGTTTGTATTTGTCGTAAACGAACATTCGCCTAGAAGTTTTTCCTCTTTTTTTGCGCCCGCATGCATCCCTTCTTTTGCCATTTTTGTCAATGTCAATCCTTTTATATATATAAAATATTAAGTAACAAGAAAAAACTGCGAGGAAAAGATTCTCTCCAGTTAAAAAAAAAACTCTTGGAAAAAGGAAAAAAAATAGTTTTTAACGATATTTGACTATTTCTTTGGTTTGCACTTTCTTTTTTACTGGAGAGAATCTTTTTTTGTCGTATTGTTCTTTTGCGGAAGAAATATTGATGATTCATTGAGTTTAATTTGAGTGTATGTTTCTTTTTTTCAGGTAAGAGAACTATTTTCTATTTTGGAAATTCTTTCAACGTGCGGTTAAACTATTTGAGAGGGAGAAGCAGGAGGAGAGTCCGGTTCATCGATTGGCAACGTGGCATCCCTTTTATAAAGACAGGACATTCGATCGAAAGGTATGGAGTATCGAGAAACGTAAAATTTACTGCTTCCCACGATGTATATAGATATCGTCTTATGTGTCTTGAGTTTTAAAATTTCTTCACTCTGAAATTTTTTTCCAACTTGAAATATTTTTTCAGAGGGAATTTTTATTTTAATATAAATTTATAGGAAAAGTAATTTCTAGAAACTAGAAACTAAGTTTGAATTCATCTGGGAAAATTCAGAAATGTCCAATAAGAATTATGTACACTTAGTTCAAAAATGTTCTAAAAACTGTATGAAATTAAATTAAAAAATAATTTTTTAAATAATTTTTTATACAAATTTTTTTTTTCTGTAACTTTTTCTAAAATCAAATTCAAAATCTTAATTATCTATGTAAATAATTAAATTTACTGGAAATAATATATTCTGTAGGGTATCTACTAACCGGACAAAAACCGGAAATTAACCGAGATTTTGATACAAAACCGGGAATTTTTTCACCAAAATTAAAAAAAGTTTTATTATTTTAATTTGTTAATAGAATTTGTTAAAGAATTTCTTTAGAAACTTTTTTACAAATAAAATTTTTAAAGTATTTTAAAACATTTTATTAAACAGATATGCACTTCAAATTTTTTATTAAAATTGAATTCTCGCAAAATTTTTTTTTTAATTCTGAAAAATAAAATTGTTGAAATTTTTCAATTCCATTGTTTCAAGATAATTTAATTTTTCTAAACAAATAATTGAAAATTTTTGAAATAATTGAAATTTCTTTACATTTTTTTTGAAAAATAATTTAATTCTTTGAAAGAATTTTAATTTAAATTTTTCGAAAATAATCAAGGAAAGTTAGTGACCGTAATTATAATTTTATTTTTAAAATATAAAGTCCCTCTTAAAGTTTTAAATCAATTTTTTACTTCTAAAAATTATATAAGAACTTCTCTTAAATTTTTATAATTTCAAATTTCTGAATGTTCAAATAAATAATATTTATCAGTTCTTAAGCTTTAATTTTTATTACTTATTAAGTAAATAATTAATTATCACTGCATTTTTTTAAAATTGTAATAAAATTCTTCACAGGAATTAAATTATTTTCATAAATAATATCATTCTTTGGAAGGATTTCAATTATTTTGGAAAATAGTAAAATTCTTTGCAGAAATTCAATTATTATCAATAGAATTGTAATAAACTTGAAAAATAAAATTTCCAATTATAATCATAAAAAGACAAGGTTATTTTTAAAAAATAGAAAAAATTATTTTCAAAATCTTCAATTAAATTTATTATTTATTTATGTTCTAAACCAAATTTAAATTTAAATTTTATGAGAAAAGAAAACCGGGAAAAAATTAGGCCATAACCGGGAAATAACCGGGAATTTTGTTGAATGAAAATATACACCCTGATTCTAAAATATCTTTTTTAAATTTATAAATTAAAATTAAATTAGAAAAGACTTTAGTTTTAAAAACAGTAGCATTTTTTAGAAATAATTGGATATCAGCAGGTATAAAACTAAAATTTTTGAAAATTTTAATTACTATAAATAAATAATTGTATTTATTACAAAAATTATTTAAGTTTGAAATAAATTTTATATAATTCTGAAAAACTTATAAGAAATTTTAATGCGCTTCTTGAAAATTACTTGATTAAAATTGTTTTAAATTAAATTTGAAATTATTTAATATTCAAATTAATTAAAATTTTTTGAAACTGAATTGTACATCATTTCAGTTTTCGCTTAAATAAAATTCTTTGAAAACCATTTTAAAATATTAAAATTCCAAAGTAATTGAATTTTTTTGTATTAATAAAACTTCAACTTATATTTAAAATTTCTTGTAATTGAATTGAAACTAATTATTTCTGTTAAAATGTGTAAGAAATTTTCAAAAATTTAATTTAAAGAAATTCTTTCCTTCTAAATATTATTTTCTTAAAAAATAATTTGTAGAAAAGTTTTTTTCTGCGATTTTTTTATAAGGATCAGAAAAAAATGTTTAATATTATCGTTTGAGAATTAGGGAATGTTAGGGAAAATTTTTTATTGGCCCAATTCTGAAATTACTAAAGTAAGAGAAAATAAAAAATGTATTAGTAATTATAAAATTAAAGTTAAAGGGGAATCTTGAAAAAATGCAAGCATTCTATAAACTAATTCAAATCGAATTGAGAATATTTTTTTCTCACAATATATATATACACGCTTGTAAATTATTTATTGTTTTATTTAACGATTGCGCGCCTATATGAATTCGATCGTTTTGTTTATGATACACCTCTCGTTCTATTTATGATTCGAGGAAATTTACTGTCATTGAATTGATAATATAACGAAATTTAACGACAGTAATATAATCTCTGTGCGCCAAAGAGAGCACATATATATATTTACACATAGGATATATAGACTGGAAGAGAAAGATTTTAGCGTTTTCGTTTTAATACTATATATATTTTGTCAAGAAAGATTTTTGCACAGTTCGAGCATTTTTTGGGCCCAATGCCAAGAATTTCTGTTTATAAACGGCCAAAAACAATAAAGTCACGAAAGGAAAAGAAGAAGGAAAGTTTTCTTCATCTCCCGGAAGTACATCACTTTTCTTTAAACTTCTTCTTCTTCTCTTTTGCTTTTTTCTTGACAAAATTTTGGCTAACAAAAAACAATCCCTTTTTTGATACGTAATTTTTTTTCTCCCAATTTATTCCTTTGAAAAATTTGGATAAACCGTTTAGAATAGAAAACAGATTTTGTATAATATTAGAGAAAATATTGGAATTCCGAATTCTGATATTTCAATATCAGAAAAACATCTTGATTATGATATATAGTAGAGTGTATTTCTTGATATTTTCTGTGAAAATTTTGAGTAAAATATCCTGTCAGCAATTTTGCATGAGAAAGAGGTGTGTGCTCTTTTTTTTTTGTTCGTAGAAGGCAAAACGAATCTCTATTTCCTTTTTGTCTTGATAAACCGGTGACACTCTTTTGTTTTTGAAAAAAGAAATCTTCTCAGATGCTGCTATTGTCACCGAGATTAATTCGCATTCGTGTGGGAAGATGCTTTTTTTCATAGTATATGTGTGTGTAGGTGGTGTCTTTTGAATGTCTAGGTTATCAGTAAAGAACGATCACAATTATTCGCATTCGAGAAAGACCTTGCTTATAATCTCGTTCTTGCGATGAGATCAGATTACTCGACTACGTAACCTAAACGCGACAGCGACAAGAAACAGGGAGAGAGAGAGAAAGAGAGGACAAGAGAAAAAACACCCTCTTATTAAATAACTAAAAATAGATTTTTTCCATTTATCATTTACTTGATTTTTTTCCACGTGTATAGGGAAAAAGAAGTGAATTGAAGTGAATTTTTCTATATAAACTTAGTAGTAACAAGTAGAATTGTAAATTTTACTATTTCAACAGTAAAATTTATGCTGTATATATTTCAGACGTAAATTTTACTATAAAATTTTGTGGAATTATTTTATAATTTCCAGTACTTTAAATTAATGAAATTTGAATTTTGGAATTAAAAATTTTGTAAAATTTATAGAACTTTGTTTTTAAGCCGTAAATCGTACAATGCAAAAATTTTGCTAAATTTATATCAGAATGTATATCGATGTAAACGTTAGTATAATATAATGTAAAATTTGTTTTTTTTTCATTTACAAAGTAAATTTTAGAAAGTAAATTTTTCCACAGAGTACACTGAAAAAAAATTTATTTGATTCAAATAACCCATTATTTGACTATTATCAAATAAATATTTACTTGAATCAAATAATTTTTATTCGAATCAAATAAATTGTATTTGAGTCAAATATTTCAGTATTTGAAGCAAATATTATTTAATTGATTCAAATAAAAATTATTTGATTCAAGAAAATATTTATTTTATTATAATAGTCAAATAATCGGTTATTTGAATCAAATAATTTTTTTTTCTGTGTATAGAACTTTGAATTTAAAAAAGTTAGTTTTACAGTACAAAATTTTGCAAAGTTTAAAGTAACCTGTATTTTTTAAGTAAACTTTAGTAAAGTGAAGTGAGGTAAAATTAAATAAAAGTTTACTATATAAAATATAAATAGTGCTCTATTTTCTCAGTAAATTTTAATGTAAAATATTTTGCAAAAATTAATTTAATTTTGCATTTTCGAAGTAAATTTACTAATATCAAATATATGAAGCACGAGAGAAAGGATAAAATTAACCTTGACACAGTTTTTCACAATAAAATTTTAATTTTCTGGATTTTCTGTGTTTGTAATATTTGTTATAACTATATTTATTTCGATTATAGTAAAATTTACTATTTCCAGAGTAAATTTAAAGGAAAATTGAGAAAATTTACTTCTTTAAATATAAAGATAGTGACATTTACTATTTTCTAAGTAAATTTATTGTCGTACAATTTATTTCTTTAAATTTAAATGTAGTGATATTTACTAATCTCATAGTAAATTTCACTAATATTTACATGTAATGACATATTCTACTCTCTAAGCAGATTGTAACAATTAGAAAAATTTATTATTTATGAACTCAATTTTTTTTAAAAAATAGTTAAATAAAAATTTTTAATTTGAATATCATATTGTTTACGGAAAAAAACCTTTAACTAGAACAGTGGTTATTTTCGCTGAAATAGCGAAAGTATTAGTTGCAATAACTAAAAATTCCGCTAATAAAGTGAATTTTATAGTTGTTTCAGGTGAAGATTATTTTTCGTGTTATTGTTCATTAAGTAAATTTTACGAAAATTTAGTGAAATTCATTATACATAATAAAATTTACTTCTTTAAATTTTTATACAGTGAAACTTAATATTCTTATTAAAGTAAATTTGACTAAAAAATCATTAAAATTTAATATACCTAATTCCTAAAGTTAATTTCCATGATATTAATTGTTATCGTGTTTTTCCAATAAGAACTTAGAGCAGAATTTAACTTTAAATGTTTTTCTCCTTCCTTTTTCTTTTAAAAGCAAGAAAAAAAACATCCAATCTGATTTTGAAATGAAAGAAAGAAGATAAAAGGAAATTTAAAGGTATTTCCGCCTTTTCTTTTCCCATAAGCGCGAGAGAGGAGTTTGGGACGATGGGGGGTTAAATGGCAAAAGGTTCGAAAATCGTTTGAAAATAAATGTCAGAGACGCGAATGTCGTTTAAAACCCAAAATATTCTCCTCTCTCTCTCTCGAATGAACGAACGAACGAAAGATACGAAGTAATTGCCGCAACTGATTTCCGGGATTTGGAAATTTCTTTATATGGTCAAAACTTTTTCCATCTCATCTTTTCGATCAGTCAAGTCTCTTATATATGGATGGAAGATGTGCGCGCTATTTATTCGATAGACCATTCTCCCCAGAGAGTGGCAGAGATTTAGCGTCTAAATGGACCCGCCATGTCCGGTCAGGTCTTCTTTAGTATAGTGAGAGAGAGAGAGAGAAGGATCTTTGAACATGAATAGTCACACGTGAACTGAATAGAAAACGCGTTTTCGGAAATGCAGAATCTTGATAGCTTGTAAAAAGGTTTTAAAAGATTTCGTCATGTCAGTGTCAATTGCAATTTCCATTTTTCTCTCTCTCTCTCTCTCTGTGCGAATTGGCAACAGTTTTTTATCAGTTTGATTATTCATCTTTTTGTATCCTTTTTTCAATCTCTTTTGTAATTTTTCTGTTTTGAGTTTTTTCCTCTGTAATTTTTCGTTTTGAAATATTTTTTTTTGCCTTTGCAATTCCTCGTTTTGAAATATTTTTGTCCTTTGTAATTCATCGTTTGAAATATTTTTTTCATGTTTTTGTTTTATATACTTCTTTTCATTGCAATTCTTCGTTTGAAATATTTTTTACCTTTGTAATTTTTTCGTTTGCAAAATTTTTTTTTGTACTTCTTTATTTGGAATATTTTTTGCGTTTGTAAATTTTTGGTTTCTCTGTAATATTTTTCTTAAAAATAATTTTTTTTTTTCGATTAAAACAATATTTGTGTTATTGATATTAGGGATAAAAAATGAAATAGTCTCTGTATTCGAATTTATTTCGAGATTAAATTCCCTATTCTGAGAAGAGAACGCCCTTGGTCTATTTTATTGGCTAATCATTCAAGGTCGTGAAGCGGTGATTGGCTCTCGACTCGCGACCTTGAACTTAAACCAATAGAATGAGAAAGGGAAGCCTTTATGGGACGGTTTAAGCATTGCAAACTACATTCAATTTTTATTCTGCTAGTGAACACGGAAGACAATTTATTTAGTTAAAATTAATTTTTATTTAAACCAAGTAAATTTTATTTGCTTTAATTTAAATTAGTTTAAATTAATTTTTATTTAAGGGCACGTTATTCAGTGGGAAGTTTTTCCATAATAAAATAAATGGGGCACGTGACCACTGAATAACATAACCTTAAACCAAGTAAATTTTATTTGCTTTAAATACTGAAATGATTGGTTCAAATATATAATTTAACTGTCCCAAATAAAAATTATTTGAATAAAGTATGTATTTATTAGATAATTAACAACTAATCAGTTTTTTTAATGAAATACATTTTTGTAGTATATACAATCAATTAATACACTTGACTATAAATAAACTTCCGTCAGATTTAATAAATAAATATTGATTTAAATCGATAGTTAAAAAGTTAAAAAGTACTATTCAAATGGTGTTTTATTTAATTAGTAATTAATAATAATAAAAATTAATTTTTAACTTACATATAATTTAAACAAGAAAATTTTATTTGAAAATGTAATTAATTTAAATTTTTTAAAATTAATTTTAAAAAAATTTAATTTAATTTAATTTATTATTAATTATTATTCATTAGTAATAATTATAGTATGTATATTTAATTATTCGGTTTATTTCTTTCCTACTGCGCTGCGTTTAAATAAAATTAATTCAAAATTATTTTATTCATTTTTGAAAACAATAGAAAAATGGTAATTTAATTTATATACATATATGTAGAGAAAATTGTTAGTTTTTGTACGATTTTTATTTTTTTAAAAGTTTCTCTATTTTTCCGTTGACATCACACTCGCACTATGTGCGTATAAAATAAATATTCTTTGGTTCTCGTTGTTATAGAGAGACAACAGGCGAGAAAGTGCATCCTTTCGTTGTTTTCCACGCTTCGAGTAATCTATAGTTTTAAACTATGTATATAACTCCACCAGAACCGGTGAAATCTAAACTGTCATCACTATATATATTTTGCAAAAAAAAAATTGCAAGAAGCTTCTATATACTTTTTAATTATTACTATAATTATCACTATAATAATTATATGACAATTAATATTATATTATTTACTACTATTATTAATTAATTATATAATTAATTAAAATTTGGCATATAAAATCTTTGATTTTTAATTAAATTGTTATCAATATTGTTTATAGAATTTTAAATTTAATTTCTTGATAAAAGGAGAATTAATTTTATATTCGATGTTTAAGTAATTTTTAATTTCCTTTTCAATATTTCATTAATTAATAAACTTTCGGATGTGTTAAGTTACATATCAACTCTTTTTAAAATTATTTCGAGATGTTTAAATTTTTAAGTATCGTATTATCTGATATAATTTCATAAAGAGGCAAATGAATTTTTAATTTTCGTGAATGATTAATCATATGAAATGATAATTCATTGCAGTAATTGTATAAAGTATTTGTGGCTTTTATTTGTATAATCCTTTGTGATTTGATTGTCAATAATAATTAACTGAAATTGAAAGCAGCGCAGGTACGGACGTCGTTTTTTTTTTGTTAATATTTAATTATTTGGAAAGTTTATTATTTTAGAGGAAGAGATATTGCTTTTTTTAAATATTTTTATATTTTCAATTATTTTGTTTTAGAGAATTTTATAGTTTCTGGTATTTTTTTGTTGGTGGCAAGTTTTTATTGTTTAAGTAATTGCTATTTATTCGCTTTTGTTGGAAAATAATAATTTTGTTGTTTTCTATCAAGAATGATTTTCGGTAAAAAATTTTGTCGTCTAAAAGTTTTGTATTTATTTATTACTTTTATTTATTTACTTTTTAATACGATTTTTGCGTAAAATTTATTTTTCACCTTGAAAAATATTTGAATTGAACTAAATATTATGTACTTTTAGTTAATTAATGAATTGAATTAGAAAATAAAAATATAATTTGCCTTTTTTCTCTCTCTGTGAAATTCGTAGTTACATTTTAAATTCGTTTCATTAAAATCTCAATTTATATTCATTTCATTGTTGCATTTATAATTTTTCCATATTTTATTTTAAATTTTGTATAAATATTTTCACTTTTTTGGACTATTTTTCTGTAAAATTTATTTTAATCCACTTTTTATTTAAATCATAAATATTAATTTGTCGTAAAAAGAATTCAAATTTTCTCTTTCTGTTGAAAAATAAAAATGCTCGAAAATGAATTAATAATTTTTTTTTTTTTTTATTCGAAAAAAAATAACTTGTATGTTTTTCTATAGAGTAGATTAAACTTCGCGTTTGATGATGATAGGAAGGATATAGCTCTTTTGTATTAAAATTCTCGAGATTGAAATTTTAATGGGAAATTTAATTTTTATAGAGAAAATTTATTGGATTATATTATATATTTATGAATTGAAAATTAGTTTTGTATAAAGCAGGCGTTCAGTGCACATATACATGTGAGAGAAGAGGGTTTACGTAATTTTTGCTATTGTAAAATGTTCTCTCGTGGGTGTACACAGGTCCAGTGTGCGTGACGAGAAAATATTGCGTTGCCTTGAACAGCTGATGCGTTCACTATATATGTATGCGTAGGTGATATTACACACGTGAGATGTGTGCGATTTTTTCTAAAAAAAAAAAATAATATGAAATAAACAAGATGAAAAAAAATCAAAATAGGAAAAAAATGTATAAAAAAATTCAATTGGGGATTTTTGTTTTCCTCCCTTTTTTTTGTTTTGTTTATTTTTGGGAGTAGTTTAATACATTATTTTCATTGTTTATTTTTCTATGAGGGATAAAAAATGATATTTTGTACTTAATAATTAAAATGGTCTGTTGAACTTTTGTTTTACAGTTAAAATATTTTTATATATTTTTTTTATTCTTTTATTAATTATTGGACAATTTTTAGGAACTGGAAACAGTAACTAATGGTACTTTCACTGTTATAAATATTTTTATATTTTATTTCTTAAACAAGAAAAATAAAAAAAAGATGAAAGTTAGTTCTTAAAATATTTATTTAGATAATAAATTCCGAACTTTAAAATAATTTTACTGAATTTTACTTACGAAATCTTAAATTTGTTTTAATTAAATTAATCAGTTCGGAAATATTTTTATTTACCCAGTAAAGTTATATTTTCAAATGCGACATGTAATATAATATTTAAGAAGTTCAAAGATGAAACTTTATGCGCGAATGTGCTTTACATGTTTATGTAGACGCATTTATATATATTGCATTTATTATATCTATATAGAGACTACAGTCGGACATGTCAATTTTCTCTTCGGCAAACTGCCTCTTTCGAGTTGTTACCGAGAGTTGAAAATGCGGAACAAAATTTTATTTTACCCCCTCAGTGTGTATGTGTGTGTGTTTGTGTGCGCGCTCGCTACCACTGAGAGAGCTTGAAGCAAAAGTTTCAAGTGGAACGAAGAGACTTGCAGGCTTCTCACTTTACGAGAAACAATAAGACTTTTTTTTACGCTGCTCAAGTATTTTACGTGTTTTAAAACAAAAGAATTGACGATGCCGGGGATTTTTACTAAAACACTCGACAATTCCGCGGAGGAGAGAAACATAGAGAGAGAGAGAGGGAGATTTTTACCAGCTCGCGGCTGAAGGTTCGCAATGATTAAGTGAAATTGAAAAACTTTTCCCTCCTTTTGTATATATTTGTTTATTTTTTTCTGCTTTTTTCTTTTATTGTTTAATAACAAATAAAGGAATTTAATTATTTTGTTCGTTGCAGTTAAAGATGAATAAATGAGGAAGTACTTCGTATTTACAAAATCGCTGATTGTGAGTGACAAAAAATAAATAAATGAATAAATAAAATAAAGAAACAGTTTTTTATTTTAATTATTTATATATTTTTGTTTTTATTATTATTCTTTTATTTTTATTTTATTCTGTTTTTATTATTTTTTCATTTTTACTGTCATGAACCGTTTTCCTTAAATACATTTAATTCATGATTATTATACAACAATTCACGATTTTGTAAAGAGGAAATTTATTTTGTTGCGTGAAAAAAGGAGAGAGAAATAAAAACATTAATTCACATTTATGTCAAGGGAAAGAATTCGCGTGTAACGTGCAGATATTTTTTATCAGAGGAACGTCGAAGCTGAACAAGCTGTTCCTTGATTAGAAGAATCCGATTAACGCCAGCGCGTTCATTTCTCTGGTACCTTTGACATTCGTATGGAATTTCAAGCTCTTCGTTTCACTGAGTGCACTTTTTTAAATTCGCTTTGCGCGCGTACTTTTTAGTAAAAGGACCTTTTAATATACATACATATACACACAATTCACCAATGGACATCTCTCTCTATATATATGTATTCATTACAGAAAATTCAAGTCAATTTTTTTGAAATATAAATTGGAAACTTGTTCTTTGTAAATTTTGGATTTAATTTCAGTTTTTAATCTTATTGCCAGTTCGGCGCAGAAAAAAGGAATATATTTGTATATTTGTTCTCGAAGCTTTGATCAGATTTATTTATTTTTTGTTTACTCTTTTATTTATTTAAATTCGTTTCAACTATAAATTGAAAGAGTACGTTTTATTTAAAGAAAATGTAGTATTTAAATTAGAAATAGAAAATTTATATTTTAAATAATTTTTCTATGGATTATTTTATTTGTATTTTTCTGAGATTTTTATCAAACAAACTGCATTCGGTTTCAAGTAAAAAGCATTTTATTTTGATTCCTCTTTCAGAACAAATAAACACGAAGGGAAATTTTTTGAAAAAATATGAGAATCTTTTTTTGGATATTATTGTCACTATTTTAGTATTTAGTCGATGCGGTGAACCAAAACAATTATAAAAATGTTTACTTCAAAAAGTAATGAACAAAAATAAAAGAAAGGCAAATAATAAAAAAAAATGAAAAGGAAATCAGCGGTTTCGGGATACTTGAGTAATTTTCTATAACCACTTAAAGCGCGACGTTTTCTGAGACGGTATACTGAATCTAGTAATTTACCTGGGTTTCTTCTTGGAAAGTCAACAAGATCATCTTCAAGACTCAATTGTCTCTTTTTGGACGCTCTCGAGAGAGTTTGAGAGAAATGTTTTCCAGTTATTTCTGTATTAGTCACAGTAGTAACAACTATTATTAGTATTTTTTTTCTCATTATGATTATTATTATTATTATTATTTTTTTTTTTTTTTATTGTAGAAAGACATTTAATTTGAGTTTTCTATTATATTAGTTCTTCTTTAGTGTCAATTTTTCTCAGAGTTTGTGTGTACTTGTGAAAAATATTATTGAGGATACAGTGTCTGTTGACTTGTAATTGAGAAGTTATAATATGGTCTATTTAACATCTCAGGTTAATTTGTGCGAGGAATTCACAAGGTCTCATTTTTTTTGTCTGCGTGTCGTTGTGTAAGTGAAAATGTGTATATATATATTCACAAAGTGATAAAATTCTTCTTTGATTACTGGTTTGTTATCTAGGGCGTGAAAGTCGATTATTCCCTCAAGAGCGGAAGACACGCAGAATTTAAATTTCCTCCGATTTTCTTTTTTTTTTTTTTTGTTTTATTAGAACAATTTCGAGGATTGTTTATTCAGGGTGTCTACTAACCGGGAAAACCGGGAAATAACCAAGAATTTAATTTAACCGGGAAAAATCAAGAATTAACCGGGATTTTTATACAAAACCGGGAATTTTTTCACCAAAATTAAAAAAGTTTCATTATTTTAATTTGTTTTTTTAAAAAAGTACTTTTTATTTCAGTTTTTACAGATATTTATACTCTTCTCTAACTTTGAATTAGTCAAAAGAAATTAATTTGATAGTAAAAGTCAGGCACTAATTCAAACAGATTATGTAAATAAATTTTTAAAAATTATGGAGTTAATATTTCTATATTGTGAAATTTGACTGAAAATATGTAATTGAATTTATTAAAGAATTTCTTTAGAAACTTTTTAACAAATAAAATTTTCAAAGTATTTTAATTTAATAATTAATCAATAATTGTATTTTATAGTCACATTTTAATGGATTCGTGTTTCCTAGTGCAAAGATTAATAATTAAAATTTTTATTAGTTAATTTAAAAAAAACGATATTCACTTCAAATTTTTTATTAAAATTGAATTCTCGCAAATTTTTTTTTTTTTTAATTCTGAAAAATAAAATTGTTAAAACTTTTCAATCCATTGTTTCAAGATAATTTACTTTTTCTAAACAAATAATTGAAAATTTTTGAAATAATTGAAATTTCTTTACATTTTTTTTTGAAAAATAATTTAATTGTTTGAAAGAATTTTAATTTAAATTTTTCGAAAATAATCAAGGAAAGTTAGTGACCGTAATTTTAATTTTATTTTTAATATATAAAGTCCCTCTTAAAGTTTTAAATCAATTGTTTGCTTCTAAAAATTATATTATTCTATTATTATTCAATAGTTATAATTATTGAACTTCTCTTAAATTTTTATAATTTCAAATTTCTGAATGTTCAAATAAATGATATTTATCATTTCTTAAGCTTTAATGTTTATTACTTATTAAGTAAATAATTAATTTTCACTTGTTTTTTTTTAAATTGTAATAAAATTCTTCACAGGAATTAAATTATTTTCATGAATAATATCATTCTTTGGAAGGATTTCAAATATTTTTGAAAATAGTAAAATTCTTTGCAGAAATTCAATTATTATCAATAGAATTGTAATAAACGTGAAAAAAATTCCTACTATAATTATAAAAAGACAAGATTATTTTTAAAACATTGAAAAAATTATTTTCCAAATTTTCAATTAAAATTATAATCTATAATTTTGTGGAATGAAAATAGTAGACACCCTGTTTAATTTTCGTTAAGAAGAAAATAGAATTGGTCATAAAGGAATTTATAGTAATAAAACTGCCGTTTTCTGCACTGAAGAAGAAAATATCGCGGAAAGGAAAAGTCGACTTTCAATAATAATGTTGGACTTTTTACATATATTACATATGGTTGAAAGAAAGAGAGAGAGAGAGGGGTAGCACGGAAAATTCATTAGGCGATTCTTATCGTCACGTCACATTTGAATTCTTGAAAAGTTCACGATACCGTAAAGTTCATCAAAGCGTATATCATATATACGTCGTATCCCAGCATTCGTGTCCTGGCCAGATACAATCGCAACACCTCGTACACGAGGATGCCGCAAAGCGCAAAAGGGAAGATCGAGATAAGTGAAATTGGCACGAAAAGTATTTTCTACACGCCGGCGTAATACCTATTTTCGTTTTCTCCTCTCGAATGGCCCGTTTTTTATTTTTTTTTTTAAAGAAAGTGATTTTAACCAGGTGATAAACAATCTTCATTTCTTTCTCTCTCTTCTGATATTTCGTAGATTTCGTGTGTATTCCATTAACCCGCAGGAAAAATATCACGCAGTGGGACTCTAAATATAGAACGCAAATTCTATTTATAGATATTGGTTTTATTTTTTTTTATATAATAGTTTTTTATTATTTTATAATTTGCTTTTTGTTTAAACCGTTTTTTTTGTAATAAAATGGCCTAAGGATTTTTATTTAAAAATAAACTAAAGTTTGAAAACTATATGTAAAATTTAAAAATATAAGTAGAAAAACATAGAAAATAAAAAATATAGGAAATAATATATAAAGTATGAAAAATATGTAAAATTGAAAAATATAATATAAATAGAGGAAAGATATAATATAAATAGAGGGAAAATAGATAATATTATAAAGTAAAGAAAATATGAAAGATATAAAAATATAAAGTACAAAAAATATAGAAATATGAAACGAATTAAAATCTACAAAACACAAATTCGTATATTTATGGCACGTATTACTTTCGATACCCCATAAGGAACTGACAATTTATACAGAATTATTTACGATGATATCATTATATACGCACAGTGTAAAAATGGAATTAGAAAACTTGGCACTAATTTTATTCAAAAAATTATTACGAAATAAAGAGTTTAACTTCCGCGCGCATGGAAAGTAAATGTGTAATATAATGTGCACTCGCATTTTTTTTCTCTGTTGCTTTTTGATCATTAATATTTTTCAGTTGGATAATTTTCCTCGCTTTCGCGTTTCCACCATACGTGGTGAATATGTGTTAGTTTATATATAAATTTACAGTAGAGTGTCAGTAGAAAAAGCATCATTTCTTGGCTTTGGAGACTGAGTGAAGCGTTAAAACGCTCGAGATGTTAAGCGTTAATTAGTACACGTCACGTGACTATGACGACGACGACAACCACGACAACGACGACGATGACGACGAGGAGGAGGACGAACGAGAAGTTGAGCGCGGACATCGTGGGTGCAATATCTTCTGAAATTACAGTATTACCATATTCAAAGAACAATACCGGTTTCTTGTTTCTTCTTTGCTCTGAAGAGGAACAAGAGTGTGCGCTCCCAGAGAAAAGGAGGAATAAGAAAAAAAAGTTGAGGAACATTTACCTTCAGTGAAGAGAAAAAAAAGAGCGACATGTTTTATTTTTTTCAATGGGATAAAATTTATTTGAAATTAAATATAATTTATTTTTGAGATGGGGAAAATTTATTTGAATTAAGTTTGAATTTATTGGAAATTAAACTGAATTTATTGGGAATTGTGTAAAATTTATTTGAATTAAATCAAATTTATTTGGATCGATGACAATATAAATGGAATTTTTTTTGAAATTAAATGGAATTTATTCGGAATTAAATGTAATTTATTTGAAATTAAATAGAATTTTATTGACTTGAAATTAATACGATTTTATTTATAGCTTTAAATAAAATTTTCTTGGATTGACTAAAAAATAATATGTATATTTTTGATAAAGAAATATTTGTTTGTTCAAATAACTATTTATTAGTGGCAGGTGTTTTACTATTTAATTTAAATAAAGTATAAGTGAAAAAAAAATAAGTTTTTCGAATCAAATGAATATTTTGATTCAATTGAATTAAATTATAAAATCTAATTACATTTTCTGTGGTCTAAATAAATTGTATTTGGTTTAATGAAATTTTATGTTGTTTAATATTTTATTTACTCCAAATAAACTTTATTTCTTTTAAAATAAATCATATTCGGAACAAGTGAACTTTATTTCTCTCTAAATTTGAATTAGTAAAAATGTTTACTAATTTAAAATAGTGACTGACTTTTTGCTTTTGAATTAGTAACATTTACTATTAAATAATTTCTACTAATTTATTAGTAAAATTTACTAATTTAAAATCAAAAGAGTCAGTCACTAATTCAAATTAGTAAGCATTTTTACTAATTCAAATTTAGAGAGTTGATAGTCTGAAAAATTTTACTTAGTTCAGATCAACTTTATTTTATTCAAAGAAATTATATTTAGTATAAATAAATTTAAATTTGGTTTAATGGCATTTCTTTGGTCCAAATAAGTGTTATTTGGTTCATATAAATTTTATTTGATTTAAATAGAATGTTCCTGAGGAAAAAATATATTTATCTTCAAGTTAAATACTTCATTCACTCAAATAAATTATTTTTGGTTTAATAATTACTTATTGGGGTAATGCAATTTTATTTGGTTCAAATAAACCTTATTTGAATGAAAACAACTTTAATTTGTTTAAATAAATTTTATGAGCTCCAAAAGAACTTTGTTTCATTCACAAAAATTTAATAACTTCAGATAAACTTTATTTCATTTAAATATATTTTATACATCATCAAAATAAACTTTGTCTTTTAAATAAATTTTTAGTTAAAAGTTTGAACGTAATTTTTTAAAAATCCTTAGATTTTTTCTTTATTAATTTTTAATGTTTGGAAACCAATATAAGCAACGAGCGCTGGAGAAAAGATCCATGCAACAGGTCAGCAAGTCAAGAGCACACACCTATGAATTCTATTTATATATATATATATATATATATATATATATATATATATATATATATATATATATATATATTTCAAAAAAATAACTCTACGCAAGAAACAAACATATTGGCGTTCTTTTCTGCTCTCTACTTTTTTACCCCAACGCTCGGAAATCGAAAGGGGTGAGAAATCACAGTCTTATATTGGTTCCCCCCCCATCTCTCTTCTTCTCAGTGCTTGCACTCTCTCGACACTGAGCTTTTAAAACCGTCCTGCAATTGACTTTGTTATTGTACTGGTCGCGAGAAAAATGATAAAACAATTGATGCGAGAAAAAGTCTGAAACTGGCAATTATTGCTCCTCCAATATATTCTCGTGGGGAATTTATTCTTTATTGAATTTTATATATTTTTTTAATCTTAAATTCTTTCTTATAAATCTCCAGGATAGTACTACAATTTATAATTTTTTACTGCATTAAAAATTTATATTGATTCAAAAACCAAAAAATAAAAACTGTAAATTAGTAAGTAGTAAAATTAGTAAGTTTTTTTATTACAAATTAATTAAAAAATTGGTTTGGTAATAATAAGGGAATATTAAAAAACGAATAACTCATTTCCACTGAAAATGAAATTAACAGACGTCTTTTATTACAAATTAATGAAATAATTGGTTTGTTAATAATAAGAGAATATTAAAAAACGAATAACTCATTTCCACTGAAAATGAAATTAACAGACGTTTTATATGTATACGGACAAGAACACCTTCATTCATCAGTTATGAAATATATACACATCATTTTTATGCGTTACACAAACCTCGATGACGGAGTTTACATAGAAAAAAAACTATTACAAACCTAGAACACATTATAAATTGCATTAATGTCAAGTACAATAAAGGCGGCGTCTTATTTTTAAATCATGACTAAAGATATTGTCACTTTTGTTTTGATTCCTATTTATTCTTTTTCAATCACTTATGTTTTCCTCACAATTTTTTCATATATACCTCATCATATTTTTAAATATTCAATATTTCTAAAAGCAAAATTTAAAAGTAAAATTAAATTAAAAAAGACTTTTTATAACTTTATGACACAATTTTTATTTCTTGGAATATGACATCAAAAATTGCGTGCGTGTGTGTATGTGAATTATAAATAATATAATGTAAGCAATTTTATAAACTTATAAAGCAAACGATTTATGATACGACTTCATTTTCACGAGGAATGTCTTATTTATCGTGTGTCTTGCTGTTTTTGTTTCTTCTTTTTTTTAATGTTTCATAAATATGATGCAAAAGCGCGCGGGAGCTAAATATAAATATATATAAAAGGTGTATAGATATTATAAAACACGTTTTAAAACAGAGAACGGTAACGGATTAATTTTATTAGATTACTGACGCGCCACTCACGATTCGAATATAAAATATGGCTTGAAAGTGACATGGACAGTTGAAAATGACTTTTCAGCTTATGGCAATTATTATATCAAGAACGATGACATTTTAGTTTTCAGGTCATCCTAGTATTCGGAGAGTCACTTTTCCCAGGCTTCTTTTTTTCTTCCTCTCTCGATGAAAGTTTTTAACCCATTTTTTTCGTTATTAAATTTATTATTTTTAATAATACGTTATTCACTTCCGCTTTTTTTTTAAATTATACATGGGCACGTCCTGAAGAAACTAGATTTTGAATTTTCTCACAAATCTCAAGATTACAAAAATTAGAAAATTAAACAGTTTTTCCTGGGAAGAAATGATGTCCAAATTTTTGTCATTTTGTTTCGTTAAAAAAAAAGAATTCTTTGAGAATTCGAATTTAGTTTTTTCAAAAAAGAAACGATTACGTTTGATTCACCCCAGTGGAATGTAACTGTAAAAATGATGCACAAAATGATAAATAATTATAAACTGGAAATTTTCTCAGAAAGAATGACGAGGAATGAAGAGGAAAAAAATTATGTGCGCTAAAAAAATTATGTGAAAAGACTCGTCAGAGTAATGTGACTAAGAAGCTCTATGAAGAAAAAAAAATAGCGTGCAACTTAATATGTGTTGAAAAATCACGATATTTGAATTTTCCTCATTAACTATTCATTGACTATGTTGGCATGAGTCATCAGTTGCGTTTCTCTGCACTATGATAGAGAGAGAGGGAGAGAGAAAGAGAATATTACTCATGAATACACGTTCTGATTCTATGACCTCAAAATGCCAACATAATCGACGTCCAAGTAACGACTAGATGAACTAGTAATAGAGAAAGAGAGAGAGAGAGAGAGATAGAGAGAAGCAAAAAGATTATTTCCACGTATATAGCGGTGTAGGATTAGATATATTATATATAAGCTCGCATAGAAGGAAGTTAGGTATATCTTGATAAACGTTGAATTACTCTAATAAGAATCTGATTTCTATACTGTACAGTATATAATACGTTTTTGATGAGTTAACCAATATTGTGCTTAACTGTACAAAAGATAAAATATATATATATATATTTTAACAAAAAGTGAAATAAGTAAATTTATAATATAGATAAAATAAGTGAGTTAATAATGAAGATAAAATTGGTTCTTTATTTTCAAACATTTAAAGATTAAGATTGAATAAGAATATAATTGGAAAAATGATAAATTACGGAAATGAGGTTCATGTAGGATTTTAAATAAATTATAATTAGGTGTAATAAAAGTCGTGTTTTTTCGGATATATATATATATATATATATATATATATATGTGTATATTTTATATATATATATATATATATATATATATATATATATATATATATATATATGTATATAATTTTCGTATATATATCGAACAAGTTGGAAACAAAATGGGAATGAGAAAAATAATTTATTACCATTCGAGTAATTCGAGTTGCTAATTACTGAAAGATTGTAAATATTCTATACATGCCGTATATTATTATTTGATTTTTCTCATTCTACTTTCTTTTATTAACGCATTGATTTTAAATAACGGTTTAGAATATTTGCATTAATCTTGTGCGCGATGTTGAGAGATACTCTGTAAGGAAATTTTTTATTTTCCTTGTGCATAAATTTAAATCTCTCTATATACTGAAATATTATTCTTTTCCGCAAGAACATTAATTTTTCTGTATATAGAGATTGAATGATTCTATATATATAGAGAGAAATTTTAGTATTGCAGGTATGTATTTTATTATTTGTCTATAAAGAAAGAATGTTTCCCTGCAGAAATTTAATACTGCTGTAAAGAATCTAAAATTTCTTAATACAGATATTTAGTGTTGCACCACAGAAATTAAATGTTTCTCTTGGAACAAAAATTTTTCTATGATATTTGATGTTGCTATACAGATGTTTTATTTTCTCTATAGAAACTAAATGTTGGTGTATAGAATTAAAATTTTACTGAAGGTATTTAGTGTTACACTATACATGTTTCTTTGCAGAAAGTATGAACATGATGTTCTAATGAAACTAAAATTTCTCTGCAGATATTCGGTGTTGCACCAGACAGAAATTTAATGCTTCTTTGCAGAAATACTTAATGTTGATGTAATGAAACTGAAATTTCTCTACGCAGATATTCGGTGTTGCACCATAGAAATTTAATGTTTTTCTGCAGAAACTGAATGTTCCTGTACAGAAACTTCTTTATAGATATTTGATAATGCTACACATAAATTTAATCCTTACCTACAAAACTTTGTATTGATGAACAAAAATGTAATGCTTCTCTGCAGAGATTTAATGCTTTCCTGCAGAAACTTAATGCTCCTGTACAGAAACTCAATATTAATCTATAGTTAATGTTGTTACTCAGAAATTCAATGTTGCTGTACAGGAATTTAACAATTCTCAAAACTTCTGTACAGAAATTTAATGGTACTGCACAAAAAAATTATGTTTCTTTGCATAATTATATGGTCCTTGTTGTAAATTTTTAAAGTTACCTATACAGCATCATAATCGTTTTTTTAGATCCCATAAATTATAAATTATCTGAATAGCAAACTACTTTCTGCATTTTTTATTTCAACTTAAATTAATCACCATCTGAATTAATATGCATTTATTAAATACTTTCGCTTCCGCCTGCTGCAAATTGTATGCATGTGGATTGAAAAATTGAAGGCAGAGATGCATAAAATCGATTCAACTATCCAGAACAAAACTATAATATCAATTTTTAATTTCAAATACAAACCGCTATAATTGATAATAATTTATTATTTAATAGATATAGAATAGAAGAGAATAGATACATGTAGCTAGAATATAAAATGAATTAAAGAATACAAAATGATTATTTCTGCGGTAAAAGTTGATGAAAAAGGAAAGTTTTGAAAAGAATTTCTTCTTCCTGTTTTACTATACTTATATAGGAATTACTAAAGAAATAAATGCTATTCTTCATATGTATCGAATTTCACCCAAGCAGATGTATGGCATCCGTGTTGTGTATGTGGTTTGTTTACATATTATGTACACCCGTTGATTCATACTTGGTTTCCCTTCAAGAAGAGGAAACTTCACCTTTGGCCACATATATATATCGCTGTAGTAGCATATACATGTATATAAGCGAAAGTCTTCTGTATGCAATAAACTTAGATTAGCTTCACTACATAGTCTGTTGATCAAACTATAAAATCCCAAATTCAATATTTACCCAACTCAAAATCTCCATATTTGCCCAATAGCAACAAAATATTCCTCTTCATATACTCTAATTCAATTAACTCGATAATAAATCCTATATAACTTCTATATATCGAAGGCACATGTCATGGTTATAATCCGATTAGACGCCCAATTATTTATTCATCATCTTTTATTATAAATCATATGTTCTGAAAATAACCCAAAATTCTATTTATCCGCTAATAAAATCAGGTGGAAATTGATATTGCAAACTTTAATCTTTATCTTTCAATTCTTTTTTAATGTTTCCTTTTCTCAATTATAGAAATCTTGCTAAAAGTAGTAAAAATACGATTTATAATTCATTTCTATAAAAAAAACTGTATAAGCTTGATAAAATCACTTCGGAAGATCATAAATTGTAATTCGAGAATATTGATGGTTTGTTAGATTTTCGCGATGGGGATTCATTAATAGATACTAATCGTTTGAATGGATTCATCATTTATAATCAATGTTTGACCTTTTCTTCTTGCTTCTTTTCTTTTTTGTTTCTGTTCTTTTATTTTTTTTTATTCTTTTTAGATTCTTTTTTTATTCCTTTTTTATTACGTTTTTTATTTCTTTTATTTTTGATTCCTTTCCTCTGAGTCCATGAAACTTTCTTCTATAAATTTTAATTAATTGTCTGGATGCATTAGTCATCGGCAAAGTTTTAATTCAGTGGACTATCATCATCATCATCATCATCATCATGATCACGATGGTATAACGTAGCCGAACGTGTCCTCCTTTTCGAAAGTAAAACGTGAGCGCACGTTGCAGGTGTAATGTGACGTCTGGAAAGGAATATATATGTACAGTAATAGTAAATTCAACACTAGTTGAGAATTATAGTTGTCTGGAATGGCTGCTGCTGTTGTGCTCTACCTGACAAACGAAGGGTGCAGCTACCGTGACGATTCCCAAGGTTAGAAGCGCGGTTCAATGCACTGTGGTTTGTGTTTGGAAAGAACAACCTTGCACAACGAAACACCATCATCTAATAACAGTATTAATGGAAGAGAACTTTGGTATCACGAAACATAACTGTACCATTCAACTTGTATAATCCCCAAATGAATAGCTTCTCATCCCCACTCTCGAGAATACGTTCCATAATATAATGTAATATGGTCGCATTAGCCTCCTATATGACCGCATCAGGTGTTTCATCTTCTGATATATAAACACACACAAACACACCAGTGGCATACTCCATTAGATTAGGAGATTTCGACTCTAATTTTCCCTAAGATGATGAAGGAACAAATAGTATTAGTTTTATTACTTCGATTTATATTTTTTTGACCTTTTTTTTAAATAAAATAGGCAAATAGCCAAATTTAGATTAATGGGTAAACTCGAATTCGAGCTGTTAAATATTGTACCGAATTTTAATAGAACTTTTGTGGTTGAGCCTCTGTGTGTTGTTTTCGAAGAACATGATCATTAGGAAATGAGTTTCTTCAAATATGAAGCGGTGTAGGAAGAAAAAATTCCAAGCGACGACGATATTTATTGGCTCCTCGACACAGACACCCTTCAGGTAGACACACACTGAGAATACATGTGGTTCCAAAATTTATGGACAGAAATAGTTTTCGTGTTCTTTTTATGTTTCCAATATGGACTTTAACAGCGACTTTGATCTTAGATATTCGACTGCTTAGATGGGTTCTAATGGCGTTGAGCTGGACTTTAAGGTTTGTAATTTGTAAACCAAATAGATTGATGGAGCTAGTAGATTGTGAAATGATGGAAGGAACAAGTTCTCTATATATATATTCAAAAATAGTGTTATATAATATCTGGAAAAACAATATTTAAAAATGTAGCATACCTGTGATAAAATTGAGCGTTACATCAGGGGAACGTAATGTTGTTGTTGAGGAATTTAAAGATGTTTAAGAGAGAACTTTAAAAATTCTGTAGATGAATTTGAAAGTTGATAAGGGTTCATAATTGCTGCACGAAGATGCCGTACAGAAATTTAAAGCTGCTGCGTAAAAAATTTAAAGCTACTGCACCAAAATTGAAAGATGTTGATAAGATTAAAGATGTGTATTGAAAGGTTTTAATATTTCGGTACAAGACTTTAATGTTCCACTTTTGATTTTTAATGCTTACCTCTTACAGAAATGAAATGCTTCTCTTTAGTTCCCTAATGTTTCTATATCTAATTCATAAATTTATTAGGCTATTACTTGGAAGTTCTTTCAATTTATCGAAAGGCTACTACTGAAGTTGTTTCTCTGGTAATTATAGATGAGAGGGCACAAAAATTGATTTTCTCTCGTGTTTTTATTCCATTGTTGTGTATTTAAACCATGTCCGTCTGCTTCTATTAAAAGAGCAACGATTTTTGATGGTCATTCAACTTTTCCTCTTTTGTGTTTAAGCCGAAATCTAACGGACTTTATTGTTGTAAATACCATAATTTTGTAAATGAAAAAACAAACCGAAAATTGGTAATTAACATCCATCAAACAAAGAATTAGTTGTAAAATTATATTTCCTTTTTACTTCATTTTATTGAATTTTTATTAATTTTTATTTTATTGCAGTTATTTCGTTTTATTGCATATTTTCCTCTCTGTATGATGAATTAATTTTTTTAAGTACTTTCGCAAAGCGCATGATGATCGTTATTGATAATGTTGTGGGATTTTAGAAAGAAGAGTAAAGACCTGAAATCAATGGTACATTTTTCAGTGGCAGATATACCATATATATAGAGAGTTGAGACTGAGATTTAACTGGAATGCTGAACCTGAAATAAGCACGTTGCGGTCAGTAATGCGCGCACGGCAATCTAATGGCACTTCTGTATATGTAGCTTAGACGACTTTTACGATCTACCATAAGCGTTGGTGTGCACTTGCGAGTAAAACGCCGCTGCAAAACTCTCAGCAGCCAAGTATTAGAAGTCCGGATAGTTTCTTCTTCTTCTTTCTTTCTTTCTTCAGCTTCTTCTTTCTTCCACAATTCTGCATTCCACTTGGGCAATTTTAACGTCAGTCTTTGCGACGTTGAAATATTTTAAACATCCGCTTTGCAATTCGGCAAAAAAACCCGGCTAATTAATTGCCTTCCACCCCAGAAAATATCTCTTAAAAACATCCAGATATCTTCAATATAAAAGTTTATAGTTGTATTTATTTTATACTGAATATTCCTCTTCGGATTCTCAACTTTATTTCTGTTTCTAATTTCTGATTCTATTTTTAATCCCGATTGGAACTAGAATTAGTTAATAAAGTAAATGTTTAAAATTCTATCAAACATTGATTTATTACATCAGCGGAAAAATCGAACTGAAGAATAAGTGAATGTAAATCACTGAGGTGGAGGAGGAAAAAAATCATTCAATGTCACCAACTATACGTTTATTGCAATTGTATTATAAAAATCCATTGCGTTTTTATATGCGTTGCATATAAGAATTCATGGAAGAAGTATAATTGGGGCAAATTTTTACATAAGCAAGGTTCTTTTTTTCCAACTCTTTTACAGAAAAGAGGCTAAAAGAAAAATGATGGTAATTAGAACGACTTTAGATGAATGTGTTTATACAGAGTATACACATTTACACATGTTCCCTTTCAGAAGTATATGTGTATAACGAGACTGTAGGGAAAAAAATTGCCCAGCGAACATAATGCATAGGCAAAAGAAATTTCTAACGAGAATTGTTCCTTTAAATAATAGTCTTACTACCGGAAGTGGCATGATATTCATATATTCATATGCTATTTTGTACAACTGCCTTTGATGCTAAGTCAACGTTTTATGTCGCGCATTTTCACTGTTCTGTATGTTTTAAAACACCCACTAAAATATCACTATATAGGAATAGAATAGAAGTCTGGCTTTTTAAAAAATCCGTCAATTGTTGTATATGATATGTACAGTATATGTAACAATTTAATGGTGATGCTGTATGGGAATTTGAAGCTGATGTACAGAAAGTATTTGCTATAAAGAAATTTCATGTTCTTCTTACGTTCTTATGATCTTGAACAGAACATTAATTTTTCTCTGCAAAACCTATTAATGTTATATTGTACAGAAATTTAATATTTTTCTATAGATGTTTTAGTGTTGCTGTACAGTAATTTAACTTTTTCTCTGCAGAAACTTAATGTTGCTCTATGAAAACTTAATGTTTGTCTATACATAAATTTAATGTTTCTAAACAAATTTAATGTTTCTCTGCAAATATTCGGTGATGCTGTAGGAAAATTTAATGTTTCTTTCCAACTTTATGTTGTACAAAAACTTGATACTTTTCTACAGATTTTTTGTGTCTGTTTACTGAAAATTAATTTGTTGCTATAGAAACTTAATGTTGTAAAGTTTTCTATAAGATTTCGCATCTCTATTAGCTAAATTTTTAATCCAAAGAAGTAAAATTGGTCTTTTTTTGTAAGAATCCAGAAAATATTAATTCATCCAGTGCACGAAATGAAGAAGAAAAAATTGTCGAACAATAATTCGCCTTTGGTCACGTTCGAGTCAATATAGACGGATAAGTCGCGACGTTACTCTAGGAAATAAAGCGACTGCACTTTCTTCCTCTATGGGCTAAGTAGAATGAAGTAAGTGCAATGAAGCTTTCTTGAAAAGGAGTGTCCCATCTCTTGGCAGCTGTGGCTAAGAACGGAAGGAAAGAGGAGTCCCTTATGAGATAACATCTACCTTCTAAGATTATTAATATTCAGAGTGTCTTCACCCTTCACTTCTTCCCTCTCTCTATCTCTTTCCCAGTTTGTGCACTTTCAGTCCCCATTTTCTCTCTCGCTCTCTGTATTTCTCAAACTCTCTTCCTCTCTCTGTTCTACCATCGCTTTGGATAACATCGACAAAGCTACCATAAAGAGACGTTTTGAGTGTGCTGCTTGCATTCAGATGACTTAATGGTGTAAAAGAGGGATTCGGATATGCCATTTCGCCAACTTCTGCTAACATTAGCATTAGAATTTCAGTCAATATCAATCATATTCCAGAGGAACAATTAATAATTCATTGTTCCAAGATATTCATTGTCCTTTAATGGTAATTACATACACGAATCAAAATATCGAAAATTAGAAATAAACGACCACAAAAACGAAACAACAATTTAAATCCCCATCTCACTTTTTTCAAACAGTATTCAAATTCAATGCCAGTTGAGTCAGACTCTCAAAATCGTAGCGAAAGGAAAAATATTTGAAAACAAAACTATTCATCAAGATGAACGCTCACTGGAGCGTAAACATCGTACATGCAATTTTTCGAGAGACAGAGAAAAGAACAGATGACAATTTTGGGACAAGTTCGTTCTCTGGGGAAGGTAAAACAAATGCAGATCTAGGTATAGATCCTGTCAGTCCTCACATCTGCCTGTAAAAATTTATCGCTTAGGTAGATCTATTTCTCTTTTGAAGTGTCTCTCTTTTTCTGCCCTTCAAAAATGGAGAATTATTGACCATAATGCGATTATTTTCTCTTTTTTTTTGCCGTCAAGTTAAAATCTACCGACATGAGCAAAACCTACTGCAGCAGGTGGCACACCTGCCCTTTCTAAACGTTCGGTTATAATCTTATCAAAGCGGTAATTACTATGCTTTAAAAGAGAAAGATGACTGCGGTCGGTTTTATGGCTCGAAAGCTTACTCTAATTTCCGTCAAGTCTCGGGACCGTACAATGACTATTCATCCATTAGAGGGGAAGGGGAAAGTTTCAAGGAAATAGAGCGCGTTATGATTATACTCAGCATCCTCTCAATCTTGAGATGGAAATTCAAATCACAATAATCATCTTTAGATTGCATTACTTGCAATCTAAAAACTTACTGTTTTAGCAGAGAAGCATTAAATTTCTGCATACACTAGCAGAAAAGTCAAAGATTTGATAGGTTTGTCATAGGTCTATCAGGGAGAAGTCACTGATTTTTATTAAAAGTTCTGGAAAAAAATTAAATTTTCATTTAGGAGAAAATATTGTATTTTGATGTTCTTTTTGTTTGCATTATTAGCTTTGAAATTATCGTGAATTTAAATATAAAACCTTCAATTTTTCCTATTTCTGAGAATAATTTATTTTAAATAATTTAATTCGTAAAGAACTACAGAGAAGCTTCTTGGAATGCAACTCGATTTTTCAAATTTTATTACAGCAAACAATCCTTAAAAGATTGTTTTATAATTTACTTTTGTAAAATTTTTACAATATTCTGCAACTAAGTGAATATAATTTTTATTGGACATTTTTGTAAACAACAAAAATTTTTAAATATAGTTGCATTTTGACAGATACGACTATAAAATTATTAGGTCAATACTTAGAAATTATATTTATTCAAAATTTCAAAAATTAATTGAGTTTTATAAGAGTTACGTTTGTGATTTTCATAAATAAATGAAATTCAAAAGGTTTCAATGTGAAATTTTGAAATATTTAAATTTTAAATGAATTTTTATTAGAAATTTGAAAGATATTTTTTCATGAAAAATTTTAATAATTCAAATTTTTATGAAATTAGTTAAATTTGTTAATAAGTATTTAATTAATTATTAAAGATAATATATGTATAGAAGAATTTCTGTTAAAAACTCTTAAAAGAAATTTTAATTAATAATTCTATAAAATTAACAGCTTAAAAATTTTATTAAAATTCGTTGAAAGAATTCAATTATGCAAGAAATTATTTATTTTTGTCTTCAAATGATTAAATTCTCTTTAAATTTTCTAATGAATAATAAATTCATAAGTATATTGATAAATGTATTTGTGGAAATAAATAATTGAATATTAAAAAGGTTTGAAATATAAATCTTTGAAAATCTGATTTATTCATACTTTTAATTAACAATTCTGTAGAACTTTTTTTTATTTTAATTTTTATTTAGAATTATTCCAAGTTTTTATTTCCTAATATATATATTTATTAAATTCAAAAATTTCGGAATAATCGAAATTTTGTAAAATTGAATTATAAACAAGCCACAGTAAAACGTGAAGTGTTAAAATAACACCAGAATGGATTAAAATAATCTGCAACAGTTTACTCCCTGTAAGATTAAATTAACACCAAAAAGAATTAAAATAATCTATCTTGGTGTTATTTTTAACTGTGAATGAAATTTTATTTTAAATAAAACACCAAAGTCAACGATTTGTAAAAATTCAACAAATTTAGCTTCTCCAGGGAGTTTTAAAAATGAATTTCAGTTAAAATTTTAGATTATCTTAAGTATTAAAAGCATTATGACGTAGATTTTTATAAATAATTAAATTTTGAAAAAGTTTCAAACTAAAATCATTAAAATTCGTAATTTTTCATATTTTTGGAAAAAAAATTCTGTAGAATTAATTCTTTTCAAAAGTTTAATAGGATTTTTATTGAAATTGTTTCAAGTTTTTATTTTTCAATATATATTTAATTGCAGAATTTCTGAATAATTGAAATTTTGTAAAATTGAATTATAAACGAATAAATTTGAAAATTCTCATAAAACTAATCGCAGCGTTTCAATTATTTTTCATATAATTATAATTGAATTCCTTGAAAAAAGTATTTATGTTCACGCAAGTTTTAATAAAGTTTGACAAAAGAATTGAATTATTAATAAATTTGTTACTAAAATTCTTTATAAGAATTGCATTTTGAGAAACATTCAACTATATTCAATAGATTATTTACTTTTGCATTTAAATAATCTTGTAGAATTTTCTAATAAAAATTGATTTTCATTTCATAAAAATGAATTTCAGTTAAAATTTTAGATTATAATTGAATTTTAAAAGAAATATAGAGTGAATTTTTTGGAAATAATTGAATTTTGAAATTGATATTTTGGAAAAAGTTTAATTGAATTTTTTAAAATATTATTTGAAGTTTTTACTTTCTAATTTGCATTTAATTAAAGAATTTTGGAATAATTGAAATTTCTTGAAATTGATTAATTAATTATTATTAAAAATAATAGATGTAAAGTAAAATTGTAGTTAAAAATTTTTAAAAATAATAATTGAATTGAAATAATGAAAATAATTTTGAAGAAGTATAATATTCTTATAATATAAAATAATGATTTTATTACTTGGTCATCTTTAATTATTATAAAATATGAAGAAATCAATCACTCCGAGTCGAAGACACGGAATTATCGATATCTTCATGTTTTATAGTTATAAAAAAATTTAATAAACTAAAATTTAATTCATTGTAAAAAATAACACCAAAATTGATTATTTTAATCTTTTTTGGTGTTAATTTAATCTGCAACACTTTTTAATACCTCACGGTTCACTGTGAGTGGTTTTTAAAATTTGTAAAGAAGTTTGTCATCAAAACATTCTTTAGGGTAGGGGAAAAAATTGATATTTTGTCTGTAAATTAAAAAAAAGTTAGGGAAAAACAAAATTAACTTTTTTTTTGTCAATATTGTTTTCTATTTCGCATACGGGTCTAAATATTAATGGATTGTTAAAATATATTATAAATATTCAAACAATGGTACAATATTCAGTTGTGAGTGATAATTGACGATTGTTTTCTGATAGTTGAATTAATCAAACGACATTGATGATGGAAAATATCTATAAGGGATTGGACATTATTTCGGTGTATGGTTTAACAGCAGTGTATTACAATAGTAACTGTAGAATGTAAATATGACTATTCGTGTAATAAAGGCGTTAGAGGCTCAAACTCTCCACTAGAATACATTCCATGGTTTTACGACAGTGAACCCCATATGAAAAAAAACTGGGAATGACAACGTTGAACCTTATAGTTTTATGGTCACTTTTGTGAGCTTCGAATGCGACACAGCTCCATTAACTGTAGTATCATTCTCTAGCAACACGACAGATAGTTTTGAAAGCTATACTTCATAAAACATCGCGTTGCCCCTCGTTCAATATAATAACGATTCAAAACGATAAGTTCTTTTTAAAAAAAACCTAACATAGATTTTTGTTCTGTACTCTTTAAATGATTTTCCAAAAAATTGCCTTTTTTGCAACCGTTTCAATATTTGTTTCTATCTTTGTTTTAATACATATGATTTAATACTATTTTAGTATTGATTTAATATTATTTCAATACTGTTTTAATACTATTTTAGTACTGATTTAATACTATTTCAATACTGTTTAAAAACAATCAAAATGTTCCAATTCCTATAACAATAGACTGGAAAAACTGAAATTTTCTAAGAATAGTTTTTGGAAAATAATTTAAAACTCTCGGGAAAATATTTTCTCTATTGATAATCGATCAACGTCAAAATTTCATAAAGACTGAATTTTTATCGAATAAAACTTAATGAAATAGATATAGAAAAGAAAATCTAAGAAATAACATAAAGTTTGCGAAGAGAGAGAGAGAGAGTTTATCGGAAATTGTTTTCTGGCAAGTGGGTTCTATATAAAGTATATAAGAAACGATGATGATGTGGCAGTATACCGTTCACTGAATAAATCTCCTGAAAAATTCACTAGAAATTTTTGAATCTAATCTTTGTTATTTTTAATAAAAAGCAGAAGAAAAAAATAAAACTTCACGCATATTCTTCCTGAAGACCGCGAAAAGTTAGAATTTTTCTCAAAAAAAAATTTTACTGTATAGAAACAATTAATCATATTTTTCCCAAACAGAAAACTCTCCCGCAAGTTTTCTATATAAACTTTCTCGATATCCCGCTTCTCTGTTATCCTCTTCCGAAAATCTTCTCTTTCGACGATTTTTAAAAACGTGAGAAAACTTTTTTAACGTCCGTTTTATGATACTGGCGCGCGACGAAAGAATTCTGCGCTAATTTTCCTTCAAGTAACTTTAAAGTTTGTTCTTCTGTTTTTTTTTATTTTTTTGTAAGGAAGAGGAGAAAAAAATCTTCTTCGGAGATAAAAGAGTTTTCTGAAGCAAATAAACGACGATTCGCTCGAGTCTCATGCTAAATGCTTTTCTCCTTTTCGAATACTATGGGTATTATATTATACCATCGTATGAATTGAATTTAAGTATAAAATTTTGCATTCGCGTGAAATCGAAAAGCTTGTTTACAAACATTCGAGGTTTATGTTGAGATATATATGCTGTAGAGCAAAGCTTTCTGCAATTTATAATCCTTTGTGTGTGATATCTTTATGACGTTCGTATAAAATTATCTTTGTACAAGTTGCGCGTTTTCCATAACGAATCGCGTATTATAACAGAAATGGCAAAATTTTTTACTTTTTTTGGAACGTGGAATTTCGAATTAGTTTCTTCAGTTAGTCGTTTATTTATTTTTTGAGTTATTTATATATTAATTTATTTAAAGAACTAATAATTTTTCAAGAGATATTTTATATTTAAATTATTTTTTCATTAAATTTGAATTTCGCGCCATTATATTTTGCAAAGTATCCGACCAGGTGGCATGAAAACTCTCGCAATTAAGGTAGAATTTACAGAATTAAGAAATTAGTGGCTCTTTGATATTTTACATTGCATTTAGTCTCAAAAATTAAAAATAATTTTATCAATAATAGTTATAACAATCATAAAAGTTATTTTTATTATTACTATTTTTATTATAATCAATAGAATAAGTTTTACTTTTTCATAACATTTTTTAAAAATAATTTAAATTAAAGACTGCACTGAAAAAAATGAATATTAAATTTTGTAAAAGTATTTTATAATTTAGGGGAAATAACCGGAAATTTAATTTAACCGGGAATTAACCGGGATTTTTATACCAAACCACGAATTTTTTCAACAAAATTAAAAAAAGTTTTATTATTTTAATTTGTTTTTTAAAAAATTACATTTTATTTCAATTTTTATAGATATTTATACTCTTCTCTAACTTTGAATTAGTTGAAAAAAAATTAATTTGATAGTAAAAGTCAGGCACTAATTCAAACAGATTATGTAAATAATTTTAATAAAATTATAGAGTTAATAGAAATATTGTGAAATTCGACTGAAAATATGTAATTGAATTGGTTAAAGAATTTATTTAGAAACTTTTTAACAAATTAAATTTTCAAAGTATTTTAATTTAATAATTGGATTTATTAGTCACATTTTAATGAATTCATGTTTCTTAGGGCGAATAGTAATAATTAAAATTTTTATTAGTTAATTTAAAAAATATAATTATAAAAGGACAAGATTATTTTTAAAAAATTGAAAAAATTATTTTCCAAATTTTCAATTAAAATTATTATTTATTTATGTTTGAAATCAAATGTAAATTTAAATTTTATGGGAAAAGAAAACCGGGAAAAATCGGAAATTTTGTTGAATGAAAATAGACACCCTGAAAAGTGCAACAAACCGAAATTTTGATATAAAAAATACTGAACTTTAAAAATTTTTTTTTGGAATTTAGTATAATTATATCAAATATCTTTTTGCTTTCGAATTAATAAAATTTACTGATTCAGAAGCAAAAAGTAAAAAATTAGCCAAAATTATTATGTATTAGTAAAATTTAATAATTCGGAAGCAAAAAGTCAGTCACGAATTCAAATTAGCAACTTTGACTAATAAATTGGTAGAAATTAATATTTATTATTAAAATTTACTAATTTAAATTGAGAGAGTTAATTTTATTTTTGTATAAAAACAAATTTTCTAAATACTTATTATAATACGAGCATTGGCAATAATTATTTACTATTATTATTGTTGTAAAATAATTACGAAAGTGGTTTTAACAAATAGCAAGCGTTGTTTTTATTTTTATTTATTTTGTTATTGTTGTTAATTATTCATAATGTTGATATTTTAATTTGATCGGGTAAATTATTGCGTTCTGAAATGAGAAAAATATTTTTTCAGTATCACGATATTTATTATTTATGTGGTAAAACTTTATTTCACGTGAAGTGACGTTTAATAATTGTCTGTATATGTAAATATATAAGAAAATTGTATTAAACGTCAATGAAAGCGGACGTCATGAGAGTGAAAACTTGTATATCGGATGATTATACACCACTTTGAGGGGGTTTTATCTAAAAATGATATATTGAGTGCCTAATAAGTCTGTCAGACCGCTTTTCAAACGACTAAAGGATGATTTCCCTCTTGGTTCACGTGTACATATGAGGAATGCATCTTCAGTACTACGTGCGTGTTTGACAGGTCTCTCTCTCTCTCTATTTTTCTCTCTCCTCTGTCTTTTCTTCTCACCATCTCTTTTTCCCTCTATCTTTCTTTTAAAATCCCTTCTAAACTAACCGGTTCTTATTTTGTATGTTCCAGGTACGTTTCAAAAGACTATAATAAGCGTCTAATCACGAAAGAGGGATGTAACAATTTAACTATTTTCTTCGCATCTGACTTGCGCAACAAAATTCCTGTCTTTTTTTTTTTTATTTATGATGAGTCGTCAAGGAATCGCCGATGAAGATGTGTGGTAACGTATACTGAAATTTTTTTCCAAAAAAAAATAGAAAATGCATCCATTGAGACGTCGTCTTTTAAAGGGCTTTGCGCATTCGTCTTTTAACTTGGAAGTTTAAAAGTTTTCTTAACCTCTTTGCAAATGTGAAAAATTTACAATAAAAACGCTTCGGGCTGAGGAATATTTTCATTCAAAAGGAAGAAATAGTTTTGCTCCGAAAATTCCCCTCTTTTCCAAATGAAGAGCAATGATAATAATTATTTTTTGAACTAGTAAAAGGATTAAAGTAGTAGTAGTAGAAAATTTAGCAAAATTTATAGCTGTTTTTATTTAATTAGATTAATTTTAAAGAAATCAATTTTATTGTTAAAGTTTATTTTTAAATGTAGGATTTTATATTTTAAAGAATTTTATAGAATTAAAGTAAAAATAATAGTTTCGGGTCATTTAACGCGCGGAAATGATCTTGCTTTTAATGTAGAATATTATATTAGAAGATTTTAATACATATTTCAAAGATAATTTGATAATTACGATGTGGAGAATATTTTGCCCTGTAACAAATTTTTGCGCATAAAGTTGAGAATTTATATTATAGATGATGTTGTGAATTTTAGAGTCTGCGTGCGCAGTGTGTAATATGTATATATAATGTTCACGATGTTAGATGGCTCGTAAATTTTTGATCGCTAAACATTTATTAAATATCATGTTTAGTATATATGTGTATGTATGAAGGGATCAAAGTGTGTCATCGTTTAGATGTTTTAAGTGTTCCTTCAATGTTTGTTAAAGTACATGCATGTATACTGTATGGTCCTTCGTTCGTTCGTTATAAACGTGCTAGAAGTACGACTCATTCATTTCATAAGTTACGTTTTGCAAGCACTCGAGCGAAAACAACCGTGCAGTCTAGCGCAAGAAATATGGTGACAATGTGCTGTTGCATTTCAACTGGAAAGTATATTGTGCCTTTTAATGCTTTGTTGACACACTTTTTAAGCATTACGAAAAGCGGTACAATTCTAACAAATTTGCGCTGCTTTTCTATTTTTTTGCACACTTGATTTTGTCATTCATTTAGCGTGTTGTATTGGCAAGAGTAGTTTGAAAAAAGTAAGAAATTATTATTATATTGACAAGAGTGTTTAAGTAGTTAAAATAAGAAATTTTGTTGATGATGATGATAATGACGATTGTTGTCTGGATGATAATAATTGTTATTTGAATGATAATTATTATCTAGACAATAATAATAATTGTCTAGATAATAATTGTCTAGAACAATAAGGAGTTTATTTTTGTATTAAATATTTATTGGCGTAATTGATCTCTTTATTCGTACACACAGAACTTTTTTCTGCTATTCTTGAATCGATGTTGGATATTAATGTTCGTTCTCTTTTTGCTTGTAGTTGAATATTGGTTTCTTTTTCAGTAAATTGGTTTCTTTCGTAGAGTATATCCTCTCTTTTCGCAATGTATATTCAGCTTCTGCTAATTTTTTCCGTATTTACGCTTTTCGTATTACAAAATCTGTAGGATTTTTTTTTTACTTTTATTAATAGTTTAATTTCAGTAATCCCTTTTATGGATCTCTATAGCATCCGTTTGGTATTGTAGAATCTCTTCTTTATTGCAGCATCTTTTTATCTATTGGATCTCTTGGCACTACTGTATTAGTGATGCTGCAGCGTCTTCTCGTGTTTTTGGCACTACAGAAGTAGTGGCATCTTTTTAAATACGGCTTTAGCACTATTTTGTCTCAGCAAAACTTTTCTATGTTGTATTCTGCAGCAACTTTTTCATTTTTTAGATGTTTTGGCACTTATTCTTAGTAGTGAAGCTTTAGCATTTGTTTTGTCACAACACTACTTGTTTAATTATATTCAATAGCATCTTTCTTATCTTTTAGATGTTTTGGATATACTAAATTCTTGATAGATGATTCTTAATTCTTGATAGCATCTGTTCTGTTTTAGCACATCTTGTTTAGAGATTTATTATAGCATCTTTTCCATCTTCCAGATGACAGTTTTTGGCATTACTTCTTTGTGGTAATGCTGTATCATCCGTTTCTATTTAGATCTATTCTTGTTTAGTGTTTTTGTAACACTTTTTTTCTCTTTTTTCAATTCTCCTTTAATACAATACATCATTTCTTTTTAAAAATCCCAACATTTGTTTTCGAATCTTTTAGTACTACCGCCTCCTTGTCATGTTGTTATAGCATTAAAGGATGTTTTGGTATATTATCCCTCATCGTAGCACCTTTTTCAGAAAAGGTGTTTCAGCACTTTTTTGAATGATCCTGCGGCTTTATTAATATTCTAACACCTAGTCTTTAATGATCCTGCAGCATCTTCTTTTTCCTATGTAATAGCATCATTAAATGATGTTGCAACATTTCTTCTCTAATAGCGCATCTTTTCTGATGTTTTGAGTACTATACGTTTGCTAATGATTCAGCTGCAGCTTTTTGAATCTTGTTCACTCATTGTATGGCTGATGGAAAATTGTATTTTTCGATAATATTTATATTATTATATAATAATAAAGTGGAATAAATAATAAAAGTCAATAAAATAACTGTAAGAATGTAAAATGATTCAACAGAACTGTAAATCGAGTTTGCGGATTAAATTTTCAAGATACTTTCTAATTACAATTAACAAAATCAACATACAACTATTTTGAGATTTGTGTTCAAGTATACAATTAAAGCTATATAGTGGTAGTGCAGTAAGAGACCGAGATTTGGTGGACTGATTTAATCAACTATTCGCCAAACATTCAGTATTGCCTGTACCGCCGCAGTGATCGCCTCTGGTTCCCATCGATTTCGCATGTTTATTGAGTCAAGTGCAATGGCGAAGGAGGAATGGTATTTTCATTTTAGATCCATAGGGTTTAAAAACCTTTTTGTATTATTCACAGAATTTTTTTTTCATCATTTTGAGTTTTTCTAGTTTTGTAATTGCCAAAATAACATTTTCTAATTTGAAGTTTTTTTTTCTAAATACAATAAGTATACCTTGAGAGAATTTAGAATAAACACAATTGTTTTCTTTGTAAAATATTTATCTTTATTGTCAGAAAGTCCCACAATTAACTTATTTTCTTTTTTGAAATGCTCATTTTTTTTCATGCAAAAATATAAATGCTTTCGAAAATACACTTCCGGTTGTAAAAAATAATCATGACATAGATTTTCTTTTTCGTGTCGGTTATCGGTAGAAACAATAAAGAGACAATTTTGGAGAGTTTTTGTATATATTGTTTTGATGACAATAATGAGTGAAAAGGTAATTTGTTCTCTGCGGTGACAATGAAACGATTTTTTTTTGTTTGGCCCTTTTATAAATATAGTTAGGAGAAAAATTTCAAAACAACTTAATTCAATAATATTTGTTTTGCTGTGAAATAAACTTTTACCTTGAGTATGTATAGGTGTATAAATTTGGGCTGAAAATTAATCCCGAAAGTTATTAATATTACAAACACGCGCATGTAGTATTGAAATTAGTATGTACGAATTACTTTTTTCGGCGCTTAAACTTTTCGAATTTCAATTATTCCCTTCGTTTTCAAATATTCGCATCGGCAAAGCTTTATTAGTGCAAAGTTACACATCGATTTTCATCCTGACCTATACGTGAATTGTTGAGTTTATCCATAGTATATTTTAATCCCTCGAAAATTTTACTTCGACTTTCGATAATGAGCTTATCGATTTTTCAAAAAAAAAGAAAAAAAAATTTAGTTGCAATAAAGTCCTAACAAAGTTATTCTATTTTCATACTAAACCTTTTTTTTTTGTTGGAAAGGTTAATTTTTTTACTAAAAATTTAATTTCAAATTAGTAGTTTTATTCTAAAAATTTACCATATTCTTTAGTAGTCAGAGCCACAATCTTTAAATTAGTGGAAATATGAAAATTCCGATATTGAGAGAGAAATAATTCCCCAAGCGTGCTCCTTTTTAATGTATATCCATTGTATAACCGCACATAAAATATCCAATTTAGCAGACAAATTGTACATTAGCGATTTACTATATATATTTTATGTATCAGTTGGTAGTAATGAAGAAAGCGGAAGCCACGTTTCTAAGGGCACGAACTTTTCCCCCCAAAAAAAATAAAAGGCCAAAACGTTCTACTGCACAAAGATATCTTCTATCTCTCTCTCCTTCTTTCGGTGTATATATGAGGGTCATAAAGTTGTTCTGTCGTCGTTGTTTGGACAAAAAAAGAAGAAGTAGGATATGCTATTGCCTGCAATTTTGCACACGAGTGAATTGGGAAATGACGTGAAAATTTTAAACCCCCAACTATAACGTTGATCACATATATTGATGATACAATATATTGTAGACAAATATAAATATCCGCATTCTAAGCGTCGTTGTATATAAACTCTAATCGAACTTTGTCAACGTGACTCATGGTCCATGGGACGAATTAGGAAAATTAATCAACGAACTGTGTCTATAATACCGTGTGCGCGCGTCCACTTTAATGCTTACGTGGGCAAAAAAATTACGTCACTAAGCATCCGGATTATTCGCTTGAAATGACCGGGCAATTTTCGTATAGGACTTCATTTTCCTGATTGCAAGTGATTCCACCATGCGAGTGTTCTTTTTTCTTTGATATTATATAAGGGGAGGCAAAAAATAATTATAATAACGAAAATATGAATAATAATAATAATAATTTGTTTTTTTTATTTTACTATAGACTAGCACGTAAAAAATAGTACGCGCTTCGTAAGAAAGGTACCTAAAGAAGTTTGCTTTTTTTTGTTCCTTAAAAGTTCCTTTTTATTCAAGTAAATTTGAAACCAGTTTTTATTAAGTATTTCGGGTGTAAAGAAGATTGGAACATCAATCATTTCTAATAGTAATTGATCCCTTTTGTGTAGTTTCATTATAAAAGGTACAAACATAACCTACAAATTTTATGCTTCTATCTTTCTAGAAAGGGCGTCACAATTATGATTGTAAAAATAATGATGATGATTATAATATTTGTCGTATGGTTGCGTACACTCAAAAATTTTATGTCAGTTTTTGATAAATTATCTTTTTTTCTATTCTCTTTTTTCTTTTCCCTTGACTTTTCAAATTTTGCATTGTCATTCGTATGTAATCTCACTTATGTATATTGTGCTCTTGGAAAAGTATTAGTGACCCAAGTTAACTTATCCGTGAATTTTTCGCTAAGGGGGATCCAAGTTTTTTCTATTTCAATTGAGATGATTTATCCTCAGTTTATGTGATAAATTTTATTTTAATAAAATATTTCTAAATTTTACAAAAATCAAATTTACTGTATAGTAATAATTAAACTGACATAATCTTCGTTAAATTTTACTTTCAATTTACTTACTTTTTATTTATTTCTTTAATTAATAATTATTATTATTGCGATATGTGGCTTCGTGGTTTCTTTACCGGGTTCATGACTGGAAGAAACGGGGTTCGATTCTTCTAGTTGTAGATTTTTTCTGTTACGAAATTTATTCCCTAATAAGGATTAATTATAATTAACATTATTATAATTATAATAATTATTATTTTTGTTATAAAGTGAACCAGTGTGAATAACAATGATATTTACTATAATTATTATCATGATAATTATAACTAATTCTTATATTAAAGAAGAAATTTCTAAAGAGAAAAAATCCGCAACGGCAAAGAATTGAACTCCGCATCTTGCGGTTGTGAACACAGTGAAGAAACCACGAAGCCATCTCACTTCGTTAATAAAAGTAATTATTTTCATTAGTTGTATAATATTGATAGTATTATTAATACCGGAAAAATAGTAACAGTAGTTTTTAATCATATTTATAACAGTATATATTTATATTACAATAGGTATAATTAAAAATTATAATTAAACATATTTTTACAATTTGTAAAAAATAATTTTAAAGTAAAAATTAAACAGGGAATAAAAGTTTGTTTGATTGTTTGCTGCAGTTGCATTTTGTTTAATTTTGAAAGAATGAGTTTGGAGATTAATCCCTTTAATCGGAATTAACTTATCGATAGTGGGATGATAATTTTCTCTTCTTGGTGCTTTTGAAAATCTCATGCCCGATAAAAGCGTATAATGGCATTACGTACAGATAATTACGCTCGTGTATGGTGGTTTAATTATATCAACAAAAACGTTGAAAAAGAGCATTAACTGCAAAAGCAGCGCAATAGCATTCGATGTTAATGATGTTCTCTACCTTCCTCTCACTCTTTCTTTCTCCCTCCCTCTCTCTCCGCTCTATTATTCTCTATTCGATAGTTGACTGAAATACACACTCTTCCCTTGTATATGTTTACATATATGTGCGTATAAATTTGACTGTGTATTTTGATATATAATTAGATTCGTAAATTCAGTTTTCATCCGGAACATATTCTCTATGTACGTTATATATACATTGATATGTTATTTTCATTCTCTTCTCTCTTCTCTCTCTCTCTCTTTTGATATTATTTTGAATAAGAACAATTGTTGTATTTTAATGTACGAATATCGCTCACGTCCTCATTTCTCATTTCGATATTGTATTAATAATAATAATAATAATAATAATAATGGTAATGTTAATAAAAATAAGTAAAGGAGATGAAATGGTTAAAATATTTAATTTTCTAAGTGCAACCATGTAACTTTCTTTTGAATTTGCCTTGCTTTTTAACTTTTTTAAAGAAGATTTTCTAATTTCTGATCATTTCTGACAATTTTTTATATTTTCCAAAAAGCAAATTTTTTACATATAGTAATTTATTTTTTAATTCACATAATGATAATAAAAAATTTCTTTCCTTCTTATGTAACTAAATTTGAATTTCGCGCCATTGTGATTCTATATAAATTTCCGTCCAGATGGCATGAAAACTCTCTCGCAATTAAAAATTCAAAGAACTATTAATTATTTTATTCTGTGAATTCCATATTTCATTTGCGAGAGAGTTTTCATGCCATCTGGACGGAAATTTATAGAATCACAATGGCGCGAAATTCAAATTTGACAAAAGAAAATAGACGATTTTAGTAAAAAAAAATAGTAAAAGTTACTTTATATGTTTGTCTAAAGAGTAAATAATTGAGTTAGGATTTGTATTTAAGGGTAAATAAAAGTAAAAAGAATTTTTTTTATTCGTTTTATTCGTTGCGAAAATACGCGCTTGGAGATTTGGCTTACAAGTCACACCGCGATAATAGATAATAATTTTTGGCGCACGGTGAGAAATACATATAGTTGATAATAATGTTCCACGCTCTCTTATGGTTCGTGGGGTTCCCTGGCGAATATATAATATTAGTGAATACGTGTATGTGTGTGTATCATTTTAATGCAAGACGTAGGAAGTAGCATAGACGCATTTTCGCTACATTGTTGCAATGCAACACCCTTTCAACTGATCTTTAGCTCGCAAGGAACAATCTCTGCATCGGAATTCCTCCAGATTTACCGACCAACACTAACGTTGCATAACGATTTTAGTCGTCGTCGTCGTCTTCTTCGTCGTCTTTGTCGTTGTCGCTATACTGGCACACGGGATTTGTATTCTGCGCGCAACGGAGCTTGGGTTTTGCGGGTAGGCACTTTGCCGATATTCCGCCCCGTTTCAAGACATTTTCGCGTTGTGGTCGCGATTTTCGGAGAGAGAGAGATAGTACAAGAGAGATATATAGAGAGACGTTGCTTAGATTTGCGTCTTAGCGTAACACATACGTAAAACGAAAAGCGACGTGAAAGGAAGAGATTATCGTCTCCAACGAATATCCATTTGTATCAAATATATCTCTCTCGTCTCGTGTAACACCTCGACCGTAGGGAAACGTTTTCGACATTTTTCTATATTTTATGTATATATATATATTTTTTTTTCTTCGTCTCGAATTACTCCTTGTCAAAATATTTACCTCTTCTCCTTTAGATATTTACGTGAGTCTAACATTTTTGAAATATTAAGGACGATATTTTTTTCTCGAGACTTTGATGAAGTTCACAACACGTTTTAGAAAAAAAAAATATAGTTTTCTACGAAGGCGATTTTTTCTGTAATAAATTTTTGTCTGCATAAAGCTTGTACGTTTCTTGAGATTCATCGAATCTAATTACTGTTAGTTTAAGTATATGTATCGTTGTACTGATTTCATAAAAGACTTATTATCTCCTTTTTAGACGCATTTTACCGATTCTAATTTGTTTTTGTCAAAGAAATATCTTTTTTTCGTATTTTTCGGAAGCTAATTCGATTTTTATTTCTAGTTCACTGAAATTTTTTTGAGTAAAACTCTTTCAAATATAACAATTGTGTGTATATTTATTATATTTTTTTTTGAAAATGGAAAATGGTAAATATTAAAATTCGGTGATGTGAAAATTTTTTATTTATTTAAATAATTCGGTGAGATTTGAATGAGTGTAAAAAATAATCCGTAAGGACCACCTGAATTCTATTTTATTTTCTTTTTATATAATTCCAGGCTTCGCACTCTTCTAATAAAAGCTAATATTTGCTACTTTTTTTGTACAAGCTGCTTTTTAGCTACTTTTTTGAACCTAATGCTACTAAAAGCTATACTTTTCTAAACAAATAATCAAATTTAGATTTTTAGTTTCATATTTCCATTTAAAAACAGTGTTACAAACTAAAATCGTTAATGAAAAACGACAGCCAATAAGATAATAGGAAATAATTTTACCGACATTATCTATCAATAGTGACTGATTATAAATTGTGTTTAACCTTTAAATTCCCCATTTTTCCCGGTTTTATTTTCTCATCAAATTTTTATTTATTTCATTTCGAACATAAATCTACAATTTGGAAAATAATTGAATTACAAACAAAGAATTTTTTTAATTTTCCAAAAAAAAAAACATTTTGTCTGTTCATAATTATAATGGAAAATTTGATTAATTCAATTTCATTAAAATTTATTGATACTAATTGAATTTCTGCAAAGAATTTTACTATTTATAAAATTAATTAAATCCTTCCAATGAATGTTATTACATATTTCTGAAAATAATTAAATGTTTGCGAAGAATTTTATTACAATTTTTGAAAATAATTGAATTGTAGAGAACAATTTAATTATTTATAAAGATAATTGAAATTTCGGAGAATTTCAAAAAAATTTTAAACATAATTGAATTTCTGCGGAGAATTTTATTACTCTTTATGGAAATTTATGAAAATAATTGAATTCTTGTGAAGAATATTTTTCAAAAATAATATTCAAACGAATTTAGTAAATCTGAAAATTTTTGCAATTTATAAAAATAATTGAAATAATTGAAGCGTTTTGTGCAGAAACCGCATAAGTCCATTTTTTCGAAAATCACTTTTTCATTAAAAATTTATCTTTAAATGAAGCTTTACAATCTGGTAAAATATTAAATAAAGTGACTAAACTCTAAATCCTTTGAAAAAAATAATTAAATTATCATTTCGTGCAAAAACTTGTGATATTCTTTAATAAATTTAATGTTCATGTGATATTCTTGACGTGTATTAGTAATTTATATCAAACAGTTTATATTATAAATGAAATTAATATTATATTTATATTTAAATATTATATTTATTTTCTAAATGAAAATGAAAAGCAAAAGGTGATATTGGTGACTGAATTAATTTAAAATTAGAAAATATTAAAAATTGGTTAAATTTATTCTTAAAACAATTTTATTAATTATAAAATGTTACTAAAAATTATCCAAATTCAATTTTTTAAATAAATGTTGTTAAATATTTAATAAAACTTTGATAATTTACTCGATTCAATAAATTTTCTGTGTTTTTCATTTCATTTTTTGCAGAAACAGCATAAGTCCAAATGTTAATTTATTTCTTTATTTCTTATATTAAGTAGATACAAATTAAATCACTATTTCCTACTTTTTTTGTCATCAAGGCTACTTTTTCCTACTTTTTTTAAACTCATAATGGAGTGCGAAGCCTAAAATTAAAATTTCGCGCTATTTTAATTCTCTTAGTTGGGTATGAAAACTCTCTCGCAATCGAAATGGAATTGAACTGCAAGAGAATAAGAATGTCGATGTCATTGAGATATAAAAAATCCCAAATCAAGAAGTTAATTTAATTTTGAAAATCGGCGAGAAAATATAAATTTTCAAAATTAGAGTCAACTTTTGTACTTCGTTTAGGTCAAGTGACGAATATATAAAGTCGGTGAATATTTACGAGCGTGCAGGAAACTATGAGAGGAAGTATAATAACGTTATGAATTTCTCTACTGCTTTGCGTCCGATAAAGTATACACACACATACACACATACCTCCCAGTGTATATATGATAATAACGACTTTAATGTCCCCAGTGAATGTTAATTTCGTTTGATATATATGTACGTCTCGAAGAAAAGTGCTGAAAAGCGGCACGTGTTTCGGTACCGCGAAAAGATGATATAAGTATATATATACATATAAAAGTAAGAAGAAAGAAAAGAGAAGAAGAAAAGTGTGCGGAAAAAGAAAATACAAAAGAAGACGAGATTTTCTCTGGGAAATATCCTGCTGTGTAACGGAGCGTACTTTCTTTTCTTCTTCGCACAACTTTTCCTCTGCGGCCGCGGTCTATAATACAGCACGTGAAGAGGATAGAGCTTTACTAGAACTAGTATAGAGTAATATTACTAGTTACTAGTTCTCTATATGAAAATTGTTATTATTTCTAACCTTTGTGGAAGAATATTTCATTTTAAGGGGCTGTATGTATAAATTGCGTTGCGCAAAGTCAAAGACATCTTGTTCTCTCTCTCTCTCTCTCTCTCCCTCTCTCACTTAAACGGCAAACTTGGCTCAACTTTATCCAAGTTAGCACTACCGCTAGTCCGGTAATAGTTCTCAGCTTCACAAACCAGACGTCTTCATTCCCAGTCGACACGTATTTCCCACAGTACACCTGTTTCCTAGTGCCAAGATCACTTTCGAGTGTCTCTTCGACAATAGAGCTGGGAATACATAAACACACCCGAACGAGAAGAGAGGTGTGGGAACTTCGAGTCCGAAATTTCATTCTCGAGACTAAACTTTCTCAAGATGTTCATACAGACATATATTTTATTGCTCTATTTTCCCCGAAAAGGAGAGAAAGAAGGCGAAAAATTAACTCAAATTTCAAAATATATATGAATGTTTTTGCTATTTTTCCTTTTTGGTAAAAAGCTCATAACTTTTTTGTAATTTCGGAAAAATTGTTCATAAAATAAATTAAAATCATTAAAAAAAAATAGCAACTACTCTAGAAGGCAACTTAGGACCAAAGATTTTTTTTCGTCATCTATCGAACGTATAGTTGGTCAATTGGCGCGAAATAAAGAAAAACCTTCCAAAGTGAAAATCCCCCACAGTTAGTTCTTCAACGATTTATCATTTCCGAAATATCTCGTATGAAAAATCCCCGCACAATAATATACAGAGTATATAGTGAACATAAGAAGTGAGATGTAAATGGGGAGGGAAACTTTTAACAAAAAGCAAAAATAGAAAAAATATTAAAATATCTCCATACACGACTATCGTTGCAACAAAAAAATGAAAATAGAAATTGAATTTCAAGCACTTCGAAGCTATGCTTCTGCGGGAGGAAAAAAAGAGAGAAAGAGTGTGTCAAGTGACGAAAAGAACAAAGTCTGGCGTTCGCTTCATGTAAAAGTGGATATAGAAAACTTTTATGAACAACGTTCAAGTATACTGTATATTGTATTCTCTATGAAATAATTTTTTTTAATCCTATTTTTCCCTCTGCTAAAGAGTGTGCCTAAAATCAAAACAAATTCACGCGCTTGGAAAAATGTTGGTGACGTTCAGAAAACGGTGATGTCAGTGCGATTAAGAAATATGTTTTTCATATGAGAAATTGCAATTTTTAGTGATAAAAATATCAGTAATTTTGAATGAGTTTAATTTAAAATTTTAAAGAACATATAATTTTGAAAAATTTTGTTAATTCAAAACTCTTTTGAAATTATAGTTAAATTTTTAAATTTATATTTACACAATTATTAGGAATAATAGATTTATACAAAAGTTTTCATTAAAAAAAAACTAAAAAATAATTGAATTTTGAAAAAGATGCAAATTTTTTATTAAAGAAATTCAATTATCCTCAAAAGTAATAACATTCTTTATCGAAAATCAATTTCAAAAATTTCTTCAGTTCCAATGTTTTTCAGTATCTATAACTATATTTTAATAAAATTCTACTCAAATATTAAATTATTTTTATAAATAATTAAAATTATACAGAAATTCAATTATTTACAAATTTTTTTTATAAATTTGTTCGCAATAATAAAATTCAAAAGAATTCAATTATTTAAACATTTCTTGCTACAATTGTTTACTTTTCTATATAAATAATTGAATTCTCTCAGAATTTTCTAATAAAACTGGATTTAAAAATTCATTTAGTTAATAAATTTAAAATAATAATTTATTCCTTGGAAAAATTCAATAATTTTAATAAATATCAAATTTTTTCCTGAAATTCAATTATTTCAGGAGTTTTGATAAAATTATTTGAAAAATTCAGTTATTTTCATAAACGGCTATATTTAATCACTAGCATTCAATTATTTTCAAATTTTTTTTTAATTTTCTTCAATTATCAGTATAAATAGCAAAATTATCGCAGAAATTTAATTGTTTAAACATTTTTTTTAATATTCTGCGCAAATTTTTAATTATTTTCAAATAAATAATAAAAATTTTTCAGGATTTCTTTTTTTTTTAATAAATAGAATTTTTAAAGTATTTTATTTTAATATTTAATTAATAATTGGATTTTATAAAGAATAACATTTTAGTTTCTAAGGGTGAAGATTAATAATTAAAATTTTTATTAGGTAATTTAAAAAAATGTACACACTTAAAATTGTTAAATAAAATTAAATTTCCGCAAATTTTTTTGGTAAATTCTGAAAAATAAAATTATTAAAATTTTCCAATTCTATTGTTTCAAGATAATTGAATTTTTCTAAGTAAATAATTGAAAAATTTTTAAATAATTGAAATTTCTTTACGACTTTTGAAAAATAATTGCAGGAATTCAATTATTATCAATATAATTTTAATAAAATTGAATATGAAAATTTTAATTATAATGATAAAACACAGAGGAAAACTGAACTAAAAAAGATTCGTAAAAGTGACTCGTTTTGAGCTGCAACAAAAATGAACCTCGCAGATAGCGCCACGTATGTGTAGAGGTAAGATTATTTTTAAAAAATTGAAGATTTATGTATGTTCGAAATCTAACTTAAATTTAAATTTGTTGAAAAAAACCGGCAAAAAATTAAGACGTAGCCGGGAAATATTCGGGAATTTTGTTTATCGAAAATAGTAGACACCCTGAATTATGAAAATAATTTTGAACAAGATAGAGAACCAATATTCTTGTAATATAAAATAATGACTTTTATCACTCAGTCATCTTTAATTATTATAAAACATAGACATTGATTGCTCTGAGTCGAAGCCTCGGAGTGATCGATTTCTTCATGTTTTATATAACAATTTTTTATTAGTTGTTTAATTACGGTAAGAATAGAACAATAATAGTGTAAAAATTGATGCGATTCCCCCTCGAGAAATAGGACCAAGAAATAGTAAGCAAAAAATAATAATAAAAATGTGTAGAAAAGGAAACGGAAATAGATTTTTGTTTGATTGAATATTTAATTACATTCGATGATTGTTAAGGGAGTTTCCTGGAGCAATTTTCTTTATGTATATGTATATATATAGAGGTACATATACGTCTATCGGCTTGGTAACCGATACGTCCTGTCATTTCAGAATGCCTTTAAATTCTATTTTATTTCCTATACACGTGGCAATCAAACGAAGAATGCAGAACGGCGGTTCCATTCTTTAGAGAGCAATGGCACCCAATAGAAATCGAGATCCCCATCGAAGAAAACAATAGGTTCGAGATCGATTGTCCCTTTTGTACCCTTTAAATGTCACGTGTTTGCCAATAAAGAACGATTCTCTCTTTCTCTCGAACACTCTTTTTTCAGAGAAATGAGAGAAAGAGAGAGTGTTTCAATTTATAAGGGCCGACGTGTGTGTATGTGCGCGATTGCATTAAAATCGTCCGCTGTCTCTTTAGGTCCAGTGAGCATATCATCTTCTTTTTAAGCTGCTGCTGCTGCTACTGTTGCGCGCACTCATCCCTCTTCAAACAAAACAGTATTATATTACCCACAATGGAATGTTTGCTCCTTTAATGATGACGATAATAATGACAACGACAACGACGTCGACGACGACGATTCTTTCGTTTAATTGTTGCAGATATCGTATTGCTATTTACTTTAGATGCTGTTTTTTATTTCTATTGTTTACCACCATTTTGTACGCGTTGGTATTGTAAGTTATTAATTTATTATTATAAATTGTATACTGGTCATTAAGCCTTTGTTTAATTAATAGTTTTTCTTTTTCTTTTTCTATTGCTGTTGGTATCATTTTCCTTATACCATAGTAAACTCTTTAACCTGAAAATAAGTATAACATCTCTGTTCCATACGTATACAGTTTGAAAAACAAAAATGTGATAATATACAAATACATTATAAAATTTTTATATCATTATTCTGTAATATCATATTTTTAAAGGCAAATAACTTTTTTTATGTACCATAATTACATTCACGACCTGAACAGGATATTAATACCAAGGGGGATATGATCCTTATCTTTTAATTAAAAAACCAGTAATGTCACAATGCCAGCGTGCGCTCGTCAAAATTTCTTTTATAATTTTATTATTATTATTATTATTTGCCAAGAACAAACGATATTTCAATTATTATATAATTATTAAGCTCCTAATAATCAAATTAAAATCTTACCGTATCCGGATTTTTGCACAGGAAGTTATAATAAATCAGAAGTTTTGCTTGAAATAAAGACAAATAATTAGATTAATCTATAACATAAATTTGTCTTGATCAATAAGATGATTTAACACGTGAATCAAAATAGGGTAATTAAAAATTAGGTCTTTATAATTACTTGTCAAATGGATTCAAAGCCATTAGACTGTTTATTTCTTTCAACAGGGTGTCTACTAACCGGGAAAACCGGGAATTAACCGGGATTTTTATACAAAACCGGGAATTTTATCACCATAATTAAAAAAAGTTTCATTATTTTAATTTGTTTTTTAAAAAATTACTTTTTATATCAATTTTTATGGATATTTATACTCTTCTCTAACTTTGAATTAGTTAAAAAAAATTAATTTGATAGAAAATTAAGTCAGGCACAAATTCAAACAGATTATGTAAATAAATTTTAAAAAATTATGGAGTTACTTGAAATCGATTGTTTGCTTCTAAAAATTATGTTATTCTATTATTATTCAATAGTTATAGTTATTTAACTTTTCTCAAATTTTTATAATTTCAAATTTCTGAATGTTCAAATAAATTATATTTATTATTTCTTAAGCAAATTTTATGTTTATTACTTATTAAGTAAATAATTAATTATCACTGCGTTTTTTTAAATTGTAATAAAATTCTTCACATGAATTAAATTATTTTCATAAATAATATAATACTTTGGAAGGATTTAAATTATTTTTGTAAATAGTACAATTCTTTGCAGAAATTCAATTATTATTACCTAATAGAATTGTAATAAACTTGAAAAAGAAAATGTTCAACTATAATTATAAAAAGACAAGGTTATTTTTAAAAAATAGAAAAAATTATTTTCCAAATTTTCAATTAAAATTATTATTTATTTATGTTCGAAATCAAATTTAAATTTAAATTTTATGAGTAACGAAAACCGCGAAAAAATTAGGCCATAACCGGAAATTTTGTTGAATGGAAATAGTAAACACCCTGTTCAATTAAATTTTATTTAGTTCAAATAAATTATATTTCGATCAAATAAATATTATTCTGGTTAAATAAAATTTTATTTGGTTCAAGTAAAAATTTCATTTCTGCCGACAAAAATTTTATTTTATTCACTTTTTGTGACGACTTTGTGGCGAATAAAATTTGTATTTAAAACAAATAATGTAGCAGAGACATTTTTAACTAACTCAGAAAAATTATATTTGGTCCAAATAAAACATTTCGCTGGATGTATATTTCATAGATAAAATAGTTTCTCATTATAATTAAATCTAAAATCTTGGGTTAAAAGAGGAATAAAATAGTTTTGAATTTTTTTTTGTTTGATTGTAAAATTTACCTGACTGATTTAGTGGAATGCACATAACTCCGTGTGGACTGCGCATTATTATGATTGTTTCGAGATTAGCAAGCATGTCACGTGTGCAAGTCAAGCATACCGTTACAATTCTGAGCTCTCGCATCTTGACCAACGATGAGTGCTAGTAAAATGTTTACTGAGACATGACTAGCATATCACTTATTAAATAGGCGCACATTGTCATTAAATTTTAATCCTTCATTACATTAATTCCGTTGTTTGTTTAAATTTTAAATTCTCTTTTACTTTTTCTCACCATCTGCTTTTTACCTTGTTTTCCTCTTTTTCATTCTCTGAAGTAAAGAAATAATTTTTTTTTATTTAATATTTGTTATTTTTTAATTTTTACAGTAATATTTTTTTGGAAAAATTTCCTACACAAAATATTTTGACAATGTGTAATTTATTTTATAAAACAATATTTTTTGGAGAAAGATTAAAAATTTTTTTGAAAAAGAACAATTTTTGGAGTAAAGATTAATAGCCTTTTTGAAAATGAGTAATGTATTTTTGATAAAGATAAAAACTTTTCTTAAATGAATTCTCTTTTGGTAAAGATAATAATCTTTTGGAGAATTAATAAACAATCTTTGGTGGAGGATAATAAATCTTTTTTGAAAATGAAAAATAATCTTTAGTGAAAGATGGTAATCTCTTGACGTATACCAGAGTTAGAATATATTTTCGTGTAATGCTGACAGATTCATATAAAGGTCAGATGACATGCGAATAAACGTGTGATTGTAATGTTCTGCCTCTTAGGAGGAAGAAGCACAATGGTTATAAATACCATGGTGATGAGATCTTATATAGATGAAACTAGAAGACTCGCGGGAACTTATTATCTTATCATATACTCGTCTTCAGGTAATTGATCCAAGATAGCTTCGAATTACTAGAAAAAATAGAATCAAAATTATTATTTTTATTCTATTGGTATTTCTATTTGGTATTTAAATTTCTTTACATTTTTTGAAAAATAATTTAATGTTTATTACTTATTAAGTAAACAATTTATTTTTCACTGCTTATTATTTTCAAAAATTTTAATAAAATTCTTCACAAGAATTAAATTATTTTCATAAATAATAGCATTCTTTGGAAGGATTTCAATTATTTTTTTAAATATAGTAAATTCTTTGCAGAAATTCAATTATTATGAATATAATTCTAATGAACTTGAAAAAGCAAATTTTTAATTATAATTATAAAAAGATAAGATTATTATAAAAAATTGAAAAAATTATTTTCCAAATTTTCAATTAAAATTATTTTAAAAATATTATTTTCAACAAATTTAAAAATTTATTTATGTTCGAAATCAAACTTAAATTTAAATTTGTTGAAAAAAATTAGGTCGTAGCCGGGAAGTTTATTGAACGAAAATAATAGATACCCTGCTAATGGTTTTAATTTAATTTGATTTGGGGGTTAATTTGAACAGATTCGGGAAAAATTTGGCATCAATTTAACCCAATTTGGTAACAATTTGGTATCACTTTCATTCAATCTTCTTAATGAATTTAATTTATTTGGATATCAATTTGACCCAATTTGGTAACAATTTCAAATTAATTTCACTCAATTTGGTAACAATTTTATTAATTTGACTCCATTTTAATATTAATTTGCATCAATTTAGTGTTAATTTGGAATAAAATAATCTTTCTTTCATACTAATTTTGATAAAAATTTGGTATTAATTTTGAATCAACTTGACCAAATTTAGTAGCATATTGGAATTATTTAGCTTCAATTTAATATAAATTTGGAAACAATGTTACTCAATCTGTTATCACATGCTTCAAAGTTCGTATATCAATTTGTTATTAATTTGGCTGCATTTGGTATAAATTTGATCCAATTTGGTACCGTAAAGAAAACACTGTTTTTATATTTTTCATCTGTTCTTTTATTGGACATTTCCTGCCCTTTAAAATTTGATAAAATTTTTCCCCGCACTTGATGAAATCTAATTCAAAGCCCCAATAAAATATTTTTACATTCGCTCCAATTTCCAAAGTTTGTCATAAAATTTCCAGCAGTTAATCTAATTTTGAATCTAAAGCTATTAGATATTTGAATCGATCACTTTCGGCTAATGGATACACGATACGTTGATCTTGTTGTCTGAATTAAACATCGGCCCATAAAATGCCTTTGGGAGCAAAACGATAGGAGTGAGTGAGAGTGAGAGAGAGAAGATGGTCGCTATGTGTGCGGTTTTCCTCGAAATTCGCGAATGTATAAGAGGAAAGTAATTGTCGGTTGAGTTTTTCTCCTCGGAGAGTTGTATTTTCGCTTGCAAAACCCCTGGTGCTGATTAAATTAATCGTTGCCGTCGGCGGGATAATCGTGGTCTTTCGTTACTATATCACACCACATGAATATATCGCATGGAGTATAGTGGGAGTGTGAGCAAAAGAGAGAGAGAGAGAGAGAGGGAGAGAGCCCTTTTTTGTCCATATTATATATATATATATGTATATTCACATAAAGCTCGATACGATGCGACAGTCAACGCAAAATGCACATCGCGATTTTGTCCTCTATTCAAAACCCCCAACTCTTCTCGTCCCCCCACCACTTTAGCGTCGTCGTCAACCGCTTTACAAACGCTGATTAACGCTTCATTAAATCGCAGTTAAACACCACAAATGCACACACCTACGTGAACACTTGTTTAAAGAAAATTAACGTGATAACTAGTTAAATTGCGAGCATTATCTTTAGAAGCATTTTGCTCCACTGAGCTTGCTGACAAATGTATAAATATATTTTTGTGTTCTTTTTTTCGAGAGAAGGGACAAAGAAGAAAAATTGCGCAAAATTCCATTTCAATGGAATTTATTCTTTTCGCAGGAAAATTTTACGATTTGTCAAAAATTTGGCTAAAAAGAAAATACGCCAGGTGCTAAATTGCATTTTGAGTTATTCATTTGGTTAAAAAATATGGCTAAACAAAATGTACCAATTTTTAATTAATCTTTTCGAATACTTAGCCGGACAAGAATTCGGCTAAATGAAATATAAGTCAAAATCTATTTTCTTGTTTCAAGTTTTTGTTCGGTAAAAAATGTGGCAAATGCTTTTTCTACTTCTTAAATATTCTATTGGACAAGAATTTGACTAAATGAAAAATAGATCAACTAATTCTCCTTTTTAAATATTCTGTTGAGAGAAAATTTTAGCTAAATAAAAAGTGGGAAAATGGAAATTTTGATATTCATGTATGTAAAAAAATAGGCCAATTGCTAATTCGGCTTTTAAAAAGTTGGTCAGGAAAAAATTCGTTTAAATGGAAAATAGATGAAACTGAAACTCTGTTACATGAAAAATTCTTCGAACTAAAAATCAGTAGACTGGAGATTTCGAATAAATAACAATTTTGCAACGAAATTCGCTAAATTTTCTCCTTCTTGTGGTAAATTGTAGCTGTAGTTGACATTATTAAAAATTTCAACGTCTACTTCTATTGTTTCGTTCTTTTTTTACTCCCAAATTATAACTCATTCTCTAAGTTGTAATTCCAATTGTTTCCTTCCTGTTATAAAAATTTCTTTTGTTCTCTCTGACTCCTTCTCTCATTCTTTTTCTTCTTCCGCAAAATTAACTAAGTCTTGAATTTTTTTTACTTAATTTTTTTCCTGTAGAAAGAAAAACCAAACTGTTGTCTATACTGGCTTTTTTCCCCGGTAGAAAGAAAAACAGAAAAGAAAATTGATTTTCGTTTCTATGGTAAAAAGAACAAATCAGAAATTCCCTTTTTGTTAGTTAAGTATCAGTATAGTAATTTAAACAATTTTTGTGATCAAATATAATTTTGCTCTAGAATTTATACAATTTTAGAATTGAGCGATAAAATGAGAAGCAAAGTGGAGCTGTATACATCTCTTTTATTTTTAGTCATTTTTTTTTTAAAGACCTAAGCATTACGACAGCTGTAGTAAAATAATAATTTAATCATTTTCAAACCCTGCTTGCCTCATTGTAGCCGCACTACTTTTTCGCTGTATGAAATTCAATAATTGCGGAAAAAGAGTGGAAGGCTTTAAGAGCTGACTTTTACTGCATTATCAAAGAATAGCGCAACTACAATGGAGAGTGCATTTTGAAAAAGCATTTTATTATAATAATTGAAGTTCCTTCTTTTTCTTCTCATATCATTTCACATAAAGGAAAAATAATTCTCCGAGAGTTTACAATAACCTAAGTGCCCAGATTTCTTTCTTTATTGTATACGGGGAGGCTGTTTCAAGTCGTTACTGAACAATTAATCCGCAAGTGACTTGTCAAAATAATTTTAAAAATGCTATTTTTGTTTTACTAATTATTAATTTATCATTATTAATTAATAATTAATTCATAAATAATAATAATAATAATAATAATAATAAATATTATAATAATTGAATTTACCACTCGATGGAATTTTGATACTATAATTATCACAATCATACATTCAAACTTCTACCGTGAGGTAAATTCAATTTAGAATTATTTTTATTAATAATTATGATAATTACAATTGTAATGACTATTATAATTTTGATTACAATAATTGCCCCGGGACTGTGAACGTAGAATAATGGATTTCGATTTCAAAAATTGGAAAAAATTTTTAAAAAAGTAATAGCAGTTTCATTTAAATTCATTAGATTTGAATTTCGCGACATTTTATTTCTGTAAACTTCCGCCAAGATGGCATCAAAGTTATCTCGTAAACGATATAAATTGGCCGGGAAATTTTTATAACTTTTTAAATAATTATTATTATATTATAACTAATTATTATAAGTCTACTAATTACAATTATAATCTTCATAATTGTAATAATTAAACTAGATATTTACTTTATAATTATTTTCTAAAATTTAATTTATTAAAATTTTTACTAATTAGAATTAGTGGCTTACTGTTTGTTTTTGAATTAGTAAATTTTATTAACAAATTAGTTAAAACTAGCAAAACTAAACGCGCGCAAGCGTGCGTGCAATTTTCCTTTCCATTGTTACTTTCAAAATTTGCTTTTACAAAACTAATGAAAATTCTTAATTTCTAAAAAAATATAATTTTTCTTAAGGTCTTTTATTAAATGTAATTATTTGAACAACTCGTATAGTAAATGTTAAAATATTTCTAACAGCAACTTGAAATAAAATTCAAAACTTATTTCAATTAAAGTTGGCAAAATATTCAATTGTTTCAATTTTTTAAAATTATTTTCGAAAATAGAAGTATGTTTTAAAAATTTTAGTTTCATTTTTTCAAGAAACAATTTTTCGAAATTTCTGAATTAAATTTTTCAAAACTTTAATACCTACTTTTTGTTAAACAAAAATTTAAAAACTTACTCATATTTATTTTTCCCGAGGAATTAAAATTTCAAATAATTTTAATGAAAAACCTCATGAAATATAATTATTTCTAAAATTTTTAACTGTAATTCATCCAAAAATTAATTATTTTTTTTAGAATTTTTGAATAAAATTATTGAAAAACTTTAATAATTTTTAATGAAAAATAATGTTATTAATAATTGTTTAAAACAAAAATTTGAAGATTTTGAAACTTTTGCTTCCCTTAAATTTTCAAGGAATTTAATTAAAAAAAACTAAAAATTTTATTCATTCCTAAAATTCTTGTTATAACGGTTGAAATATTTAATTATTTTTTAAAATGTTAACTAAAATTTTTGTTGAATCAATTCCTATCAGAATTTTTGTAAATTCATAAAATGATATAATTTCAAAAATATAATTTATATTTATAGACAATTTTTAAAGAGGAAAAAAAAAATTCTTTAAAATATAAAATTTTACAGAATTTCAAATTGTGTCAATTTGTTAAAATTATTATTGTGAATTCAAGTACCTTTTTCTTTAAAAAATGTTAATTACTATTTTTCAAACACCTTATTTTTAAAAAATTTCCAAATTCAATTTTTCAAATTTTAATAACTTTTGTAAAATAAATATTTAACTAATTATTGTTCTTTATTTGCTTAAAATTTCGAAATACTTAAAAATTTGAACTGCAAATCTTCCGTAATTCAATTAATTTTCTATAGTTTTTGAATAATATTATTCAAAATTCAATTTTTAAGGAAGCTAACAAATTAAAACACTACACAATTTTCTACATATTTTTTTACACACAGTCTACAAATTAACTTTCCTTCTTTTGACATATTAATTTAAACTACAAAACAAAACACTGTAACAAAACAACGCTAATTTCAGGTGAGGACAGATTATGTCGATTATTATAATATAATAATTACTATACTTAATAGTAAATTTTATTTAATGTTACTTATTAGTAAATTTTATTAACAAATTAGTAGAAATTACTAGTAAATAGTAAAATTTACTAATTTGAAAGCAAAAATTCCTACACTATAGCTACTATCAATTTTTCTAGAAAGAGAAAGAAAAAAGTAAACAAGGAAAAGTAAAAAAATGGAATTTTGAGTAAATACCTTTCTTTTTTATTGCAAAAAATCAATTTTATTTTTGGGTAAAAGTTTTTTGGTATGTTTTCCTTCTGCTCTTATGTATTTGGTGCGAAACGGATAGAAATATATATTGGAAGATTGACTTTAACTGGCTTTAGCTAACCAGATATTGCGAGGAACAACACAGCCAAGCTGTCGCGTTACAGATATATACTGCAATATATATATAGAGTATTCACTGATTTTGGAGGATAAACCACAATCGCTTCCAAGTTAAAGCTCGTTTCTGTGCAAGTTCCTTGACCTGAGTGTCAGGTTTGTCCTGTCCAGAACAGAATATCCTCTGTCCACCCGCGCGCCCATTTCCAACCTTAATCCCTTACATTAGCTTTGCTGTCAGGCAACTCCTGTAACCTCACACCATTTATTCATTTGAATAATCCGACGGATTGGATAAAACCTAAAGTGTCCTTTCCTTCTTTTTTCTATTCGAAAATGTACATCTCTTATTCTCGCTTGAGCATTATTCATCTGCAAACAATTTATGTATATATAAAATATGTAATAGAAAGAGAGAGAGAGAGTGAGAGGAGAGAGGGACTCGAAAAATGTAGATTCGATTATTTGCATCCGCGAATTCAACTTGACGTGCACGTTAACAAGACCGTGTGCGCTTGAAATTTATGTTCAGAATCGATTCCCCCTGTTGAGAAACTCGACTCTTCAACGATGCTGAAAATAATGGAGTAAAGAAATTTCTTTCGGGATTTCTTAAAAGTTTAGAAATGGAAAATAACAATCTGTAACGAGAATTTGCTCCGCTGCTTTTCTAATTTCTTTGGTGTTCTTCAAATACAATTTTTCGTTCTTTTAGTTTTGTAGTCGAAACTTTGATTTTTTGTTCGTATTTTTTGTATTCAATGAAAGAAAAATAAATTTTTGGGAGAAAAAAGTAGAGCTTTGGATCCGAGATCAGGAGAAAATTGCCCGTAGGCTGTAAATGTAGAAACGAAATTTGAATTACGCGCCATTAGATTTCTGTAAATCTCCGCCCAGATGGCGATAATGTTCTCTCGCAAACGAGATGAATTGTAAAAATATCAGTCTGTTTTGTACCTTTAGTTTCAGTTTTTTAACTAATTATAAAATGATTATTGTATTTAATTAATAATATTTAGACTAATGTTAATAAACTGAAGTAATATTTATAATATTTAATCTATTAATAATTTAAATAATTTTTTTTTGCGTAATTTTTTTTTTAAACAGAATCTTTTCTTTAGCGTAATGATTCTATGGAATGATGGTTTATTTTTTATGAAAAAACTGTAATTTTTTCCACTTTTTTTTTGTAAAATCAAATAGCAGTAGATTCATTAGAGGCAAAAAAAAAATTTCCAACTACCTATTGTCATGAATAGGCGAAAAAGATAATGAATGCAACTTTAATGTTGGAAATTGAAATAGACAGGAATAATGGTTGGCAACAGTCATTGAACGAGAGAAACGGAAGTGAGTACCGGAAGAAGGGACACGAGCAAGAGCACTGGTAAAAGTATTATGAGAGGGGGGTAGTGGAATGGTTTGATGTAAGTCGTCCTGCATGACTGTCATTGTCGAGTTCAACGCAGGTCGCGACTATAGACACAGAAATAATTCACTAACAAGAGGACATTGAAATGACAAATTGTTGTTGGAGAATTATATTTGTCCTTGAATTTCATAACGTCTTTTTTATTTCGTGAACAAATTCTTGGTTTTCTTATTCTCTAGTTTCTGTATTTTCTATTTTTTATTTTCCTTTTGTTTGTTTCTCTATTTTCTTTTTCTATAACTTTTCTTCTTTTTTCTGTTTCACTTTTGCGTTTATTCGATTTTTCTTTTCTTCTCCTTTTTATTCTCATCTCGATTTTTTCTTTTCCCCTTTTTTATTTTTCTTTTCCAAATTTTTTTCTTTTTTTGATTTTTCTTCTTGTTTTCCTTATTATTTCCTGTTGTTTTCTTACTTTTCAAATTCTTTTCTGTTTTTCTTATCATTTCTATTCCCTTTTATTTTTTCTCTTGTCTTTTTTTACTTTCTTATTTTATTTTTTATTTCTTTTCAATTATTTCGTTTTTCCTTTCGCTTTTTTCTTTTCCTTTTCTTCTTTTACTTTTCTCCTGAATTTTTTTTTCTTTCGTTTTTCTATCCTTCTCTCCTTTTTTTTATCTAATTGTGTTTCTTCCATTTTTATTTATTTTTTCTGCTTTTCTCTTTTTCTCAAATTTTTCCCTCTCAGTGCACAATTTTTTAAGTGTACAGTGATTGCACTCGAATGAAAAATGGCTAAAACCATAACAATGAGATGAGAAGAGAGGCAATAATAGAAGCATTAACAACAAAACAGATCCAAACTACAAGTAACGAATGATATTGGTCATAATCCTTTTAGATTTAATTTCCCACGCAGTTAATGTCTAAATGCTATTCTCGACAATGAATTTTACGTTTCGCAGTAAACCTCCTTTCCGTTTAATGTGTAACCTTTTCTAAGATTAAAAGAATTTTCTCTGAATCGTTTCTTGAAATTGAATCCAGGAAATGAAAAGCAAAGAGGAAGAGAGACAGAATAAAGAAAATCTAAAGATTCCCATTTTGATGACAAATGGCAAATCAATTTTAAACTGTATCTACTAATAAACTTATTTTTAATTTTTCTTTCTTCTGTCTTTTATTTATAGTAATATTAGGGTTTTAATTTTTTTAATCGACTGTATACCTAAGTGAAATTAAGTTTATCTAATTTGAAATTACATAAAGTACGTGATTATACAATATGAAGTGTGAGAAATTGATAAGGACAAATCTCGTTTCGTGCAATTTACATTTCTCTCTGTATTTTGTATAGTGTGTTTTAGCAGATGTACATATTAGAGAACTGTGATTCAGAGCAGAGAAGAGAGGCTTATCTTTCAATGAGTGCAAGTGTCACGGTTCGTCTCGGACATTGAGGAAGTGACTCCGTTAGGAATTACAGAATGGAATGAAAAGGAAGATGTCACAGTCGCATTGTTGGCAACTACATATAGTTACGCACTGATGTAAAGTGAAAAAGAAGATGAGAAAGAAGAATAAGAAGAAGAAGAAAAAAAATACTCTCTCTTCAACTGCATATAAATGTGTATGGATGGTAGTTCACGTGCCGATTCACCCGACACATGTCTACTGGGTGTGGGAGTGAAAGACGAGTTACAGTAACGTGACAAGAATTTTATTCGCGAGGCGCTTTATTTATAATTCGCCAAAGAATTCCGAAAATACTTTTGGACAACTGCTTTTTTTCACCATATCAACTCTTGGTCGTTTCAATTCTTGTTTATTTTATTTTGTTCTTTCTAATCAATTGTATGAATATGTGAGCAGTTTCAAAATTCTTCTCGATGAAAAAGTAAAGAAGAGGAATAAAAGAAATGATAAAAAACAAGAAACGAGGCAAGAAATAAAAAAGAGGAAAAAGGAGAAGAACAAAGTAGAAGAAAAAAAGAAAGTGGAAAGAAATAAATAAAATTAAAAAACGGAGAAGTCAGGCATTTTTATTAAAAGTATTACAGGGTGTCTACTAACCGGGAAATCCGGGAATTTAATTTAACCGGGATTTTTATACAAAACGGGTAATTTTTTCACTAAAATTAAAAAAAGTTGTGTATTATTTAAATTTGTTTTTAAAAAAAATACTTTTTATTTCAATTTTTATAGACATTTATACTCTTCTCTAACTTTGAATTAGTTAAAAAAAATTAATTTAATAGTAAAAGTCAGGCACTAATTCAAACATATATTAATAAATAAATTTTAAAAAATCATGGAATTAATAGAAATATTGTGAAATTCGACTGAAAATATGTAATTGAATTTGTTAAAGAATTTATTTAGAAACTTTTTAACAAATAAAATTTTCAAAGTATTTTTATTTAATAATTAATTAATAATTGGATTTTATAGTCACATTTTAATGAATTCATATTTTTTAGTGCGAAGATTAATAATTAGAATTTTTATTAATTAATTTTAAAAAAACGATATGCACTTCAAATTTTTTATTAAAATTGAAATCTCGCAAATTTTTTGTTTAAATTCTGCAAAATAAAATTGTTGAAATTATTCAATTCCATTGTTTCAAGATAATTTAATTTTACTAAACAAATAAATGAAATTTTTTGAAATAATTGAAATTCCATTACATTTTTTTAAAAATAATTTAATTCTTTGAAAGAATTTTAATTTAAATTTTTCGAAAATAATCAAGGGAAGTTAGTGATCGTAATTATAATTTTATTTTTAATATATAAATTCCCTCTTAAAGTTTTAAATCAATTTTTTGCTTCTAAAAATTATATTATTCTATTATTATTATTCAATAGTTATAATTATTGAACTTTTCTTAAATTTGTATAATTTCAAATTTCTGAATGTTCAAATAAATGATATTTATCATTTCTTAAGCAAATTTAATGTTTATTACTTATTTAGTAAATAATTAATTATCACTGCTTTTTTTTAAATTGTAATAAAATTCTTCAGAGGAATTAAATTATTTTCATAAATAATATCATTCTTTGGAAGGATTTCAATTATTTTTGTAAATAGTACAATTCTTTGCAGAAATTCAATTATTATCAATAGAATTGTAATAAACATGAAAAAGAAAATTTCTAATTATAATTATAAAAAGACAAGATTATTTTTAAAAAATTGAAAAAATTATTTTTCCAATTTTCAATTAAAATTATTATTTATTTATGTTATGAAAACAAATTTAAATTTAAATTTTATGAGAAATGAAAACCGGGAAAAATTAGGCCATAACTAGGAAAACCGGGAATTTCGTCAAATGAAAATAGTGGACACGTTGGTATTAGAAAAAATTAAATTTTTAGAATTTAAAAGAAAATTCTTAATATTGGCCTTTTTTGTCTTCCTTAAAACTATGAAATAACCACGAATTCTAATACAAAACATTCAATTTATTCTATTTTTAACAATAATTTCTTTATAAATAACTTAATTCTTGAAGAATTAAGTTAACTATCATGAAGTTATAACTTATAAATTATTTATTGAATATTCTTAATTAAATATTTCAAAATTAATTGAAATAAAAAATAGTTGTTTTTACAATGTTTACAAATAGATATAATTTTTAATTATTGTAAAACATGAATTTTTATTGTAAAACACACACACACACACAAATTTCGACTCGGAGTAATTGATTTCTTAATATTCTACAATAATATTATTTCAAGTTGTTGAATTTAAATATTAGAAATAACTTGAATATTTAAGTATTTGAATTTTTTGAAAAGCTTAATTTCTATGGAAAAATATTATCAACGAAAAGACAAAATTAAATTTTTGTGGAAAACCTGAAGAAGAAAAAGAAAAAATAGAAAATGACGAAAGGAGAAAAAAAGAGGAAAAAATAAAGCAAAAATAGAAGTAAAATGGGAAAAATTCAAAATATAAGAAAAGAAAACGAGAATAAGAAGAAGAGAAAAGAAAGGAAAAAGGGAGTGAAGAGAAAAATATAAAAACAGTAGTAGGAAAAAAGGAAAAAATAGGGAAAGAAAAAAAAGAGTAGAGAGGAAAAATGTAAAAAGAAATAGAGGAGAAACAAAAAAAAGGTAGAAAAACGAAGAAAGTAGAAATAATAAAAAAAGAAAAACGAAAAATACAATATCTATACGATACTATACGTAAAATACTATAGCTGTAAGAGCGCAACGGATATAACTAAATAACTTTTCCTTACGGTATATCTACTAGCAAAAGGTAAGAGAAAAGCAAAGGAAAAAAAGTGCGAAGAGCTTCGAAGAACATAAAAAAAACTCAACGAAAGAAAAAAAAACGATTTAAAGCTGAGTGAAAAAGAAAAAGATATATACAGGAGAGAAAAGAGAATAGAAGAAAGCAGGAAAAAAAAGAGGAAATAAATAAGAAAGAATGGAAAAAAGGGATGAAGTACATTAACAATAAGATGAACGACAAGACACTGGCTGTACGATATCTATCTGTCACCTATAATGCACGGGAGCACCTATTCAAGAAAAAGGAGACTGCATTTTCTCTCCGTTTGCCTGCCACCACCCACGTCATGTACATTTAAAATTGAGTACCTCTCATGAGATGCCGTGAGAACGATAATACTAAAAGCAGTGACGCGACTCTGTGTTGAGAGATTAGGCTTTACATGTTAACGTTTATAACCCCCTTCGAAGCTCATCATTTTCAGGTTCAAAACAGATTAAATTCAACTAATACTGACACATTGCTGTTTTTAAAGTTCATGTCAGTTGGGGTTTTGCATTTAAGTGCATTTATATCCTAATATGTATATATGTTTATAAGTAAACTTAATCGTGTGTTAATACTTAATATATTACTTGCAGTAAATTTGCAAATTTTTTTTTCAAGTCTTAAACATTAATTTTAGGATTACAATGTACGTAAATATTATGTGGATAATGTTCTAATCGGAAATTCTTTTTTTTATCTGTTTCAGGTGAGTCACTATGAGCATGATTCGTTTTTCTGCATTATAATTTCAGTGAGTAATGTTTGAATATTCAATATACGTAATAATTATTATGATAATAAAATTAGATGACTAATAGCAATTAGTAAAATTCAGTTAATTTAATAAAGAAGATTATTAATTAAAAGAAAATGTTAAGAATTTTAAAGATAAAAAATTTATTATAACTTATGATATTACTAATCAAATGAAACAAAATTTAATTTAAAACGAATTTTTCGATTTTTCACTTTAACGAATGACAAAAATTTACTTAAAACAATTTTGTAATTGCGGTGTTAAATGGATTACCAATTGAATAATAAATGTTTCGAGTGGTGTAATAGATTCAATCAAATAGTAAAACAAATATTGAGTTATACGTTTTTGTTTTTATAGAATTTGATATACACTTTTGCTATATACTTTATAAACTATAAACTGTAAACTTTATTGTATACCTTTATTGCATAATTTTATAGTTAATTTTAAAGAAAGAATGAAAGGAAACTTTAAGAAAAGTTGTAATCGGATTGTATAGTACTCGCACAATTATATAGTATTAGAAAGATTCAATCATAAAGTACAATTGAAATGTAAATTTGAAAAGTTTCTGCACTTTATATTCTTGAATTTGTTCAAAACTTTCTAAAAATTGTCAATTAAACAATTATTTTTCAAATCAGAATACAAAATTTAAAGATTTTTTTTTTAAATTATCTTAAAAAAATTAAAAATAGTTCGTTTAATTTTAGTTTAAACTTTCACTAAAGAATATAAACAATAACAATAAAAATATAAAATAATTCTGAATGAATCAAAAATTTTCAATTTTTAGTTACAATAGAAATTGGAAAATTAAAAAGAAAAAAAAACATTTCTCCAAAATTCAATTATTTTTAAAAATTTTAATAAAATTCTTTGCAAAATTTCAATTATTTTCAATAATTTTTCTCAATTCTGTGATTTTATTATGTTTATTATGATAACATTTTTAAATAGAATTCAATTAAATCAAAAACTTTTTAATCAATTTTTACTCTATCATTTAATTATTTACAGAAATAATAAAAATTTTACAGGAATTAAAATATTTAAAACTTTCTAAACAAATTTCTTAGCAATAATTCAAATTATTTTCATAAATAATACATTTTTTATAGAGATTCAATTATTTTCATAAATAATACATTTTTTATGGAGATTCAATTATTTTCAAAAGTAATAAAATTCTTTACAGAAATTCATTTTTCTTCAATTCTGTGATTTTCAATATCAACTATTTTGATACAGTTTTTTAATTACAATTTTAAACAAATTTCTCGAAAAATGTAATTATTCTTAAAGATTTTATTAAAATTTGTGAAAAGAATTCAATTATTTAAAAATTTGTTAAAAAAATTCTTTATGAATATTTATTTTGAAGAATTATTCAATAAATTATTTATATTTATATTTGAATTATAGAATTCTCGTGGAATTTTCTAAGAAAGAATGATTTAAAGATAAATTTCAGTTAAAATTTTAGATAATAATTAAATATACAGAGTATCGGCATGAATTTTTAAAAATAATTGAATTTTGCAAAGGTTTCAAAATGAAAATCTAAAAATTTGATTTTTTCATATTTTAACTAAATATTCTGTAGAATTAATTTTTTTTTCTGAAAAAGTTAAAATAAATGTTTTTCAAAATTATTTAAAGTTTATATTTTAATACACATTTAATTGAAGAAAAATTATAATAATTAATTTAAAGAAGAATTTTAGTTAGAAGTTATAGAAAATAATAATTAAATTGAAAAAATAAAAGATAATTTTGAAGGAGTTGCAGTATTCTTGTAATACAAAATAATGATTTTATCAATCTGTTCATATTTAATTTAATTTTTGTTATTTTTAGTTTTATAATAATATTCTTATAAGTTGTTCAATTTCAAGAAAGTTCATATTATAAATTTGAAATTTTTTTAAATCTAAATTCTTATGGTAAAATAATTAATAATGATGTCGATTTTTGAATCATAAAAAATTAAAGTTGTATTAGAGAACAATTTGTAGAAAAATATAAATTTAAGGAGAAATTTGACGTAAGTATAGAGAATGGAGGGGGGATATAAAAATATTACGGGTAAATAGTAATAAATAATAAAAAATATTATCAACATTAAAGACACTCGTAAAAAGTGTATACATCACCCCATCACTTTTAAATGCACAAGCAATATAATACACATCCACCTTATATTAAAATCAGTAACAGGTCGTATAACCTGAAAAAGTAAAGTGAGAAATATCGAGTATCCCAGTTATATTGCAGCATCACCAGCGAGGGAGAGAGAAAGAGAGAGAGCGAGAGAGTATCATTCAATGGAATCAGATGCTGTCAGTCGTGTAGGTATATGATTGCAAACAGGTCGATTCCGATAAACTCGATATTGCCTTTGCCTTCTGACTTGGTGGAGGGTCTACATGGTCCCAATCCCTAACAGTAGTACTCTAGTTCATATTACCGCAGTTGATTCGTATCGGGAATTACTAGCTATTGTTCCTTCGCGAGCCGCCCTCCTTTGTATCCGCCAGTGACACATTGTTGTACACATGCAGAGAGAGCGAGAGAGAGATTCAAATCAATCAGGGACACCGATGTATCTACATGTCAACAACATGAATCCGTCTACCGTTCCAGGTCAAATAAAATCGTGTGCTGCAACACACAACAAAAGTGAAATTTCCTACACAAAACGCATTTTCAAATTCTACACATTTCTCCTGAAATTCAATAACAATCAATGTTCAATTGTTGCGCATATTTAATTTTACAGAGAAAAATTTACAAATACGTGATTTTTTTGAGAGTGAATTCTATGTAGTCTATTATCAGAAGCAGAGAGAGAGAGAGAGAGAGAGAAATGACCTAATTCGTTAATGTTTCAAATTAGAATGTAAATTTCCGTATTTGAATTGCTGGAATTTTGCTTTTGGCGAAAAGTTTATATAGGGAATTTTGTTGTTGAACCAGAAATGAAAGGGCGAGTGTACGTGTCGAATATCTATGAGGGAAATTCTAGTCCGGTAAAATCAGATATAGTACCGAAACTTTCTTGTCAGATTATATCTCTTGTCGAGGCACGTACGTCAATTTTAATCCGCACCGAACAACCGGCAATTGTGGTTTTCCCAAGACGAATCCTTTAAGCTAAATGAAGGATGAGAAGAGTGGTGGTGCATTAGCCGATCTCTTTACAGAAGAGAGCAACAACGAAATTCTACTCTTCGCGTATATATAGAGAGAATTTTCCTTTTCTGTATATTTGCTTCTGGAAAACAACATTCTATACATACATACAATGTAGTTTTATATATAAAGGAGCAAAATATACAAAAGCAGAGAGCCATTCCAGTAGCGGAAAAGAGGGTAAATAAAAGAAGTTAAAAAACAAAGGCGGATGTGTAATTAATTAGTTTGAAAGTTAAAAATTAAAGCGACTGCAGAGAATTTTTGTGTGTTTGATAAACAATATTTTGTACGTTTTCTGTAATCTTGATTTTAGGAAACGCAGTAATTACCATGCATTAAATACTTTAATGCAGTACTCAATGCTGATTTTCATTCAGTACTTAATGTAGAACTTTATTGTTTAATTCATTATTTAATTCCACAATAATTGCAAAATTCGATGCTGCACTAAATGTAAAACTTAGTTCCGTACTGAATGGAGAACTTTGTCTAGCATTAAATACAAGAAATCAAGTATTTAATGCTGATCCTAATGTAACACTTAGTTTTGTATTAAATGTAAAACATAGTTTAATAATAAATACAGAATTCAATGGTGTAATAATTACAGAAATTGGTTAAGCAGTAAATGCAAAAGGTTCAGTACCTAGTGTAGATGTTAGTGCAGCACTAATTGTGTATAGAACTTAGTTCAATACGGAATTCAGAACTTAAGTCTAACAATAAATGCAGAACTTTGCTAATTTTTTGCATTTAGTAAAAGAACTGAGTTTTACATTTATAGAACAAGTTTTTGCATTGTGCGCTGAACTAATTTTTGCATTTGTCGCCAAACTGAATTCTGCAAGGCACATGCAGAATATTCGCCTTTCCTGAGAAAACCCATTTTCAAGTATTCGCGAATACAAAACGAGAAAAGATTTGCGATTGTATTGATCGCGAATCGAAAATGGGTTGGTTTCATGGCTGTTTGGAGAATATAAAGGTGAAGCTTATATTGCCGTCTGGAAGACAGTGTCGGTTTGTTGATTTGCTCCGTTTGGCAGAGACAATAAGACGATAGCTTTGTTTCGAAGTAACACCTCTGAAATACAGCTTACATTCGTCGAGCCATATATAGAGAGCAATGTAACCTAAATTTTGCACTTTCGCTTCTTATTCTCTGGAAAAAGGAGAATAAAACTAACTTTTTCTGTTTCTGCACCAAAAAATGTACACTATGTTTCAATTGTTAGAATTGCTCCACCAGCTAAATATTTAACTCTAATTCTATTCTCGAAATAATTTTTACTACTCACTGAAAAAAGTTAGCTGTAAATAGAAACAAATATTTTTCAAAATCTCTATTATTATTATCAATCTCATCGTACAAATGAGATAAATTGTAGATAGCATTTCATAAAATTGCAACTCTAGATGCAATGACCCTAATTTGAATTCGGAATTAATTTTCAATAGAGTAAATCTCCATAGACTGTGGCGGGGGAAATTTTGATTAAACGCAATCAGATATAAGGACTGATCTTGGTTGAAATGGCATTTTGTTTACTCTCCGGTATGACTGACCCACCGCAACAGGAATTACAAATTATACAATAGAATCTGTGGTTCGGATAATGGAATACCATAATGTCAAATTCACGTTATCCATAAACCGATTGCTCGCAGTTATGCTAAATCTGAAATGCTCTTCTGATTTTTTTTTCTGCAGAAAAAGGATGATTACTTTCTGTGATGTAATTGGAAGAAAATTTTAGTTTGCATCAGCATTTTGAAGTAGGACATCATTTACAGTTCGCATCAAAGTTTTTATCATTTAAAGCTCGCGACAGTTTTGTATTTTTGAATTCAAGAATTGTAAATTTGTTGCTGGTTTGTTTCGAATTATGAATTTTTAGTTTTAATTCGAAGAAAGAAAGAAAGGGAGTTTTTTGTTTTAAAAGAAGAAGAAGTAGAAAATAGAGAGATTTTTCACGACATGTAAAAGACGGCGTAAAAGTAGCGTATCGCTTTACAGTATATAGCGTAATCTACAGCCTTGGGCCACATTTACAACCACCTCTCTTTTTCTCGTCGTCGTCTGTATTCACCATTTCTCTGGTACACTATATGCCAATGCACCTCTTGCCTATTCGACTCGCACATGGCGTACACACGCGCACCTTCTATATAGATACTTGGAAGTTTCGTGCTTATGTACCTTATGCACCATGTTACGTATTATATCCTATCGTTGCCGTAATCGGCTAACCGCCTGAGCATAGCAAATTCAACGTACCCGCACACAAGAGAGGACTTTTGCCTTAGCTTTTTTTTCCTTCTTTTTTTCTCTCTCTTTTTTTTCCTTTACTCTATATACACACATACATCCACAACGTACAAGATTTTGTCCGTTAACTTTATATAGCTCCGAACAATTCACCTGATTAATCTCGGATTATATAAAAGTGAGACATTTTAAACTATACGGCAGTGGATTAATATCGTCGTCGTGCAATAAAAATAAGAAAGCCGACTGTTACAAATTATCAGAAATCACGCTCACTATTTGTGGATTAGCAATTTCTTTTCAGAGAGTAAAAAACATTCCTCTATATACTCTAACATCAGGATTAGTTATTTTTAACTATAATGATTAGGTTTGATTTATTTTTGATCATTCGAAATATTTAGATTCAATGAGTATAAACTATTTCCAATAATTTTTCAGTTCGAAAACATTGAACTGAATAGTTTACAACGTCAAATCTGACTATTTTCCAAGTAAAAATATTGAAATCGTCAGGTTTGACGTTGTAAACTTAAGTTGAATCGAAAACGGATAATTAAGCATCAGAAAAATTAATGAGATTCTGTTTGAACACTAATAATCCGAAAAGATTTTAGAGAACTAGTTACAATATATTGAGATTCAATACATGCGTTTGTGTATTCTGTGACAGACAGTAATATTATAGATGTTGATTAGCCGTTATTCGCTCTTGCAGTTTCGCTATGCTGACCCTATTTTGCCAGTGAACGGTTAGCCGCGAAACCGCAAATCTCATCGGCGTGTCGTCGTTTCCACACTTCGTTGCGCGCATTCAGCCTTTACATTTCCAAAGAGTATATATAGTATAGAGTAGAATATATAGAAACTCGAAAGTCCAAATGTTATAACTATATACAAAGTGATGCACAAGCAGACATGAAAGAATCATTTCGAGGCAAACATGCGCTCTTTCATGCACGATTTAATACCTCATTCTCTATATATATGTTTATTTTCTTTTTAGAGCAGTGATATACAATTATTTACATTTAAATTGGAAAGCGAGCGTCCCATTTTCCACTCTCTTTTAGATTACTTTTCGAGCATCTCGTATATTTCTGCTTAAAAAAGAAAATTCTTTCCTTTTTTTTGTCTCACTATTTCTATGATGATGATGATGATGATAATATATTACATTTATCACAATGTTGGATATTTTTCGGATCTTTTATTATTGTTGGGATTTAAATAGTTTGTCATGTGTTAAATTTTAGGAGAGGAAGTTGCAATTTTTTACTGTTGTAGAAAAAGAAAATATGGAAAACATTTAAATCTTTTGCTGTTACACTATTTTGGTTTTCGTTTCTAAGTCTTTTGTAAGTTCTTCATTAAATTATGCATTTATTGATTAATTTTAGTGCTGCATTCAGTATTTTGTCTCTCGATTAAAGCAAAATTTAATACAGTACTATATGTAAAAAGTTCAATACTGATTGGGGAACCTAGTTTGGCACTAAATACAAAAAGTCAAGTATTAAATGCACATCTTAATTCATTACTTAATGTATAAAATTTATTTCCTGCTTTAAATGCAGATATCAATGCTGTTTTAAATGCTGAACTTAGATAAGCAGTTAATACAAAAAGTCTAGTACTTAATCCAACAACAATTGCAGAATTTTATACAGTACTGAATAATGAATAATTAGCAAAATTCTTTAACAAAATTCAACTATTTTAAAAAATTTTAATAAAATCCATTGCGAAATTTGAATTATTTTCAAAAGTAATAATATTCTTCGCAAAAATTAAATATTGTTCAATATCTACTATTTTTATCAAATTTACCAAAAGAATTTAATTATTACAAAAAAAATTTAATAAAATTCCACAAAAACTTTGAATATTTTCGAAAAATAATAAAAATTTCACAAGAATTTCATTAATAACAATTTTTTTTAAATAAATGTCTTCACAATCATTCAACTATTTTCATAATTAATAAAATTTTACCGGGATTCAATTATTTTCGTAAATAATAAAATTCTTTTTAGGAATTCAATTATTTTTAATAAAATTTTAATCGAATTTCTCTAAAAAATTCTTTAAAATTTTATTAAAATTCGTTCAAAGAATTTGATTGTTTATAAATTTGTGATAAAATTTTTATTACGAAATTTAATTCCAAGAAACATTCAATTATTCAATAAATTATTTATTTTTGTATTTAAATAATTTAATTGTGGTAGAATTTTCTTATAAATATTTATGTAAAAGTAGATTTCAGTTAAAATATAAGATTATAAGACTTGAATTCTTTCAAAGAATTTCATTAAAATTTTTAAAATAATTGAATTTGGGAATTTTTCTTAAATTGTCTTAAAAATAATTAAATTTCTACAAAAAAAAAGTTTTATCAAAACTTTTTAAAATGTCTGAATTTCGGCTAAAATTCTAATATTTTTTTAAAATAATTGAATTCTTATTGCGAAGATTTTTATTAAGACTATTGAAAATAATTGAATTCCCGTTAATTTTTTACAAGAATTTAATTATTTTCATAAATAATAAAATTCAATGCACAATTTCAATTATTTTTAGTACAATTTTAATAGAATTTCTCTAAAAATGTAATTATTCTTAAAGATTTTATTAAAATTAGTTAACAGAATTCAAGTATTTGATAATTTTGTTGATAATAATGTTTTATTGAAATTGAATTTAAAGAAACGTTCAATTCTTCAATAAATTATTTAATTGCGTTTTATTTTTATTTAAATAATTGAATTCTAGTAGAATATTCTGATAAAAATTGAATTTTGTAATTAATTTTTTTGAAAAAGTTTAATTGAGTTTTTTTAATACTATTTTCAGTTTCTATTTTCTAATATTCATTAAAATAAAAGACTTTAACTGATAATTGAAATTTCGTAAAATTGAATATTGTAAAGAATTGAATTTGAAAATTGTCACAGAACTTTTTCGAAAATTATTAAAAATAATCGATATAAAGAAGTATTTTAGATAAAAATTCTGAAAAATAATAATTGAATTAATAATGATTTTAATTATTATAAATTATTTTTAATAATAAATAATATTAATTGTTATAAAACATGAAGAAATCGATGACTTCGAGTCGAAGAATCAAAGTTATCGATTTCATTATGTTTTATAGTTATGAAAAATTGAATTTCTAGTTTTAAGTAAAATGTTCACTTATATTTGATTCTGCCTGATTCTATTTTTGTCAGTTGGTTCGTAATTTTTAATTTTTGGTCCGTACAGTCGGTATTTTTAAATACTTTCCTGCTTCGAGCCCTGAGACTTTAATCCGTTACTTAAAACAACGATTAGTTGTGTTAAATGCAATAAATATTAATAAACAGTGAAAATCAGTCCGTGTCTTTAATGTTCCTAAAAAATAGCCTCGACGTTGAGCGTAAACAACTATTTTTTAGTATTGAAAACATGATTATTGATTCCTTTAGCTAAAAGTTTCAAAATTCATCCTGGAGTTTAAAAAAAAATTATTTTTTCATCATCAACGCTAAATGCACGAAACTACATTTTTTCTCCGCGTACACATTAATCAAGTGTACCGCACTTGATGTACACTTTCTTTTATAATTACTGATTTCTCGAGTGTGTTTTATGAAAAAAAAAAAAAAATTTCCTCGTGCTTCAAAGTCTTGGTAGTCACCTTTTGAAGAGTCAGCTGTGCGTGCACTGATACGCCTGATGATAAATAAAAAGATGACTTAGCAAAGGCTTTCGATATTCGTAGAGATGCATAAGAGAAGGAGAAGTATAGAAAGCTATAGAGAGTGAGAAAGTGAGAAGGAAAAAGAGACGCGCGAGATAGTGAGAGTGGTGCGTAAAGCGTAAAGTTAATGGTGTCCCATAGTGACGGTGCGTGGCTAATCTGCAACATGTCGCATCGTACGCACTTCCTGGCACCTTGTGCGACAATGGTAAATCTCGCTCGTCTGCTATATACACTATAGCACAAGTGAACATTGCCTTCTGTCACCATGTGCAATGCACTTGTCCGAACTCAATGTCGATTAATGCCAAATTAACGTCCATCGGAATTACACGGCCAAGAGTGTGCCTTGCATGCGAAACAACTATCATTTCGAGTCTACTGACATTGGCTATCGTCCTTCTCGACAGTAGTCGACACTAGTCGACACTAGTTGTCGGCAGTAACAGTCGAGTGGAGCAATCGATTCTGGTATTCCTCTGTTGCAATCGTAGTATTCCGTAAGCATTTAGTGGTTATTCTGTTAGTATTCCGTAGAAACCTTCTGTAATATTCTGTATATAGTATTCTGTAGATTCAAACTCGAGTATTCGATCTAGCATTCGAGTTTCGACTGTGTTCGACTGTAAGCAGAAGCAGTAGGAGTCTGAAGAGACACATTCCCCCTTCTTAATTGACAGTGAGGCGTAATTGGCAGGGTCTCACGAGAATCGTAGTACTCTCCCCTTTACTTTGCCGCGCGTTTCTGTTTGAAAATTTCGAGAGGGTGGAGGAATAAAGGGTCGGCCACGTTCTATTTTACCTGCTGTGACTTGTAATCAAAAACATACTACATCTCTTGCACACGTTTATATTTATATTGAGTTGTCGTTTTTTCTCTTTCTCTCTCTCTTTTTCTCTCTCGAGGGGTGAAAAATAAAGAAATACCTTTGAGAGTTAATACGATATGGTATTAAATACCATGAGGTCCTCGAGAGCGCCGGTTACAATGAAGGGTATTCGAGCGATTGCGAGAAGGAATTTCTGCTATTCCCGGATCTTTTGATTCGAACCTTGGGGTATGATTTATAGAATTTCAAAAAGGGAATGAAAAGAATAATATTGTTCTTTAATATCGGAATCGATCATCTTCTTTGGATTTTGTTCATTACTGAAGAGTTGTGAGATTTTTTTTAAGGATTTCTTCATTTTTTAGTGGATTTTGTGTTGCATTAGGTGCTACATTTAGTGATGCTAGTGCTATAATACGTTTTTATTATTCACTTATAAACTTTTACTCTAATTTTTCGTTTTTACTGCTGATCATCATTTTGCTTTTAGTACAAGGTTTAAAATTTCGCTCCGCATTAAATACTATGCATTACGACTTGTACTAATACTGGATTTTTTTTTAATTCAGTAATTAACAAAGTCTTGCATTCAACACACAACAATGTTCTGCATTAGATACTGAATTAAGATCTGCATTAAATACTCGACTTTTTGTATATTTAATGCTGGATTAAGTTTTCTATTCAGTACTTTACTAAGGGCCAGTTTCACCAATGACGATTAAAAGTTAATCCACCATTAAATCCTCAATCAACCAATCAAAAGCTGTTTAACAGGGTTTAATAATTAACTCTTAATTGAGTTTGGTGGAAGCAGCCCTAAGTTTCGTATTTAGTACTGCATTAAATTCTGAAATTGTTAAATGATTAAGCACTGAATTCATCACTAAAGTTCTACATTAAGTACTGAATTAAGAATAGCATTAAGCACTGATTTAAGATCTGCATTAAGTACTGAACTCTTTACAAATAGTCCTTAACTATAATTTATAAATTCCGTATTGCACTATAAGTTCTGTAATTAATACAGCATCAAATTCTGCATTTCATTGAATATTTATTGCTAATGTTAACAATAAGTATTAAAAAAATTATATTAAAAATAATCGACATAATCTGTCCTCACCTGTAGTTAGCGTTATTTTATTAGAATGTTCTGTTTTGTAGTTTAAATTGATATGTCAAAAGAAGGAAAGTTGATTTGTAGACTGTGAGTTTAAAAAAATGTGTAGAAAATTGTCTTAAATGTGTATAGTGTTTTAATTTGTTAGCTTCCTTGAAAATTAAATTTTGAATAATATTATTCAAAAATTTTAGAAATTTAAATTTTCCTAAAGTTTTGAACGTTTACATGAACAACAATATTTTTTTTACTTCTTATAATTTGTATTTCTTTACAAAAAATGAGTTTTTACATTAAAACAAATTAATTCTAAACGAAGGATTGTTTAATTACAATTATTTTTCATTTTTTGAAACACATGAAAATTAATTGAATTTTGAAAGACTTGCACTTTAAATTTTTAAGTATTTTGAAATTTTAAGTAAATAAAGAACAATAATTTGTTAAATATTTATTTTACAAAAGTTATTAAAATTTGAAAAATTTAATTTGAAAATTCTTCAAAAATTAGGTTTTTGAAAACTAGTAATTACAATTTTTTAAAGAAAAAGGTACTTGAATTCACCATAATAATTTTAACAAATTGGAAACAATTGGAAATTTTGTAAAATTTTATATTTTAAAGAAGTTTATTTTTTCCTCTTTAAAAATTGTCTATAACTATAATTCTATTTTTGAAATTACATCATTTAATGAATTTACAAAAATTATTCTATTTAAATAATTCAGTTCTCGTATAGTTGAATTCTGATAGGAATTGATTTAACAAAAATTTCTGTTAACATTTTACAAATTAATTAAATAGTTAAAACCGTTATAATAGAAATTTTAGGAATTAATTAAATTTTAAAATTTCCCATTTTTAAATTTTTAAATTTTTAAAGATTTTTAAATTAAATTTCTTGAAAATTTAAGGGAAATAAAAGTTTTAAACTTTTAAAATTTATTTTTTTAATTATTAATAACATTATCTTTTTTTAAATTATTAAAGTTTTTCAATAGTTTTATTCAAGAATTCTAAAAAATACTTGAATTTTTGATTAATTACAGTTGTTAATTTTTTGGAAATAATTATATTTCATGAGGTTTTTGATTGAAATTATTTGAAATTTCAAATTTTTCGGGAAAAATAAATATGAATAAGTTTTTAAATTTTTCTTTAACAAAAGGTATTAAAGGTTTGAAAAATTTAATTTCGTAAAATTGTTTCTTGAAAAAATGAAACTAAAATTTTTTAAAAATACTTCTATTTCCGAAAATAATTTAAAAAATTGAAACAATTAAAAATTTTGCCAACTTTTATTGAAATGAATTTTGAATTTTAATTCAAGTTGTTAGAAATATTTTGGCATATACGAGTTGTTCAAATAATTAAATTTAATGAAAAACCGTAAGAAAAATTATATTCAGAAATTAAGAATTTTTAATAAATTTGGAAAAACAAATTTTGAAAGTAACAATGAAGAAGCAAATTTTACGCGCGTTTAGTTTTGTTAGTTTATTAATAAATTAGAAGGACTTTCTTCTTTATTAAAAATGTACCACAAATTTTCACATTATTGCAGATGGTACCAATTTTCAATTGATCTGTTTTGTCCTATTTTCCTCATTGTTGGGATATAATCCCCCTTTAGAACCATAATTTCATCTTATTATCGAAATTCTTTAATTCTCCGTGTAATAAATTATTGTTTTCTATTCAATTAGTTGTTTGTAGAGAAATAAAATTTTGACGCATGTCGTTACGCTTTATTAGCACACTGAAAAATATGAGGGCAGACGTATACAGAGAAAATTGTCAAGGAACATCTGCTGGCTCACGTGACATGTTTGCTTTTTTTTCCTTGTACAAAAGTCCATAGATATATTTTGATGTATGTTGTATTTGTTTTTTAAAATAAATTTTCCACTTTTGTAGTAAATAGTGAATTTGGTTTAGTTTAGTTAGTGAATCAATTCAGTTATTAAATTCGAAATAGAATTAGAATTTATCAAATAATTTCACTAATTTTAAACGAATAAATAAACAAGAATAACACAGGCCGACAAATTTTAATCAACTGCATGTTGCCTAAAATATTACTGCCGATTCTTACAGGATTTTGTCCGTAGAATACGAATCTGACCTTGAAAATATTGGATTGGCTCTAGTTTTTAATCAATTTACGTTTCAATATACAAAATATGCATTTTTAGCATTTTTTGAATGAATGTACAACAATACACCGAATCAGTAAATCTGTCCGCATAGCACAAAATGAAAGTTTAAACACTGCTCTTTAATATCCAAAAACAAAAAATGTAATTTATGTACACTTTAACCTGTAATGTCAAAAGAGACATTCGCTGTTCCACAAGCATATTGAAAACCACAGTACTTTTGACCATGTAAGGTAATTTAAATAACAATTAGTCTCTCTAGGGGTTTTTATGGTCGCTGCTTACTGATCTGTATTTGGATTTTAATATTCAAAATGGCGAATCCAATATGGCAGAATTTTTTTAAAATTTTAAATTTTTATCATAAAAGGCGTAAATTATCTTTAAAAATTTGGTCCGCCACTTGTAATTTTTATATTTCATAGCAGATTTGTAACTAGCGATTATAAAAACGCCAGAGACACTAATTTTTACTTGAATTACCTTACATGGTCAAAAGTAATATTAATTTTAATACGTTTATGGAACAGCGTATGTTTTTTTGGACATTATAGGTTAAAGTGTACATAAATTACATTTTTTGTTTTTGGATATTCAAGAGCAGTGTATAAGCTTTCAATTGGTGTTATGCGGACAAATTTACTGTTTCTGTGTATTGTTGTACAATCATTCAAAAAATGCCAAAAATGCATATTTTGTATAATGAAACGTAAATTGATTAAAAACTGGAGCCAATCCAATATTTTCAAGGTCAAATTCGTATTCTATGGACAAAATCCTATTAAAATCAGCTTCTATTGGTTAGGCCACAAAATTTTGTTGGCCTGTGTAATTTAAAAAAAAACATTTTGCGGCTAATATGTGCAAATTTTTTTGTTTATGAATGAAATCCTTGTTTGTACGTATAATCTCTGCTTTGTTTCAGTCATGAAAGCAAAGCGCATTTTCAAAAATTACATTTTCTTCTGGTAAAAATGAAGTTTTTTTTGTTCGTTTTGGCTTTTTTTTAACGTTGTCATATATGCGGGTTAAGTATTTCCCTACTTGTGTATGCATATGACGGAAGTGGTTGGTTTCTTCATGAGTCGGCGTGGCGTGATAATTGAAGCTCTGATGCTTGAAACAAATGCAGCTCTCTTTCTATCTCTCTTTCTCTTGGTGTATAGTCGCGCGGTTCTTCAACAAAAGACAGTTATTGCCAGGGAAACTGAAGTTTTCTCAGATGTAAGTGGAGGACTGTTCTTCTCAAGGTTCCTCTTCTTCTTATTCTTATTCTTCGCGGTCGTCGTATTAGTCTTCCTCTTCATATATAGGCGCACTCACTAATTATCATTTCAGGTTTAATTCAATTACAGCTCTTAGTGAAAATAGAATTAAATTTGCAGCTTGGTGAAAGATTGCGAATTTTTGCCTTTTGTTCATTTGGGTCGCAGTTTATTTAGATTTTTCTTCGTCAAGCAGTTAGAGGCTTGGTTTATTTATTTAATTTCGTGTTATAAAATTAAATTTTTAATTTAGTGTTTTTGAAACTTGCATGACTTAAATTTTTAAGGTTCCTGAAGTATTTGTTAATAACTGAAAAAATTCAGTTTTTTTTTGTACAAAAAATATTTTTCGATGCTGAGCATCGATGGGAACTTCAGGGACTTAATTAATCTGGGTGTATGTCGTGATTGGTTTATTTTTAATTAAGTGTTTAAACACATAGACAAAAATGTTGTCTAAACCAAATATACAAAAATCCTAATTACAAGAATTAAAATTTTCTAAATTGAAAATAATGTTTAGTCACAAATTCCTAAAAGGAAAAGTATTAAGTTAGTCAAAAATAATTTTCATTCTGATACGTTCATTTTGAGATCTAGTTAGAGTTTGAGGAAAATTGGCACATAAAATAATATCCAAAGTAAATTAGCACCTGTGCACGGAAGCATAATGGTTATTTTCACATAAAGGAATGTTGATTACATTATATTTTTTTCATATTACGGTATTTCTTTTTTTTCTTCTCTATATACAACGATCATTATGAGAACTTAAAGGGAAGGCGACCTCTATTAGATGCGCAGGCGCTTTTTTTCTCTCCTCTCCTCCCACTCCTCCATCTTTTTTTTACACGGAAGTCTGTTACTGATACTCTTAAATTAAATATTGATGTTCATTATAAATTGAAGAAACTTGTCTACCACACTTCCGACGACAAAATAGTTTTCTTCGACTTTTGAATAATATATTGTATTAAAGTTTTCAGTAAACAGTTTTTTCTTTCCTTTCATGCTCAGAATGCAAAGTTTTTAATTTTTTTGTTGTCTATTTTTGGCGTTTTTGGTACTTCTTATTGGAAATTATTTTTATTTTGTTTTTTTATCTCTTTTTTATTGTTATTTATTTTTGTCGCCTTTTATTGGCATTTATATTGTTTGTGCCTTTTTTGTTATTTTCTTATTATCATCTATTTTTTTTTATTTGCTTTTCTGTCATTTTTTTTATTGGTATTTAGTTTTGGCGTTCATTTTTGTTGCTCTTTTCATAATTTTTTATTGACACTTATTTTTGTTGTCATTTTTCAATAATAAGCGATTGTATCACTTGATAAATTTGACACGTAAACAATAGGACTTTCTCCCTCATGTTGACCTTTATTGTCCTTGTGGGGGTGGAAAGGTCGTGTCCACCCTTATTTTCCTTCCCCTATGTATATATATATGTTTATCGTTTTATGTCTCGACCCTCACGTTACCAAATTTACGCCTCGTTATTTACTCGACAGATATTTTTACACTCTATTTTATGCTCAAATTGGGAATCCTCTTCTACTTTATCCATTTTCTTATGATAATCTGTGTTTTTTGTCTCTAATTTTTTTCTATTTAATCGACAAAATAAAGACAAGGGAAAATTATCTTGTTTTTTGTATCTTTATTATAAATATCATATGTATATGTATGTTTCATTTTGAAAGATTATTGAATTTAATTATTAAACATATATATATTTCGATATTGGATAACTGTTATTGGATATTTGCATATTTAACAATCGGGCACTATATTCTATATTGACAGTATGGAATGATATGAAAGAAATTTTTATTTTTAAAAATCACTGTTTGATATTCGTTATAAAAGATTTTATTATCATTCGGGAAAATTATTGTTTGTAAAATTTGACGAATCAGTTATCAATATATGTATATGGAATGGGAGAAAGCGGAGAGATTATATTTGATCAGCGTAATTGTATTATTCTGGATATTGTTTACGAAAAAAATATTTTAAAAAAACTGTTTTACTAAAATATAAATTTAATTTACAAGTAATAATTATGATTCTGCATAATTTACTTAACAAATATCAATAATAATTATTATTTTGAAGTACAATTATAAATTTTTATAATTGTACCAAAATGTATTGATAGTTATTTTTGGTAATTGAACCGAAATATAATTATAATTTACCATAAAACTTCTTTTTAATAGATGTAGGTTTTTCTTTGCAAGAGGAAATTATTTTTTGCAATTTTTCTAACAAAGACGTATGGAAATAAACCTTTTTTTCCACTCGGAGAGAAAATTTTTATCAATCTTTTATTCAATCTTTAATGGCACATTAGTCATTTTGAAGTGGTATTGGAAATGGAACAATAATTTATTGCTTGTGCTATTAAAGTGTCCCCATATTTCAATGATTGCTCTCTCTCTCTCGATTATTTGTTCAAAAATATCCTCTATAGAAACTCATGTTGAAATCGAATTTAACAAATTTATTTTCTTTTTCAATTTCTTGTTGTTTTGAATTGCTGCCCGGTTCTGAATGATTTTTTTCGAATGCAGTGATTAATTATTTGTTTTCATGTCAGAAAAGAGATGTATTTTGTCTCGAAGTTGATAAAATATTTGGTTTGGAAAAAAAATCGGTTTAGTCTCCTGTGATATTTTTGGAAGTTGATAAAATTTAGGATTATTGGTGTAATTTGATGCCATAATGTAATTTTTAATTAAAATCGGTACATTTGGGTGTCGTACTGGCGGTAAAAAAGAGAGAAAATCCTTTTGGTAGCATTTGAATTTCAAGTTGTACTTGGTTCTGTCAATAAAGACGAAAGTAAATTTTTGGTATTAGGTAATTTCAGTACTTATGTGGTCCCAACGGTTGGTACAAATTTTTAAAAACTTCCTTTAACATTATTTGTAGTTTATATAAATTTTAAATCCTAACGCAATTTGTTAGGACCACTCCAAACTTCATAGGAGTTAGATTTTATTTTGTTTGTTGTCGTTTTGAATTGTCCTCTTCCGACCTTTTCAACTTTTGAAAAAGGGATTATTTATTTTTACTCTTAAAAAAAATGTTTTCTGTCGAAATTTACTTGTCTTGTTTAAAAATGAAAAATCGGTTAGAAAATTGAGAAGTGAAGCGTCGGGGGATTTTTTTTCAGAGCTTCATTGACATCGGTTTTTTTTGCCAATGATTTCCTATCAATGAAGCGCGCTTGACCTGTTTCGAAAGATTGAGCTATTCGGCGGAATAAGCCTTATAAATCTCTCGTGGAGACCGAGAAACATCTGTTTCAACAATAGATACAGAGGCGCGTGCACAATGTGCATGAAAACAGGGCAATAAAAAGCAGATGGGGGTCCTTCTCTCTCTCTCTCTCTCTCTCTATCTCTATCGCGTGTCTCGATATGACATTTTTGGTATTCGGCACCTTATATAGGTATATGGAGAGGAAGCGCTTTCCTGTCTGTAACATGCGTTCAACTGTCTCCGTTTGCCAGAAGCACGAGTTTCCTCTTGGTAAATATGTGTGGCATTCGACAGGAGCACTAACTTACATACACTGGCCGTGGGTGACAATGTGAGAACGGATTCGAACGAGCGTAGCGAGCTTTTCGATGATTTACGATCTGTAATATAATACGGTTTGCCAAAGTCATCCGACTCGTGCAAACTCTCTCTCGTTTCCTTTCTTGTTCTCTGCTTCTTTCTCTCACTCTCTCTCGCCCGACGATTCCTGTGCTTTCATGCAACTATTCGTCAAAATATAATTCATGACTCTTGCCAGGGGAAAATTCGATGTAAGTCACCTGGACAAGTCTCGTGCCTAAGTTTCTAGTTTTGAATTATGTGACTTTGGCGAAAGTCACATTCGGGGTGCTCGAAATTTTTTGTTATCTGATGTTGATTGCGTCTTTTCGATTGTCACTGTTGGACGTCTAAATTTGAAGTTGTAGTTGTATACGAGATGGTGGGTTCCAAGTTTGTTTGTAGTTAATTTAGTCAATTTAGAAGCACTTGAATTTTTGGCGATTGATGTCTCCAAACGGTAGCCACGGATTACTTGGTACAAATACTGATAGTGTTGTGACACAAATTTCTAATTCCTTTGGTACCATCTAGATTCTAAATTGTTCTTGCTGTTCTGTTCAGATAAGCATTCAAATATTTGTTTTCTGATAATTTAAGTTTTTAGGTGGACCTTAAGGATTATTTGGTAGTCTTTTAAAAACATCTTCTAATATTGCTTGCAGTGGATGCAATTTTTTATTCTTGGTTCAATTTATTTGGAATATCATAAATTTTTTATTGCTTTGGTACAATCTGCTTGGTAGCAACTAGAATTTTCGTTGTCTTTGGATTTGTTAAGAAGCATTTAAATTTTTGGGTAAATAATTTAAATATCCAGGTGCAACTTGTGACTCATTTGGTGTAATTCATTAAGAACCTTCTTGAATATGTTGACTTTCGGTGCAATCTGTTAAAACCATATGGAACTTTCAGTAACAGTTGGCACCATCTAAGACTTTAGTCTGAAAAATGCGTTTAGATGCATTTAGATTTTTAATTTTAGAAACTTTATGATTCTAGGTAGTCCTTCCGAATTATTTAACATAATCTTTCAGAAACCTCTTTCGATATTTGTTATACTTGATACAAATTTTGATTGTTGGTGTCATCTGCTTAAATTGTTCAAAATTTTTAAATGCATTTGCTACAATCACTTTGGTTTCATCCAGAATTTAAGTTGTACTAGATTCTGTTAAAAAAAGCACTTAATTTTTTGTTCCTTCAGTACAATCCTTTAAAAACTTCCTTCGATATTTGTTGTAGTTGCGGCACAACTGTTTTATCTTCTTCAATTTTTAAAAATTGTACCAAACGGAGTGTAGCAAATGTTGGAAACACAGACCGTTTGGTACCATCTATATACTTAAAGTTCTACATGATTCAATTAATCAAGAAGCTTTTAAATTTCTAGATGCCAACATAAGATGAATCACTTTTGCTCCTAATTTTTTCACCTCTTTTTCGGCGACTCAACCATTTTTGCCTACAAAGGACAGAGGATTTTTTTTATTTTTCCTTCTTGAACCTATAGGGCCGTCGCCATTTATTGGACTTAAACTGTTTAACGGCCACTCTACTTCGTAAATTGCGATAGTCCTCGTATTTCCAAGCAGTTCTTTCACCTTTTGCAATCTACGATGAAAGAGAAACGCTCGATAAAATACTATAGAATCCCGTATTGTACTCTAATGGGTTCCCACCAGAACGAGGTGAATTACAAAGCACATTTCTGGTCCAAGTAATTTACAGCAAACAGCAACAAATTGCACCAATAAAAGTACAAGAATTTCGAAAGGAAAACTTACTTTATAACACAATTGCTGCTAAGGTTAAAAGATTCGAACACAATTGTATACAATTTACTGGATAAAGAAATTATTTTATTATACAACAATAGCAAAATAAATGACAATATGCTACTTAATTGAAAATTTATGCTGGGCACTTCAATTAAATCGTCACAATATTTTTAGACATTGCCTCCAACAATATAGTTCTAAAAATAATTCCAATAGTAGTTCCAGAAATATCCATGTGTTTCCGAAAGTAATTCTAAAAATGGTTCTAAAATAGTTTGAAAAATAGTTGCAAAAATGGTTAAAAATAAAAAAAAATATCGTTTTCGTTTACAATGAAACTTCTTTTTAGGAAATGTTCCAGAAATTAAGGGGGAAAAAATGCTTCTTGATCCTTGACAGAATTCGGTTTCCGTTGCACTAACGTGGAATTGTTCCTGAACATGAAGCTTGTATTCTTGGCAAATTTGAAATTCAAAATAAGTCTCTCTTTCTCTCTCGAAGAAAGACTACTTACAGTAGCATAAAATTGCTTTTAGTATTGAAGCCTGAAAACGCAATTACAAAACATTGTAAATCCACAGAGAGAAATAGAGAGAGAGAGAGAGAGAAGGTTCATATATATACGTACTCAAAGGAAAATGTCACGTTCTATATGGTTGACCATATTATTATTCGCTTCACGTCACAACAATGACTTGAACTCAAAGGAACGCTAAAAGAGATTTGAGGCCGAAGAAATCGAACATATACAGAACCTTTGTCTGCTAAAAGGACTTGACCCCAAAAAGGAAAGTTCATGTTGTGTATAGTTTTTTTCGGTCATTTAAAAAAACTATACTTGACTAAAAAAACATTTTACGCCTATAGTAGGAGAGCTTATTGTATGTCCCCCCCCTAAAAAAAGGAACTTCCCCTTTTTATTAATATAATCAGAGAGTATGAAAATTCACCAATTATGGTCAATTTACAGAAATTTACATGCGACAGGAATATGTGTAAACGAATTGTCGTTTGACGAAATTATATTGGTTGACCTAATTTGGCGAAATTTACATTTTGAATCTGGCGTTGGGTAGAAATTTTCTTTTGGTCAAATTGACTTTGTTCCTTAATTGAACGTGTTATTTAACGTGTTAATAATAATATGTGTTAAATAATTTACTAAATATTTTGAATCTAAACATGTTTATTTTTTCTTCTCATGGTGAAAACTTCTGAGGATTATAAATGCGCAGAGAAATTCAGCTAAATCCTTCAACGAAGGGCTGTCGAAAGCTTCTTTAGAGATTGTTGCTCGGCAACATGAAAGTGGATGCGACTGGAATGCGTGTCGTTTGTCATGAGTGAAGGATTTAACTATGTTCACGATGTAAATCTAATTACTGTCAGTTTAAGTATATGTATCGTTGTACTGACTTCATAAAAGACTTATTATCTCCTTTTTAGACGCATTTTACCGATTCTAATTTGTTTTCGTCAAAGAAATATCTTTTTTTCGTATTTTTCGGAAGCTAATTCGATTTTTATTTCTAGTTCACTGAAATTTTTTTGAGTAAAACTCTTTCAAATATAACAATTGTGTGTATATTTATTATATTTTTTTTTTGAAAATGGAAAATGGTAAATATTAAAATTCGGTGATGTGAAAATTTTTTATTTATTTAAATAATTCGGTGAGATTTGAATGAGTGTAAAAAATAATCCGTAAGGACCACCTGAATTCTATTTTATTTTCTTTTTATATAATTCCAGGCTTCGCACTCTTCTACTAAAAGCTACTATTTGCTACTTTTTTTGTACGAGCTGCTTTTTAGCTACTTTTTTGAACCTAATGCTACTAAAAGCTACTTTTTTAAACAAATAATCAAATTTAGATTTTTAGTTTTCACATTTCCATTTAAAAACAGTGTTAAAAACTAAAATCGTTAATGAAAAACGACCGCCAATAAGATAATAGGAAATAATTTTACCGACATTTACTCTATCAATAGTGACTTTTCCCGGTTTTATTTTCTCATCAAATTTTAATTTATTTCATTTCGAACATAAATCTACAATTTGGAAAATAATTGAATTACAAACAAAGAATTTTTTCAATTTTCCAAAAAAACATATTGTCTGTTCATAATTATAATGGAAAATTTGATTAATTCAATTTCATTAAAATTTATTGATACTAATTGAATTTCTGCAGAGAATTTTACTAATTATAAAAGTAATTGAATCCTTCCAAAGAATGTTATTACATATTTATGAAAATAATTTAATGTTTGTGTAGAATTTTATTAAAATTTTTGAAAATAATTGATTTTTTTGTAGAGAACAATTAAATTATTTATAAAGATAATTGAAATTTCGGGTAATTTCAAAAAAATTTTAAACATAATTGAATTTCTGCGGAGAATTTTATTACTTTTGAAAATAAATGATTTTTTTTCAATTTTATAGAAATTTATGAAAATCATTGAATTCTTGTGAAGAATATTTTTCAAAAATACTATTTAAAAGAATTTAGTAAATCGGAAAAACTTTGCTACTTATGAAAATAATTGAAATAATTGAATTCCTTAGACAAAATTTAATCAAATTTTCAAACCTGATTGCATTTTTCGACGAATTTGATTAAAATTGTATTAAACATAATTCTATTTCTGCAATGAGTTTTATTATTTCTGAAAGTAATTTAATTATTGCGAGGATTTTATAAAAAAGTTTCAAATAATTGATTTAAAAAAAAAAAATTAGATAAACTATTTTTAATAATTCAATTCCTATGAAATTTTCATTCTTTTAGAAAATAATGGAATATATGTGTAGAATTTTGTAAAAATTGTTTTTAAATAATTGAATACTTTTTGGAAATTTTATTAAAATATTAGACTTACAAATTATTGGATTAAGAAAAATGTTTGAAAATAATTGAATTGTTATGGTGAATATAAATGAATTTTTGTTATTTATAGAAATAATTAAACTTTCACAATGAATTTTAATAAAATTCCTATAAGTGATTTAATTTTATCGAAGTTTTACTATTTAAGAAAATAATTGAATGTATTGCGAATAAGTTTTTATAAATAAAATTATAATTATACGGTGACTAAATTCCCTTGATTATTTAGAAAAATTTAAAAACAATATTTTTAAATAAGTTAATTACTTTTAATAGAATATAAAGAAATTCCAATTACATCAAAAATTTTCAATTATTTGTTTATAAAAATTAAATTATCTTGAAATAACAGATTTCAATTTTATTAAAAAATTTGAAGTGTATATTTTTTTAAATTAACTAATAAAAATGTTAATTATTAATCTTCGCACTAAGAAGCGTGAGTACATTAGAATATGACTCCTTATAAAATTTAATTATTTATCAATTATTAAATTAAAATACTTTGAAAAGTCGATTTTTTAAAAAGTTTTTAATTCTATAATTTTTTGGTCATCGAGGCTACTTTTTCCTACTTTTTTAAAACTCATAATGGAGTGCGAAGCCTGTAATTTTTGTCAATTTTAATTCCCCTTGAATGAAATTCAATTTTAATTCAAATCTTATTCAATTCATTTCCATTGAATTCTTCATGCATTTAAATTAATTTTTTCTAATTTGAATTCGTTCTATTCTCTTTTATTAAATTGGAATCTATTTTGAAAATACCTACAAAATTTATTTTCCTTACAACAACATTTTTTCTTTTCGCACAATATTTTCAACGATTCATTGAACTCTAGGACATAATAAAAATTTGAAATATTTAAAATTTCTCACTCGCGTGAAACTACAATATATTCTCATATATATACATATTCAAAAGGTATATACAATCTTGTCGACAAAAGATTTCTTATCAGTTGGAAAGCCGTTTCTACACATATACACAATAATAGTGCGTCTGCAAGAACCTGAACAAGGAAATGTCGAAACCCTATTCGTACACAAGGTGAAAAGCAGCCCCAGGTTTGACGTAATTTCTAACATAATACCGTAATTTAGTGCTATTGCTTGTAACTGACACGATCACCGCAATTTAGGGTCTCCAGGGTGGTCTTTGTTGAAAACAATTAGACATCTGGAGGCGCACGTTTTTCAGAAAATATATATATATAGAGCAATGCCACGTGACCCTATGAGTTTAGATATTCGCTTAGAACCGTTTCCTAGTCGTCCGGCTTTTCTCCCTTTTCCTTTGCCTTCACCTTTTCGGTGCGGCATATCCACCCCTTATTTTGCTCCTTTTCCCAACAGGCATTCATGGGACTTTAGTTTTCGAACATAACATATATATAAAACAGAGAGAGAAGGGATCGCCCACAAAATCCCACTGAAAAGTTCCCCTTTGACATAAATATAAATTTTAATAACGGTTACCGTCCCTCTCTCACTCTCTCGAAAAGTACTTTGGACGGAAGTTCATGTTTATCAAAAACTATATAAAAACATCAGGAATATTGTCATGTTTTTCCCCTATTTTCGGGGTGAAAAGGGTCAGTTTCTAATGGGAATATAATTATCTAGGATATAATTTGACTTTTTGACTTTTCCCATCATTTTCATAATTTTCAAAAAAGTAACAGAGGGAAAACTGAGTGAATTATTTTTTGCTTTCTAAAAAATTGAATTTTAGGGGACGGGACATTTTTATTAGCTTAAAAGTAAATAATTATGTAATTAACGAGGAAATTATTTTCAAATGAGATGGAGAGTCATCATTCCTAATGAGTTTTTCTTTTAAAAAAATATTTCCCCTTTTTTTTATAATGTGTATAATATAAGTAATGATCATTAAAGGAAAATTGTTTCATTTTATACTTGAAAATGTTTTCTTAATTAAGTTTTTAGATGCTCTCGTATTTTTTCCTTTTAGACGCTACGCGAGTTGATGTTTTTTTGATAATAAAAAGAAGGAGAACATTTCGTGAAATACATAGAATATAAAAATTTTTTACGAGAATAAAAGTCGATTTAAAAAAAAAGTGCTGTGTATTAAAACGTTGAATTAATTGTAAGCGAGAAGGAAAAAGAAATAGTTCTTTCTTGAATGGAAATTTTTTTTTTAATTCCAACATATTCTTGAATGAAGACTTTAGTGTTTTTTTCATTTTTTTTTGCGATAGTTTACCGATCAATGAAATTGTGTAAGATCAAAGTAAAATTCGAAGGAGAGAAAAAGGAAAAAATGGAAAACTGTTCACGATCGTAGAGAGTGATAAATATAGAGCAAACAAGGCGTGCGTTGTGACTCCCTGTTACAAAGCGACAAGCTCCAAGGAGCAAACAAAGCTTTTTTTATTGGAACATTTCGCGATTTTATCACAACGTAATGCGTAATGTTGCCTCTAAATCTTCTTGCTCTTTTGCAATCTACTCATTTTCTTGTGAGAGAGAAAAAAAACGCGAAAGAAATTTAACGATGGGGATAAAAATTTCAAAATTGTAATTTAAAAAATTTATTTCTCCCTGTTTTCTAAATCAAACAGTGCTCTTTGTTTTTACAATTAAAAAAATAGAATGGTCGGAATTGAGAAAAAAAGTGGAAATTTTGTTTTTGATTAATTATAAGATGAGAAAAAATAATAATCAATAAAGTTAGTTATAAATAGTAATGAAAAAAGGTAAAAATAACTAATGTAATTATAAAATAATAAAGACTTAACAACAATTACTAAAATAAAATTAGTATAACAATGAGTCAATCAACAGTAAATGTCAATAGAACGATGAAAAATTAAAAACAAAAGTTACTAAAATAAATGATGAAATGGTAAATAAAAAATTTCGACCAACAGTTAATAATAAAAAAAAAAAGATAAAATTTATTAACCAGCGGAAAATCAGACAAAAATACAGTAAATTTTGAAACGGGAATTTTTGCATTCACTTGTATAAAAAATATTTCTTTTTTATATTCTTTGACCAATTTATTGATGAATGAATGAACCTATAAAAAAATAGTTACAGCCAATTTGCAAAGAAGATTAGTTAAATGAATTTTTTAGTTTCGTTGTTTTTCGTATACTTTCAAGCGCAGGTGTTTTTTTGATATATATTGACATTTATATTGAATAAATATTGGAGGCTCGTAAACAAAAATCGATCACCAGTTATTTTCCTGTCTGGCAATTGTCCAGAGTCTGTGTTTTTCAAATGTGATGAAATGGTGACCCTTCTTTTTTTTCTATCAATACCCAATAAATAAAAGTTGACTGAAAAATTGTCCCTTTTCAGAATAACAAAAAAAAAGAAACGTTTGTATTTTTGTCTAAAGTTTGTTAAAGTGCTTTTTTAAAAATGTTTTACCGTCAAGTCGTTAAAGAGTTTTGGTATTTTTTATGATTGGTTCGTTTATTTTTTTTAATCTTAATTTTCATTCTATAAATGTTGACCGACATTTTTATTTCAATTTGAACAAAAATTATTTTCTAAACTTTTGCTTTTTATCTAAGTTGTGACCTAAATTTTTATCTGAATTTTGATTTAAATTTTGATATAAAATTAAAAAAAAATAATTTTCCTATTTCACTGTCAATATTTGACCTAAACATTAAAGTTCGATTTTCTTCTTGAACTAAATTTTTCCGGCGGCTATGTTAAATATTTCCTTCGGACCTGTGAATAATGATAATTTTTTTAAATGTTAATTTCCGGCCTCTTCTCTTGTATAATAAAAAAAGCAGAGAAGAAATTGTTTTTCCTTTATCTTAAAAAAATGGTGCTTTTTATAATTTTTATTTAGATTTTATGCGACTTAATGACTTATTCATTTAAGAATAATTTCACGTACGAGCGCAAAAAGTCCCTCACTTTTTAACTATGTATATATATATTTTTGTAAGCGAAGGTCGATTTCCTTCAGTGTCTGTTTACCATAATCTTTATTGGACCTAATTTTCTTCTTCCAACCGAATTCAATGTTTATTCCAAAGCCCATACACTTAGCATAATTTTTATGTAATCTGTTTAACATTTAGAGGACTTTCGAATTGTCTTTATGAAAAGCACGAGACAAGTGGTCGCAAAGAGGAAAAGATCTTTTTTTCCAAAAAAATTACATTTTCTGTTATTGTTTATAATTCATTACTATTTCCAGTATTTTTATTATTATTATGACTATTATCATTATTATTATTAAAATAAAAATAACGAAAATAGTAATAATAATAATAATAATAATAATAATAGTTGAAAAAAGGAAATTGTGACTGTCAACCGAATTAGCGAAACAAAAACATTTTTGTAATAAAAAGTTCCCTTCTGAGAAAAAAGAAATAAGTTGCATAGCAATGAACTAATATTTATCTTCCCTTCTTCAATCTTTATTTTGCATCCACTCGACAAAATTTAACGGATTTTAAAATTAAAAGCAAAGAAAAAGAAAATGGAAAGAGGAAAAAAACCTGTTGATGAAAGAAGTAGAAAATATATCATGAGAATCTTTAAATGAAATTCCATTTTGAAATAATGGAATTTTCTTGACTATTTTTCCTTGTCGTTTATGTACATATCTATAGAGAAAGAAGGAGAAAAATAGAGTGAGAAGAGAAGGAATGATGGATCTTATTAAAGAAGAAAAATGCACCATTTTTGAATTTACTATCGCGCTCGCGCCTATTAACTTTCGTAAATAGAAACGTCATCAGCAAAATGCGCATTTCTCGTTGTCTACATCAGCAATCTCGTGCCAATAATTTCATGTTCGCGGGAATAAGGAGCCAAAGGGCCGCACTCTATGCGCCTATAGGTCTCTCTCTCTCTCTCTTTTTTCTCTTTTTCTCTATATATATATATATAAAGGCCAGTATACAGTGGTCGATAAAAAAGCGTTTCCTCGTGGTTAGGTGCGCGATATAAAGTTCCTATATACATATATATAAACTATACGAAAAGCGATGCTGCTGAAATAAGCAGAACAAACGAGAGCGGAGAAAAGTAAAGCGGTAATGCATTCATGAACGGTTTAAAGTCGGCATTCTCTAACAGAAGAAACGGTATTACTCCTCTTTTTCTATTTTTCTTGGCCTTGTTCCGTAAAAGAAAGGAGGAAAACTGGAGAAGGAGAGAGAGAGAGAGAGAGGGAAAATCATCGTTGGTATTCTCTAAACGGAATAGTCCTTGTCGTGTATGCCATCCTGTACTGTGGGTACAGAGTAGACCAGGGAAAAGAGGAAGAAGAAGACGAGGAGAAGAAATAGCACGCCGCAGTGCAATTCACGGAAATATTTTCAGCAACCGGTGTAAAATCAGTGAATTCCACGTCGCGCTTTTCCAATACGTAACTCATCCCTTCTCTTCCTCTCTCTATCTCTCTATTTTTCTCTTTTTCTATCTTTTTACCTCTTCTCCTCTCTCTCTCTCTCTCTTTCTCTTTCTTTCTATTTTCTATCTTTTTCTCTTTTTTACTATCTTTCTACCTTTCTTCTTTTTTTCTCAAAGAAAGAAAGTAGGGATAAGAAAAAGATAAACAAAAAGAAAGAAGGAAAGAAAAAAATAGAAAACAAAAAAAGGAAAGAGAAATAGAAAGAGAGAGTCACCTCAGTTTCCTATTTCCATGCCCCCCCCTCTCTATTTTGTACCATCTTTGGCTCTCATTGCATTCTTTCTCTCAAGGAATTTACACTTTGTTCCGTGTTAACGCCTTTCATGCAATGTCACCAAGTGTTCGCGTGGACATGCAAAAAAAAAGGAAACAGAATTTTTTCTTTCTCGTGATTTTTTTTCTTCTTCTTAATAGCAAAAACTCAAGAGTCGCAAAGGAAGAAGAAAAAGAAGATGATGAAAAAAAAACACAGAAAGAAATAATGCGCGAGAAATCTTTCAGTGACTTTGATGGATCAAAAATCCTTGCAACAATTCTGAAAAGACTGGCGCGCGAAGAAAACTTTAATGCTTCCATCACAGATTTTTACCTTTCTTCGGCATAAAAATGACAATTTGACAGTAATAGATTCATAACAGGGAAACGGTTTTATATTTTCGGAAAATATTTTATCGATCATTATGTTTAGAGAAATATTTTCCAAGGATATCAGGCTTCGCACTCTTCTACTAAAAGCTACTATTTGATACTTTTTTGATACGAAGCTACTTTTTGGCCTCTTTTTTGAGCCTAATTTGATTAATTCAATTTCATTAAAATTTATTGATACTAATTAAATTTCTGCAAAGAATTTTACTGTTTATAAAAGTAATTGAATCCTTCCAATGAATGTTTGCGAAGAATTTTGTTAAACTTTTTGAAAATAATTGAATTGTACAGAACAATTTAATTATTTATAAAGATAATTGAAATTTCGGAGAATTCCAAATAAATGTTAAACATAATTAAATTTCTGGGGAAAATTTTATTACTTTTGAAAATAATTGAATTTTTTTTTAATTTCATGAAAATTTATAAAAATATTTGAACTCTTGTGAAGAATATTTTTCAAAAATAATATTTAAAATTTAGTAAATCGGAAAAATGTTGCTATTTATAAAAATAATTGAAATAATTGAATTCCTTAGACAAAATTTAATCAAATTTTAAAAAATAATTGCAATTTTCAACAAATTTGATTAAAATTTTTGTTATTTATAGAAATAATTAAACTTTCACAATGAATTTTAATAAAATTCCTATAAGTGATTTAATTTTATCGAAGTTTTACTATTTAAGAAAATAATTGAATGTATTGCGAATAAGTGTTTATAAATAAAATTATAATCTTACGATGACTAACTTCCATTGATTATTTAGAAAAATTTTAATAAAATTCTTTAAAAGAAGTCAATTATTTTCAATAGAATGTAAAGGAATTTCCATTACATCAAAAATTTTCAATTATTTGTTTATAAAAATCCAATTATCTTGAAATAACAGAATTAAAAAATCTTATTTTTCAAAATTTAAAAAAAAACTGCGAAAATTCAATTTTATTAAACAATTTAAAGTGTGTATTTTTTAAAATTAACTAATAAAAATGTTAATTATTAATCTTCGCACTAAAAAACATGAATATATTAGAATATGACTCCTTATAAAATTTAATTATTTATCAATTATTAAATTAAAATACTTTGAAAAGTCGATTTTTTAAAAAGTTTTTAATTCTCTAATTCTTTTTTTTTGTCATTGAGGCTACTGTTTCCTACTTTTTTTGTCATCAAGGATACTTTTTCCTACTTTTTTAAAACTATTAATGGAGTGCGAAGCCTGAAATTGAGACAACAAAAGAAGAAGAAGATTTTTTGTTTGTTTTCTGTCTAAATTTGTTTAGAAAAACTTTTTTCTTTTTATTAAGAGATGTTTATATGGCAGTTACAGAAGTGGTGGCAAAAACTAATTGCTAAATAATTTGATGAAAATTGTGTGATGTAAGATTGCTTGTGTGTGATATTCACTTTTTTTTCTCTCTGCAATGCAATTAGTCCTGTTAGAGTAATTAACATGATTTAGAAAATTATATTACCATATTCTTAATAGTGTCAGCGTGGATAAATGTGCAATTAGTTTTTATCTTAATTCCAAGATGAAAACAAAACCGGCCATATAAGAGACCTAGTTTTTGGTTTATCGGATATATCGCGCGACTTATTGTACGCAAAGCGTGAATAAACACGTCGTGAGTTTATGGCTCCGACCTAGATGCATCTCCCTCTCTCTTTTAGCTTGGGCAAAATCTCCTGCTCTGCACTTCGTTAGATGGTGTCACTGATAAGGAATACTGAATGGCTAAAAAAATTCTGAAATTTTGTATTTTTGTTAACGTGTTACAAATTTAGTTGTATTTTTATTTTTTATGTACTTGTTACACTTTTTTGAAGACGAAAACGTTTCCAACAGTTTTTTTTTAAAGTAATCATTCTTTTTGGTATTGTTATCGTCAACAAGGCTTTTGTAAAAGTTGTTTGTTTCTTTGAAAAGAAGGTTAAACAGTACCTTAATTCCCAAGGTGAATAAAACTACAATTTTCGGTTGTAAAAACCCCAAATGATAATTTATGAATTTCTAATACTGCGAGTAGACCTACTTTCAACTTCTGTATTAGCTAAAAGTTTAAAAGTTAAAATATTTAAATACTGATCTGAAATTAACGATCTTTATTTCCGGGCATTGATTTTGATAAGTAAATATAGTTCATTGTCTAAACGTAGATAGATATATGTATATATATATATTTCCGCAATTGTGCACTGTCGTTGATTGCAAATTGACAATGAACGCGGAATTTGTGATTGCACAAGCAGTGCATGGTTCCGCATCGTTGGTCAATTATTTTAGCTACTAGCAGCTAATGCTACAACGATTGGCGTAATTAGCCAGTAGAATAACGGCTGACTACAGTTGTAGAATATATCCAGTTCTTAACTATCTTCGTTTCCGTTTTCATACAGATATATATGTACATAAATGGTGTACCCACACCGTGCCGCCAAACGTTTAGAAATTCGTCGGGATTTTGGATGCTGAACACCCCTCTTCTCTCTCTCTTTCTCTAATACTCTGTTCATCCACTCACTACTGGTGCTTTTGTTCACCATTCCCCTTCCTTGCGCTCTGAATAAAATATGAAACTTAGGCAGATTAACCTCCATATAACCACACCGAAATATGTGGTATTATATGTTGGAACTTTCAAAAACACAAATCCTGTTTGCTGAATAATGGGGATTTTGTTTAATATATTAAATATTACTTTAATACTGTGATGGAGGTATGTTTATTATTGTGTTTTGATGATGAGATAATTTATGATTCCTATACTTTTTCACGTTGTTGACACTGTCAATTTTCTTTTTGTGTGATAATATTAGTATGTAATATTATTACTATTATTAATGTTTTGTTGTTGGTGCTGATAATAATATGATGTTGATGCTGATGGTTTACATGGTAATATTGTTTTGATATTTGATTTTCAATTTTTTCCAATACCGATGATATTTGGTTGATTTTCTTTGTTGTAGTGAAATTTATGTTGATTATTGTGAGGATTATTAACTCTGTTGATTACAGCTAGCAAGTTCATAATCATCAGTACTGAGTATAAAATCATTAGCATCGTTTATATTATATATGTATTATCATTAGAATTATCTGTAGAAACTTTAGTGTCTATTAAATCAGCTTTACCTAAATCCAAGATAATAATGTTTTAATATTATCTGTAAAAAACAAACTGTAAAGAAGAACAAAATAATTATTTATTAATAAAATTAGTATCTTTAATATAATTAAAAGATCCATAATAATTATTGTTAGCCCCAACAACTATACTAGCTGAACATTTATTGTTATTAAATAACTATTATCAAAAACAGAAACATTAGCATCAGGGACAGAATTATTAATTATTCTGTAAAGGAATTAGAAGCATTAGGATCATCTTTTGTACCATTATTGTGATCTGAAAAATAATCATTATCATGTACCTAGTCATCAGTAGTATTATTTTTCCCATGAATCACGATTTATTAGAAACCAAAGCATCATTATTATTATCTTCGATAGAACTATCAGCATCTTTGGTAAAAATCAATAGGATCATTGATAAAACTATCAGCATCATTGGTAAAATTGTCAGCATCATTAATAAGATCCACAGCATCATTAATAAAACTATATCAGTTGCATCATCATTATCTGTAAAACAATGATTATTAGTAACAATGCAACCTGTATTCTCATTATTATTAGCAAAACAAATATTCCCAAACACAAAAGCATGAGCATTAGGAACAAAAACATTTGCACCTGTATTATTGTTATCATTTCACATCATCAACAAAACCTTCTGTACCATGATTGTTATTAGTAGAATGAAAGTATATTAGCAACAGTGCAACCAGTATCATGAGGCTACCACTGCAGTAATCATCATATACCACATCGTATACCACTGCTATAGTATCAATAAAAATAATTCATCAATAAAAGAATCATCTAGAATAAAAGCGTTACTATTATCAGTAAAACCATTATTAGCATCATTATTATCATTGAGAAAAGTATCTGTACCATTATTATTAACAGTGGTACAATCAGCATCATCAATGAAGCTACCAGTATCATTATTATGTGTAAAGCAATCTTTGACAGAAACAGTAACATTATGAATAAAATTAATATAATCATAATAATCATTACTATTAATGGAATAACGGAATCAAAGATAAAATCATTATCATTATAAAATCATCATTAGCAGTAGAACTGTCGTCAGCATCAGGAACAAAAATACCATTGTATGTGGTATACATACAATGACACTCTTAGCACTACTTTCCCTTCTAAACCGAAAAACAATTTCATAATTCCTCATTACATCATCTCAATATACATAAAGTTTTCCTCTCAATTTTTCTTATTGCCTCTGTTTTAATTTACGTCCATTAAAAAACATCCCTTTATTAAAAATATATGCCTAGGATATGCTTTTATTAGCGAAACGTCATTCGCTGGGGACGTTTAATTATCAGATGATGAGTCAATTAAAAGCGGCCGAGAGTTTTCCGCGTGAGAGGAGCAAACAGATGAAAATGAAAAGAAACGAAATGTCTGGAGCAAGGAAAACTGATTTTGAGTCTCTCTCTCTCTCTCTTCTTCGACGAACGTTAAAGAAGGAGAGAAAGAGAAAATGGATTGAAGGAGAGAGAGAGAGAAAGAGTGAGTGGTCTGCGGAGCGTTAAATGAGGTTATAGGTTCGATGAGTTTGTGAATTAAGACGACAAAGCGTACCTAGGCTACGTAAGCTGACATGCCCGTTGCCTGTAACTCTGTGTGCGGTTTCGTCCTTCCGGAACATTATATTCCAAGGTTGAGGTTCAAGTTCCGTTGGGATCATCTCATTTCGAGAATGCCTAATACAACCTTGTTGCTCGAGGGACCGGACGTCGTTGTGCTTGCTCCACTGTCCGAATAATTGGCGAGCGCAATGTGTACCGTACGCAAACAGCTCGCACGTGTTTGGTCGAATATACAATACATATACATATATATATATTTACCATTCTCAGACCGTTCCACTTTCAATTATTATTTTACAATAAAAAGTGTGAGCTTTATTCATGTATATCGCAATAATGATGATTGTATAATAAATGACTAAAAGTAAATAATACAATAATTCAATTTTATTCCCAGTGGGCACAAAAACATAAAACGTTCTTTAAACGTCTGTCTACTAATTTAAGTTTTAAGAACGTTCGAACATTCAAAAAATGTTTCGGAACGTTCGGACATTCTTATAGAACGTAAATTGGCAGACATTAAACGTTCTACAGACGTTCAACGTTGGTGAAGTTCACAACGTTTATAGTCAACGATTTCTGAAGAAAAATATATTTTAAGCAAATTTTTATAAATATTATTAAAGATAATAATACGTTTAATTTTTTGACTAATGATTTACAAACAAAGTATTTCTGAACAATAATTTGTTCTTCTTTTTAGTAAGAAAATAATTTTTTTTTCTTTTAATCGTTGATCATAAACGTTGAGAACTTCACCGACGTGACGTTCAAAGAACGTTTTTTGTCTTTGTTGCCCGCTGGGTTATTATTAAAAATTAATCGAAAGTGAAGAAAGGGGGACTTTATGAAACAAATTTCTTTTTGTGAGCTTATTTTTATTCTTATAGTGTAATTAAATGTCATTAATTTTAAGCAATTGCAAAAGAATTTTTTAAATTGCAAATGATTGTAACTAATTGTACTATTCTTTTTTTTGTTACAGGTGAGAGATTGTATTCTAAATAATTTAACGTCGACTCAAGAGACATTGACGCTCTTTGTAAGTAGACAAATTTTTGTTATGAAAATTATTATTCGACCATTGTTGCGATTTTGAAGCGGTAAGTTGCTTCAACAAGTGGAAATGAAGTGCCTCAAATAGTTGAACTTTGTTAAACGCCTTGAATTACTCGTGCTCTAGAGACTTCTCTCTTTCTGTCTCTCTTGCGTCTAAATAATCTGCGCTATACGCGATCCAAACATCATATAAACCATTGTATACCCTTTTATGCGTACTCTTGAACAAATTCACATATTTATATATATTATGAATTTTGTTCTATATATACAAATTTGAGAAAGCCTTCAAACAATGCATATGTTTATATTCCCTTGTGCCTTCACAAACTGACTCGTTGTTATACATAATTATGCACGTATACAATATAACGATGCTCGACGTTGCTTTTTATCCTCATCATCATATTGTGTATAGAGAAATTATTTCTTCATTATGATACATTTTCAAAAATATATCCATAAAAAGAGATGCTTTTTGTTTCTTTGTTTGGTTAGAAACGCTCAAAGTACGCTTTTGAATGTTTTTTGTCTCTTTTTTTTAAATAAAATTTTATGATAGGATAATTTTCTAATTGGCTATGGTAGAACAGTTGAATAGTTTTAATATAAAAAACAAATTGTTTTTATTATCCCACTCTACTCCATATATAAATTTTACTGAGATGCATTTTTTTTTAGAAGTGAAATACATAATCAGTATAAATTACGGGTGTTATGTGACCATGTCTGGGGAAAGCTTTGATCGTTAGATGGTAGTAGGTGTTGACACCCACGAGTGATTTTTTTTTAACAGCGAAGAAAATTACAGTCGTATTCACATGAAAGACGAAACCCTTTTTTGTCCTCTTCTTTTGAGACAAAATCCTACGTGAAAATAAAAGGGTAGGTCATGTATTTTTTTCTGCGAGTTTTTTTTTGTTCCTCGAAAAGGCAAGGAGAGAGAAAATGAGTAGATTTTCAAAGCCGGAGAACAAGGGAGTCAAGTATAAAATGGTGGAAATATAATAATTGCTTGATTCCTTTATTAACAGGTTTGTCTTATAAAAAAAAGTCATTTTTATACTTTTTTCTGAATTTTTTTGTCTCGTTTACGCTTTTTCTGTTGGCGGAAATTACAAACGAAAAGAAATTATATTAGAGCAAAAAAGGAAGTATTTCGGATTTATCGTGTTCGATATTAATTTGGAAATTTTGTGTTTTGACTCTTAATAAATTATTTTGTTTTTTTAGAAATTTTTTTTGTTTTTTTTTTACTAATTCACTAAAATTTGCTTCGAAAACTGAAGAAATCGACAGAACTGTACAGAATTTTCCGCCAATTTAAATTTTACGTTATAAATAGTAAACCTTTTTATTTTCAGCCTGTAATTTAATTACAGTTTTGAAAAAGAAAAATGTCAAAACGAAAATACTTAGTTTACTTCTTAGAAGTATTTCAATACAGTGAAACCTGTCGGAATAACACTCAATTTTTTAAAATTATATTACTTACTGTAAAAAATTATTAAAAAATTATTTTATAATTCAATTTCGTAATATTTTTACAAGATTCCGGAAGTGAAAAAATTGTCATTGGAAAATTTTTTAGTACAAAAAAAATGTTTAAAATAGAGTTCTATTCCGGAAAGGTTCAACAATTTTTATTTTTAATCTGAGAAAAAAATCCACAGTTTTTCTAAGAATATCGAATAAAGATAACAAAAAGTATAAAAATTGTAAAATTTTTCAATATTTTTTTTGTTCTTAATTTAATATTCTTAGAAGTGTGATAAAAAATTAAATTCCAGTAATTCGTTTTTCTAAAATGCCTGTCACATGCGAAGTTGTATTTTAAAATTTCAAAATTGTTGTCGTTTATCGGGGGTAAATTTAAATTCTAAACAACACTCTTCCCTCTTAAACCTCGTTTATAATTCATCGAGTCTTAGATCCTCGAATTCGAGAGAAAAATACTGAGGTTGAAAATATACGCTCTCTCTCTCTGTCTTCTTTAAAAAAACAAAAAAATAATTTTTTGCTTTTAGAAACCGAAAAATTTTTTTCGTTCATTTTATTATATAAACAGGATTCGCACTCTTTTACTAAAAGCTAATATTTGCTACTTTTTAATACGAGGCTACCTTTTGGCTACTTTTTTTAGCCTAATGCTACTGAAAGCTACGTTTCTGAACAAATAGACAAATTTAGATTTTTAGTTTTCACATTTCCATTTAAAAATTGAATCCTTCAAACGAATTTTATTACATATTTATGAAAATAATTAAATGGTTGCGTAGAATTTTATTAAAATTTTTGAAAACAATTCAATTGTAGAGAACAATTTAATTATTTATAAAGATGATTGAAATTTCGGAGAAATTCGAGAAAAATGTTAAACATAATTAAATTTCTGAGGAGAATTTTATTACTTTTGAAAATAATTGAATTGTTTCTTTAAATTTCATGGAAATTTATGAAAATAATTGAATTCTTGTGTGGAATATTTTTCAAAAATAATATTTTAAAGAATTTAGTAAATCAGAAAAAGTTTGCTATTTATGAAAATAATTGAATTCCTTAGTCAAAATTTAATCAAATTTTTGAAAATAATTTCATTTTTCGACGAATTCGATTAAAATTGTATATTAAACATAATTCCATTTCTGCAATGACTTTTATTATTTATGAAAGTAATTGAATTATTGCGAGGATTTTATAAAAAAAAGTTTCAAATAATTGCTTTTTAAAAAAAAAATTTAGATAAACTCTGTTTTTAATCATTCAATTCCTATGAAATTTTTATTATCTTAGAAAATAATTGAATACTTTTTGGAAATTTTATTAAAATAGTAGACATAGAAATTATTAAATTAAGAAAAATGTTTAAAAATAATTGAATTGTTATGGTGAATATAAATGAATTTTTGTTATTTATAGAAATAATTGAACTTTTACAATGAATTTTAATAAAATTTCTAAAAGTAATTTAATTTTGTCGAAGTTTTATTGTTTAAGAAAATATTTGAAGGTATACCTTCAATTATTTTCTTAATAATTGCAATATATTTCGAATAAATTTTTAAAAATAAAATTACAATTTTACGGTGACTAACTTCCTTTGATTATTTAGAAAAATTAAAAAAAATTCTTTAAAAGAAGTAAATTATTTTTAATAGAATGTAAAGAAACTTTAATTACATCAAAAATTTTCAATTATTTGTTTATAAAAATTCAATTACCTTGAAATAACAGAATCAAAAGTTTTATTTTCCAAATTATCAAAAAAACTGCGAAAATTCAATTTTATTAAAAAATTTGAAGTGTATATTTTTTTTTAAATTAACTAATCAAAATTATAATTATTAATCTTCGCACTAAGAAACGTGAGTACATAAGAATGTAACTTCTTATAAAATTTAATTATTTATCAATTATTAAATTAAAATACTTTGAAAATTCGATTTTTTAAAAAGGTTTTAATTCTCTAATTCTTTTTTTTTGTCATTGAGGCTACTGTTTCCTACTTTTTTTGTCATCAAGGATACTTTTTCCTACTTTTTTTAAACTCATAATGGAGTGCGAAGCCTGTATAAATGATTCAGGATATTTTCAATTTATTGGAAAATTTTCTATTTTAATTATTATTGAGTTAGGTAACAAATGAATTCGATTAGTTTTCACTATATATGTAACAGAGAAGGAGAGAGAGAGAGAGAGGACGTTTAATTAAATGTTTACTTTTTTATTATTTGATTATATTTGTTTGCACTTTGATGAAAGTTTGTTCTCATAACTGCATTAAATATTCATAGGTATTTACTCCCTCTTCAATATAACTGCGTGTGCCAATATACACCCGCTCCCTCTCTCACTCTCCGAATATGTATACACTAAATATATATATATATATATATTCAATAAGTGTCCTATATATATATATACTATATATATTGTATTATATATATATATATATTGAAGTGTACGTATGTGAATTTATATATAGAAGAAGGGTCCACGTATTAAATTTTCGATGAACTTGTTATACGAATTGTCCATGAAGCATGAATTTATATGTGGGTATATATAAATTGAAGAGACGGAAAATAAAAGCGTGAGTGATGGAGTTAGAAAATAACATTGAACGATTTTGTTAGTGCCTCGAGAAGGGAAAATTTTCATGACCGCAACTAATTTTAACTCTTAAATAATTAATGTTTATGCGAACGAACATTGTAAGAAGGAAGTAACTCTCACATTGTACGTACATACATACATACAAGTATAATATAGAGGAATTTTGCTTTTCCTGCATGTGCTGTTAATTCTCCATTTTCACATGCGGAGAAGAGGTTGATATAACCCCAATCTGCGCAAACACGACACATATGCGAAACATTGTTTGTCTAAAGAAAGACGTTTAATGTGAATATATTTGTAATATCATTTAGATTGTTTATTCTAAACTCTGTGTGTGCATTTTGGTGTTTTGAATTTTCATTATGTAATATTTAATAAGTCATTCACTGAATTACGATTTTACGACTTAGAATATTAATGTTGTTATTTTATACGTTACAGAGTTAATTGTCTAGTTTTTGGGGTATTTGAATTTGCAATTCTTGTGGGGTGAAAAAAAACGTCGAAACTTTGCCAAAAATATTCTTGATATTAAAAATTGATGATCATTTTGGCAAATTTTTTACGGTTTTGTTGACTCTTCGTTTCGCTCATTGTTTTTCTGTTATTTTTTTTTGGTTCCTTTTTCTCGTTTGCTTTAATTTTTTTTGCCTTTTTGTTTTTCTCACATATGTCACACGTCTTAATTTATTATTATTGAGTGTTGTACCACGTTTAAAAAAAAAACTTGCTCTTTTTTATAAACAAGAAACATAATATTAATATTACTCCCCTCATCTACTCGAATAATACACACTAAAAGAAAATAAGGGAAAGATCTTTGATTGAACTTCTACTCTCTAGATGAAAACAAATTGTCCTCTCTAATTGAAATTGAATTCAGTACAGATAGCAGTATATAGTCTTTGGTGTACAAATAGCGGCATCACCCACGCGTCACATTTATTGCCTGCGCTCCAGCAGCGTTTCAAGACGTACGGCAAAATAAAATGAAATTAACTGCTTTGATGTCAGCCGGGTGCAACGAATCGCTACGAGAAATGTGAATTCACTAATATAGAGGCCTATGCATACAAAGTGACTATGAGGGTCAACCCTCCACTAAAACTTGGCTGAAGGAGAGATACAGGGGGATAAGACTCAAGGGGGGTTTTTGAAAGATGAGACAACGAACGTCTGCTTCTTATGGCTCTCCTTCTCTCTCAATAAACAGGAACTTTCAAGGGTTCTCAATTATTAAAGAATCCAATGTGATCTCTCCTACTAAATATTCATTACAGTTGAAGAAACTCAAAGTATCATCTAAATTCATTCCTGAATTATGTATTTTTTTCCCCGGTATTATTGAGTTTTTTTTTTGCAAATTTTTCGAATGTATGTATCTTAACATAGTTTCTTTCAGAAGTAACATTAACATTACATTTTTATTATTATTATTAATTTACTCAATATTTGAATTTTAATGTAGCTGTTATTTCTCAGTAAATTATTATTTCTCTATATACTGTAAATAAACGTATAAATAATTCAGTTAGGCATTATTTCAAAATATGAATAATTTCTCTTCTTATAAGTAGAAAATCAATTTTTCGGTTGGGAGGATTTTATGAAAACAATATATAAATAAGATTCTAATATGCGGCTTTATAAAATATTAAACTTTATCTCATTTTCTCTCTAGAGAATTTTGAATAATTTCTCTATGAGTCAACTTATTTTCTAGCCAGATGGATCATCCACTCGTTTAGAATGAGAAGAGAACTAATACTTATCTCTAATTTTCAAAAGTCCCGAGAGAAATGGAAAAACAATTTCAATTTCTTATCGACTTGAATACATTATTTGATGAAAAAAAAGAATACTAAAGAGCGCAAACGTGTTTTATCATGTGTAAACTCTTGATGCAATCGGGAATAATATTTAAGACAAGTAGTCATATTTGGCGGGTGAGTGAGTATATTTGGTCTGTATAGCATTTGGTGTTTGTATTATATGTGTGAAGCGAATTTCGAGTGTGTACTGTATGTGTGGGTAAAATATTTGGCGTGTACCTACTAAGATTAAAGTTTCAAGATCTGCAATAATAAAAGGGGTTGATAAAGAGATTCGATGCGCATTTATAAATTTGAAGGAGGCGGTGGCGGCGCTTTTTTACACACCCTAATATGCTCGCGCGCGTACACAGAAAAGGATTTGGGTGTTTGAGCAAAAGTGTAGTAGGCTTTTCATTGTTGTGCGCGCTTGGGAAAGGCGCCCTTGATTTACACAAGCTCTACACGCAGGTCCCTTATCTTTTCTACGCACACACACACACACACACTTTGTGTCAGTTTTGCCCGCGCGAATGTGTTATCGTTTCTATCGTATCGGTCACGTGCATTGTCACACTCTTATAGCCACGGATCGCGTGCGATACGCGCATAAGCTACGCTTCCGGATAACAGAGAAAAAAAGACAATTGCCCAAAAAACATTTACAAGATAAATGCGCGCATGATTTTTTATTTTTACTAGCTTTTCATCGTAGTGCCTTTTTTTAATTGGCTTTTAGTTTATTAAAGGATAAATAGAGTGGAACTTTGTAGTCTTCTGCGCGAATGTACGTGCTATGCTTTTGATGATAATTATGTTGTTTATTGATTGCTTTTTATTGATGATGTATTGTTGATAGTATGTAATCTATGTCAGGCTTCGCACTCTTCTACTAAAAGATACTATTTCCTATTTTTTTATACGAGGATACTTTTTGGCTACTTTTTTGAGCCTATTGCTACTAAAAGCTACTTTTCTAAACAAATAGTCAAATTTAGATTTTTAGTTTTCACATTTCCATTTAAAAACAGTGTTAAAAACTAAAATCGTTAATGAAAGACGACCGCCAATAAGATAATAGGAAATAATTTTACCGACATTTACTCTATCAATAGTGACTGATTATAAATAGTGTTTAACCTTTCTCTCTAAATCTGAATTAGTAGAAAGTTACTAATGAAATGGTGAAAAGTCGGCCACTAAATGATTTAGTAATAATTTTACTAACAATTAGTAAAATTTTACTAATTGTTAGTAGAGCGTTACTAATTGATTAGTAGAATTCTACTAACAATTAGTAGAACTGTTTTATTAATATAGTCGATAAAACAGTTTCACTAATTCATTTAGTGAAAAAGTGAATTTCAATTAGTAGAATTCTACTAAAACATTAGTAGAATTTTACTAAAAATTAGTAATATTCTACTAATTAAAAAGGTAAAAGTCGTTCATGAAAACTACTAAAAATTAGTACAATTTTACTAATTCTTAGTAGAATTCTATACTAATTCAGATTTAGAGAGTTAAATTCCCAGTTTTCCCCTGTTTTATTTTCTTATCAAATTTTAATTTATTTCATTTCGAACATAAATCTACAATTTGGAAAATAATTGAATTACAAACAAAAAATTTTTTCGATTTTTCAAAAAAATCTTGTCTGTTCATAATTATAATGGAAAATTTGATTAATTCAATTTCATTAAAATTTATTGATACTAATTGAATTTCTGCAAAGAATTTTACTATTTATAAAAGTAATTGAATCCTTCAAACGAATGTTATTACATATTTATGAAAATAATTAAATGTTTGCGAAGAATTTTATTAACATTTTTTTGAATAATTCAATTATAGAGAAAAATTTAATTCTTTATAAAGATAATTTAAATTTCGGAGAAATTCGAGAAAAATGTTAAACATAATTGAATTTCTGAGGAGAATTTTATTACTTTTGAAAATAATTAAATTGTTTCTTTAAATTTCAAGGAAATTTATGAAAATAATTGAATTCTTGTAAGGAATATTTTTCAAAAATAATATTTAAAAGAATTTAATAAATCAGAAAAATTTTGCTATTTATGAAAATAAATGAAATAATTGAATTCCTTAGACAAAATTTAAATTAATTTTTAAAAATAATTGAATTTTTCGCCGAATTTGATTAAAATTGTATTAAACATAATTCCATTTCTGCAATGAGTTTTATTATTTATAAAAGTAATTGAATTATTGCGAGGATTTTATAAAAAAAAGTTTCAAATAATTGCTTTTTTAAAAAAAAATTTAGATAAACTCTATTTTTAATAATTCAATTCCTATGAAATTTTCATTCTTTTAGAAAATAATTGAATACTTTTTGGAAATTTTATTAAAATTGTAGACATACAAATTATTAAATTAAGAAAAAATTTTGAAAATAATTCAATTCTTGTGGTGAATATAAATGAATTTTTGATATTTATAGAAATAATTGAACTTTTATAATGAATTTTAATAAAATTCCTAAAAGTAATTTAATTTTGTCGAAGTTTTAATGTTTAAGAAAATAATTTAAGGTATTGCGAATAAATTTTTAAAAATAAAATTATAATTTTACGGTGACTAAATTTCCTTGATTATTTAGAAAAATTTAAAAACAAATTCTTTAAATAAGTAAATTACCTTTAATAGAGTGTAAAGAAACTTTAATTACATCAAAAATTTTCAATTATTTGTTTATAAAAATTCAATTACCTTGAAATAACAGAATCAAAATTTTTATTTTCAAAATTTTCAAAAAAACTGCGAAAATTCAATTTTATTAAAAAATTTGAAGTGTGTATTTTTTTTTAATTAACTAATAAAAATTATAATTATTAATCTTCGCACTAAGAAACGTGAGTACATAAGAATGTAACTCCTTATAAAATTTAATCATTTATCAATTATTAAATTACAATCCTTTGAAAATTTGATTTTTTAAAAAGTTTTTAATGAAATGCTTTAATTCTTTTTTTTGTCACCGAGGCTACTATTTTCTACTGTTTTTTTGTCATCGAGGCTACTTTTTCCTACTTTTTATAATCTCATAATAGATTGCGAAGCCTTATTCTGGAAAGGCTGGAAGACTAGTAATCATTGCTGTAATGTTATGACAAATGTAGGTAGTGTTTTTGAATTGTTGATTAAATTATTATTGGAAGAAACGAAAACTGACAAACTTGAAAAATTATGGAGAAAGATATAATAAATATGATTATGAACATAAGTTGTTACTTAAAACTTTTCTCAAAACAAAATCATTAGAATATAAGGAGCAAGAATATTAACAGCGCTTTTAAGGATTTTTTATTTATGATAGTGTATTAGCATTGTAAATTGAATGATCCAAACAATGCGTACAATTTTTTTGAATAATGCTTCGATACCATCCGTGAAAACAATGGAATAATAAACATAATCAATAGTAACAGAACATAATGCCAGTGGTATTAGTATTATTAGTAAGACTATCATTATTTGAAATATCGGCAGAATCCTAGGCACTATTAGTATCATCTTTATCAGCATTAGCATCATTTGGAACAGTATCAGCATCATCTTTAGCAAAAGCAAAATCTTCTTAAGCAGAAGCAAAATCATCCTCAGAATCATTAATAACATCTTTCGCGCCATCAGTTTAATCCCTAGTACCATCACTATTTTTAGCATTATCCTTATCATTTAGTTCTTCCGCATTTTAGTAAGGATGAAAAATTATCAAGTAATTATTAAAATTATCCATCGATATTTATATACCATCATTATGAACAAAATCATCAACATCCTTATCAAACAAATAGTCTCTTTATTCCTTCCTCCTCTTTTTGGTCTTATTTTTCCAAACTTATAATATCAACCAATTAACTGCCCTGTGAGTAAACACAGTGAGAAAGAGAGAAAGAGAGTAAAACGCCGAGAAAGAGAAATAATTTTGAAATTACGAGTATCTGCGAACGGCAAGCAATTTATGCAATATTAATTAATTTGCCCACCGAGTGGGGAGAACGTGAATGTGGTAATTATACCATCTGGCGAGGGAACCGGATCAGCCCACACGTATTCTGACAGTCCTTCATCAACAAACGGGACCAACGATGATGATGAACCGGTTTTTTTCTCTCTCTCTCTCTCTCTCTCTCTGTCTCTCTCTTCTTTTTCAAAACCCCGGAAGTATAGTTTATATTGTTCTTAACCACAATCTCTAAAATGAGTATAATAAATTTTTGTTTCACGATATGACAAAAGGGGGTTAAAACGGTGGTGCGAGTGCTGAGCAAACGGGATGTATATGTATATAGGAGGTGAGAGGGCGAATTGTCTGCTACCATAGGGCCACTTATCCTCTTTCTCTATCCATTTTCGAGACAGGTTTTGAAAAGTAGGAAGGGGGAACATTTTGTGGTTATTGTCTCTGCGAGAAGTTATGAAAATTACGTAGCTTGCGCGCTTCAACAAAGCTCTTTCCTCCTTTCACATTGAGTGCCCCTTTTCGGCCCCCTCCCTCCCCTCTTCTTTTGCTTCTTCTTCTTCACCTAACTCCCCCCACCAACGTTTTACTATATATATGTATATGTACGGTATAACCAAAAGAGAAGCTCTGTTTAAAATACGGATTTGCCCTCGAGCAAATCGGCTTCTCCTTTCCGGCAAATGCTGCTTTTGTATGCGGTTCAGGTTATATCGTGTTTCCTACCGCCTGCTATCTTGGCGGTATCACGATAGCAACATGAAACGTCGTTTCGACACCTAATATGTTCCTTTAACCGCTTCACTTTTCGACGTATTTTAACACATACAATGAAAACTTTATCTTTACAAAAACTAAGAGTGAAGCGGTTGACGTTGGCAGATTTAATATGGACGCTGCAGATTTTTTCTTCTTTTTTGAGGTTATTTTCTCTGCAAGGTTTTATTAATTTAATATGGTTTATTTATAGGTGAAGTTTTGGAATTATGAGTTAGCTAAGAAATTCGTAAATTCAGTTAGCTAATAATTTAGTAATAAAATTAATATTTTATTTATTTTTACTATTATTTATTATGTATTCTATCTATTATGCATATTTATTATATTTATTATTAATAATAAATAATATAAATTGAATAAACTGAAGGTTTTATTTGAAATAAATTTTCTATAATATGATTAAATTCTCTGGACAATATTGGTTAAATATTTAAATTCTTTTTTAAATTTTTACCCTGTCAACCACGGGCGAATATTGGCAATAAAAATTGATCCAATATTTAGCTAACCATCTGACTTGACATTTTTCCATTAAAAACGAAAACTGCTATTTTAAAACAAAGAGTTAAAAATTTTAAAGAAAAAAGTGGAATATAATTTAATATAAAATAGGAAAACAAATACAAAAAAAGTAGTAAAATATTATTATTATTATTAAAAATATGTAGAAAAATAGTAAAACATAATTAAAATGTATATTAATAAAACTTAGGGTCTGTGGTTCGATCTACAACGCTGAGAGATCAAAAGAAAATAAAAGAAATTAGTTAAAATTAAAAATAAATTAAATAAATTTAATTTAATTTAAATTAGTTAGGAGAAAAATATTCTTCTCAAAAATTGTATTGAAATTATTTTTAAAAATTTAATATGGTTAAATAAAATTCAATATTTTCAAATAATATTTAAATTTTAATAATTGAAAAACAAATTTAAAGCTATGAAAAAATTTAAATAATTTAAATTTTAATTATTATCAATATCTACTATTCTAATAACAAATTTTCCGTAGGAATTCCTTTATTTGAAAATTTTTTATGAAATTCTTCCAAACAATGAATTATTTTCATAAATAATAAAATTTCTACCAGGATTTAATTCTATTTATAAATAATAAAAGTTTTCTTAAAAATTAAGTTAAACTAAATTATCAATTAATTGTAGGTAATAGAATTTTAAATGTATTACCTAAATATTAATTGACTTACAAAATTTGGCGATATTGAATTATTTTTAATAATTCTATAAAATTTTCCAAAACAATAATAATAATGAATTATCCCATAAATTTCCATGAAATATCGAGAAAATTTCCATAAATTTCCAGGAATTTCCGACGTTAAATTTTTTAGTTCTAATTTGTGTTTTACATATTTTCATAAATTATTGTCAAAATATTTATAAATTACCACATAAATTTATTACAATTTTAAATGAATTACCTAAAAAATTATTGATATAAAAAATTTGTCGAAATTTAATTATTTTTAATAGTTTTATAAAATTTTCCAAAACAATTTAATTATTAAAAAAAATTTTTAATATAATTCGTCATAGGATTGTAATAATATTAAATTTTTTATTTCGAAATAAATAGCTAAAGTTTGTAATATTTTATTTAAAAATTCCAGCAAGAAATTATTACGAATTTGGGATTAATTGCAGTTGTAATTTTTAGAAATAGTTGAATTTACAAAAAAGCATTACATTCAAATGATTTAAAATATTTTACTTTCTGTGGAAAAATAAAAATTTATATTTAAATAATAATATTTGAATATAATTTAATTTAGAAATTATGAAAAAATTGAAATTTTTGGATATCTACTTTTTATATTTTTTCAGGCTTAAAGCTACTTTTTTCTACGGTATTAAAATAAATTATCGAGTACAAAGTTTGTTAAATAAATAAATATAAAATTTAAATACATAAAATAGTAAAAACTATTAAATAAATATGTTAAAAAGAGTAAACTTTTTAGAAAATGGGATGATTGAGATTTGTAAAAAATCAAACGTGAAGAGAAAAATTTTAAAAAGTGGAAAACTTGTTAAATAAACAAATATTAAAAGAAAATGAAGAAAATAGTATGAGTGATTAAATAAATAAGTAGAAAATAAACCAAAGAACAATTTTGTTTATTAAACAAGATTATAATTTAATTTTTCTCATTGCATACATATATAATTAGCTAAAGTTGTCTCTCCAAATAATGATAATGAGAATATAATTTTTTTTGCATTTGTGTGGCAAAAAGAGAAAGGATGCTGTGTGTATGTTTATATACACACAGAGCATGTTTATTATTAGTTGCATTTGCAATAGAATTGTAAGTACGACTGATACTTTTATTATTTGTATAAAGCTAATGATAATATAAAATTGCAACGTAATCAGCACGAGTGCTGCAACAATTTGTAAGTGAGCTTTATCCGTTAATGGAAAATGTAATCTCGCTGCGTGTACGTGACACATGTACAGGGATAGTTTGTAATATGAGTGTATGTGCATAGGCAACTATGGACATAAGCAGAAGCAGCACAACACCACCGAGAGAGAGAGAGACAGAGAGAGCTCCGAATTGGATACTGCAATATTGAGGACGACGATTATGAGTTCCTAGCCAGTATTAGCGAAAATACACATGACTACAAGCTACGTTCACGCTACCTCTCTTTTCTCTCTCTCTCTCTCTCTCTCTCTCTCTCTCTCTCTCTCTCTCTCTCTCTTCATTTCTCGCCTCTCCTCTTCTTCTGTCTTTCTTTCTCTCTCGTTTCACTCCCTCTGAAACCTCCTCTTTCTCCTTCTCGTCATTTTACGAGTGAACTGCTAAAAGTTTTTGCTTTGAGGGACACGTATTTATGCATAACATTCGTATAAACAAAATAACATATGTGGAAATATAAACTAAATGTTCGTTTACTTGGGTAAAAAGATGTTATCATTTGTTATTAATTGAAATTTTTCCTTTTTAATATTTTTATTCGGAGTTTATTTCAACTAATGATGCTAGAGATGCAGTTGGTTATTTTTAGGAAGGGTTCATTTTTTTCTACGACCAGCCTTAATTAATTTTCTCTAGTTTTCTCTTCTCCTGATGCAGTTTGTTTTAGTTCTCAGTAGTGGAAGTTTTTTTTAGTCAGACGTGATAGTTTTTATTTTTGTGACAAAAATTAATTACAAAAAATTAGGAGAAAAAGAACTGAATTAACGACAATGGTCAATTATTGTTGATTTATTGTAAAAAACAGTGTTCGTAGTAAAATACTTTATTAGCAAGACTTGCTAATTTTTATTGTTTTTTTCGTAGAGAAGTTAATTATAAAAATTCTTCAAAATTTCAATTCTCTTTATAAGTAATAAAATTCTTCTCTGATATTCAATTATTTTACAAAATTTTAATGAAATTCTTGTCAAAATTTCAATTATTTTCAAAAGTTTTCTAAACTATTTTTACAGAAATTGAATTATTTACAAATATTTTTATAAATTTCTTCGCAATAATTCAATTATTTTCATAAATACAATTTCTACAGGGATTCAATTATTTTTATAAATAATAAAATTCTTTTAGGAATTCAATTATTTTCATAAATAATAAAACTCATTGCAGAATTTCAAATATTTTTAATGCAATTTTAATCAAATTCCTCGAAAAATGTAATTATTCTTAAAAATCTTATTAAAATTCGTCCAAAGAATTTAATGATTTAAAAAATTTGTTGGTAACATTTTTTATGAGAAGTTAATTTCAACAAACATAAAATTAATAAATTATTTTTTTTTATTTAAATAATTGAATTCTCGTAGAGCTTACTAATGAAAATGGTTTTCAAAATGAATTTCAGTGAAAATTTTAAATTTTGCTTAAGTATCAAAAGAATTATAACGTGGATTTTTAGAAATAATTAAATTTAAAACAAAGTTTCAAACTAAAATCATTAAAATTCTTAATTTTTCATATTTTTGACAAAAAAATTTGTAGAATTAATTTTTATTAAAAGCTTAATAGGATTTTTATTGAAATTATTTCAAGTTTTTTTATTTTTCAATATATATTTAATTGTAAAATTTTCGAATAATTGAAATTTTGTAAGATTGAATTGTAAACGAATAAATTTGAAAATTTTCATAAATCTCATTGCAGCTTTTCAATTATTTTTCATATAATTATAATTTAATTCCTTGAAAAAAGTAATTATGTTCATGCAAGTTTTAATAAAATTCGACAAAAGAATTGAATTATTAAAAAAAGTTGTTACTAAAATTCTTCATGTGAATTAAATTTTAAGAAACATTTAATTATTTAATAAATTATTTACTTTTGCATTTAAATAATTAAATTCTTGTAGAATTCTTGAACATAAAAATTGATTTTCATTTTATAAAAATGAATTTCAGTTAAAATTTCAGATTAAAATTGAATATTAAAAGAAATATAGAGTGGACTTTTTGGAAATAATTGAATTTTAAAATTAATATTTTTGAAAAAGTTTAATTCAATTTTTTAAGTTTTTATTTTCTAACATGCATTTACTTAAAGAATTTAGGAATAATTAAAATTTCTTGAAATTGATTAATGAATTATTATTAAAAATAATAGGTATAAAGTAAAATTGTAGTTAAAATTTTTTGAAAATAATAATTGAATTGAAATAATGAAAATAATTTTGAAGAAGTATAATATTCTTATAATATAAAATAATGATTTTATTACTTGGTCATCTTTAATTATTATAATTTATAGAATTATAAATCGATTATAAATATGTAATAGTTATAAATATCGATTATTTATAGTTATAAAAAAATTTAATAAACTAAAATTAAAATTCATTCATTTTATAAAAAAAATCGCTTTGAATAACAATTTATTAAAGCAGTTAAAGGTGAATGTATTAAAAATAGGTTTTAATTTAATTGAAAAGTATTTCTTACTTTTCTAACATTTAAAAATTTCACACATGTAGTAAAAATAGTTTTCAGTCAGACTTTAATTTTCCCTACGTTTTTCATTACTCGTAAGAGCTATAATTAGAGTTTGATTCTATTTTAGTAATAAAAGCAACTATGCGATCAATTTTAATTTCTCCTAAAGTCAGTGGTAGAGGTCAATTTTAGTCAGACATTCAAGAACATTCAGTATTAACTGAGTCTGTGTCTATATAAATTTATACTCTAAATTTGAATCAGTAAAACTGAAAATGTTAACTAATTTGAATTATTAAAAAAATTCAAATTATAAAAGTTATTACTAATTTAAATTTAGTGTAAAAGGGGCGGAATAATACACAGTACATCTTTTTCTATAAATCGCGAAATATTGTTTTGAATATATAAAAATAGCATCGAGAAATTGATCTGGAAAAGTGAATTCACATGTATAGATATTGATAGAGAATAATTTTTCGGTCGTGTCTCTTTCCCTCTCTCTCTCTTTTTTGTCTCTTATTCCTTTTTTTCCCAAAGTCAAAACAAACGCTTGAATGTTTGCTGCGGGGAGAAGATTGACAATACCTGCGATGTGAACGCATCAGTTGCTCGGAACAATTCTGACCAGTCACGTTCTATAAAACTTAGTTCGTCGCTCTCTCCAGTCTCGTCTCCATCTACATATATAGAGATAGATGGATAGATGTGGAAAACGAAAATATATTGCATATGAGTGAAGTTATGGATGTTTTCCATAGGTATTTCCCATCACTTTATTCATGACTGGCCCCGTATTTTCAAATGTAGTGATAAAATTCTTTCCAGACATTCATTTTGGTCACCCATATCAGACGTCGGTCTACTGCTCCTTGGGTTTTATATTCTTTTTGTTTTCATCTTATATACTTTATGCTTGATAAAAATATCCCTCTTCGTTTTCTTTATTTTCACTGTTGGCGAATTTTTGCATATATTTTTTATTTTTTGGTGAGGGGAGAAAAGAGGTGTTTTTTAAATTAGTAGCTAAAGGTTATTATAGTCAGACATTTTAATTTTGTGAAATTTCCTGCTTTTTCTTTGTATTTTATCATTACAACTGTAATTACAGATTAAAATTTGTAGTCTAACCGAATTAGTGATCAATAAATTTTAGTCAGACGTTTCGAATTCTTCTAAATTTGTCATCAGTGGTGAAGGTCAATTTTAGTCAGACGTTTATTCGGAAGCAGTAAAGACTATTTTTAACACAAAATTTACCTTGAGAAATAGTAATGTGAATATAATTACAAAAGAAATAATCTTAATATATAATTAAAATAAACAATATGCAAATTATTTCCCCCTATTTTGCATTATAAATTGTATTTTGATTGTTAAAAATTATATTTATCAAATAATAATAAATAAATAGTCATTGAACTATTGTATTTTTAGAAAAATGTGTATTACCATTTAATGACAATTGAGATAATTTATTATTTAAATTACGATCGATGCTTCATTATACAATGTTTGAATTAGAAACTACGATATATATTGGATACGTTAATTTTGTTCATCGAAACAGAGTTAATAATTAGATTAAAATAGTATATGTGTAACGTTGCTCTGCACAAGTTTCAGTTTCAAATCGATGAAATTTCATAGACTCGAAACTGTCTAAAATTCAATTCTCTCTAACAGATAAATAGCAGTTATTTACCAAGCCATAAGCTTAGGTCAACAGCTAACTGCCCATACGATGGCAATTACGTTATTGGATATTCACTTGCATTAAATCCTATCGAATTTTCATGAACACGCGGGTTCCCATCACTCCCTCTCATATCTATCAAATTCAACAAATGTTAATCTGTCATAATTTTCGTATTATTTTATTTTACAAAAAAAAGAAATGAAGTCAAAAAACAAATAGAGATTTTATCTATTTGTTTTTTTATGTTTTTCTAGAATTTTTTTATACTTTTATTTTTTTTACTAATTTATTTAATTGATAGAAAATAAATGACAGAGTTTTCTTATCAGTAAGTTTATGAAAATGGACTGTAAAAAATAAATCGTACTTTCAGTTTACTTTTGACTAAAACCGTTTAGGTTAGAAACATTTTTTACTGAATCATGTCAGTGTGGGTAATATTTTCCGTTCTAAAATTGACTTCATATAATTATAAGAATTATATTATAATAATCGACATAATCTGTCCTCACCTGAAGTTAGCGTTATTTTATTACAATATTTTGTTTTATAGTTTAAATTGATATTATGTCAAAAGATGAAAAGTTAATTTGTAGACGGTGTGTAAAAGAATGTGACCGTTATAATAAGAATTTTAGCAATTAACTAAATTTTAAGTTTTTTAAATTAAATTTCTTGGAAATTTAGGGGAAGTAAAAGTTTAAAAATATTTAGATTTTTATTTTATAAAATTAATAATGACATTTTTTTAAATTATTAAAGTTTTTCATCAATTTTATTCAAAAATTCAAAAAAATTGAATTTTGTATGAATTACAGTTGAAAATTTTAGAAATAATTATATTTCATGTGGTTTTTCATTTAAATTATTTTAAATTTTAATTCCTAGGGAAATATAAATATGAATAAGTCTTAAAATTTTTGTTTAACAAAAAGAAATGTTTTGAAAAATTTAATTCAGAAATTTCGAAAAATTGTTTCTTGAAAAAATGAAACTAAAATTTGTAAAAGAAACTTCTATTTCCGAAAATAATTTTAAAAAATTGACACAATTGAAAATTTTGCCAACTTTTATTGAAATAAATTTTGAATTTTAATTCACGTTGTTAGAAATATTTTGGCATTTGCTATACGAATTGTTCAAATAATTAAATTTAATGAAAAACCGTAAGAAAAATTATATTTCTTAAGAAATTAAGAATTTTCATTAAATTTGGAAAAGCAAGTTTTGAAATTAACAATGGAAGAGAAAATTTCACGCGCGCTTGCGAGCGTTTTGTCAGTTTTGCTAGTTTTTAATAAAAATTTATTGAATTTTTTTTCTATTTGAGCCTTTTTTAAATAATAGAACTTCAGTGGGAATCTAACTATTGTATTAATTTTTTTTTAAACAATTTTTTTTCTTTTCTTTTTAAATAGAGAAAAAAATTTTTATTTGTTGTAAAACTTTAAATTTAAAAGTTTTAAAGATTTGAAATTAAACGGAAGAAGGGGAAAGAGAGTTTGAATATTAAGTATAAGCATCGAGAACTATTTGAATGTCAATATTTAAAGGAGACACGTTTCTCCGATATACGATGTGGTTTTTGGAGCGGCCTATTCCAGGAGGGACTATAATTTATTTAATGCACGACGTCTCTCTGCATTGGAAGGGTCCAAAAACGCCCTAGTCAGTCGCATATATATACACTATAGAAGATTATTGCTTTATATTTTACAACCGTCAGTTATAAGTGTCTTAAAAAGGGAATTTTATGTATTACTTATTTTTCTTTCTTGTTGCAAGAAAACGTTTCATTTTTTTATTCCATTTTTCTATTTTTCAATTGTTTATCGATTTTTTCCGTGGGGAAAAAATTAATAAAAATTTATCCCTTCAATTAATATCTATACTTATACTAATGATAATGTTAATTATATTTATACAAGAAAAATTATGAATTTGTTTACATACTGGAAATTTATAATTTTTATACAAATAGTTTAGTTGTAATTTTATCGTGAGATTGTTGCTGTTATTTTAAAAAGTGATTTTTCTAAAGAAAGGAGCAAAAGAGAGAGAAGAAAGCAGAGGAGAAAGAGAGCAGTCTTGTTTACTATCACTTTATAGTTTCTTTTATGGAGCACTCGAGCGCAACTTTTTGTCATTGTCATTTCGCGCATAAAAGGAAACTCCTTAATCACAATTTATGAGAGACTTCGAGATGATCTTGAGTTCTTGGTCAAAGGATTCATGTCCACGCGTTCAAGATTTACTTTCTATTCATTCCTCTATTTTAGTTTTAACGTTCGCCTCTTTTTTACCTATTCTCTACTTTTCATCTCTTTTCTCTGTCTTTCTCTTTCTTGGTCAAATTATTTTTTCGTCTACTAAATATTGAATCGTAATAAGACAAAAAATATTGTTTTTAGCTTTTTTTATTCTTTTCTTTGTTTATTTTATCTTTTACTTATTTTTCTCTTTTAATTTTTTATTTTCTTCATAGCTTCTTGCTTCACATTTTTTAATTCTTTTGTTTTTATTTTTTTTCAATTTTATTCAATTTTAAATTTCAATCTTTTTTATCTTACTTTTTTTTATTTTTCTATTATTTTATTTATTTATTTTGCTTCCCTTTCATTTCTTTTTAGTTTATCTTTCTAACTTCATTTTTAATCTTCCCTCTAATTTTCTATTCTATCTTCCTTTTAATTTTCTCTATAGCTTCTTTTTCCTCTTCTTCCTTTTTTAACTTTCTTGCTTTTATCCTGCATTGCTTTTAACAGATAAATATCTCTTCCTTTTTCTTCCTTCGATTTTTTATGCCTTTGTTCTTTCTCTTCTTCTCTATCTTCTCTGTTTCTTATTTCCATTTTTAGCCTCTTTATTTTCATCTTTTTTTTATCGTTTTTTCTGTTTTAAACCTACTTCTTCTCTTCTTTTTTCAATATATTTCTAACATTATCTTTTTCCCCTATTTTTCTCATTTTTAAACTATTTTCTTTTTTTCCTCTTGCTTTTTTCCCCATCACTTTTATTGTCCTTGTCATTTATTTTTATTTTACTGTTTATTTTATCATTTTCTCATGATTTCTATTTCTTGATCTATTTTTATGGATGAAACGTGTCCGACAATTTGATGAAAGTTGATAAGACATTGCAGTTCAGCCCTTAATAGAGGAAATTCCAATTCGAAAAAAGGAGAGAGAAAAAGATAGAGAGAGAGACAAAAGTTTGGTAAAATTCAATTTGAAAAGTTGCTTTTTGAACTCTTTCTCACTCTCTCTCCTCTCTTGTATACCCTGGTGCATATATAACAATTTTTATGTTTGTGTCTCTCCCACTAAAAAAAAAAATGTTCGCTTTTAGAAGCAGAGACGAACTTTGTGATTAAACATGCATTCAATTTATGTACAACTTGAAATAAAGTTTAGCCAGGAAAATATCTCCTCCAGTGTACGGTTGAAGTTTCACCTTTTAAAAAACAAGAGAAGAGAGAGAAAAAATTTTTCTTCTTCCCCCCTTTTTTTTTGTAATGGGACTCAGGTGCGCAGGGAGAGGTTCGCTTCTTTTCTTTTATAAAAGGTAGCATCTGTTCGGATTACTTTGTGAGTAATCGTCCCAAGTCTCGGGATAAAATCTTATCGCTCGACTCCTCTCTCTCTCTCGATCTCGCTCTCCCCTTTTTTAGAGAAAGGAGAGAGATAGAGAGAGCATACACACCCAGACCCACCCCAATCTCAAACTGCGTAATCTCTCAATCTTACAATATAGAAACTCTGGAGAGTGACTCGATCAATAAATTGACTCACTTGTCGCAGAATCCAAACGATATTGCGCCTCTTTTCTCCCTTACCCCCCCCCTCCTTCTCCGGATGATTCATGGACGCTGTATATTTCTCGTTTATTAGCCAATTCATTCAGATCGGACTTGAATCGTTCCACTCCTTGAAACTTGTATCATTATCACTGTGAAATATTTACGGGAGGTAATAAAATTCTGTATATATATGAGTCAGAGCCATTTGTCGAGAGTTAGATGCGTGTATTAAGTGGTACATAATAATGTATATATGGGGTAGCTACTGGTTTTTTAGATGTATAAAGTTTAATTCACAAGTATAGTCGAGGAAATAATTTTCTTTCTCTGCATTTACTTTTTAATGAATTATTCTTCTTTAAAAGATTTTTTTTAAAGGATGAGAATTTTATTTTTTTCAGGGGGAGTACGGTAAGTACTATAAATTTTTTGGAATTTAAAGTAAGGAAATTAATGAAGAACTGACTAGTTTTCCCTTTTGCAATACGAAGAATTCTTTAAGACCCTTTTTAATTCTATTTAGAATTTTAATTCATAAGTTTTTTCATGTGTGTTTTTAGGTATTTTTCTAATTTTCTTTTTAAATGTTTTGAAGCAGTTTCTTAATTTTTAAACTATTTTTTTGATGTTATTTATTTACTAATAATTAGTTTATTTTTTATTAATTTTATGTTCCTAAAGTTTTGAACGTTCACGTGAACAACAATATTTTTTTACTTCTTATAACTTGTATTTCTTTACAAAAAATTAGTTTTTAGATTAAAACAAATTAATTCTAAACGAAGTATTGTTTAATTACAATTATTTTTCTTTTTTGGATAGTAATTTTCTAAAACACTTAAGATGAAAAAAAATTTCGTTCATTTGAACGTTCGAAAATTTAGGCACATTTAATTTTTAACAGAGACAGTTCACGTTTTTAGTCAGACCTTCAAAGTTATTGTTAATTTTGGATCTAAAATGTCTTTTTTTTAACAGAAGTAAAAGTATTCATATAACTCTAGGAACTTTGATTATTATAAATAAATAAATAAATAAAAGTAAAAATTTGTCCGAATTTGTCTAAACTTGGGATCAGTAGTGAAAAATGATTTTAGCCATGCAAATATTTTTTTTTAATGAAAAATAATAGTTTTAAATAGAAAACTACTTCTTCAATTTTTTTTACTTTTGATATCAGTAGTTAAAAACAATATTAGTCAGGCTTCGAATTATTGTTACTTTGGGATTAGTAGTAAAATTAATTTCAGTCAGACGATTATATTTTTTTAATGAAAAATTAAAACCGTTTGTTAATTCAACAGTTTTTAGTTTTTCAAATTTCTTTTCTACTTTTGGTAACAGTGGTTAGAGTTAAATTTAGTCAGACTTTCAGAACAATTGTAAATTTTTGGAAACAGTAGTACAAGACGATTGTAGTCAGACTTCTTAATTTCTGTTCAATTTTACTGACAGTAGTATTACGAAAAATTATAATTAACGACGATCCAAATTCTTAGTTTTTTTAAATAAGTATTTAAAGTCAAAATTAGTCAAACATAAAATTTTTCTACATTTGGAATCAGTAGTAAAAGTCAATTTTAGTCAGACGCATAATTTTTCTATCAGAAAAATCGTACTGAAGGTGCAACTTTTTCTGCTTGAAAATTTTTGTATTCGTAGTTTCAGTCAAATGTGTAGTCAAACTTTTTGAATTTTTGAAATTTTTGACATCAGTAGTAAAAATAAATTTTAGTGAAATATTCTACACTGAAAAAAAATTAATTGATTCAAATAACCGATTAATTGACTATTATCAATTAAATATTTATACTTGATAATAGTCAATTAATTGGTTATTTGAATCAATTAAATTTTTTTTCAGTGTAATTACTTATTCTGTTTATTACAATAGGTGCAGTTTCTTTATTTTAAATAGAAACTCTAAAAAAACAGTTCTTGATGGAAATTAAAAAACTCCCTTTCAAAAAAAAATGAAGAAAATACAAAACTTTGTAAATTCCTAAGAAGATTAATTAAAATACCATAGGAGACAAAAGGACCAACTTTGTAATAAATTTGTTTGCTTAAAAAATTGTTAACCGATAGAAGACACCCTTTTGGGCTTCATTTCTCTTTGACATCTCCAACCCTCTCCAATGTTGAAAAGAGAGCAAAAGCGAGAGACTCTCGCTCTCTCTTGAACATTCGATCTATTTGACTTTTTCTCAATCTATAACGTATATATGCAACTCTCCCTAAATTGTTTCTGACAGTCATATGTTTCTGGGCGTGGGGCCTCCGAGGCCTTTCTGGAAATTCTCTTCATGCACGCATATACATATATTTCTATATCAAACCATATAATTTTTATCCCTTCAAAAATTGACTTTCACGTTTCTATATGGACGAGAGAAAGCAAGAGAGAGAGAGAGAGAGAGAGGCGATTATTTACAATGAGATTGAAATTTTACTCTTGATATGCCCTCAAGTTCCCATTATCTACTTTGATTTCTTTTTTCATCTCTCTGCTTTTTTTTTGGTATAAATTGGCCTCTCCGCCAATACGTTTGAGCCTATTATGTATTGCAAAGAGAGAGAGAGAGAAGCTCCTGCTGTTTGATTTTTGAATGTGAAATTCCGAACAGGAATTACGCCCATTGTTGTAAAAATGGATAAGGGAAATATTATCAAAGAGCTTATAGGCTCTTGGGAAATTTTTTTTGTTTTGTTTTTATAATTATTGATGGAGAAAAAAAATCGTTAATATTATTCTGGCAGAAATTAATTTTTGATAGGCGTCAATTTTAATTCCTTTTGGAGTCTGGAATTATTATTTTTACTATTTTTATTATTCACTATAATGTTTACTGCTGTCTGAGGTTGAAATTGTAAAAATATTTACTAAAGCTGAAATTATTAGGACTTTTCGCTATTAAATGAGTAAATTTTACACTCTCATGTAGGAGAAATTTTATTGCAGTGAATTTTTACCCCAAAATCAGGTTAAAATTTATACTTTTTTTTCTTGTGAGTTTGACTACTTTTTTACGGTTTGATACTATTGGGGGGCTTTATTTTTGAGTCGTGACACTAGAAGCTACTCTATTCTCAAAAATTTTAATACAATTTTTAGAAACAATTCCAAAAAATTAAATAAAATTCTTTCAAAAGAGTCAATTATTTTCAAAAAAATTGTCGAAATTTTAAGAAATATTCAATAACTTATTTATTTTTTTATTATAATACTTGAAGTATCGTATAAATACTTAAATTTAAAAAGGTTTTTATTCGAAATCTTTAAAAATTTGAATTGTTGTGAAAGTGTTACCAATTTTTATTTTGTAATAAAATAATTAAAGTTTTAAACAAGATAATGTTATTAAAATTTTTTTTTTTTTAATTGAATTTTGGAAGATTTACAGTTGTAATTTCTAGAAATAGTTAAATTCATTAGAAAAGGCTTCTAAATAATTAATTTGTTAGTCACTAAATTAGACTACAAATACTAATTTTGATTAATTTATTAATTAAATTTACTTATTAAGGATTGCCACGCAACCTGGAAACCTAGAAAACCTGTAAATGTCAGGGAATTTTATAAAAAATATTTATTGGAAAGTTCTACAAAAATTAATTTATTTGACTCTAAAACTAAACATTTAATCAAATAATTGAACTTCATAAACAAATTTTTAAATAATAATTGAATGCTTTTAGAAATTTTTTTTAAATAATTGCATTTTTTGAGAAATTTGATAAAAATTTTGAATAATATTAAAAATGATTGAAATTCTGACAACAATTTTATTAAAATTTTTGAAAATAATTGAATTTCAGAGAAAATTTTTGATTATTTGTAAAAATAATTTGGATTTTGATGGGAATTTTGGGTAATTTTAGAACATAATTTGATTTTTACGAAGAATTACGTTAGTTTTGTAATAAATAATTAAATTCTTGAAACTAATTTTATTAAAATTTCTTTTTAAATAATTGAATTGTTTTGTGAAATTTTATTGAAATAGTAGACATTAAAAATAATTTAAGTTTGAGAAATTTTTGAAATTAACTAAATTTTTACTAAGAATTGATGAAAATTAGTTTTAAAAACCTGGAAAAATTCCGTTTTTTTTACCTGGAAAACCTTTGCTATTACTTTTACATTCTTTTATTTTTTAATAATATTTTTAGTTACTAATATATTCAATTTAATTTTTTACATTTTCTGTTTTACTATTATTTTTACTTTTTTCTCATTGATTACTTAATTATTCCTAAGGTAATTAATAACTACTTTCTAAATTTTAATTTGTAACTAACTTTTTGCTTTTGAATTTGTAAATTTAACTAATATGTAATAATTTCTACTAATAGTTACTAATAATTTTTACTAATTCAAAAGTAAAAAATTAATTACTGATTAAAAATTTATAAAATAGATATTAATGATTAATAATAAACGAAGAAAAATAATAATTAGTTAATATTTAACGTCTGAATAATGTATTTCATAATAAATTATTACCTCTCACTGGAGATTTTATTCCAGTGTTAACTAAAGCTTATTTTAATTCAATTTATGAAATTAAATTAAGAATGTTGTTTTTTTTTAAATACATAAACTGGAAATTGGCTAAATTTGTTAAATATATAAACTAGAAATTTTTGTTTATTTAAAAAAAGAAAATAAATTTTCTTCTCTTCGCTTAGCTCACAATAACCTGTGATTATTTCTTAAAAAAAAAAATTTTGCTGGCGCCCTGATTTCCTCAAGTCCATTATTATTAAATGCACATGTATATGTATATATAGTGTTCACGCGCGCCACGCCGCGCCGCCACTCAATCCCGCATTTTGAAAGTGTCGCAATTATTCCATCCCCAATTACCATACCAAATACAAATGCAAATTCTCCATCGGCGCTCCTGTGTGTAAGTTTATACAATATACATGTATGTATCGTTTTGCGAGGCTCGACATTACTCTTTTAGGGGTTGCTTATTAGCTCGGTTAGGGTTCGAGGTTTGTGTTGGGCTCGAGGGTACGGTGACATGTGACGCCCTTGTAGGGCGCCAACTCTCTCACCCCTTTTCTATATCTATATACATTCATAAAGAATCATACGAAATAACCAGGGGGGGTTGTTTTGTAGTGTTTGAGTGGACATGGATTGAGCGAAGATTTGATTGCCTTCCCTTTTGGCCGGAAGGGAGCACAAGAAGCAGGAGGTAAAGAGAAGGGCGCTCGAGAGAGAGAAAGAGAGCAAGGAGGTTCCGTCAAATACTCTCTGCGACAAATTCTCTACAATTCACTTTTCAAGTAACTAGCGAATCAAAAACTTAATTCGCCCGATTGAAATTGGACTTCTCTTTCTTTCTCTCTCTCTCTCTCTCTCTCTCTCTCTCTCTCTCTCTCTCTCTCTCTCTCTCTTTTGGGTGAGCACTGAACCGATATTTCAATAGCTGACTACCTTTCCAAAAGGTTTTTTTTTTAATGCAACCCCTCATCCTATAAATGTTGCTTTGTTGTATTCAACTCAATTCAGCCGAGATGGTTGTTCATCAACACGGGGCAATGATTGCTCCATTTTCGCTATTTCAATCAATTGCGTGTTAATTTTTCAAGGATTTTTATCGCCTTTTCATTTCCTGGGAATTTTTTTTTCTTATCTACACTGTTATATTTATCTGTTGTGGATGATTTATTAAATTTTTTTGTTCACATTACTTTTTAGGATTATTATTAGTAATTGAATTTAAAGAAAATTTGTTATAAATAGTTTTACTTTCTAATGTTCACTTAAATTTAAAGTAGTGACTGACTTTTTTTATTCCTAAATTAGTAAAAATTATTATTTATTAGTAAAATTCTCTAATACAAAAGCATAAAGTCTATCGATAATTCAAACAAATAAACATTTTTACTAATTTAAATCTAGCGAATTTACGAATTACAATTTGCAAGTTATAAATTATAGATATCTTAAATATAATATATTAAATATATATTTTATAAATTTTAATATTTATAAGTAATAATTCTAATGTATTTCCTTTTCTGTTTGTTTCAGGTGAGTTAAATAACATATATTTCTTGTCGAGTTTATATCGTAAGTAAATAATATTTTATAGTGTATAATTATCCATTTTTAATATAATATAATATAATGAGCAATGAAATAATTTTTTATTAATTATTTATCGAAAAATATTAGCTCCGCTCTTTAAATTTGAATTAGTAAACGCATTTATTAATTGAATTAAATTAATCTTGTTTAGGACTCATAAATTATTAAATTACTTCAAAATCTGAATCGAAACCTTCATGTTTTTCTATTTCTGACAAAAATTTCATTATAGATAACTTAGTTCTAGAAATCAATAAAATTATTAGTTATAAATTATTTAAAGAATAATTATTCTCTAATTTTTATAAAGAAATGAACTTCTAAAGGTTTTTGAATATAATTAATTATTAAAAATAATGTATTTGTAATACAATCTTAGTTAGAAACAGTAAACAAAAAATGAATTTTGGAGAAGTTTTAAATTATTGCAGATATTCAATTACTTTTTACAAGTAAAAAAATTTTACATAACCTTTCAAATATGTCCAAGAATAATAATAATAATAAATAATAAAATTCTTTTCCTAAATTGAATTATTTTTAAAAATTGAAATAAAATTAGTGTCAAAATTTCAATCATTTTCAAAAATTTTCCAAAAGAATTCAATTATTTACAAAAATAGATTATAATATTCTACCCAAACATTTAATTATTTTTTAAAATTAAAATTTCACAGGAATTCAGTTATTTACAAATTTGATATCAAGTTTTTTTGCATAATAATTCCATTATTTTATTTTCATAAAGAATAATAACATTTTTTTACAGAGATTCAATTATTTTCATAAATAATAAAACTTATCGCAGGATTTCAATTATTTTTTATTCAGTATTTAAATCGTATTCCTCGAAAAATGTAATTATTTTTCAAAATTATATACAAATTCTTTGTAAGAATTCAATTATTTAAAAATTTGTTGGTAAAATAAAATCTTTGAAAATTTAAATTGTTTATACTTTTAAACTAACAATTTTTTATTTGAATTTCTGTTGAAATTATTTGACGTTTTTAGTTTCTTGTAGTTCATTGAAGAATTTCCTAATAATCGAAATTTCGTGAAATTGAATTGTAATCAAATAAATTTGATAATTCTCAAAAACCTTTTTTCAGAATTACATATTAAAAATTATTGATTTAGAGAAGAATTTTAGTTAAAAATTATAGAAAATTATAATTGATTTCAAATGATAAAAATAATTTTCAAGAAATTACAGTAAGAATATTCTTAATATTAAATAAAAAAAATAATTATAAATACTCTCTAAAGTTGAATTAGTAAAAATGCTTACTAATTTGAATTAGTGACTGACTTTTTGCTTTGGAATTAGTAAATTTTACTTATAAATTAGTTGAAATTACTATTTATTAGTAAATTTTACTAATTCAAAAGCAAAAAGTCAGTCACTAATTTAAATTTGTTAACATTTTTACTAATTTAAATTTATAGAGAGTAATTATTAATAAATTATAAGTTGTTTAATTTTAAAAAGTTTGAATTTGAAATATTGGAAAATTCTTAATTCCTGTGTAAAATGAATATTGATTAAATATTTATTTAAAAATAATGTTATTGATGTTTTCGAGTATTTTTCTACTTAAAGAAATTCGTAAATAAATGTAATCGAACTTTTTTGGAATACCTATCAAATAATTTTTAAAATGAATCAGAATATTCTTCAAAGTCAGAAAAAATGTAAATATTTTGGAAATCAGGAAAAAACAAAATTAAATTTTCGTAACAACTTTGAGGAGTTAAAGTAAGAAAAATTGTAAAATTAGGAAAACTGAAGTAAACGAATACAAATAAACGATACGGATCTAAATGCAATTCAGCGGAATGCAGGGTAAGGGAAAAAATTGAGAGAAAAGAGGGGGCAATAGAATCGTCACGCGCCATACCGATCGCTATCGAAATTACTATGCGTACGTCTCACGTCCCGCGGGTAATAAAATGCTCCTATTTGGACCCACCCCTCTTTCACGACCAAGGGAACTCACTCTCTCTCTCCCTTCCTATCACTTATCTACCATCTAAGTCCTCGGAATGGGCTATTTATGATGTCCTGAAATAAGGATGAAACTCTTCTTGATGCTCTCTCTCTCAATTCAATATCTATATGTATGTATGTATGCCCTTCTTTTTGTCTCAATTCCCCCTTCCACCTCATTTTTTTCCCTCCACAAGAACCGATATCTTCTGCCCACCCAAACGGACACGTCACGACCAATAAATTTCCCATCGTCCTCTTTCTCTCTCTCTCTCTCTTTACATCCCATGTTCTTCTGTTTTTTTTCATCATCCTCTCCACTCTTCTTTTTCTTCAAATCCATTTCGGAAATCGCCACGGATTAGTGCATTTTTATGCTAATGTCCACGTAATACCGGGTGTCGGATATTGAAATCGCTCTCGTAAACTGACTAATGGATTCTGCACCGGATTCTGTAAACCAAACTCATTCTATACGCGGGGGAATAATGAAACTGCTTCGCGCAGAATTTTTATTTGTGTGCACAAAAAAAAGGACAAGAAAGAAAACGCAACTGACCACGATTCTGATTCATATCTTTTCATTTCTCGAGTGTTTAATTAGATTCAATTTGTGATTTCTTCTTTCTGAATGCATGACGATTTAATTGAATTTTTTTTATTTTTTTTTGTAATGAATCGTTCATCTTTTAAAGAGGGAGTGAGGGATTTTTCATTAATTGTCCGAAAGTTGCTATTAACTATACTGATTTTAGCTAATTTACTGACTTTCGATTTTTAGTTTATTCAGAAAATACTGAGTCTACTAAATTTTACTATTAATAATTAGTCATTTCTACAAAATTTATAATAACAGGGTTACCACAGGTCATGGAATTTAGGAAAAAGTCAGGGAAAGTAAAATTGATCAGGGAAGTCAGAGAAAAGTCAGGAATTTTTAATAAAAGTACTGGAAAAATTGAATTTTTAAAATTCATGAGAAAACTGAATTTTTTTCTTTTTGCTTCGTAAACTATGAAAGTACCACAAATGTTAATACAAAACCTTCAATTTTTTCTAATTCTGACAATAATTTCTTTTTAAATAACTTAAATTTTCAAAAACTATTATAAAATTAATAATTAATAATAAATAATAAATAAATAATAATTAAATAAAATTAATAATAACTATAATAAATTATGACATATAAATTATTTCATAAATAATTTTTACAATTTTCAGAAATACTAGATTGATAAAAGAATTTTAGTTAAAAATACTAAAAAAATTAGATTTTGGAAAAATTAGAAATGATTACAGAAATTCAATTATTTTCAAAAGTTACAAAAATTCTTCGCAGAATTTCAATTATGTTCAAAAATTTAAAAACAATTCTCGTCAAAATTACAATTATTTTTATAAATAAAAAAATACTTCATAAAAATTCAATTATTTTTAAAAGTTTTAATAAAATTCTTGCCAAAATTCCATAAGAATTCAATTATATTCAATTTTTTATAAATTTCTTCAAAATAATTCAATTATTTTTATAAGTAGTAATAAGATTTTTCACAGGAATTCAATTATTTAAAATACAAAATTTAATAAAATTTTTCGAAAAATATCAATTATACAAAAATATTTTAATAAATGATAAAATTCTTCACCGAAATTCAATTACTTTTATAAACTTGAATAAAATTCATTGAAAGAATTAAATTATTTTCAAAATTAATAAAATTCTTCGCAAAAATTCAATTAATCTAAAAAAATAAAAAAAAATATTTTCAAAATTTTAATTATATTTATAAATAAAAAAATTCTTTATCTCCATTCAATGATATTTAAAAATTTTAATAAAATTCTTGGTAAAATATTGGTAGGAATTCAATTTTAATGAATTAATTCAAAATAATTCCATTATTTTCATGAGTAATAAAATTTTCACAGAAATTCAATTATTTAAAATACAAAATTTCATAAAATTTTTCGAAAAATATTAATTATTTAAAAAATTCTTCACATAAATACAAAATTATTTTTATAAATTTGAATAAAATTCGTTGGAAGATTCAATTATTTTTAAAATGTAATAAAATTCTTCTCAGAAATCCAATTGTGTTCGAAAATTAAAAAAAAAATTCTTGTTAAAATTCCAAGTAACTGTATAAATAATAAAATTTTTCTCAAGAATTCAATTATTGCATGGAAATTTTAAGAAAATTGAAATTATTTTTATAAGTAATAAAATTCAACGCAGAATTTTAATAATTTTTTATACAATATATAATATTTTAATCAAATTCCTCGAAAAATGTAATTATTTTTAAAAATTTTATTAAAATTTGTCAAATTAAATTTATATATTTAAAAATTTATTGATAAAATTCTTTATGAGAATTAAATTTTAACAAAGAACATTCTATTATTGAATAAATTATTTATTTATTAAATTTAATTATTGAATTTTTCTAGAATTTTCTAATAAAAATTCATTTAAAAATTAATTAACGGATAATCGATTTATTATTATTTATGAAAGTGATTAAATTATTGCCACGAATTTTATTACATTTTTTAAAAATAATTTAATTTTTTTGAGACATTTTTTTTGTTATAATATTATTATAAGTTGTTCAATTTAAAAAGGTTTGAATTTGAATGTTTTGAAGAATTTTAATTCCTACAGAAAAAAAATAATGATTAAATATTTATTTAAAAAAGAAGTTATTGATGTTTTTGAATAATTGTACAATTAATGAAATTTGTAAATAAATGTAATAGAACATTTTTTGTTGATTATCTAATAATTTTAAAAGTGAATCAGAATATTCTTTAGGGTCAGGGAAAAAGTGAACATTTTGTCTGGAAATCAGGGAAAAATAAAATTAAATATTTGTGGCAACCCTGAATAAAAGCTATACCTAAAAAGTTCTAAAAAGGTTTGAGGTAACTAGAAAAGACTAAAAATAATGTAAAGTCTTAGAAGCGCCAAAAAATGCCTAAAAAGGGCTAAAGAAGCATAAAAAACCGAAACATGACTCAAAAATCCTAAAAAGACTTGGAAATTGCCAAAAGCGATTATAAAGACCTAGATAGCACTCGAAAGGGCCCTAAAAGTCTAGCAAGAATAAACAAACCCTGGCAGGACGTAAACGTCCCAAAAAAGACTGAAATGATCCAAAAAGGTCTGAAAACACTATAAAAAGCCCTAAAAATGTCTGTAAACTTCCAAAAAAAGACAAGAAAGGTCTAAAAAACCAAACTGGAACACTTTCTACAGAGGACATAGTGTTACGGATTATTACGCTTCTCACTATGCGGCTGGTTACATTAACACATACATGCGGACACTGATTTCGACAGGGGAAAAAAATGTTCTAAGTGAAATTGAATGTCTTTTTCGTTGACGAAATGCACTTTGACGTGCGGAGGACATGATGATGTCAACCTTTTAACTCGATGAAATGCTTCCGCACGCTAAAGCACGACTCAGCACAAAACTACAACCACGTTGCTTCACGTGACATTTCGCATTTAAAACTGGAACGCGTTCATTAACCTAAGAGCAATAGGACTTTGGTTTTTTTCTTTTTCCTTTGCGCAAAAAAAGCGATAAAAATGAAGTTACTTTGCTCGTCAATACGCTGCTGACATAATTCCGGAGGGGAAAAAACTCATAAAGAGAGAAATAAGATTAGGAAAGTTTAAACTTTGGTAAAAAATTAGTTTTTTTGCATCTTTGTTCTGTCCTGGGCCTAAACTTTCTTTGGTTTGGTAGAAATTTTTCTTATCTATATGTTTACCTTTTATTCCGAGTACAGAGGATTTTTGTTTTTAATTTTCAACGAAATGAAATTTGTTTGTCTGCTGGCGTATAGTAAGAAAAAGAGTAAAATTCTCCCAATAGAATAATATTTTTCCTCTTCTTTTTTAAAAATCAAAAAATAATTTTTGTCTAGAAAAAAAATATTCTTTACATTTTTTTCCCTAAATAGAAATCTTCTTTCTGTATTGTAGAAAAAAGGAATTTTTTCTTCTATGGAATTCTTTCTTTTTTTTTGTCAATATAGAAAAATGTCTTGCCATCTTTCGCGGAGATTTTTCCTCAATACTCGAGGAGAACATCTCTTATGTACACACGCGTATAGATTTTTATATCTGTGTATATATTCTATAAAAGTATCTCGCAATCAGCTGTATAGTATAGTTCTCCCTAAACGTTGAAAATCTCAATCCGATTTCATGTATATGATATCATTTTTTCTTTATTTTCTTAAAAGAAAAAGAAAAAAAAAGAAAGTGGAATGTGAGTTTCTGGTTCAGTATATAAATTCCAAGAAAATTGCTTTCCAAAGCTAGAGAACAGAATAAACGAATGTGAAAAATATATTGAGCGCGTGGGGGTTACAAAAGTTGGCTGATTACTTTTCAATTTTCCATATCGGTGATGGTATATCTTTCTCTCTGCTGGAAGAGCAGTGAGGAGAGAAAAAAAATCTTTTCTCCTGTCTCTCTGTCTCTATCCCTTCTTACTTTTCTTTTCTTTTGACTCTTTTCTCCCTCGCACCTTTCTTCATTTCTGTCTTCCGTCTGTCCTTTTTCCTGTCAAAAAGAGACAGAAGATAGGAAACAAAGAAAAAATGGACATCGATGAAAAAGGGAAGAAAATTGACAGAAAATAGGAGAAAAAAAAGGGAAAGAGGAGACAAAAGATATGGGAGAATAAAGGAAAGAGAGAAGAAAGCTGAGAAAAAATAATGGGGGAGAAAGGAGAGAGGAAAGGAGAGAAAAGAATAATTAGAGGAGAAAAAGATAGAAGAGAAAATTTTTTACAACGAATGGAATTTTAGTTTATTAAATTTTTTTATAACTATAAAACATGAAGATATCGATAACTTCTAGTCTTCGACTTGGAGTAATCGATTTCTTCATATTTTATAATAATTAAAGATGACCAAGTACTAAAATCATTATTTTATAATTATTATAAGAATATTATACTTTTTCAAAACTATTTTCATTATTTCAATTCAATTATTGATTTCAAAAATTTTTAACTATAATTTTATTTTATATCTGTTATTTTAAAAATAATAATTAATTAATCAATTTCACGAAATTTCAGTTCTTCCTAAATTCTTTAATTAAATTCATATTAGCAAATTAAAACTTCAAATAATATTAAAAAAAAAATTCAATTAAACTTTTTCAAAAATATTAATTTCAAAATTCAATTATTTCCAAAAAGTTCACTCTATATTTCTTTTAATATTCAATTATAATCTAAAATTTTAACTGAAATTCATTTTTATGAAATCAAAATCAATTTTTATTAAAAAATTCTACAAGAATTGAATTATTTAAATGCAAAAGTTAATAATTTATTAAATAATTGCATGTTTCTCAAAATTCAATTGTCATAAAGAATTTTAGTAACAATTTTTTTAATAATTCAATTCTTTTGTCGAATTTTTTGAAAACTTGTATGAGCATAATTACTTTTTTCAAGAAATTCAATTATAATTGTATTAAAAATAATTAAAACGCTGCGATGAGTTTTATGAGAATTTTCAAATTTATTCGTTCACAATTCAATTTTACAAAATTTTAATTATTCAGAAATTGTGCAATTAAATATATATTGAAAAATAAAAACTTGAAATAATTTTAATAAAAATCTTATTAAACTTTTTAAAAAAAATTAATTCTACAGAATTTTTTGTCAAAAATATGAAAAATAAAGAATTTTAATGATTTTAGTTTGAAACTTTTTGAAAATTTAATTATTTCTGAAAATCCAGGATAAAATGCTTTTAAAACTTAAGTATAATCTAAAATTTTAACTGAAGGGTCAGTCCATTATATTTCACCTGAAGCCGTTGCGGCCTATTTTTAAAAAAATCTCATAGTTTGTAAAAATGATGTTTAATATCCGTAGATTTCATTTTTGAGAATTATTTTATAAAATTTTTTGAATTAAACTTAGAATTTGAATTTTTAAGTTGAGTTGCACAGTAAAAAGGTTAGATTGACAGTTATGAAAATTTAATAAAGAAGCATGGAAATAATTTAGATAATACAAATTTCTTGATTGATATTTGTTAAAAATGAGCTAATTTACTTGTATAAATAGGTTATTATGTAAACAAACCCAAATTAGTAGATAAAAATTGATTTTAAAACTTAACTATAAAATGTCAAAAGTCACTACATTTTATTTACACTTTTCTAAAAAGTATATAAATATTAAAAAATTTATTACTATTTAATGTAAAGTATTTTTAATGTACTTTTATAATATGTGCTAACTTTTTAATTTTATAATATAGTAAATTTTTTATATTTCTATATTATAAAATTAAAAAGTTAGCACATATTATAAAAGTACATTAAAAATACTTTACATTAAATAGTAATAAATTTTTTAATATTTATATACTTTTTAGAAAAGTGTAAATAAAATGTAGTGACTTTTGACATTTTATAGTTAAGTTTTAAAATCAATTTTTATCTACTAATTTGGGTTTGTTTACATAATAACCTATTTATACAAGTAAATTAGCTCATTTTTAACAAATATCAATCAAGAAATTTGTATTATCTAAATTATTTCCATGCTTCTTTATTAAATTTTCATAACTGTCAATCTAACCTTTTTACTGTGCAACTCAACTTAAAAATTCAAATTCTAAGTTTAATTCAAAAAATTTTATAAAATAATTCTCAAAAATGAAATCTACGGATATTAAACATCATTTTTACAAACTATGAGATTTTTTTAAAAATAGGCCGCAACGGCTTCAGGTGAAATATAATGGACTGACCCTGAAATTCATCTTTAAAACCATTTTTATTAGTAAATTCTACGAGAATTCAGTTATTTAAATACGAAAATAAATAATTTATTAGTTTTATGTTTCTTGAAATTAAATTCTCATGAAAAATGTTATCAACAATTTTTTTTAAATTATTAAATTCTTTGGACGGATTTTAATAAGATTTTTAAGAATAATGACATTTTTCGAGGAATTTGATTAAAATTGCATTAAAAATAATTGAAATTCTGTGATGAGTTTTATTATTTATGAAAATAATTGAACTCTGTAAGGAATTTTATTATTTATAAAAATAATTGAATTATTGCCAAAGATATTTATTATAAAATTTGTAAATAATTGAATTCCTGTAAAAAATTTTATTATTTATGAAAATAATTGAATGTTTGCGTAGAATTGTATTCAAAATTTTTTTAATAATGGAATTCTTTTGGAAAATTTTATTAAAATAGTAGATATTGAAAATTATTGAATTTTAGAAAACTTTTGAAAATAATTGAAATTTTGACAAGAATTTGATTTAAATTTTGTATAATAATTGAATATCAGAGAAGAATTTTATTATTTATAAAGAGAATTGAAATTTTTGAATACAATTGAATTTAGTAACTATATTACTAAGTTACTTAGTAAGTAACTTGGTATTCTCCCTGGAGATGCTAAATACGTTGAATTTACCAAGTTGAAGTCCGCAACGTTGATCGACGAAAAAAATTTATTCACTAAGTAAATCATTTAAAAACGACGCTACAATATTTATATAAAAATATTCAGAAAAAAAGATTGATGTTTATATTTTGATAATAATTATTTTACAATTAAATATTACATTAAAAATAATATTTGGATGAATTAAATAAATTTTTTTCGTTGATAAACGTTGTGGACTTCAACTTCGTTTGAATTTTTCCAAATCGTTGACTTCGGTGTTTTATTTAAAATAAAATTTCATTCATACTTGAAAATATCACAAAAATAAATTATTTTAATCCTTTTTGGTGTTAATTTAATCCTTGAGGGATTAAACTGTTGCAGACCCTTTTAATCCATTCTGGTGTTATTTTAACTCCTCACGTTTTACTGTGTAAGTAATGAGGTGGAAAATAGGGGAAAATTAGCAACGAAGAAAGGGGAGAAAAGAGACACAAGTTAGGAAAAAAGGGAAAAAAGAAACAGAAGGCAGGAGAAAGGAAAGAGGAAAAAAGAGATTAGGTGAAAAATTGAGATAAGATAGGAGTAAAGAAAGTGCAGAAAGGAGACAAGAAAGAATTAAAGTAAGGGGATAAGAGAGATTTGACAGAAGATAAGAAAGCAGCGAAAAGAGAGTGACAATGGGAGAAAAGAAAGGGAAAAAGAGAGTAACAATAAACGGGAAGTTTGGGGAGACAATACAAAAAATCTGGGAGAAAAGATAGGAGAAGTAAGAGAACAGAAAGGAACGAAGAGGGAGAACTATAAGAAGAGAGAAATGAGAGAGAAAAAAGAGAAGAGAAGAGCGGGAGAATAGGAGAATGAGAGAGCGGATTGCAGAGAATTTTACCATCTAGGTTGTACCTTTATGTATGTGAGGGAGTGTGGAATAACCTAAATCAGAACGGAACGTACATTACGATCGGTATCCGATGTGTTGGTCACGATAAGCGCATATGGAACCACGTGAATCCGGTTATCTATCTGGCGCCTGATTGGCTTCCCCCCTCGTCCCCCTCGGATTGCATTGGGTCGTTGCAAAACCAGATCTACAAGTCTTTTGATCTTTGCTGATTTCAATCCAGTTAGCCGCTTATACATATATAGATATATACAGCTTCACTTTATATATAGTATACTCTTTTTCTATCCTTTTTGGTACGCACTTGATGTATAACTATATATATATGTATTATAACCAGTAGTAGTCTCTCGTGTCTCTCCTTTTGGATCAGTGAGTGGAGTTGCACTCATGCCACACTGGACAACTTTATTCATTCAGCGAATCAGTCACGCTTCGTAGTCATCACTTTGGATGAAAAGGGCAGATTTTCCATGCTCGTCAATGCACAAAAATAGGGTTTTCTTTCTTTTGCGGCGAAAATAGAGTTGTTTTTTGAACAAAAAAAAAACTCTTTTGGTTTTATTATTTATTTTATTTTTATCTTGTGTCAGTGGGATTTTTTTTTTAATTTTCAACCAGGATTGAGCCAGTATAGCCCCAAGTTATTAAATTTGGAGAGGTTTTAGATTTAATTCTATCGAAATTAATTTTTTCTATTGTTTGTATTTTTGCATTTGAATTTTATTTTAGTTTGTTTTTGTTTTCTCCGTTTTGAATTTCGCACCAATATTTTTTGTAACTCTTCGACAGAGGGTGAAAATATTTTTTACTCACAAACAATAATAAAGAAGCCGATCTATAAGAAACGATATTTAAATCTATGATTAATTTTTTTACATTTGGTTTATTTTTCAATCTTGGTTCAATATTGACAATAAAACAATTATTCGCATTCTTGGGCCAATTTTGGCACATAAGTTATTATTTATTATCGTCAATTCAATAAATTTTATTCTTTAAATAAACACTGTTAACTTAAAAGTATCAAATGGCAACGAATTGATACCAAAAATGTAGATCAAATAAAAAATTGATTCAGATTTTTGGCATCAATTTGATCCACTTTAGTATCAATTTGATACTTTCAAGAAAACTGTGAAATTAATTATTCTAATTCTTTTACTAATATTGTGAAATATTTTGTCTTAAGATTAGAATACTGTTTAATATTCAACTTCAAAGTTGGTTATTATCGTCTCAATAATGGCATTAAAATAATAATTATCTATTATCATTAATTTTAACAAAATTTTATTCTTTAATATTTTTTGTTTTATAACTCCTGTAATTTTATGAAAAAAATTATCCTGTGATGAAAATATAGATTTCATATTTAAATTCGAATTTACTGTATTAATCATGGGTCAATATGAGAAATACAATCGTCACAATAAATTATCTTCGTTTGAAGAAAAAAAATTTTGTACTATTATTTCATTATTTAACTTTAGTTAATTTAATTTAATTGGATAATTCTTATTTTCTTTGGGCTGTTTTGTTTCTTTTTTCGAAGTATTTCAATAGTTGGGTGTAAATAAGTTTTCTATAGAAAGAAACGTCGTTTTCACTTTCAAATTATTTTTCGGCGAGCAACCAATCGTGAAGATAGGAAGAGGCTAATTTACTTTCCATTATTAAGATTTTTTTTACGATCTCTAATGACTCTAATTGTGACAAAAGGCAAAAGTTAAGAAAACAATAAGATTGCAAACAGTTTTGTTTTCACTTTCGACGAAGCTCTCGCATCTAAATAATGGATTTCGGTAAATAATTTCATATTAAACTCCACTCATTGAGACTAAAGAGGTATTTAAACCTCTTTTGAGATTTTTTCGAATAAGAAAAGACTAATTTTCAAAATACAAATTATAAATTTTGTCAAGAATTACTCTAAATTGGTCATTTTTTCTCTCTCTCCTCCTCTTGATCTTATCGTAACACACTAAAAAAGTGCAAAATACTTTTTTTTGAATAATTTTATCATAAGAATTGTAAGTTTATATCCTCGAGCCACCGCGGGACATTTATTTGAAGTGGATTTTCCCCTCTCTCACTTCTCGATTAAAGCTCTCGAGAGGTTGATGCCATCGCCCCAACTACGGAAGAGAGAGAGAGAGAGAGAGAGAGAGAGAGAGAGAGAGAGAGAGAGACAAGGGTCCTTGAAATTTGACAAAGGGTCCTAAAAGTGGCTAGTTATAGGTTCTGGTCGCCGGTGTTGAGCCCGCAAAGACATGCACTGTGGCCATTTATATATACATATATATATACTCTATTTGAAAGAGACAACGGGAGATTGAGTCGTTACATGTGAGAATTCATCAAAAAGAGGGAGATGGTTTATGAAAATTCAATAGATAACGGACAAAAAGAGAAGATGCTGCATATGTCACGAGACAAGGAGAGATGATGAAATAATACAGTGATCGTCTTATCTGTGTGTCATCTTTCTGCCTTGCAAACTTTTTTTTCTAAACTTCACACACAATAACCCTTTCACTCTTCTCTCTTCGCTCTTTTATTTTCGTGGCGGTGAAAATTCTGTTGCTTTTTTTCTGCCTCGAGTTTATCTTGATCGACACTTTGAATTTACTTTTGGGTCAATTAACAAGAGTTTTATTTATTTATTTATCTATTTATTATTAATTTATTAATTGTTGTAGAATTTTTATATTGAATTTTTAATTAGAAAAAGAAATATAAATAAAACTTCGACAAAATAAAAATTCGAGTGAATATGACTTCGATTCAAATTCGAGTGCGTGAACATTTATTCAATAAAATTTCAATTCTCTAATAATTAGATTTAAATAGAATTAGATTTAGTAAAAATTTGATTTAAGAAAAACGTTAGTGATTAAAAATTGTTTAAATAGAAATTCTATTGAACTATGTTTTTATTGAATAAAAATTTGATTTAATAAAAATCAGTTGAGTATCTAAATATTCGAGTGAAGAAATATTCGAAAGAATAAAAAATTGATTGAATAATAATTCAAAAGAATAGAAATTTAAGTGAATAAAAATTTGACTCAATAAAAATGGTCCTAAATAAAAAATATGTTTAAATAGAAACTGTATTAAAATATATTTTTCAAATGAAACTTCAAATGAATAGAAATTTGAGTAAATAAAAATTGTAGTGAATATGAGTTTGATTCAAATTCAATAAAATTTTAATTCTACAATAATTAGATTTAATTAAAATTAGATTTAGTAAAAAATTGATTCAAGAAAAATGTTGACAAAAAAACAAAAATTGTTGACATTTTTCAATTCCATTGTTTCAAGATAATTTAATTTTTCTAAACAAATTATTGCAAATTTCTTTACATTGTTTTTTTAAATAATTTAATTCTTTGAAAGAATTTTAATTTAAATTATTCGAAAATAATCAAGGGAAGTTATAAAGTTCCTCTTAAAGTTTTAAATCAATTTTTTGCTTCTAAAAATTATATTATTCTATTATTATTCAATATAGTTTTAATTTTTAAACTGCTCTTAAATTTTTATAATTTCAAATTTCCAACTGTTCAAATAAATGATATTACTTGAAGAGAAAATTTTCAATTATAATTATAAAAAGACAAGATTATTTTTAAAAAATTGATAAAATAATTTTCCAAATTTTCAATTAAAATTATTATTTATTTATGTTCGAAATCAAATTTAAATTTAAATTTTATGAGAAAAGAAAACCGGGAAAAAATTAGGCCATAACCGGGAATTTTGTTGAATGAAAATAGTAGACACACTCAAAAATTTGATTGAATTAAAATTCAAATGTTTCGCTGAATTTGTTCTACTTGATTATTTGCTTCATGCTTTCCTGAACTTTGACCTAAATTTTAAGGTCACTGGAATTTTAGACCTACCTGACCTTTTTACCCAAATTTCATTGGAAACATTTCGCAATAATGGCAAAAGCATGTACACTCTGAAATTTTAATCCGATTATTGAGTTTTCATTGGACAGTCGTTATTTCAAACGATTTTTGAGGAAGAGAAGGTTAATTTAAACGAATTTTGAACTACACGCATCACTGAATTTATCCATCATGGCAAAATATATTTATATATATATATATATATATATATATAAATTGTAAAATACATTCAAAATGTCCTATATATAAAATTTTGTTTGATAGTAGCTATATATTATAAATATATTTATATGTTCGAGTATAAAATATGCCATTAAAATTCTCCAATGTCGATTCAATGTGCACTCGTGTCGCGTGTGCCTCTAAACGCAAAATGAGAGACAGAAGGAGAAAAAAAATGTAATTTTCCAAATTATCAGTAAAAGCATCAAACTTGATGGACAACATGTTGCGCACTTAGTGCGTCACATTTTTTTCCAACCAACATATTCATAATTTATACAAAACTCTATATATACATGTCGTCGCTTTTATTAACTATTATTATCCAAGGTAGACTTTAAGTATTATTTCTCCTATTATACAACTTGTCTAGTAAAAGATTCTCTATGATAAAAAAAACAACCCTCGAACGATTCCCCGTGAAGTGAAAAATTATACTTTTTTTATACATAGTCGAAAATTGCGTACCCGGAAACTGAAAATGTCCCACGCGATAGGCATAAAATATGAGAATGTGTTCGATGGAAAAGAAGAGAGAGAAAAAAAAGAGTAGGGAGTATGTACGATCAGACATGCAAAATAGGTCTATGATTCATTCATTTTTTCCGTTCCCCCAGACAGGGGGAAAGAGACAAACAGGAAATTCGAGAAAGAATAATATTTTATAAGATATTGGATTTGATAAATAAATGGTATTTATGTGCTTAGTGTCGATAAAATAGGAACAATTTCGGTTAAGGAAGAGAAAAATAGGGGAGTGAAGGGGAACGTTTAATATTTAAAGTGAAAAAAATTTTTTTATAATCCATTTGAAGAAGGGGACTTTAGATTACGATTTTTTGAGGGTTTTTTTTAATACAAAACTTGGGTCAAATAATGCACTGAACAAAATTTATTTGATTCGAATAACCAATTACTTGACTATTATCGCATAATTATTTACTTGAATCAAATAATTTTTTTAAATCAAATAAATATTTACTTAAAACAAATATCAATATTTTTAGTAAATAACGTTCAATGTTATTTAAATCAAAAAAATTTTTTTCAATGTTGTAAAAAAATTGGAACTTTCAGAAAAGAAAACTGAAAACTTGGTAAATTATTTAAGTGTAAAATTTAAACAATTTTTCGGAGGATATTCTTTATAGAAACTTTGGCTATGATAAGGAAATAAAAATTTTTATTTTATTTGAATAACCGATTATACTTGACTTTTATCATGTAAATATTTACTTGAATCAAATAATTTTTATCTATTAAAGCAAATAAATATTATTACTTAAATAAAATCATTTTTATCTAAATCAAATAAATATTTACTTAAATTAAATAATTTTTATTTATTAAAGCAAATAAATATTATAACTTAAATAAATTCATTTTTATCTAAATCAAATAAACATCAACTTAAAACAAATAATTTTGATTTAAATTAAAATAATTTTATTTGGACCAATAATATGAGTATTTTCAGAAAATATTTAGTGGAATCAAAATTTATTTGACACAAATGACTGTTTATTTGATAATAGAAAAGTAACTATTTATTTGAATCAAATACAATGTTTTTTGGACAGTAAAAAAATAGAAACATTTAGAGTAGAAAACGGTACTTGGAAAATTATTCGAATATAAAATTTAACAACTCGGATGATTCAATTAACAAAAAAGTGATTTTTTCAAATATCCAATTTTTATTATAAAAAATTGAGTAAAATCCACTATAGTTTAAATCGGCCCCCTCTCTCTTTTTCTCCTTTTTTCTCTTTGTCAATTATTTATTCGCATTTTTTTCCCTCTTTTTTTCTATTCCTCCCATAGTAAAATTCTATTAATCCACAAATCTTCAAATCTACAAATTGAAATTCTTTTATTAGAGAATATTTCCTCGTTTTTTTTCCCTTTTTTTTCGACAAAATTCCCTTTTTCCCCTTTTTATTGTCGATGATGAAAATGAATAGAATTCGAAATTGACAATGAATGAATAAAATTGTTCCGCTTGTTGTTTTTTTCCTCTTCTTTTGTAAAACGTAACTCAATATTCTTGACTAGCAAATTCCAATTTTTATTATTACTTCCATTTGGGACCCTAAATAAAAAAAGGCACTTAAAATTTTTTTTTATATTCGCAAATAATAGTTGGACTGGAAAACATTATTTTTTCCTCTCAATTATTATATAAATATTGGCACAGATTGTAAAAATATTTGCATTCCTCTTGTTTGTCGAAATGCAGTTTAATAATATGTAGAAAAATTTGCTTATTATTTTTTTTTTTTTTTGAAAAAGGAATCAATTTTTGTTTCAAAATTAATAAATAAGTTTTTATTTTGAGAAATTAAATTAAAATATTTAGTATTTCAGGTAAAATAATAATTTTTTTCCTGTATTGTACTTGAAAGTTTTAGTAATTTATTCATTAATTTGGAAAAATTGCAGGAAAGAAATTAAATTCAAATAATTAGTGTTTGAAGGGAGATATTAATTTTTTCCTTTATTGTGGTTTAAATTTTCGTGGGGAGGACTGAAGGGGGGTTACCAATAGATTTACAGGTTTCACATTATGGTGAAGTGATAACCTACACTGTCGGAAGTTAATGATCCATTGCATCGTGGAAAATAATGGCCCAACTGTTTAGAAAGTTAACGACCTATTTCAGTGTATATGTACGAAGCACCATATGCTATTCGTTTTATCTGTTTTTCTCGAATAAATAATATGAAAAGCAATCTCTTTCAATTGAAGTATTTTTATTTTTTTTTGTAATCTATTTCAAGTCATGCAATGCAGCTCATTCGGAAAATTAATTCGTCGAGAGAGAGAGAGAAAAAGGCACTCGTCACGACTCGCAACACACTTGTCACTCGATCAAAAGTCCATTACGTTAATATGTTCGCTCCAGAATGTCACATTCAGAGCATTCGCTATTATAACACGTAATCCATTTTTCCTCATGATTTTTTGTTATTTTGTTCTTTTTGCCGTTTTATTTTTTGATTTGTACTTTGTTTTGTTTTTTTATTTTTCTATCTTTTTTTTTATTTCATCCCCTTTGGCTTTTTGCTTCTATTTTTTTTGCCTTTTTGTTGATTTTTTTCATTTTTTCGTCCTTTTTATTTATTTTTTTTTTTGGTTTTTTATTTTCCTTTGAAAATTTTCATTTGATTTTGGCTTTTGTTTTAATTCTTTTTTTTTTAATTCCATTTCATTTTTTTACTTGTCCACCTGCTTCTGGAGCAAAAAAGTATTTTAAAAAATAGAAACAAAAAGAGGGGAAAAAATAAGAAAGGCGTTTTTGAAAAAAGATACGCGACTGCCCGAAACAGCCCTGCATGAAAGTATTATTAATCATATATATATGAGACTAGGCGTGTCCGTTGACGATGTTACGATTATGGCACATAAATTGTAAATTAGATCGTTTCCGTTGACAACCGCTCGTTGCGGGAAGGAGAGAGCTCTCGAGTCACGTGCGTATTTACATACGTGTTCAGCACCTGGTACTATACATATATATACATGTGCACATGTGTATCTACATGAATCTAACGAACCATCATCCTACATGTGAGAATATCTACCTATATACATATAACGTCATTATTTTTGTCATACTGAATTTTACTTCGTTAAAATCTTTTGACATTCACATGTCACACGTGCGTGTGAAAGCATCAATTTTCGTTTTTTCATTTTTTTTTCTCTTTAACTAGAAAAATAAACGTCGTCACTAATGTCAAATCAAAAATACATAACATTGCGTTTATGTTTATTTTTCTCGATTAAAACACTTGTTTTATACTCAATTTAAAATAAAAGACATTTTTTTTTTTAATTTAAAAATACATTTTCTATGAAAATTTGAATTAGTATTAAGAGGAGGATACACCATTATTTTCAACTACATGAAGAAAATATTTTAAATATTTAATAAAATTATTTTTATACTAATTTTTTGATAGGAATTTAATGGTAAAAAAAAATTTGATCAGAAAATATTTTGACGCTTTTTGATTTTTTTTTGCTAAAAATTGATAGATTTTAAAGTCCATACACTGGAAAAAAATTTATTTTATTTAAATAACCGATTATTTGACTATTATCAAATAAATATTTACTTGAATCAAATAATTTTTATTTGAATCATTTAAATAAGATTTGCTTCAAATACTGAAATATGTGATTCAAATACAGTTTATTTGATTAAAATAAAAATTATTTGATTAAAGTAAATATTTATTTGATAATAGTCAAATCATCGGTTATTTGAATCAAATAACATTTTTTCCAGTGTACGTAATTTTATAAAAAAATATGTTTTTATATCGATTAAAAAATTTCCGAATGAAAAAATTAATATTTTCAACAGTTTTTTTTTGAATTTTCTACAAAATTCGAAAAAATGGTTTTAGCATTTTTTTAACAAAAAAATAGTTTTCAGGTTAAGAAATTAAAAGAAACATAATAAATATTAAATTTTATTATACGAAAACTCATTTGTTTTTTATCTAACTAATTTCAAAACATAAACATTTAAAAAAAAAAACAATGCTTTAGTGATAAAAACAAAATTCAACAAAACATTTTTTTTTGAAAATGTTTATTTTCTGAAATTAGTTAGAAAAAAAAACAAATGAGTTTTTATATAATAAAATTTAATATTCATCATATTTCTTTTAAATTCTTAACCTGAAAACTATTTTTTTTGTTGAAAAAATGCTAAAACTTTTGTAAATATTAATTTTTTCATTCGGAAATTTTTTTATGGATACAAAAACATATTTTCTACAAAATAACGTATGGATTTGAAAATATATCAATTTTTAGAAAAAATAAAAATTCCAAAAGGGTCAAAATATTTTCTGACCATTGAATTCCTCTCAAAAAATTACTATAAAAATAATTTTATTGAATATTTAAAATATTTTCTTCATATAGTTGAAAATATAGTTTACTGACTTTTTGCTTTTGAATTAGGAAATTTTACTATTAAATACTGAAAATTCGCGTTTCTACTCAAAGAGAGAGAATAAATATTGAATAGTTGTAAAAGTATTTTATTGGGGAACAAATGAGCCAATGCGAAATTTTGATATAAAAAATACTAAAATTTTGAAAGATCTTATATGAAAAGTAAATTTATATTAAAATTTAATTAAGAATCTTGATATTTCAAAAACTAGAAAAATAATTAAATAAAATTAAATAAAATTAAAAATTATATACATTTCACATAAGTTTCTTCAAATTTTAGTAATTTTTATATCAAAATTTTGTTTTGTCGCAGCTTCATTATTAAAATTTTACTAATTTAAAAGCAAAAAGTCAGTTATTAACTAAATTTACTAAGCATTTAAATACTAATATAAATTCAGGGAAATGCCAAATTATAATTCGTATAAATTACAACTTAGAAATACATGGTTTTATAAATTATAATTTAATATTGCTTAATAGAAGTAATTTAATTAAACCAAACAAAGATTATTTTTCGTTTCACATATTTATATTTTTTGACAATAATTCTAATGTATTTTCTTTTTTGTTTGTTTCAGGTGAGTTAAATAACATATATTTCCTGTCGAGTTTTTTTCGTAAGTAAATAATATTGTACAGTGTATGATTATATCTTTTTAGTAGAATTCAATTATCAATGGAATAGTTTAAAAATGTTTATTTTTTTATTATATCGTAAAATATTAACTCCTTTCTCGAAATTTTAATTATTAACGTGTTTATTAATTTGAATTAGTCACTGAATTTCTGCTTTTTAATTAGTAAATTTGACTAATAAATTAGTAGAAATTACTATATTTATTTACGTCATTAATTTATTAAGTTATTAGTAATTAAGTTATTAAATAATTGGTAAATTTTACTACTAAATAGTAATCTCTACAATTTTTTAGTAAATAACCAAATAAATTACTAAAAATTACAATTTATTAGTAAATATTACTAATAAATTTGTAGAGATTACTAAAATTTAGTAGGAAAATTTACAAATAAATTGTAATTTCTAGTAATTTATTCTGCTTTTCCCCCATTCTATAAGGAAAAATAGCCACTTGCAGTTTTTTCGTTAAACTCATTATCAGCAATTACTTAGTTGTAACTAATTCTGACTATACAATTATATAGTTACTAATTACTAAAAATTTATAATATTGAATTTTGTAAATTAAACTTTATTTATATATACAGATAGATTAATTTAAAATATGTTTCACGATGAAAAATATCGAAAACTCATCAACTTTTCATATATAGTTTATTATCTATTTTTTGATTGCCCTCTGGCATATTTGTTTTTTTTTAATATTTCGTTTATTATGACATGCTTTCGAATATTAAATGGATATTACAGAAGCACCTCACAGAATAAATGTATATTTCAAAAATAGAGGACACAATTTTATTATTAAAGAATTTTTATTTGATAGAATAGAATGAATATTTTATTTCATTTTGTTGGATATTGTTAAAATTTCGTGGTTTCCATTAATTTTTCTGTGTATAATAAATGTGGAATTTTAATTATAGAAACGTTAAGCTAATTCACGTTAAAACTGACAATCGTTATATACAAGTAATAATTTGTCAATTTTAATTTTTAAAGGATTTTTAATTAGAAGAATGATATTTTTATTATTTTTATTAATATTAACATTATTATTATTATTTTTATTATCATTATTTTTATTATTAATATCTTCTATCTAATTTAATAATTTAAAAATGTTTTTGTACAATATTTATTATTCATTCTTTTATTGAAATTTATTATTTGCCTTGTGAAGGAAAGTATATTTTTAATAGCACCATTTCTTTTCGTTTTTTGTGTAGTGTATAAATTTTCTTCCTCTATACTCGTATAAACTTGTTTTTATTTTCTCAAAAAAAAAGAAAGAAAGCTCTATTTTTCATAAAAATCTAAAACGATTGACTGACTCAAGTTTATAAAATTGTTCACGACCTATTCAATGAGAGACGAGAGAAGAGATTTTATATTCGAATCTTCTTATAAGCCTTTGCGTTTCTTTCAATTCAAGCTCCGTTTCCTTTTTACAGGGGTTGGTGAGCAAGGGTATTGGGGGGACAGGAAAGAAAGAAAGGAGTAATCTTCTTATTTATATTTTCACTCTTTTTAAATCCTCTATCTGACTACTTGTCTCTCAAGCGATTAATTCGTTCTAACAATCAAACTGTTTTGCTTTCTCGTATCTGTATTTTTGTATTATTTATTTTTTCGGGTGGTTATTTCACTTTATCTTTCTTTCGTCTTGTTTTCATCTTTTTTATCTTTTTCTCCTTTTTCTATCTTTTTTATTTATTTTTTTCTTTCTCTTTCTTTTTTTCCTCTTTCTTCCTCTGTCTCCTTCCTTTTTTTCATCCTTTTCTTGTTTTCCTTTTTGTTGTTTCTGATATGGTGAATCTTGAAATCATTCGCCTTAAAACATGTCGTCGTCCTTCTGTCAGTCGAGTGATCGCAATCACCTTTTTCTAGTCTGGTGCACCGACATTGTTGAACGTATTATTTCCCCTGAATATTGGGGATAGGTTATGAATACTTCAGTGTTTTTCAAAGAGATCGATGATTGGCGACAAACCGTACAGTCACATCGTAGTTTTTCTCTCTCTCTCTCTCTCTCCTCTCCTCTCTTATGCTCCGGAAACAATACTGCCATTCAAAGTTGAGTAAAAATGCATCGTGCGGTGGCATACTAAAAGAGAGAACGCAATTTTTTACTTCTCTTGTATTTAAAAAAATTTTTTTACTATTTTTTCCCCGTCTCTTCGTTCTAAAATGTAAATATGAATTCAGAAAAAAGTTTTTAGTTTCCAGGGCTTTTTATTTCTTTCTAAATTTCTCACTATTTGTTTGTTGATAAATTGACAATGTTGAAAGTATTTTTTTTTTTAATATATTATAGCTATTTTACAGGCTTCTCACTCTTTTATACTTAAAGCTACTATTTGCTACTATTTTGATACGGTTTTATTTTCTCATAAAAGTTTTAATTTATTTCATTTCGAACATAAATCTACAATTTGGAAAATAATTGAATTATAAACAAAGAATTTTTTCAATTAAAAAAAAAATCTTGTCTGTTCAAATTATAATTGAAAATTTGATTAATTCAATTTTATTATAATTTATTGATACTAATTGAATTTCTGCAAAGAATTTTACTATATATAAAAGCAATTGAATCCTTCCAATAAATGTTCTTACATATTTATGAAAATAATTAAATGTTTGCGAAGAATTTTATTAAAATATTTGAAAATAGAAATTTATGAAAATAATTGAAAATTTCAAAAATAATATTCAAAAGAATTTAGTAAATCGAAAATTTTTTGCTATTTATGAAAATAATTAAAATAATTGAATTCCTTAGACAAAATTGAAACTAATTTTTAAAAATAATTGATTTTTTTGCCGAATTTGATTAAAATTGTATTAAACATAATTCCATTTCTGCAATGAGTTTTATTATTTATAAAAGTAATTGAATTATTGCGAGGATTTTATAAAAAAAGTTTCAAATAATTAAGTTTAAAAAAAAATTTTAGATAAACTATTTTTAATAATTTAATTCCTATGAAATTTTCATTCTTTTAGAAAATAATTGAATATTTGTGTAGAATTTTGTCAAAATTGTTTTTAAATAATTGAATACTTTTTGGAAATTTTATTAAAATAGTAGACATACAAATTATTTAATTAAGAAAAATTTTTGAAAATAATTGAACTCTTGTGGTGAATATAAATGAATTTTTGTTATTTATAGAAATAATTGAACTTTTACAATGAATTTTAATAAAATTCCTAAAAGTAATTTAATTTTGTCAAAATTTTACTATTTAAGAAAATAATTAAATGTATTGCGAATAAATTTAAAAAAAATTATAATTATACTTCCCTTGATTATTTAGAAAAATTTAAAAAAAATTCTTTAAAAGAAGTAAATTATTTTTAATAGAATGTAAAGAAACTTTAATTACATCAAAAATTTTCAATTATTTGTTTATAAAAATTCAATTGCCTTGAAATAACAGAATTAAAAAATCTTATTTTTTAAAATTTTCAAAAAAACTGAGAAAATTCAATTTTATTAAAAAATTTGAAGTGTGTATTTTTTTTAAATTAACTAATAAAAATTTTAATTATTAATCTTCGCACTAAGAAACATGAGTACATTAGAATGTGACTCCTTATAAAATTTAATTATTTATCAATTATTAAATTAAAATACTTTGAAAATTCGATTTTTTAAAAAGATTTTAATGAAATTCTTTAATTCTTTTTTTTGTCATCCAGGCTACTTTTTTCTACTTTTTTTAAACTCATAATGGAGTGCGAAGTCTGATTTTCTAATATTTTTTTAAGGACATTTGAACCATTATGACGTCACATTTGTAAAACGCATGCTTTGCACTAATTGTGACGTCATAATGGTTTTAATGCCCTTAATTAAATGTATTTTGAAGAGTATTTTTATTTTTAATTTGTTTTTTCTAGTTGTTTTTCCAGTTGTGCTACTAAAATTTAAATTATTATTAGGTATTATTTATTTATTTTATTTTTGTTGTTACTAAAAGTCTTTTTTTTATATTTTTTTCCTATTATTAGTTTCCAATTTTGCTTAGTTATCTACATATTATTTTCAATACACTTTATTTATTTTATAGTCGTTTAGTTTTTTTTTTAGTTCTTTATTTTGACTTTTAATTTCTTTTAGCTTTTTTTACTTCTCTTTTAGTTATTTTTTATTTTTTTAATTTTTCAGTTATTTTTCATCTTTTGTTTTCTTCTACTTTTTGAATTTCCCTAAACTTAATTTTTTCCTTTTTTTATTTTTTTTTTTATTGGGAAAAAATATTCTCAATTCGTTTTTTTTACGCTTAATGGCATAGACTATATATATGTATACGCAAAGACAATTTCGTAGGATTATTTTTCGTTAACGTGTGAGATATCGACGCTGTCATAAAATTGCTTATCCAAATGGAAAATTGCTTACTCCTTTGAACGAGAGACTGTTACGAACTTTATTCGGTGAGTCAGAAATAGTAATCTATGATTCAGTGTGTGTATATCTCTAGATTGAACGATACTCGTCTTTATATCGGTTTCTGTTCCCTGAAGTAAAGAAGGAAAAGAGAGAAATGAGGGAAAAAACCCCCCTGAGGAAGTCATCACTTTTGTCCAATTTTATTATTAATTATTCAAGAAGAGAAAATTTCCAGTGTCAGAGTAAAATCAGAATTATTGTGATAAAAAAAAGTTTACTACTGTCTTTTAGTTTAATGTTTCTTTTATATTTTATTGTCTACAAGAGTTTATTGTCCTTTACATCCAGATTATTTATATCCATCCATTAATTTTTATTTGGTTTATTTATTTTGTTAAGTCTTCTGGTATTTTTTGGTATATATTTTTGTAATTTTAGTCTTTACTTTGTTTAGTCGTTTTATTTTTATTTCTTATATGTAGTAAATTTTTCTTATTACTAATGGAAAATTTACTTTTACTTTTCTTATTTTATTTTTTTTCTTTCTATATTTTTACATTAACAAAAACAATGTTTCCATACCTTTTATATATTTTTCATTTGCATTAAATTTATTTCTCTATTTTTCTTTATTCTACTTTCATCTCTTCTCTCAATACAAATTTCCAACTCCACCTTTATTTATTTTTCATTACTTTTTTCCCATTTTGTAAAGTTGTCTACTCTCGTAAATAAATAATCTACTTTATTTTTCCATTTTCCATAAAAATAAAAGCAATTAAAAGAAAAATACTTCACAGTAAATTGCTTAATTATCGTATTCGAATTTATACAAACATTTTATCATGTTAATTGACAAAATGAACTAAAAAAGAAAAGAAAATAATTTCAATTTTCATATAAATGTAATAATTTTTCGATTTATAAAAATTTCTTCTCTTTCTTCTATCAATATTAAATGGGAAATCAATTAAATACACACATTATTGAAAAAAGTGTGTATACTGTGCGTGTATCACAAAAACACCGACAGATAAATTTACAAAACATTAAAAAAAACATATTTCACTCTCTATAAGTTTGTTGACGTTATAAAATCAATCAAATATATCTTTTTAGTTCTTGTTTACCTGTTAAATATAAATTAAATTAAAGGCAATATTTCCCTGCATAATAAAAAAGAAACAAAATTGATTAAATCAAAATTTTATTCACAAATACATTTAAATTTTTAATTACGAATATTACACGCTCAGAATGTATGTGGATTTTTTTAAATTTATAATGTAAATTTCAATTAAAAAGTAATGCTGAATTTCACAACATTTTAAATAACGCAATCATTCAATTAAAACGTGAAACATGCATTTATGGCGGGCAATTTCTATTAAGGGAGAGCGAAATATATTTAATATTCAAAATTAGTACTTCGATTTATAGAAAAAATTAATGAGTAATAAAATAATAATAGTCATTGTTAATATAATAATAACAATATTAGTAATTATTATTTTTATTATCATAACTAATCTTTAAATGAGTTATAAAAAAATGCGAAAAATTATTTTTTTAATGAATTTTGAATACTATTAGGTATTAGTTTTTATGATGGTTGTAACTTTTTGTAATATTGTTACACTTTGAAGAAAGATAGAATAGAAAAAATAAAATATAAAATGAAATAAAATGAAATAAAATAAAAATTATTTGAAAAGTAATTGCCAATTATAAAATGAAATGGATTTGAATTTGTATTTAACAGCAATTAATAACGTTTCAAACGGTTTTTAAAGACGCCGCAAATTGAAATTAAATTGAAAATAAATTATCGGTGTAGAATTTATATAATAAATATTCTCTTGGGACGTGTCGCATTACTCCATAATAAATTTTCTCATTATTATTTTGCACAATTTGAAATATATATGTGGATGTACATATATAGACTTGATTACAATAAATCACGGGCAAAAGGGACGCGCGCGCTCGCTCGCGCTCTCGCAAGTAATCAGAAACACTTAGTTTGAGTGTTGAGTTTACGTGGAAATCACTTGCAGACTTTGGAATGACGAGACAGCGTATCTAGTTTGTTATAAACTCTCTGATTTTCTCTCTGTCTCTCCTCTAGTTTCCTAAGCTCTGATATATAGATTTCAAAACTAGTATATGTCAGACTATCCTCTTCGAACACTTGTCGAATAATTAAAGCAATCTGCAGTTTCTAACAGTGATCTATATGCATCATTTTCGAGTTAAGAGCTTATTAGAAAATCGTGTGTGTGTATATATATGTTCGTGTCTTATATTATTCCGACAAACTCCAATATAACATTGAAAGTGGAACTTGTAATCATGATCAGCGGAAATGGTAATGATGATAATAATAATTAGTCTCTAGCTGTTGAGGTGAAAATTGAAAATTTCCTTTTTCAATTTTTTATTTTTTTGGGGGGGAAAGTGGCACAAAGTTTTTTTTTTAATAATTTTTTTTATTGAACTCTCTAAATTTGAATTAGTACAAGATAAAAATGTTTACTAACTCAAAGTAATGACTGACTTTTTGTTTTTGAATTAGAAAACTTTACTAATAAATTAATAGAAATTACAAACATTTACACTTATCTACTATAACCAATTATTCGATTTGCTACTATTTATGAAACTGAAGTTATACCAACGTTGATTCAACGAAAAACTTTTTAAAAAAATTTTCTCTGAATACAAATTTGTTTGTTTGTTTATTTTTAACCCAAGTAAACCCTCCAAACCCTAAAATAAAAAAAGGTGGGGAAAGCAGTGATTTTTATTTTTTTTGTCGAATTTTTTCAAAAAATCACGCAATTTCAATTAAATTAATAAAAATCACTGCTTTCCCCCACTTGGAATTTTTTTCAATGGCTCACGACATTAGAATAAATAATTATCAAGACAAAAATGACTACCTAGGCGAGGAATTATTAGTTTACTTAAAATTTTGTGATTTTTGGAAAAAAATCAACAAAAAAAATAAAAATCATTGCTTTCCCTACTTGTTTTTATTTTAGAGTTTGGAGGGTTTACTTGGGTTAAAAATAAACAAGAAAAATTTGTTTCAACGTTGGTAACTTCAGTTTCATTACTATTTGAATATTTGTTTCCAAACTTTTGACAATAAAATCTACTTTTTCCTTTTTTATGTAAAAAGAAAAAAAGTAGCTTTAATGTTTTTGAAAATTTGCACAACTTTAAATTCGCTGAAAAATAAAATAAAAAAATTTACTCTAAAAAATTCTAATAAAACTCTTAGAAAAGATTAAATTAATTTCCAGAATTTTTCGAAATTCAATTATTTTCTATAATAATTAAATTTTTTAGATTATTTTAATAAAATTTATCAAAAAAATTTTAATATTTCAAAGATGTTTTATAAAATTTATTCATTAGAATTAGAATTCATTGATTTTTAATCACAATACATAATTGTCATTAAATTTTGCGAAAAAAAATTATGCAAAATAATTTTTTTTTCTTTCTTTGCGCGAATTCCATTATTTTTAATTCAATTTTAATAAAAAATTTCTGGTTTATTTTTGGTTTAATTATTTTCATTAGTAACTAAATTTATTCAGTTATTTCACTCTTCAATATAAGAATTGAATAATGTTAAAAAAAGTTTAATTAAATTCGTTAAAAAAATTTGTAAGAGTTCAATTATTCTCGTCAATAATAAAATTTGTTTTAGAAAATCAATTATTTTTATCGATAATAAGATGTACTTTACATTAAATTTATAATTTTAATGAAATTATTCACAAAATATTTAAAAATTTTTATAAATATAATAAAAATTATCGAAGACTTTCAATTATTTTTAATACAATTTTAAACGAATTTACTGAAAATGCAATTATTCTTAAAAATTTTCATAAAAGGATTTTAATTATTTTAAGAATTTTTAATAAAATTCTTTACAAGAATTCAGTTTTAAAAAACATTAAATTGTTCGATTAATTATTTTATTTTCTATTCAAATATTTGAATTCTCGTTTAACTTTTTAATATAAACTGATTTAAAAATGAATTTCATTTTATATTTTAGATAAAAATTTAGCATTGAAAGCATTATAGTGTGAACTTTTGTAAATAATTAAATTTTAAATGATTTTTGAATTAAAATTAAAACAAAATTTTAACCATTTTTTGTTCATATTGTTTTGAATAATTTTAATTAAGAATTTTACTAAAAGAATTATTCTATGTTTGAAGTAATTACAGTTGTAATATTTAGAAATTAACAATTTAACAATTTAAAATTATTAAATTATCAAATTTTATTAGTCTTTACACCGTAATCATTAAAAATATTTAAATTCCTGTTAACAAAATAAATAAGTATTTAAATATTAAGTGTAATTTAATTAATTGTGAATAAATTAGTATTCTAAAAAATTATAATTAAAAAGCTACAAAGATAGTTAAATTTCCGTAAATATTTTGAAAAGATTAATTTATATTTTTAATTATTTGGAAATTTTGTCTAATTTAATTGTATAAAAATTTTATTGTCTTAATCATTTTATTAATTTTTAATCAATTAAATAAGCAGATATTTTATTCGAACCAACTATATAATATATTTGAATTAAATAAATGTTATTTTTGAAATAAACAAATAGTTAAATTCTTAAAAATTTTTTTTCCTAAGTGATCAAAAAGGATCGATATTAATTTCTATTTCCAATATTCCCAAACGTAAAAAATCAGAAATTTTCCATTACATCAAATTTGAAATCCAATTAAGTGACAATTGAATTTTTTTTTCTTCCGGTAAGTTTCCGTTTTTGCTTTTTTTCTTTTTTTTTGAAGAGAGAGAAAGAGAAGTGTTGCGTTCTATTGTGTCGATGAACTTTTCATTTGAAGTCGAAGGAAGACTTCTTTTTCAATCAAGAACGAGTTTCTTTTTTTTTCTTGTCTTATTGGTATATCAAATAAACTTGTAGTAATAAATTCTCATCTTCCTTTTTTCCTTTTTTCTGTTACAGGTAACGAAAAAGTTTTCTCTCACTCGCACCACTATCTAACAACTTCCTCTCCCCGATCGTCGCCTCAGGGGAGATTCCCAGGTCAAGTATATATATATATATATATATTGAAAGAGAGAGGAACGTGTATAAGTGAATTGTGTGGTATGTATACATATATATATGTATGTATAGTATATACTTTCAATCGTAAATCGTAGCGCGATAAAACAGCTATTGCAAGGCATATTCTAAGCGAAACTACCATCGGGACTATTGTGTGTTGCATCGAGCAATGAGGTACCTTTGAGATTTATGATCTTTATACCAATCTAGGGGTTGGAAATGCGAATCCCCGCTTCACATTCTCTCTGACGAATGGGAATTGCTAAATACTTCACAGACTCATTTCGATTCTAGTCAAAAATTCCACTTACTCTTTCTCTGATTTGATGAATTTCCCTTTTTTTATATTGAAAATTGAAAAAAAACCGGAAAAAGAAGTCTAGAGTCAATAAAAATATTAATAATCGTTTCGAAACGGATTTCTGTGAGGGGGAAAAAATTTATAGAAAACGAGAAATGCGCATCTATTTTAAAGTTTTATTTCTATTTCACCTCTATAGGGGAAATTTCGATAATTTGCTTTTAGCTTTTCAGAGTTTATTTTTGCAAAAAGAAAAATTATTTGCCTTCAGATCAAACGAAACATTTGTCAATTTTTAATGTTCGAAATATGTTTTAACATAATTTTGAAATTTGTTTATTTGAATTTCGAGGAGTTTTTGAAATTGGTTTATTTGCATTTTCATTCGCAATTTTTTCGATGATTTAAATCCTAAATTTAATTCAATTTTTAGAAAGAAAAAATTATTTATTTTCAATTTTGTTGACTAATTGTAAATTTTTCAAAACTCATTTATATTTCCATTAACAAGAAATTTCAGTTTTAAATTTAATTCATTAGAATTTTAATTACAATAGAGAATCTAAATTCAAATTTTAAATGTGCGATATTTCATTCAATGAAATTTTAAATAACTCTAAATTTAATTTAATGAAATTTTAAATAGTACACAGAAAGATCTAATTCTCGTCAATTTTAAAATGATCCGCACTTAATTTATTAAACTTTTAAATTTTGCATATTTGGATTCAATTTTATTTTAATTAAACGCGAATTAAATTTTAAATGCAATTGAAACTTCTGTTCAACTACATTAAAAATTAAAAAAATTTAAATAGTTACCGACAAAGATAGGAACTTTTATTATTTATCATTTTTCTTGTAAATTATTGTTATCAATTAATAAAAAAACGAAATATCGAATAAGAATAAAAATAAAAAATATTACTAATAATATAAATAGCACAGTGAGAGTAATAATAATAAAATAACGGAAATAAAATTTCTAATAAATAAAAAAGGAAATAATGGATAGAATTTGTAATTTTTCATCAAGGAAAGTTTCATTGATAAAAAAAGCTCGTTGCGAAAATAACGCAATTTATAAATTCGAATATCGATATCTGATGGACGAAATGCAGTCGAATGAATATTTTTATCAGTACCAATTTTCTTTTTTTTCTCGTTTTTTTTTTTTTTTTATTTTTTTATCAACTCTCAATCTACATTCATTAAAGTTGATCGAAAAAAATGGTTAATATTATTTATCTTCTTTAAAAATTATTCAAACAAAAAAAAATTCGAATTCAACCATAAGAAATAATAAAAATTATTTCTGTAAACATTTTAACCCTAACTTCAAGTTTTTAAGTCATTTTTTATTAATATCAAATCTGAATTTGAGGTGAAATTTTCTTTTCCTCTTTTTTTGTTGCGACTGATAGGAAGGTGCAACATATATGTACGAATATGTATAGAGAGAGAGAGAGAGGAAAAAATAACGAATTTATTACAATAATGGTGGGGTTTAGAAAAAGGTGTTCGGCCAAAGAGTAGTCAATTATTGAGCGTAAATCGATCTGTGTATATATAGATATATATAGAGCTTCATGACCCTTTGATGGCAAACCAGAGAAAAAGAGAGAGAGAGAGAAACCCTTTAACCTCTGACGTAAAACCTGTAATAATTGTTCGCGCTACAACGAACTTCCGGTTAAAAGTGTCATTAAAAATACAATTTACAAATAAATAGCAATTCCGTTAAATCCATTTTAATTTCACCCTTTAAATTCATTTTCATTTCGCACCCACATATACACAATACACACACAGAGGGAACTTAAATCCTAATAGATTTCCAATTAATTTGTCTTTAAATGTCGTTTGATTGAAATTAGACCAAGTAGTTTTCCCTGTAAATGTAATAGATTTCCTATTTATATACAGATATATGTCAAGAAAGAGGAGAGAGAGAGAGAGAGCTCAATATAATTGTGATTGATGTTGGAAAGTTTTCGTATACATTGCATTTCAGTATAGGGAAATTTAATTAGTCGGCAATTAATTATGTTTCAATTGAATCGCATAAATGCCTAAAATCACAATTTTAGGAGAGATCTGTTTTTCCGTTTGCATATCGTTGGCAAAAACTAATTATTAATGACAGTAATTATATTATATAATAATTATTTATAAATTCTTTATTGGTTATCGAATAATTATATAATGATTATATAATGATTATACAATGATTATATAATGATTATACAATGATTATATAATTATTTTATAATGATTATATAATAATTACACTGTAACAAAATTTAATTGATTCGAATAACCGATTGACTATTATCAGTTAAATATTTACTTGAATCAAATAATATTTAATGGAGTCAATTAAATTGTATTTGAATTAATATCTTCAATATTTGAAGCAAATACCATTTAATTGACTCTAATAGATATTATTTGATTCAATTAAATATTTAATTGATAATAGTCAATTAATCGGTTATTTGAATCAATTAAAATTTTTTTTCAGTGTATATACAAATAAGTAGTTAAAATAATTAATTACGAATAAAATTACAATTAACTATACTCTACAATAAATTATTTTCTTCCATAAATATTGACAACAATTAGGACTGATTCCACCAAACTCAATGAAAATTTAATCAATGATTAAAGCTTGTTAAACGCCTTGTAATTGACGTTGGTGAAGTTGACATCGTTCATAGACAACGATTTCCGAAGAATAATATTTTCTAATCAAATTTTTAAAAATTTTTGTACAGAAAATAGTCCGTTTAAGGAGGATGGTGACCGTAACATAACCTTAAAATCTGTCTAAACTAAAAAATGATTTCTGACGCAAACAAATACCAGATAAATATCAATTATAAACAATTTTAGAAGATCTTCTTTTATTATTCTCGAAAAAATTATAATAAGACAAAATATTTTGTTAATAATGTTTTTTTTAATATTTATTCTTTATTCTTTTTTAGATCAGACAAAAATTGCAAGTTTCAACCAATTTTTATAAACAATAGCTCATTTAATTCAGTGAAACATTCTCTACAACCATTATTTTTTTAATATTGTTAAAAGTATGTTATTAAAAAATTATAAAAAAACATTGTTTATTTATTAAATAATTTTTAATAACATACTTTTAACAATATTAACAAAATAACGATTTTGGAGAATGTTTCACTGATTAAAATGAGCTATTGTTTATAAAAATTGTTTGAAACTTGCAATTTTTGTCTGATCTGAAAGAAAAAAAAATTAATTGTTAAAAAAAATCATTGTTGACCAACTATTTTGCCAAAAAATAATTTTTTTCGAAAGTAGTAAAACTAGATCTTTTACAATTGTTTGTAATTGATATATTTATTTTATTTTTGTTTGCGTTAGAATATATTTTTTTTAACAGATTTTGAGGTTATCTTACGGTCACTATCCTCCTTAATTTTTTGAATAATGATTTATAAAAACAAATATTTGTGAACAAAATTTTTTTATTTTTTTTTGTAGGAAAATAAGTTTTTTCTTTCAATCGTTAATCATAAATGTTGCGAACTTCACCGATGTTGTATAATTGATTGATTGAGAATTTAATCATTGATTAACTTTAAAGATTGTAAATTTTAATCGTCATTGGTGAAACTGGCCCTTAGTATACTTAGTTAACGATTGTAATTATAATTAGTTTAGTCACATTGTTATAATTATTGCGATATTTACTATAATAGGGTAATTAAAAGAAATAATAATAATAAATATAAATTTTTTAATATCTGTAGTAAGAATCGAACCCCGGTCGAAAAATTAAAGATACTGACACATTGCCACAGAGCCACTGCAGACATTCCTGTTTTGCAATATTAATATAATTCTTTTAATCATTTATAGTTGCTTTTAATATTATATTATTAATATTATTATTATTATCCTTATTACTATTAGGTTATTATAATACATATAAATATTACTAATTAAATGAAAATCTTTGATGTGAATTTTCCCATTTTATAAATGTCCAGAAATTATTATTAAACTGATAGTAAATAAGAAGAAAGCATTACAATCTTTTTGATAAATCGTAAATCCAAGGGATTTTCATATAGCCACAGGGAAAATGTCTAATGAAATTTTTCGATTTTGTTCGAATTTAATAAAAAAATTTGCTCCCTCGTAAAAAAATTTTTCCATTTTTATATCAACACAATTTATCTGAATTTTGTGGTTGAAAACAAAAAGATTATTATGCAAGGAAAAGAAAAAGAGATGAGAAGATTAACGGGTCAGGGGTGGGATGGTGGTGTAAAGGAAAATGTATATATGTATAAAATATATATGCGCTCATCGAACGAGCAGCGAAAAGATTCAATTCTAAATTCAATATCTTTTATAACGACCCTAGTGATTCATTTTAAAAGCCAATACCTAAAAGGGCGGATTGGTATGAGTATTTGACGCATCAGCAGTAGCCACAAAAAATTTTTTTTTTCTGAAGGTGGTTTTAGCTTTGTCGTTTTAGTAATATCGTAATTTTTGTAATCTTTCTATTTCTCTCTCTCTCTCTCTATTTTTATTTGTCTCTCTCAAAATATATCTATATAGCTAAGCTTTCAAATTCTCGTAAAATTCCAAACTTTCCGCTCTTTCTCTGGACCCCAAAAGCAGCCCTGATTTGAACTCACAACTCTCGACCTTATCATCGTTGAAAGAGAGAGAGAGAGAGAGAGAGAAAATCGTTTCAAAACTTATGAAATGTTAAGGAAGAAAATGAATTTTGGCTTCAATCAGCGGAATAGCACTCCTGAAATTTTCCCTCTCACTCACTCTCTCGTTTGTTTTTCCCACTCCAATCTTTCGCGGAATTTGAAATATTATTCGCCCCTTTTCGTATAACTTTACAGGATAAGGAAATATTTTTTCTGCTTGTGTCAGAATATAATATATATATATTTTTTTTTGCTGGGAGGAAGAGGGGTAAATAAATGTCTCTTTATTTCCGATTTGCTTTTTATTTCTAATTTATTGAATTTATTTCCCATAGAATATTTTTTTTTTGCAGTCAACCCTCGATAAGAATCAGTAATGAATATAGTGAATAGGACAATAAAACGAAGGGAAGTTAAAATTCTAATGTTTAAAAATATGAATAATTTTATTTTACGTACCTATTTATTCTTTTTTTATTTGTTTTCTAATTTTTTATTTTGCATTTTTGTGGGTGTTTAATTTCTTTATTTTTTGTCTCAGAATTAGCGACGAACATTATTTTTCTGAATTTTATGTCCTGCAGATTAGCGTCAACGCGTGCGTCAAGTTAGCGTTGAAACAGAGCATCTGAACAGAAAAAAATTAAACTACTTTTTTTTTAAATTGCATACCCTGAAACCAAAAATAAAATGAAACAAAAAATAATTCTTTTACGCCCTAAAAGATAAGAATTCCTTTCGGAATTTGGAAAAAAGCTGCAAAACAGTATCGATAACGCTTATCGAGGTTCGACTGTATAAACTTCCATTTGCTTTGGAGTAGGGAATTCCCGTTAACTTTTTGACTGAGGGAACCAGGGGGTAGCAAGGGGGGTTAATACCAATGTCTCTTTTATGCAATCACTCACTAGAATCTTGATTTTTTTTTTGTGAATTTCTGCCAGTCTTTCTTGTTTATCGCCTTTTCTTTATCCCACTCTCCTTTAAAACTTGAGATTTCTCTCTCTTTCTCTTTGAAACCCGCGTTTTAAGTTGAACCCTCTCTAGGGTCGTTGACGAGCCACAGTCTCAGGAGCGTTATCTAACTTTCTCCGACAACTCACATCATTTCTAAACCTGTTCTCTCCCCCTTCCAACCCCTTTTCTCTCTCTCTCTCACTCTCTCACTCTCTCTTTTCTCCTAACACTTTTGTCTCCCTATCTACTACGTTCATGGTCGATACTTTGCACGAATAAAAGCCTTTGAATTGTGACGCACAGATTAGAACTGTTTGGAAAGTTTCTTAATCGCTTCCTCGTATATTTCGTCCTCTCTGAACCCCAAAATTTCACAAACATTACATCTTCCAACTTTGGCAAAATTTATAATATAAGAATTTTACCCTTTTCTCATCCTCTCAATTTTTTGAAAATTTATTTTATCTAAATTCCTACTGTTTTATTGAAAATTAATTAAATTAAGTGACTCATTAATGTAATTAATTATTAATAATTAGTAACGGTAATTAAAAATAATTAATAATTAATAATAATAATAATAATCAGCAATAATCAATAATAATAAGCAATAATAAATATTATTGTTGACTATTATTATACTGGAAAAAATTTAGTTGAACCAAATAAATTTTTTTTCAGTACAGTAGTAAGAAAAAAATTAATTAGCTAATTACAGGGTTGCCACAGGTCAGGGAATTAAGGGAAAAGTCAGAGAAAGTAAAATTGATCAGGGAAGTCAGGGATAAGTCAGGCATTTTTAGTAAAAGTACTGGAAAAAATTGAATTTTAAAAATTCATGAAAAAACTCTAAATTTTTATGTTTTTTTTGTTTGCCTCGTAAACAATAAAAAATAACCACGAATTTTAATACAAAACCTTGAATTTTTTCTATTTCAGACAATAATTTCTTTTTAAATAACTTAATTTTTAAAGAACTATCATAAAATTATGACTTATAAATTATGTAATGAATAATTTTTACAATTTTCATAAATACTAGATAGATAAAAGAATTTTAGTTAAAAATACTCAAAAAATTTAATTTTGGAAAAGTTACAAATAATTACAGAAATTCAATTATTTTCAAAAGTAATACTATTTTTCGCAGAAATTCAATTATATTCAAAAATTAAAAAAATTATGGTCATTTCAATTATATATTAAAAAATAAAAAAATTTCTTCTCCAAAATTCTATTATGTTCAAAATTTTTTTAAAAATTCTCGTCAAAATTTTAATGATCTTTATAAATAATACAATTCTTCTTCAAAATCCAATTATTTTTTAAAACTTTAATAAAATTCTTGGAAAAAATTCACAGGAATTCAATTATTTAATGTATAAAATTTCAAATAATTTTTCGAAAAATATCAACTATTTAAAAAGAATCTTATAAAATTCGTCGCAAGAGTTCAGTTGTGGAAAAAAATGTAACAAAGTTCTTTTCACGAAATCGATTATTTTTAGAAATAGTAAAATTCTTCACCGAAATTTAATTATTTTAGAAAAATTTTAATAACATTTTTGGAAACGAATTTATTACAATTTTTTCAAATAATTGAATTATTTCGAGAAAATTTATTACTTTTAAAAATAATTGAATTCTTGCGAAGGATTTTATTAGGATTTTTGTAAATAATTAAATTTTTGTTGAAAAATTTCATGGTTATTTAAATTATAACAAAACATTAGGAATTCTTTGTGTTTTGTAATAATAAAAAATAATAAAAATAAAATTAAATATTTGTGGCAACCCTGTAATTAATAATTATTTATAAAAAATACGTGTTTCGAAGAATTAATCAAAAAATTCGTTAATCAATCAATTTATTAAATTTTATTAATTATTATTATTATTATAATAACAATTGAGTGAACAATACTGAATACATATCCCAGGTACAATTAAAAATTTGCATCCTAAAAAACATTTAAATTTACTTATTAACACTTGACTATATAGTAATTATTTTTCCCTCGCGAATGAAAACAATTTTTTATTTTTTTGCTTTTCCAATTAATTTGAAACTCCCCTCTAATTTAATTTCATTTGAATGTGATAAATAAAAAAGAAACACATTTGTGTTCTTTATTTTTTAATGTAGAAAGAAATAATAAATATAATTCATTGAATTTCAAAGTGAAATAGTAAATGCTTTTTAATTAATTACTTCTAATTTACCATTCTAATTGTGTGCATATATACTGTAATTAAAATTGTGCCCTAATTAAATAAACCATAATGGATTTGTAATCAATTATTAATAGATTTTAAATTGCATTGCTCTGTGGAAATATTTTAATTTAGCTCTTGATTAGAATTAAATTTACAAATTTGAAAAGAAACAAACACTTAATTTTTGATTAATTAATTATCATTAATAACAAACAATTATTATTGATATTAATTTTTTATTATTATCAATAATAACAAACAATTATTATTGATAATAAGTTATTCTGTGGGCTTGTTAATAATGCAAATAAAAAAAATTCAAATTAGTCAATTCTACTAATAAATAGTAATTTCTAATAAGTTATTAGTAAAATTTCCAAAAAAGTAGAAAAGTCAGTTATTTAATCAAATTAATAAATATTTTTTACTAATTCCAAGTTAGAGAATAAATAACATTTACACTAAATAAGTATAGAAAATAATATAAAAAATTTCCAGGAAATACTAAATAATAAGTATTCTACTGTTTGTTCATAATTGTAATTGTAATAATAATTTTTATTATTAAATATAAAATAAGATATTTATTTTTCACTTGAAATTGAGGAAAATTGAAAATATAATTTTACTCTATATGAATAATGAAAAATTGATATTATTCGAGAGAGAGAGAGAGAGAGAGAGAAAATAATTTTATAGATATATAAATAATAAATGAAGAGAAGAAAATTAATAATTAAAGTACTAATGATAAAGATCATTGAATATGGGATTACATGCTGACAGTAAAATGGAATTTCTCTCTGTCTCTCTTTCTCTCCCACACATTTACTCTTTTCTCTTTCTCTTTCTCTCTCTCTCTCCTCCCCTATGCAATTGGAAAGTGTAATGAACCGCTGAGTGAAAATTAATTTCTACTCCGGTTGTCGAACATTTTCACGCACAATTTCCTTTGGATTTGGTACAAACACCAGAGTCATTAACGCGACACCTCACCGAAACGAAAGTTCCTATAATTATTATTGCGTCGAAATTATTTTTGCCCACGGTTCAGTTTTTCTTCTTTTTTTTATTGACACTGAGTAATTACACAGAAGGAAAATAGAACTTTTCCTATTTTTTTTCTTTTTCAAGGAGGGGAAGTATTGTCCATAGTTAATTTTATTTTAATTGTTTGTTCTTTCTTTTCTACTCTATTTTTTATTAAACTGTTTTATTATTATTATTATTATTATTATTATTATTATTATTCTATTAATATTTTTTTATAACTAATAATTGCGTATTATTATTAGTATTTTTATTCTTCGAATTGTTTTTATTATTCTATGTTTTATTACTCTTAGTATTATTCTTGTTCATAGAATTATTTTCCATGATACACCGAGAAAACATTATACTCGTTTCAAGTAAAAAAATAATTTTGAGTGATTTTGTTTCATTAAAAGTATCTTGTATGCTTAATTCCAATATATAAAAAATATTTACTACTTCGATTCAAAAATATTTTTTCTTTAAATAATTATGTTTAATTCAAACATATTTTCTGTTTTGGTTTAAACAAAAAATATGTTTACAAATTTTATGTTTGATTCAAATTTAAAAGTTGATAACAAATAATTTAAAATCAACTGTAAATTATGTTTGAATTAAATATTATATTATTTCTGTAAAAGCACCAAAAAGTATGTTTGAATTAAACTTAAATTTGTTTGACTGTATAGCAAAGATATTTTAAGTTTGATTTAAACAAAATATGTTTGAATCAAATAAATCGTTTTCTCAGTGTAATAATTATTCTCTTAAAATTTGTATTAGTTACAATATTTTTTTAATTGAATTAGAAAAAAGAAAAAAAAAGAAAATTTAAATAAAAAAAGAGGTGAGGTGTCTCACCTTTCTTTCTTTTTCTTTTATTTTTAATTAGTGGCCGATTTTTTGCTGGTGAATTAGTAAATTTTACTAATGAATTAATAGAGCTTTCAATTTATCAGTGAAATTTACTTCTCTTGTTACATTAAGAAATTAAGAAAATTCTCTAAGGGGGAAAAATTTTACTTGGGTAATCATTATTATCATATTATTATTATATATTGGAAAAATGATAAAATTCAAGGAGGAAAGGAAAAGGAAAATAAAGGGGGTTTATAAATGTATATTATATGCTTTTTTGGTGTGCAAAGGGGATCTATATTGTTTTTCTTCTTCTTCTTTTTTTTATTACAAGTTACTCGGCAAACTTAACGCTTTAGTACTTCATTTAATTAGGAATGCTGCGTAATTAAAGAACCTTTTACTGTTTTACGGTGCGTCTCATATACAAGAGAGCAAAACGCTCGTCGAGAAATCGTGATGAGAGAAGCAACAGTTTGCCGAACAAACTATGTATACCAGTGAAGGGAATAAGTAAACGAGTATAAGAAGCTTGGATATTATCAAATTTACTTCTTCTCCCTTGGGGTCCTTTCTTACAACTTTTATTATACTCATTTTAGGATAATAATAGTCTCTACTTTGTTCGTAAATCTAATGACAATTTATCTTTTGCGAGCTGCTTCAGGATGCAAGAAAAAAAAAGTTTTATCTTTCGCACTGCAAAAATATTCAAAGAGTTCGATAATAACTTTGATTTTTTGTTCATCTTACATTTTTCTTGCCTTCTCGTTAATAATAATAGTAATAATAATAATAATAATAATAATAATAATGACAGTAATAATAATAGTAGTTATAACAATTATAGTAGAATTAATATAGTAACTTTTTACTTATAATTAAATATTAATAATTGTAGTAATAATTTTTTTATTTGAATTTCGTGTCAATATTTTTTGTTACAAGTTAACAGATGTCATGTAAAATCGTTGCTCACAATGACGAAGTTGAAGTCCACAAGGTTTATCAACGAAAAAAATTTGTTGAATGCAATCAAATATTATTTTTAATTTAATATTTAATTGCATTCAACAATTATTATCAAAACATAAACAATAAACATTTATTAAAATTTTGTTTGTAAATATTAATGCATTATTTTTAATGAATTTACTTAGTGAACAATTTTTTTCGTGGATCAACGTTGTGGACTTCAAGTTGGTTCATAATGAAGAAATACACGGGATATAAGTATCAGTGACCCGTCAAGTTTCTATTCCGAATATTTTTAATTATTTTTCATAAACAATTCTATTTACTTTATTTATTTTAGTAAATTATTCTTTTTGTATATAAATTCGAGGCTAGATTTAATTTTTTTTCGAAATTTATTCTTTGTGGCTTTTTTCTCTCTCTAAAGACTGCCGTGGGGATCTAAACGAATATATTTTTTTTCTTCTTTCACTTGTATATATATGAAATTCTATTTTTAGTGAAGTAATATATAAAATAATATCTCTAATATCGATTATTGTATATAGGGTCGTTGAAACTTGTGTGTCTGAAAGTTACATGCGAGGAAAAAAATACTCTCTGGCCAACCATCCGCATAACAAAATATCCCTTTAGTTGATTTACCAAAAACTTGTTGAATCATACAACTTTTTCTATATATATATGTGTGTGTTGGTGAAATCTATATCTGATATGACATCCTTGACATTCTGAAAAATAGCAATTCTCTATATGTGATCGTTTTTCTTTTTATAAAATAAGTTCTGTTACTGAGGTCTTCATTTCATTAATCTACCCTGGAGAAAAGGTTTTTTCTCCACAAACTGTCCCATTTTTTAAAGAAAAAAAAATATTCTTCTAAACTGAAAAATGAAAAGAAAATTGTTTAAATAAATTTAAGAAGATATTTAAATAAATTATTTTTAATTTAACTAATTAATAATCATAAATTCCAACCATTATTATTATTTCATTTAAATATTATTATGAATTAATTGTGTAATTAATTAACTGTAGATTAATTATTATGTTAATTAATTTTTGTGTTTAGTTTAAATTCTTAAGTTAAATATTTTAAGACTAATTAAAAATTAAAATTAATTTTGTGAAATGCGAGTTTTAGAATTTATTTTTGTTAAGAAAACAATTGTTCATTTTTTTATGGTAATCCTGTTTTTGTTTTTTGCTTTTGTCAAAAAGCAAACAAAAAAAGAATCCAAAGCTGGATTGTTACAAAAAATGAAAAGAGGAAATAGAATTATGAAAATTGGCCATTTAATTTGTTTATGCCGAATATTATTAAATGTCCGTTTATTGCGACAATTTTTTGAGAAGATTTACATAAAAAATGTTTTTTGGTTTTAACAAAATTTGTTCGTTCGCTTGAAGCTTTTATGTATGCATTAAAGCTAACGTGCGAATATACACAAGAGAGCTTTAATTTACAATCAAATTGTGTGAGCTTTTTGAAATGTGCTTCTCTTTTTTTTAACCTTTTCATTTTATTTTCCTTCTTTTTTTTTGTTTTGTTTGTTTGTTGCTCACATACATATTCTCTGACGTGATGTTAACCCCCGCCCTATCCACCATCAAATTTTCCCACGAAACATTGCGCCAACTCCCTAAATAAGCGCGCGTCACATCTATTCAGTGGGACCATAAAAATGTAAACCAATGTTATTTATTCCATGTATATGCGAACGCGCAACACGCACTGGCATTGTGACGCTTTTCCCTGACTTCCGGCTTGTGTTGTGCATTGTTGTCGTTGGGGGTGTGTAAGCAGCGAGACATTGACCATTTTTATGGTGGAAAAAGAGAGGATGATGATGATAATAATAATAGTAAACAAACAAAAAATTGTGTCCCAACTCACCCTCGAGTGAGTTGGGAAATTTGAGTCAATTTTTCTTATGCGCACTGAATTATTTATGTTTTCATTTAGGTTTCTCTTTCGTAACCGTTTCCGAGTTTGGGATCTTTATTTGTGTTCATTATTATTTATAATTACGATTTTAGGGATTATTAGATTTCGTATTGGGATTATTTGAATTCGTTTTGGAATTAGTTTTATATAATTAGAATTTGAATTAGAATTTGCATTATGTTTAAACTCGAATTAGAATTGGAACAATATTTCGAGTTAATTTAGAGTTAAAATTAGAATTATTGGAATTAGAATCAGAATGGCAATTACATTTGTAATTAGAAATAAAATTTTTGGAATTAAATTTAAAACTTGAAATTAATTTAGAATTAGAATTGGAATTATAGTTACAATCAGAATTAGAGTTATTGAAATTAAAATTGTAATTAAAATTTATAATTGTTTGGAATTAGAAATAGAATCTTTGGAATTATATTCAGAATTGTAATTCCGAATACAAATTATTAGGAATTAGAATCAAAATAATCTAGAATCAGAACTACAATTGTCTATGGAAATAGTTAAAAACTTTAAATTAGAATAAATAAAAATTAGAATTATTGGAATTAGAATTAGAGTTGGAATTAGAATTCAATTTAGAATTAGAATTAGAATTCAATTTGGAATTAAAATTAGAATTAAAATTGGAATTATAATTAGAATTTAATTTAGAATTAGATTTAGAATTCAATTTGGAATTAGAATTATAATTCAATTTGCGGAATTAGAATTAGAATTTTATTTGGAATTAGAATTATAATTCTATTTGGAATTCGAATTTTAATTCAATTTGGAATTAGAATTCAATTTAGAATTAGAATTCAATTTGGAATTAGAATTCAATTTGAAATTAGAATTCAATTTAGAATTAGAATTAGAATTCAATTCAGAATTAGAATTAAAATTCAATATGCGGAATTAGAATTAGAATTTTATTTGGAATTAGAATTATAATTCTATTTGGAATTAGAATTCACTTTAAAATTAGAATTCAATTTAAAATTAGAATTCAATTTGGAATTGGAATTCAATTTGAAATTAGAATTCAATTTGGAATTAGAATTGGAATTCAATTCGGAATTAGAATTAGAACAATAAACGTATTATAACTTTATTTACTTCTATAATTAAAACATTTAGGTTTATTTGAATTGTAAATACTGATTTTAATTCAAATTCTTATAAATTAGAATAAAATGCAAGTAATTCTAATTTCCAAAACAATATTTCTAATTTTAATTCGAGTTATGATTGTAATTAAATTCTACTTAATTCCGTAACAAAACTAATTGGAATTAAAAGGTAGAAATAGAAATAATTAAAATCTACTTTTAGTTCTAATAATAATTCTAAATCTACTGCTTTTCACTCAATATTTTTAATTCTAATTTTAATTATTAAATTGTGTAATTAATTATTAAATCACGTTGAATTATTTTTGTTTCCAATAAATGAAAGGCAATAACAGTTATTTTCACAATGTAATTATGAAATTGTAATAAATAAACTAAATTGCAAGTAAGAATAATAGTGCAGCAAATAATAAATAAAATAAGAAGCGTCGATAGTAAACAGCGATAATTTTTGCCCGAGAAAATATAATGCTCACGATTTATAGGCATTAAGTCAATGCGTCTGAAAATCTTATGGAGTTGTGTTGCATGCTTCGTATAGTCAGTTTCATGAAGAATGAAAAATAAAATGAACAAGAGGAAGAAATTCATGGTTCATTGCTATGGATGCTGCGGTGTATAGTAATCCAATGATACATGAAAGTACTCGGGTAAAATTTTTCTATGTCCATTCTGAAAAATATATATTATATACAAGTCCAAAACTTACGCTCTTTGTTTCTTAGGAACTATATATATATATATATATATATATATATATATATATATATATATATATATATATATATATATATATATAATTCTTCAAGGGGGTGGCGAGGGAGAAGAAACTTTATGAGTTCGTTGTCTTTCTTCTTCTTCTTCTTCGTATATATATAATACAATTTTCTTAGTTTTACTTGATTTTTTTATTTACGAGCCGAGATTTTTATCACTTCTGGACAATCGTGATTTTTGTTATGAAATTTATTATATTTTAAAGATGAATTTTTGTTTGCATTAAAAAATATTGGGTAGAAGGGGAATAATTTTTTTTCCGATGTAAACTACCAGACAAAAATAAATTTTTTTTAGATTACAAAAAATCAGACAAATTTGTCTTTTTTTTGACAAAAGATTGTTATTTATTTTATATTATTCATATTTTATGTTATATTTGTTATTTATTAATAATAAAAAAATAAATATATATAATTTTTGTTTTTAAACATAAAATGTTAAACAGAGAGAAAATAATTTTTATTAGGATTGGAAAATACAAGAATTTTTTTTTTAAGGGAACGGGCGAGTGGTGAATTCAGCGAAAATGAGTAATATTGTAAAAGTGATTTTCCCTCGTCGAATGGCGGTAGGTCATTTTTATTCTTTGAAAGAAATTCCCCTATGTAGAGTCATGACTGTACAATTTTCTGGTACATACATTTTCTTGAAACGAGCCTTAAATTTCAAGTACCCTGTAATTTCGTTTTGGCTGTGTGTGCGCGCGCGCTCTCTAGCTCCAGCTCACTCGCTCACGACCTATACGTAGAATTTCATTAAGAAGCTATTCGGCATTTCGTGTTTCGGTACTTCCGTAACTTTATAGGTCACTTTATTGCAAGAAAATGACCGGATTTACGTATGTCTTTCTTGCCTCGCTCGTAAAGGAGAAACGACTTTTGGCTCCCAAGGATTCATGCTGAATGCCTAAAAACCACGACTCAAACCAAAAAGTAAGAGAGAGAGTGGGGGGGGAGAAAAAAAAGACTGAGAGAGAAAGTGCACACACGCCGGAAATAACCTTCCAACGTGATCAAACAGGAGATTTTGTCATAGCGAGATTTTACTCCTATATATATATATATTTGGAAAAAAGTCCATTTTCCAGAGGAAATCGAAATTCACGCGAGTTACAGTAATAAAAGCAAAAAAAAATAAAATAAAATAAATTAAAGTAAATTATAACAAGTAAATAGGGAACATAAATTAAATTAAAGTAAATGACAAGCATTACAGATTTTAGTCTGTAGTGTAAAAAATAAAAAAATGTAAAAAATAATGAAGTAAAGCAAAAGGATAAGAATAGTAAAATTAGATTTGTGACTAACACGAAATTTACTACAGAGAAAAAATTGTTTAATATAGATTGGAAATTTTTTTCTGATGTAAATTAACTGATTTATAGAAATTCACAAGAATAGTTGTAAAAGTTACTATATATGACAGACTACGCTTGACTCGCACTGCTTAGAAAAAAAATGTCTGACTAAAGAGGGAATTCACTACTGACCGGTAATATTTATACAAGAATTTTGGATTTTTCGACTCGTGGTAACTAACAGCTTAATAAAAAATTTACAATACTAATGGTAAAAATAACTTAAATTTTAAGAATAAAATTTTTAAAAAATTTGGTTAAAAAAGAAAAACCCGACTGCTTATAAATTTGTAATTTATTGATTTCTAATTTTTTTCCATTTTTATTTAGTAAAAACAATCTTTTTAGTATGACCAAGTAATAAAATCATTATTTTATATTATAAGAATAAATAAAAGAATAAATAATAAGTATAAACTTATTCAAAATTATTTTTATTATTTCAATTTAATTATTATTTTCGAAAATTTTTAACTACAATTTTACTTTATATCTATTATTTTTAAAAATAATAAATTAATCAATTTAACGAAATTTCTATTATTCCTAAATTCTTTAATTAAATGCATATTATAAAATAAAAACTTCAAATAATATTTAAAAAATTCAATTAAACTTTTTGAAATATATTAATTTCAAAATTCAATTATTTCTAAAAAGTTCACTCTACATTTCTTTTAATATACAATTATAATCTAAAATTTTAACTGAAATTCATTTTTATAAAATAAAAATCAATTTTTAATACAAAATTCTACAAGAATTTAATTATTTAAATGCAAAAGTAAATTATTTATTGAATAATTGAATGTTTCTCAAAATTCAATTATCATAAAAAATTTTAGTAACAAATTTTTTAATAATTTAATTCTTTTGTCGAATTTTATAAAAACTTACATGAACATAATTACTTTTTTCAAGGAATTCAATTAAAATTATATGAAAAATAATTGAAGCGCTGCGATGAGTTTTATGAGAATTTTCAAATTTATTTGTATACAATTCAAATTTACAAAATTTGAATTATTCGGTAATTCGGCAATTAAATATATATTGAAAAATAAAAACTTGCAATAATTTTAATAAAATCCCTATTAAACTTTTAAAAAGAATTAGTTCTACAGAATTCTTTGTAAAAAATATGAAAAATTAAGAATTTAAATGATTTTAGTTTAAAACTTATTCAAAATTTAATTATTTCTAAAAATCCACTTTACAATTTATACTTCTAACACTCAAATATAATCTAAAATTTTAACTGAAATTCATTTTTATTTCTATTTTTATTAGTAAATTCGACGAGAAATGAATTATTTAAATACAAAAATAAATAATATATTAATTTCGTGTTTCTTGAAATTTAATTCTCATAAAAAATGTTTTCAACAAATTCTTTAAATCATTAAATTCTTCGGACGAATTTTAATAAGATTTTTAAAAATAATTTCATTTTCAGAAAAATTTAATTAAAATTGCATTAAAAATAATTGAAATTCTGCAATGAGTTTTATTATTTATAAAAATAATTGAATTATTCCGAAGAAATTTATTAAAAAAATTGTATATAATTGAATTCCTGTAAAATTTTGTATTATTTTTGAAAATAATTGAATGCTTGCGTAGAATTGTATTCAAATTTTGTTTAACAATGGAATTCTTTTGGAAAATTTTATTGAAATAGTAGATATTGAAAATTATAGAATTTTAGAAAACTTTTGAAAATAATTGAAATTTTGACAATAATTTGATTAAAATTTTGTAAAATAATTGAATATCAGAGAAGAATTTTATTATTTATAAAGAGAATTAAAATTTTGACAAGAATTTTTTAAAATTTTTGAACGCAATTGAATTTTACAAAAGATATTACAGTAAAGTTATTTCTTCTTCGAACTAAATAAATTTGTTATCGTTCGGACTAATAGAAAAGTTACGCTATTAAAAACAGAAAAACCGTAGCTCAACACTTTCAGGTTATAAAATAATTCGAAAGGGAATTTTCACTCATCAGAAATGATATTTATATTGAGAAGATTGAGTTTTACTGGGAAAACTATAAACGACGAACCTCAACATATGTATATATCTATATGTTCTAAAATAACATACGCGCCTGAAGCTGTTTATCGGACAAGCTTACTACTACGTTTCCTCATTTTCTTATTCAAATTCAGCGCACACTCACACAAATACATTTATACAAACTCCACCTGAAAAACTCTATTTTCCTTATAAATCACACTTGTAAAATAAAAATTAATTTCTCAAGAATTTTTCCACTTGATTTATTTCTCGAAAGAAGTTAAAAAATACGAACAAAATATTCCAGAGATAGTTTTTACTGCAATTTGTGAGAGTGTTTTTTCTTTATTTCCTTTTTTTCTGACCGTGAAAGAATGTACATTAATAGAACGTGGAGGTCACTTTGTTCTTGTGCCATTATTTCTCGAATCACGATCTAAAAGAGAATTTCTTCACTTTTTTTTGTTGCCTTTCGTTTCTTTTTTTCTCTATATAAACTCGATAAAAATACTTGAGATATATGTGTTTATATATATATATATATTAAAAATATGTATGTGAATATTAAAATCGGTGGGATCAGTGATATAATAAAAACAAGAAAATTCAAATACCCTCGTGTGTCTCATGTCACGCATATGCGATTATAGCAGGAAGCATTGAGTATATTTTTGTCAACGTGTATATATGTACAACAAGCTATGCGTGACGATTTCATATTCTCGTTTTCCCCCAAATGGGAGAGAAAAAAATAAAAATAAATAAAAAGTGGATGAAAAGTTGTTCGAGTTACAACGAAATGACCAAAATGTAATTACGAGACTTGATATTTTTACTGAACTCAACTTCTACGAACAAATTTTTAACTTTTTCTTTTATTAAGTATAGAAAAATTATTTATTTATTTATTTAAAATTTATATATTCATTTATTTATTTAAAATTGATAAAAAAAAGTATAAAATCATAATTAGTTGTTAACTTATAATTATAATTAACTTAATTTAATTATTTAATTAATTAATTTTAATTTACTTAGAATTTATATAAATAAATAAACAAAATTAGTAATAAAATCTATCTGAACTTGTAGAATTCTTTTTATCTCTCAGCTAATCTCAGAATATTCATGATTTCTAAAAATATGATTATTAGATAATTGAATGCACTACTATTCCAAATATTTACATATTACTTTATTTACTAATTAGAAGGAAAAACCTGTTGAGCCAGACGGAAATTTACATTTTCAATATAGGAAATCGTGTTAAGAAAATATATTCTCAAACCCTGCGAGAGAAAAATATGTCAAGAGTGAAAAAAAGAAAAAAAATAACAAGTTTGAAGTAAAGAGAAAACAGGGTGTTAGTCTATTCAACTTCTTCTTCTTCATCTTTTTTTTTAAGTGAAAAAAAGCTGTCAAGTCAGACGGATTTACATTTTAAGTAGAAAAATTTGTAACAAGTCAGACAAAATCAATTCTTTTCACAGGAATGAATATCGAGACATTCGAGACAACAGGAGAATATACAAATTTCATGAATGGGAAGTAATTTCTTAAAAAGTATATTAAATAAATATAAAGATACATTTTTTGAATAGGTGATAATCTCTTATAAAATAACATTTATATAATTAAAATTTTTTTAGTATTAATTTTTTTGAATACAAAATATTAATGTCGATAATTTAAAATTTATATCTTTAAGTAAAGTTTAAGAGATCAATAATTAATTCGAAATTCAAAGTTCTGCAAAAAAAATTCCGATTTCTGAATATTTCGATCCAACAATATAGTTTCGATTATATAAATACTAGTTCACACATAGTAAACACAATTATTCGTTCGTTGAATAATTGAAAAACGTTGTTTTCATCGAGTTTTTAAATTTTAATTCATTTTATTACAGAGAGAGATATATTTCTATAAAAATAAACAAAGCACTGTGTAATAAAATTACGCTCAACTGTGCTTATAATAATTCATGAAAATTATATATGAATTATTTACAAGCTTGGAAAGATCTATTAATTATATTCAGGTACTTCCTGAAACATTTCCTCAATTAACTAAATTAAACATGAGTTATTTCATTTATCAAATTCTAGAATCAACGAAATTACGATTTCATTTTAATTCAGTGAAATTTCGCTTGTTTATTTAATTAATTTATTTTTTTGGTGAAAAAATATTTTTTCCGGAATTCAAGAGTTAAATAACTGCAAATATAATATTTATCTCAAAGTGAGACGACTTTTTTTTGTATTGATATTTATATTGACAAAACTTTTCAAATTTTGTTAAATATTTGTTATTCAAGATAAAACGTTTCTGAATCAAAGCAAAATTATTTTTAAAAGTAAAAATACTTTATAGTACTGTTAATAAAAAGACTAGAAATAATTTTTCGTCTGATCTATATTGACTTTCATCACTAATTCTAAAAATAGTAATTTATAAAATGTCATGTCTGACTAAAATGTCTTTTACTATTTAAAAATAAAAATGGGAATTTTTCTTTTAAAACCAATTGTTACTGATTTAATAAAAAGTAGAATATTTTTGAAAATAATTTTGAAATTTTTTCTGTATTTCGACAAGAAATATACAAACTTTGGAAAATTATTGTCTGGTTGAAATCGTTTTTTATCATTAATACCAAAAACCTTAATAGAATTATCAATATTTAAACAATTTTTTTACATTCTATAAGTCAACTTTGAACATTAGAAATTAACAAAGAATCAAAGAAATCGAAAATACGGAAATATTTTTGATTTCTTTTATTTTCAATCAAAATTTTCTAAAATAAAATAAAAGTAAAAAAATTTTAAACCAAAAATACTTCCGTATTTTTTATTTCTTTAATTTTTTGTTAAAACAAGTTAAAATTAAATAATATTTCCCTCTGGAATATATTGCAATAAAAAACTTTTAGTGAAATAAAAAAAATTCCAAATCTGCTATTTTGATACAGAAAAAGATGTTAAAAAAGAGATGAAACAGAGAAAGTATAAACAAAAAAATATTTTATAAATTTTTCCAAATGAAATAATACGTTCCCTATGAATTGCCCTAAATTCGAATGAATCTTCCCGCAAGTTACGTAATTACAAATATAAATTCACCTTCGAGTGAATATATCCATTACATGGAAAAGAAAAACAGAACACATTCCACGTAGTCGAACCTCTATAAATACACAGAATAAATTATAGTTACTCTCCGCATTCATCTACATCTACATCTGTATGTGAAGTTTAAATAAGAAGAAACGAAAATGAAGACATTTCGTTTCTGTCTCTCTCTCTCTCTCTCTCTGCACAAGGAAGAAAGGCGGATAAATTCGTCGTCGCACTTTGTCGCCGCAGACTATTTAGCCTCTGGATTAGTTCCACCAGTAGCGTTATGTCAACACAAAAGGGTGCCGGAAGAAGAATCACTGCAGAACGGAAGTCACTCGAGTTGAATTTACCCATGGACTGTGCATAAATCGACCGACACACAATATATAGTTTCACAGTCTTAACATTTACACAAACGAAAACCAAATGCCCAATGTGTGCCAACGTATGTACATATATATATATATACATTTTCTCTCTCTCTCTCTCTCTTTGCCCTTAATGGTAATCGAATTCAGCGATGCATTCGAAATTTATCCGATAGTGACGCTCAGAAATTTGTGTGAATCGTACCATTGCGATAAATTTTAACCCAAAGAATTTTGCATGAATTCCTATTGATAGTACTGTGTGTATTTCGAGGGGGAAGAGACGGGGAAGGATATATTTTGTCATAGACAATCTAATATTATCTGTAGACAATAAAGATGAAATTCATTCACACGTGTATGTTTACTTTTTCTTTGCTATTTTTTAATTTGTCAAAAATACTAAATAAGTAGTAAAATTCAATATTACAGTTAGATGGAGAATTTTCAATTTTTATTACTGTAGGTGTAAAATATGAGCCGCTGGATCGTAGAAGGGCACGTAAATTTTTTTCACTAAAATTAAAATCCTTCAGGTCACTTAAAACTTTACTTTTAACTTTAAATATTTTATATGCGTAATGTTTTTCCTTTAAGGATATGCATTCAAAATATTTAAACTCAAAAGTTGAATTTTGAGTGTCTAGGAGAGCTTTGATTTCGGTCAAAAAAAAATTTACGTGCCCTTCTACAGTCCAGCGGCTCATATATTTTATTTGACTGAAATAAACGTATATTTGTCTCAGAATCAACTAGACTTTTTATTTGATTTAAATAAAATTTTTATTCGACATAAATAAAACATATATTTGAGTCATATAAAATTTTATTTAAACCAAATAAAATTTATTTAAACCAAATAAAATTTATTTGAAATAAATAAAAAATATAGTTGGTTTTGAGACAAATATACAATTTCTCTGGGTGTAATTAAATGTTATTGGTCAGACGTATTTTTTCCCTAAGTAGTAATAAGTAGTAATTCTATTATTTCCAAAAGTAATTTACAAAAATTTTAGTCAAAATTTCAATTATCTTTTCTCCGAAATTCAATTATTTAGAAAAATTTTAATAAAATTTCTTGACAGAATGTCAATCATTTTTAATATATTTTATAAAATTGGTCTCATCAAAGTATTTTTAAAAATTTTATTAAAATTTGTAAGGAGAATTCAATTTTTATTTAAATTTTAGAAATAATTAAATTTTCAAAAGGTTTTAAATTAAAATCGTTGAAAATTTGAATTTTTTTTACCTTTAACAAACAATTCTGTAGAATTAATTTTTTTAAAAAGTTTACCTTTTATTTTTTTACTGTCATTTCTTCAGAAAATTATTTCCGTAATTAGTACAATGAAAATCTAGCCACCAAAATTCTTTACTTTTACACTTAATTTTCTATATTTTAGTTGTATTCATTATGTTTACTAAAAAAAGAAGAATGAACAGTTAAAAATAGTAAATCTTATAAAAAAAACTTATTTTCACTTTTCTTCTGAAAAACACTTACTTGCTCTATTTTAAAAAATAAATTACAATTTTTTTTTATTACTATCATCGTTCCTTTCGCCAAAGTACTGTCACATTTACTCCAGCGAGAATTCCCTTTATATCCAAACCACGGAATAAAAGTACATTTTTCTCGTTGCAAGAGCTGTGAATATTCTTTTATCGTGTAAAAAAGAAAAATAAAAAGGAAATATTGAAACTTGAGTGAGTTTCATTTTATATATATATATATGCATAGAAAAAAAAGACTAAAATTAAATTATCAATTTTCTCTCTTCGTACTTAAAAATTCTCTCGAGTCTATATCCTTGCTTTGACTTGTGAGATTTTTCCTCAGTACGCGCGGGAATAAAGTTTTCGTTTTTTTTTCTTTTAACTTTAAGCGAGATCGACTACTGCGAATATTAGTTATAGAACGACACGAAATACCCTTTTACGACAGACCAACCACTTAAATCGCACTCTTAATACACTTTTTTATCGTATATATATATATATATATATAGGGAAACGTGAAGAAAAAGGATTTTTCAAACATATAATATAAAAATGTTGAAACGATCGTAAATCGTTGAATTGCTGTGTTCATTCGACTTTGACGCGTCACTTTCCATTAGGGTCCGAAAAGTTTTACAGCTGTGGTCGAAAAAAAGAAACAAAAAGGAGAGGGAAATTTTTATGATTAATTTAAATATAAATTGTGCAAAATATTTTAATTTTATTTAAATTCGATTTAAATGATTTCATTTTAATTTCTTTTCTGTTTAATTTTCGTTACATTTTAATGAATTCATGTTTCTTAGTGCAAAGATTAATACTTAAAATTTTTATTAGTTAATTTAAAAAAAACGATATGCACTTTAAATTTTTTATTAAAATTGAATTCTCGCATATTTTTTTTAAATTCTGAAAAATAAAATTGTTGAAACTTTTCAATTCCATTGTTTCAAGATAATTTAATTTTTCTAAACAAATAATTGAAAATTTTTGAAATAATTGATATTTCTTTACATTTTTTTTAATAATAATTTAATTCCTTGAAAGAATTTTAATTTAAATTTTTCGAAAATAATCAAGGGAAGTTAGTGACCGTAATTATAATTTTATTTTTAAACTATAAAGTCCCTCTTAAAGTTTTAAATCAATTTTTTGCTTCTAAACATTATATTATTCTATTATTATTCAATAGTTATAATTATTGAACTTCTCTTAAATTTTTATAATTTCAAATTTCTGAATGTTCAAATAAATGATATTTATCATTTCTTAAGCAAATTTTATGTTTGTTACTTATTAAGTAAATAATTAATTATCACTGCTTTTTTCTTTAAATTGTAATAAAATTCTTCACAGGAATTAAATTATTTTTATAAATAATATCATTCTTTGAAAGGATTTCATTATTTTTGTAAATAGTAAAATTCTTTGCAGAAATTCAATTATTATCAATAGAATTGTAATAAACATGAAAAAGAAAATTTCTAATTATAATTATAAAAAGACAAGATTATTTTTAAAAAATTGAAAAAATTATTTTTCAAATTTTCAATGAAAATTATTATTTATTTATGTTTAAAATCAGATTTCAATTTCAATTTTATGAGAAAAGAAAACCGGGAAGTAACCGGGAATTTTGTTGAATGAAAATAGTAGACACCCTGAAAGATATTATTTAACTTTGGTAGTGGAGAAATTTTTTAAATAAAATTATTTAAAAGGTGAGAGTTCGAATATTTTTGAAAGTCTCGTAGAAAATTTACATTTCACTTGTGTCGTTAACCTCGAAAAGTCAATTCAGGGACAAAATAACGTAACAAAAGCTCGTTGTGCAGGTCTTGTCATGGTAGAATCCTGAGAGACGGAAAAAGAAGAGGGGATGAAAGGAGGTGGGCGGGGTGGGGAAATGTTAGATAATACTTGGCAGGTTGCCGCATGTTTCTTCACCAGAATTTGCATACTGAAACCCACAGAGTGTGAAACTATTGGTTGGAAGACCGATCATAGATCATAGATTAAATCCCACCCCGTAAATCCATGATATGATGGCTGGTCCTTCTCGATCATCTAAACCTTAATTCACGTTTGAATTAACCTTTAGAAAAATCAATTTCCTCACAGCCATCAAGTGGCAATTTCTTTTTTTTCCTTTTCTTACTATTTTCGTTGGGGAAAAAACTTTTCCAAGAAGATCAAATTGAGATAAAAAAAGCCATACTTCATGTACTTTGTTCGCTCCATTCCGTTTGTGAGAGAACTTTATGCCATCTAGACGGCAATTGGATGAACTAAATGGCGCCAAGTTCAAATATAGAAAAGTTTAATTATTAAGATTAACAGTATTTAATTAATTAGTATCTATAAAAGCAAGTAAACTAGATTTTTGTAGAAGTATTCTCTAGAAGAAGAATAACATAATAATAAAATTTTATTATTTTATTCATTGTTTTGGTTTCTTAAACAGATTATTATAGTTAGTTCTAAACCAATTTCGCGCCCTTCTATCCAATTCGAATTCAACGCCAGGAAATTCACTACCAATTTTCTGGGAAATTAACGATAAGAAATTCAACCGTGAATATTTTCCAAGACAATAATAATTCATTTTCCGATTTCAATGTGCGATTTCGAGTCGTCGTTTGCAAGAAGTTTTCCAAAGAGTCTCGGTAGTCGTCTCCGAACTGTGTTTGTTCTCAATGAACAAAACGATAGTGGATCTCTCTCCTCTCTCTCTCTCTCTCTCTCTCTGCTCTGTTCTATACGTGGCTTCCGGATAAACGTCTCTGCCATTTCTATCCCGCAGGCGTATACATAGTTTTGGCTCGAGAATCGTGGCGGCTGCGAAAGTTGCTGCTACCACTACTACCCGAAATCCAAAGATGGCCGAAGTGTAGGGGATAAATTTAGCCAAGAGAGAGAGAGAGAGAGAGAACAGTGTCAGAGGAACGGTTCCTAATTACAATGAAGCGACGTGACTCTGAGGACCAAGTCTCGACTGCCGGAAGCTAACTGTTGGATGTTACCTCATTCGACTGTCCAACTTAACAGAGAGAGAGAGGAAGAGAGAGCGAATGAGAGAGATAGAGAGGGAGAGCAACGTCCAGTTTTCGACCCAAAGGACACGTTGGGAACTTTGAATGCGATCTTCATGAGATGCAAACCCGCCCGATTCCGTCCAACAGAAATTAACGGTCTCTCTGTCCAAAACTTTACCCTGCCAATGTCTTACGATCCCTGAATTCTAACTCGGTTTATATGAAACCCTTATGTTCCGCCCGGCTCATCTCTTCATTCAATTTTCCCTTTTATTAGCTTCTTTTCGAAATGAACAATCAATTTTAGAACTTTCCCCTTTTTGTCCTGCAAAACATCTATTAAATTTATATTACACTTCTTATTTTTACTGATGTTACAAAAATTTTGAAAAATTGGCCTCAACTGTTTGAATACTAAACCACCACTATAGTTAAATACTGAACAAAAATTAAATTCTAAAACAAAAATAGAATAGAATTTATTGAATACTAAACAAAGACTCGACAAGTAGTAAATAATTGTAACTCTTAACAAAAACTAGTTTTAAGTTGTTGCAGTACATACTTTACCTATTCTAAAGAAACATATCGCTATTCCAGGTGAAAATATTTTTCCCTGTTCAATTTTCTTTAAAAAGAATTTAAATATGAAACCAAAAGTTTTATACTAAAGTTTTTATACTAAAAGTAATTGAATACTAAACATAAGTTGTTAAATACTAAATCAAAAGCATTTAATTACTAGACCAAAACGAAAAAAACGATTTTAACACTAGGCTAAAACTTTTTAATTCTAAACCAACAGTATTTTAATGATGTAGCAAATCTTTTAAATATTAAACCAAAAATTTTGGAAACGGGCTCTAAATTATTCCAATATTAAATCCAAACGTGTTTAATAGGTAAAACATTTTTGAACGTAAACTACAAAATTTTAAATACTAAACCATATAACTAGTAGAATACTAAATAAAAAATTGTTTAATTTCAAAAGTCCAAACTAGTTTAAAACTAGATCAAAACTGGTGGAATACTAAATAGATGTTGCTAAATATTAAATCAAAAGAAAGCTAATTATCCGACCGAAACTTCTTGAATACTAGACCAAAACTATTTTAATACAAGTCTCAAACTTTTTAGACTAGACTAAACTAGAATAGAAAATTAGAAATTTGTTTCTAAAATTTTTTACTATAATACTAAATCATAAATGGTTTTATAGTGAACGAAATTTTTTTTCAATTCTAAACCAAAACTAGCTTAAAACTAAAATCGGAACTAGATAAACACTAAACAAAAGTTGTTAAATATTAAGTCAAAATAAGTTTAACAGCAAACACTACCGTCAGCATATTAGGCTAAAACTACTTTAATACCAAGCTAAAAAATTTTAAAACTTGTTTAAAAGTATATTTCAAGTCCAGGACAAAAAAATTTTGAACCATTGTTCAAAAATGTATTAAATACAAGTCCCAAAATTTTGAAAACTAGACCAAAACTTTTTGATTACCAAACAATAACTAGTTGTTTGCAAAGCAAATAATTTCTAAAGTCTTAACTTCAAACTAGTTTAAAACTTGGCTAGAACTAGTTGAACACTAAACAAAAACTTGTCAAATACTAAACGAATTCCCAATCTACTATTTTCAATTTCTACTAAATTTAATTTGTCTATATTTGTAATAGAATTTTCCACTACTTTGTAGCAATTTTCCAACGAAATTCAATTTAAAACACGATTCTAAACAGTACCCAGCTATTTTTTTAAACCTCGTTAAAAATCCATTTTCATCAAAAAAAAAAAAAAAAAAAAATGCGCAAATTGGTAAAATTTCACACAACCCAAAATTCCATTTTCAAGGCTTTTATTTTGAAGAGCTTTTCTTTTGGTTAGTTGAATTTTTAATACCACATTTTCAAATACACAGTTTCGCAATAAAAAGTAAATGTAAAGTGTAGTCTGAATTTCGTGTAATCATTTTTTTTCTCAAAAATAGCCAGCCATTAATTATATAAAAAAGAAAAAAAAGAAAATAGAAAAAAGAAGATTCGAGAATGTATGAGAGCGATATGAAGTAGAAATGCTTTTTCAGGGGCTTTTAACACAGGCATATCAACCTTTTGAGTTATTTACATTTACACAAGAAACACCTTTGTTTCTTCCATCTCAACGAAGGATTTTCAAACAAGTAGTAAAAATTTAATTCGCGCAATTGAAATATACTGGAATTTTTTTTATCTGTTTTTTGATACTTTTATTTTATACACTGAACAGAAAATTTATTTGATTCAAGTAACTGATTACTTAACTATTATTAAATAAATATTTATTTAAATCGAATAATTTGTATTTGAAGTTATTTTATACGATCTTTTCTTCAAATACAAAAACTACTTTTTGAAGAACCATTTTCTATTATTACAAAACATTTGAATTCAATTCTACGCAAAGATTCAATTATTTTCATAAATAACAAAAAATTTTACAGAAATTTAATTATTTTCATGAATAATAACATTTCTACAGGGATTTAATTATTTTTATAAATAAATCAAATTCTTTTAGGAATTGAATTATTTTCATAAATAATAAAACTCATTGCAGAATTTCAATTATTTTTAATCCAATTTTAATCAAGTTTCTCGAAAAATATAATTATTCTTAAAAATCTTATTAAAATTCGTCCAAAGAATTTAACAATTTAAAAAATTTGTTGATAACATTTTTTATGAGCATTTAATTTCAAGAAACATGAAATTAATAAATGATTTATTTTTGCATTTAAATGATTGAATTCTCATAGACTTTACTAATAAAAATGGTTTTAAAAATGAAGTTCAGTTGTAATTTTAAATTATAATTGAATATTAAAAGAAATATAGAGTGACTTGTACTTCTTAGGAAAAAAAATTGTCTAACTTGAAAAAAATTACTATTTACTACTGAAATAGGACTTGAAAGGAAATATTCTAATTTCTATTCTATTTATTTTTTTAATTAAATATTTGTTCTATTTACTTTCGTCTTACAGTCATTAAAATGTTTCAAATCTTTGAAAAAGAAATCTATTTGAAATTGTTTATTATTTAAAAATTATTTCCTATTATTTAATATGAAATATTTAAAAAATATATAATAGCAATTTAATAATTAAACTACGCAAAAAATTTCGCAAGAAATAATAAAAAATCTCAATAACAATGTAACTAAAAATATTCTCTTTTTTTGTTGCAGGTGAGTTTTCAAACAAGTTTCAAAATCAAGTTATAAAGGTATTTGGTCAACACTTTTCTTCATGTTTTTTCAAAAGTTTTACATAATAATAATAATAATAATATTAATAATAATAATAATAATAATATAATAGGTTTGATTTAATAAAAACTAATTAATTAATTAACTTTAACTATTAAAATAATAATTAATTAATTAATATAATTTAATTATAAATTATATTTGATTGAAGCACATTCTTTTGGTTGGCTACTAATTTTTGAATGAAAAGAATATTTTTCTCGGTGGATATAGATAATGAGAGAAAAAATAAGTAAATTTCAATAGAAAGAAAATAAAGCAAAACATAAAATGATAATTAAAAGAAAAATTTGTGTGGCTGGGAATTATCATCCGTTGTGTATGTATGTATGTAATATGTATAGTGCTAAATTCCAAATCTTGATATATATTTCAACATTTCACGGTATCGACACACGGGGATCGTTTATTGAGCGTCTCTATACCTATTGTGCTGAATTTGATTTATGCTTCTCTTAAGCATTAGTGGAATTAATATCCCAGCAGTTCCAGTCGTCCTCTAATAGCCCAAGCAAGTACAATGGGTTATATATATAGATATATATAAAATATATGTATATATATATATATATACCTTCGATTAATAATCTATTCATTTTCTATTATTACAAACATGTTTCCAACTATTGGGTAATTAACAGACAATTCAAAAGGGCGGATTAATTTTTATTATTAAATATAGATTGGGTTATTTTATCACCATCAAGTATTTTTAGTTAATATTAAAAATATAAATTTTGGTAGAGAGAAAAAGTTGTAGCAATTGTTTAAAAATTGACGTCGTAGTAGTTTTAAACTCCTTGTCCTGTCTAAGAGTTAAAAGTACTGAAAAAGTTTTGTTTTACACGGATAACTTTGGCAATGAGGTTTTAAAAATTTTAAGTCCGTTAATTTTTAAGCTGACATAAGTTATATATTTACTGTTTGTAGTAATTTGACAAAAAATTCACTTCTGGTTTAAAAATTGCAATTCTACTTAAGAAATAGCACACCGAAAAAAATTTGTTGGAGAAATTCAACTACTATTGGGTAGTAGAGTGACAAGTAGTTAAATTAATTACTTTTTCATTTAATCTAATACTGTTTGTATAGTAAATTTTACTACTTCTTATGTAGTTGAAAATTTAGAATTGAAGCAACTTCAGTTTTAAAAATAACTACAAAATCTTGTTGCACCAACAACATTCTTAATTATTTTAACTACTTTTTGATGGTTTTTTAAAATATTTTTGGGGACTTATTAAACTAAGGGAGAGTAGTTAAAAAGTAGTCAAATTTACTAAGAATTTTTTTGATTCCACTAATGTTTTAAAATCGTCAATATTAGAGGAATAATATAATATAAAGAGAAAAACTTGCAACGCCCTGGCAAAGAAAAAAAATTGCTTCTGTCCCCATTAAAAAAGAAATTAAAAGAAAAAGAACTCCTTTATTAAAATATAAAACCCCAATGAGACAATATAATAAAGACTAGACAACTAGAACTTTTCATTAATTAAACTTTTTCGAGACAATATTCGAGACCAGCTTCACGTGAGTCGGAGCAATGAAAATAATTATAAAAGTCGAGCAGACTCGAGGGGGATCTTTTCGAATGTTATAACCAAGGAAGTAACTCGGCGATTAGAACATCAGATAATTAGTATATAACGTACCCCAACTGTATAATATGCGGGGCACAAAAAGAAACAAGGGGGAGAAAGTTGACGATTAATTGTATTACGACTCCCAAATGGCGCGTGTTAAGTAACCATCATCATATACATATATATACATAAATTTTCTTTTTAATTATAACGTGTACTTGGGCAATATAGAAAAAAGGCAAGGCACCATACGCAATGTTTGTCATCTCCTTTGGGATTAATGCACTATTTTCAGTGTTGTATCCTTTTAGAATAGTTGTTGTTGGAGTGTATGTGTGTGTGTGTGCTTATATTAACAGTCGCCCTTCAAACAACTAACCGCGACGTTCCTGTTTCTCACCGCTAAATTAATAATTTAATACCATTACTAACTGGGTAGGTCGGTCGACAGGTAATGTGGACTTCAACGGATAGCCGTTAAATTGATTAACTACCGATCGATAATAACTCCTCTAAGGGGCGTTAATTCAAACAAAAATGGGTTTTCTAAAATTAAAAGTGGAAAATAAGTATTAAATTCTAGAGACAGTTTTTCTAAGGACATCAAATTGAGACAAAAAAAAGGAATCAAAACGATGCTTAGCAACACTTTTCATTTCGTTTTTTTGGCTAATTTTGATATCCTTAGAAAAACTGTGATACCAATTTAAGAAAAAAAACGTGGGATCAAATCGTTTCAATTTCATTGTTACCACAGGTCATGGAAGTTATAGAAGTCACACAAAAAAATTCAAATTAGTGAAATGTTTTAATATTTATTTAAATAATTATTAAGAATAAGGGATGATGTTTTAATTAAAAACATTTTTTAAAAAATTATCTTTAACATTCTTCTCCTAAATTATTCAATTATTTAGGTCCATGAATATTGCCAACGATGCTCAGCATCGGAAAATATTTTTTGTACAAAACCAAAAAAATCACTCAATTTTTTCCAAAAGTTTTAAAATAAAAAATACTATTAAATAGTTTTTGACTTCTTAAGTTCTTAGGTGAATAAAAGGAATAAAATTAGTTAAAATTTGTTTACACTAAAAATAATAAAAAATACTTTTCGATGCTGAGCATCGATGCCAACTTCAGGAACCTAATTATTTTCAAAAATTTTAATAAAATTCTTGGCAAAATTTTATTTATTTTCATAAACTTTCCTCAATAATTCCACAATTTTTAATATCTATTTTACTAAAATTTTTCCAACGAACTCAAATATTAAAAAAAATATGTTCACAAAATTCATCGAAAAGAATTAAATTATTTTCATAAATAATAAAATTTTTTTTTGTAATTATATTATTTTCATAAATAATAAAATTCTTTTTAGGAATTAAATTATTTTCATAAATAATAAAATTCTTTTTAAGAATTAAATTATTTTCATACATAATAAAATTCTTTTTAGGAATTACATTATTTTTATAACATCGCAGATTTTCAATTGTTTTCATAAATAATAATAATAAACTCATCGCAAAATTTTAATTATTCTTAAAAATTTTAGTAAAAATCTTCAAGAAAATTTAATTATATTTAAAAATGTTTTGACATTTTTCTTTACTAGAATTGAATTTTAAGAAACATTATTTAACATTATTCAATAGGTTATTTTTTTCTATTAAAATAATTTAATTTTTGTTCAATAAAAATTAATTAAAAATTAATTTTATGAATTACATTATTTTCAGAAATAATAAAATTCTTTTTTAGGAATTAAATTAGTTTCATGAATAATAAAATTCTTTTTGGGAATTTAATTACTTTATTTCAATTGTTTTCATAAATAATGAAACTCATCGCAGAATTTCAATTATTGTTAATAATTTTAGTAAAAACCGTCAAGAAAATTTATTTATATTTTTAAATATTTTGACATTTTTCTTTACCAGAATTAAAATTTAAGAATCATTATTCAACATTATTAAATAGATTATTTATTTTTCTATTAAAATAATTTAATTTTTGTAGAATTTTTCAATAAAAATTGACTTAAAAATTAATTTTAGTTAAAATTTTAAATAATAATAATTTAATTTTAGAAAAGATTTCAAAATAAAATTTTTGAAAATTTAAATTTTTCACTAAGAATATGTTTTTTGAAAAAGTTTAATTGAAAGTTTTAAAAAAATTAGTTGACGTTTTTATTTTCTAATATACATTTAATTAAGAAATTTCCGAACAATCCAAATTTGGTAAGAATTAATTGGAAACAAATGGATTTAGAAGAAAATGTTTTCAAAAATTATTTTAAAATAATTAATTTAAAGAAGAAAATTTTACTTGGAAATTATAGAAAATAATAATTGAATTAAAGGCATTTGAACCATTATGACGTCACAATTTTGAATCTCATGCTTTTCACACATTGTGATGTCATAGTGGTTCAAATTCCCTTAATATGTTAAAAAAATTTTTTATGAAATTACACACGTAAAAAAACCTTCAACTGGAACAGCGATTACTTTCGATGAAATAGCGAAAGTATTCTTTAAAATAGCGAAATTATTCGTTGCAATAACTAAAAAATTTCGCTAATATTGTGAATTTTATAATTTTTTCAGGTGAAGATTTTTTTTCCTGCAGTTAAAATATTTTTGTAATATAATGTAATGATTTTATTACTTTATCTTTTTTAATTATTATAAGTTGTTGAATTTCAAAAAGGTGTAAATTAATAATTTTTGAAAATCTTAATTTCTATGAAAAAATAATTATTAAATATTTGTTATAAAATAAAAGAATTTTGTTATTTTTTCTTGCTACTAAAATAAAATTAAATGAATTAATTAATCAATTAACTTCAATATTCGCTGTATTTATAAATGTCAAAATTATTTGCTCAAAGTCATAAAATTTAATCATTTCAAATTAATTAAATTGTCTAAACACATTTTTAATAAATAAGAATCTTATGAAACATTTTTTATTTTTTATAAAAAAATTGAATTATAGATTTTTAAATTTTATCATTATTAAAATTGGTAATTTTATAAAAAATGTCAAATAAAATGTAAATCTCGCGCTAATTATATCTAGTATTGAAATAAGTGAATAAAAATGTAAAAATGAATTTTCACCTCGTGTCAATTTGTAAATAATTGACAACAAAGAGATAACAATGTCACTTATTCCCGACAAATTCAACCTCTCAATAATTTATTAAATATTATAAAATTAAAACTGAATATATTCTGATTCTACAAATATATTCTTTATAATATTCTCGAGATAAAATGTCAGAGATCTTTTGCCTTGAAAGTGAATCAATTTTCTCTGGTGATATTTTTTTTATTCTTTTTTTCTCTTAAAGAAAAGGAGGCTAAAGGGGGATAAATTGAGTACTCTATCTTTTTATGACTAAATTATATATCAACTTCAGTGGGTTCTTATCGATTTTTTCTTTTTCTATTTTTTGGCGCGGGGCGGGAGGGACGAAAAAATATTGTACTTCCCGTGGCATAAAACATAAAAAGGTTAGTGAACTCATGATCCGTGTGTGCATGCGGAAGTGGACTTCAAATCGGATTAGATTTCAAGTATGTCAAGCGAAGCCGTATACAGGATCATATAGGAGCATATTGATTCTTTGGGACTCGTCGATATACTCGTCTCTGTGTGTCTTCTTACTTTATTCATTTTTTGTTACAGATATAATTTTCTTTCAAAGTAAGCTTTGGAGATCTTGCAATTATTTTATGTATGTTTTCTTTAATCCCGAAAGGTTAAATCTAATGTAATAATAATATTTCTATTTTATTAAATATTAAGTTTTCATTTGGCTCGTTTCCTTGGCCCCAACTTGATTGTATCTATAGTCACCAGTTAAAAATTTAATTCGAAATTATTTTTACAGATGAAATTTTAAATTGATTATTGTCTCAAATGAATTTCGTTTGACTAGAATGAACGGTTTTTTTCTGTTGTTGTTTTGCTCTCTCTCTCTATTTTCACTCGGGGAGAATAAAATTCAATTTGAAAAAAATTCCTCTATATGCATATATATATAGAATTCGATGATCTTTAATAAATTTGTTTATTAAAGCAAACACAATATAAAGCAGATAACTTTCACTCTGGGCATTGAATTTAGACACATGGCGGAATGTCCGAGTACTGTCGTTTTATACGGATTAAAATGGGAATACGTTTTTCCGTGTAAAACAAATATTTGTCGAACGTAAGCAAATTTCATTTCGGCAGCACTGGTTCGTTGAACCATTTCTATATCAAGTGTGGGTTATATACGAAATGAGAAATTTTTGACAGTATTGAAAATATAATATATTTTTTACAATTTTGTCGCTTATGTTGCTTTATTTGTTAAGTATCCATTTTTTTATTACTTTCTAGTTTATCGATTAATTTTCAATGGTGGATATTACTTCAACCGTCAAGTATTTTAAAATCATCAAAATTTCGTAAGCAGGAAAAATTTTAAAAAAAATTTTTAATTTCGTGTAAGTTAAGAGATGAAAGTACACTGAAAAAAAATTTATTTGATTTGAATCAATTAAACAATATTTGTTTCAAATACTGAAATATTTTATTCAAATACAGTTTATTTGATTTAGATAAAAATTATTTGATTCAAGTAAATATTTATTTGATAATAGTCAAATAATCGTTTATTTGAATCAAATAAAATTTTTTTTTAGTGTAAATTAAAAACGTTTTATCACACAATAAATCGTGAGGTATTAAAAAGTGTTGCAGAGTAAATTAACACCAAAAAAATTAAAATAATCAATTTTAGTGATATTTTTCACAATGAATAAAATTTTAGTTAATTAATCAATTTCACGAAATTTCAATTATTCCTAACTTCACCAATATTAAATGCACATTAGAAAATAAAAACTTTAAATAATATTCAAAATATTTAATTAAACTTTTTCAAACATATTAATTTCAAAATTCAATTATTTCCGAAAAGTTCACTCTACATTTCTTTTAATATTCAATTATAATCTAAAATTTTAACTGAAATTCATTTTTATGAAATGAAAATAAATTTTTATTAAAAAATTCTAAAAGAATTTAATTATTTAAATGCAAAAGTAAATAATTTACTGAATAATTGAATTTTTCTGAAAATTCAATTCTCATAAAGAATTTTAGTAACAAATTTATTAATAATTCAATGCTTTTGTCGAATTTTATTAAAACTTGCATGAACATAATTACTTTTTTCAAGGAATTTAATTATAATTGTATAAAAAATAATTGAAACGCTGCGATGAGTTTCATGAGAATTTTCAAATTTATTCGTTTACAATCCAATTTTACAAAATTTCAATTATTCGGAAATTTTGTAATTAAATATATATTGAAAAATATAAACTTGAAATAACTTCAATCCAAATCCTATTAAACTTTTAAAAATAATTAATTCTACAGAATTTTTTGTCAAAAATATGAAAAATTAAGAATTTCAATAATTTTAGTTTGAAACTTTTTCAAAATTTAATTATTTCTAAAAATCCACGTTATCATGCTTTTAATACTCAAGTACAATCTAAAATTTTAACTGAAATTTATTTTTAAAACCATTTTTATTAGTAAATTCTACGAAAATTCAATTATTTAAATACAAAAATAAAGAATTTATTAATTTCATGCTTCTTGAAATTGAATTCTCATAAAAAATGTTATCAAAATTTTTTTTATTTCATTAAATTCTGTGGACGAATTTGAATAAGATTTTAAAAAATAATTCCATTTTTCGAGGAATTTGATTAAAATTGCATTAAAAATAATTGAAATTCTGCAATGAGTTTTATTATTTATGAAAATAATTGAATCCCTGTAGAAATGTTATTATTTATGAAAATAATTGAATAATTGCGAAGAATTTTATAAAAAAATTTGTAAATAATTGAATTCCTCAAAAAATTTTTATTATTTATGAAAATAATTGAATGTTTGCGTAGAATTGTATTCAAATTTTTTTAATAAAGGAATTTGAAAATTGAATTTAGAACTATGTTACTAAGTTAGTTAGTAAGTTGGTAACTAAGTTAATAACTAACTTTCTATTCTTCCTGGAGAAGCTAAATTCGTTGAATTTTTACAAATTGTTGACTTTGGTGTTTTATTTAATTAAAATAAAATTTCATTCATAGTTAAAAATAACACCAAAATAGATTATTTTAATCCTTCTTGGTGTTAATTTAATCCTAGAGGAATTAAACTGTTGCAGATTATTTTAATTCATTCTGGTGTTATTTTAACACCTCAAGTTTTACTGTGGCAGTATTTTTTTTCTTTAGATTGAAAATCGAAATTTTTTTTTGAGTCCATAAAGTTTTATAAAAAATGTATACCTATGAATTTAAAAATATAATCTAAGCGATTATCACTGTTGATATATATATATGGGAGTTTAAATATATTTATTTTTCAACAGTACTTGCTGAACGCATAACAAGTCAGCTTTTATATACAGAGAAAATTTTGTGCGTCGCTTTTGAAAGATACATATTTCGCGTTTTAGTAATTTAATATTGCTGCGTGCTTTTCGAAATCGTTGGTGCGGAGAAAGAGAGAGAGAAAGCTCGTGTCTTTGACTTTGAGCTTTTCCTCAAAGCAAACAGAAACTCAGTGGAAGTTGGTTTTAACGCGGGTCAAGAGCCAGTAAGTGCCTCGGGATGTATGAAAAGTGAAGTAGTTGGCTTGCTGCTATACTGTGGCATACAAACGAAAACCTAGACAGATATAATGGATACAAGAAAATCGAGGAAAGAGTATGAAAATACCTATCTCGACAAGTATGATATCACTTCTTCTCCCCCCTCCTCTCTCTCTCTCTCTCTCTCTCTCTCTCTCTCTTTCGCTTTCTGCTTTGCTCTCGCATTTGCTGTTTCTGTCTCTTACTATCTCATTTTCTCTATTTTGGTTTTTTTTTCTCTCTCCTCTTTTCTTCATAGAGAGAAAATCTAGCAATTTGTTTTGAGCTACTTTATCACTTAGATTTTTATTAAAGAGTTAAAACATATCGATAACTGTCAATCGAAGGAGGTGAACAAAATTTTTAAAAACCACACCGTTTTCGGTAAAAATTTTATTTTATTTTCCTTTTTGCTGAAATAGAAGTGTTGTGCGGAATAATATAACATTTATTATGAATACGTGCGTATATGACCTCATTGTAGAAATGACGGACATCGGCTTTTTTTCTATATAGCGAGAAAGAATGTAATCGGTTTTCGTGGAATGCAAAATATTTCGTAAACATGTGTGTGCATATGCATAAGCACGTCACACTGGCTGAGAGTCATTATATTGTATATACATATACAGAGGAATTTTCCCTTTCCCTAAATGCGTATAACGGACTTTACGAGATGACTAAAGTAGGAACTAACTGCGCCATAAAGTTCATCGTTTGTGTCCCGGTCAAATCATAAATACTTATGTGCACAAATTCAATGTCTATGAGGTAAATTAATCAATTTCCCCATCATGACTATGGCTAGACTTGGAAATTAATTTTTGTACAGTATAAGATTATTAATAAAATAAAATAAATAATTAAAAATTTTATGTTATTTTGTAAAAACTTATTTCGTAGGTAAATAGACAAATATGGTTTGAAAATAAATAATTAAATAGAAGAGATATCAAAGTAACGAACATTTTCGCTGAGAGAAGCAACCCCCCACTATCCACCGGAGACTTAAAAGTGGAGGGGGGCCGCTTCTCTCCAAATCGAGCATGTTTACTTCTCTTTGTCTCTATTTTCTTTTTTTTAATAATAATTAATAACTAGTTATTATTTAAAAAGTATTTGCTTATATTTAATTCAAAACACTTTAAAAAATATAATCTTAGCAATTCAATAATAATTACCCAACAATTTTCGTAATAAAAATGTAACTAAAAATATTCTTCTTCTTTTTGTTGCAGGTGAGTTTTCAAACACGTATCAAAATTGGACTACGAAGGTATTTGGTCCTCTGATTTTTTCAAAATTTAAAAAAAAACTTGCATATATACCACGTAGATAATGAGATAAGTTTTCCGGATTCACTTTCCGGAGTTTGAAATAAAAATAAAATGAAGTATGCATTACTTCATTTATTTTCATGACTGTAAAAAGGTTTTTTGGCTAAAATGGTTTGAGGAGAGAGAGAGAGAGAGGGAGTAAATTTCCATGATCCTGCGACGGAAATGTTTCCTTATTCTCCTTCAATACGGCATAAAAATTCAAGACGCAACCCGCTTAAAAAGCTCGAAGCAATAAAATAAGAGTTATTCACTTTTTCGCATAGAGCTTCGTGCTTTGGCTTCCGTACTAGTTTCGTGTCGATAAATCGGCAATTGGTTTTCAAAGAAGTTTACATAATCTCTATTCGATAATGCGAGCCACCCATGCACATTGCACTAGAGTCTGACACATATAACATTAAAGAGGTAAAACCTTATCTCTTATCGGTTTTTTTGTCGGAAAAACTAACGTCCCACACTCTCCCTCTTTCACTCGCACTCACTCATTCTCTAAAGGACACAATCGGAAGCGAAAACAGGTGCGAATGTTGTTCAACTTCCTTCACATTGTTTCCCATAGTTATTAATTTTTATTTATTTTTTCCCACAGTTATATTTTTGTCAATTTTTATTTCTTACTTAACATTTTCATTCTTTTTACAATTTTGGAAGTTGATTTTTTGTTACTTTCATTACTTTTTTTTATTTAGTTTTTGTCTTTTTGTTTATTTTATTAATTTTCTTTGTTGTATTATTTCTATTTTTCATTAATTTATTCAATTATTCTCATTATTTGTTAGTTAATTTTTATTACTTATTTAATTATTTTACTATTTACATTACCAATTTTATTAATTAATATCGAATCAAAATATAACGTAAAAACATTGAAAGAGTTGGTACGTAGCCGCGTGGTTTAAGTCTTGGCTTACGGCACCACAAGTATAGGTTCGATTCTTCCCAAAGGTTAACATTTTTTTTGTATTTTTAAAATTTTAATTGAGTATCTCATTAAATACTAAATAAATATAACGGTAGAAGACATTATTGCAAACTATATGAAAAAGCTCAGGAACAATTTTTGTTCAATACGCAAATAAATTGAATGATAAAAAAGTAAATGAAAAATACTAAAAGTTAAGTGATTTTTATTTAAACTAGTGATTGAATATCAAATAAATAACTAAATGAATAAATAAAGTGGAAAAAAATATTAAGGCTGGTAAATATTTCCCAAAGAAATAGAATAGAATAGTAAAAAAATGAATGAAAAATAAAGAAACAAAAATAATTATTCCCTTGAATAAATGAATCAAACTTTAAAAAAAAAGAAAAAATAAAAGATTAAATAACTAGAAAAAATCAGCGAATTGAAAAAGAGATTACACTGTTACACATAATATAGATTGAATAAAAGGAATTATTAACATGGTACTAATGATAATGCGAAGAAGGTTAAAAACACAATCCAGGACATTATCGTTTTTAACGCAAGAGCACTTTTCATTCCATTGGATACGCTATTATATCGAAAAACGATTCAATCATATCGAAAAGGCTTTATATTGAACGTCCGATGCGAGCCATTGGCATGAAATGATCAAATCGTCTAGACAATGAACGATCGCTCTAAATGATGGACCTATAACGAGGGGATGAAATAGCGAACCGTGTCATTCTTCGGGTATGTCGTAGTTGGAATATTATCGATGCTTAAGCAATGTTGAAAAACCTTTTCTCTCCCTTCATCTTTCCCCTCGTCCCCTCACCTTTTTCTCTCTCCTCCAAATTTGACGAGGGCGACCCACATAATGCCGTGGAAGAGAATTCTCTTCTATGGTGATTTCTTGTTCATAATTTTCTTCCCTCTTTTTTTCATTTTCTTATACTTTTTTCGGTTTTCTTTTTATCCTTTTGTTCTGTTTTTCGTTTTTACCTTTTTTGGGTTTTTTCTCTTTTTTAGCCATTTAAATCTTTATTATCCTCTTTGTCTTTCATTCCTTTTTTCTTTTTATCGTATTTTATTTTTATCTTTTCTGTTAATTTTTATCCTTTTTTGTTTTTATCTTTTCTGTCAATTTTTATCCTTTTTTGTTTTTATCTCTTTTTCATATTTTTTTGCTTCTTGTCTCTTTTTGTTTTTATACTTTTTATTCTTTTTTTATCGTTTTTGCTTTTTATCTTCTTTTTGTTTTTATTCCTTTTTTCTCTTTTATCCTTTTTGCATTTCGTCCCTTTTTGAGTTTATCCTGTTTTTTTTAATCCTTTTTGCTTCTCGACCTTTTTTGATTTTATTCCGTTTCTTTATCATTTTTGCTTTTCGTCAGTTTTCCATTTTATACCTTTTTCGTTTTTTTATCCTTTTGGTTTTTTATTTTTTTTATTATTTTTATTCCTTTTTGTTTTTATCTCATTCTTAATATTTTTTATCATCTTTGCTTTTTTTCTTTTTTATCTCTTTTTATTTTTCCCTTTTTATCCCATTTTGTTTTTTCCCTATTTGCCTTTTTATTTTTTATCCTTTTTTCTTTTTACACATTTTTGTTCTTACACTGAGAAAATGATTTATTTGATTCAAACATATTTTGCTTAAATCAAACTTAAAATATCTTTGCTATACAGTCAAACAAATTTGAGTTTAATTGAAACATATTTTTTGGTTTATTTAAAGAAATACTATATTTAATTCAAACATAAGTTGTGATTGATTTTAAATTATCTACAATTCACTTTTAAGTTTGAATCAAACATAAAATTAAAAAAAAATTTTTTTGTTTTATCCAAAATAGAAAATATGTTTGAATTGAAAATAATTATTCAAACAAAAATTATTCTTGAATCAAAGCAGTAAATATTTTCTATATAATTTGGAATTAAGTTTACAAACTAATTTCAATGAAACAAAATCACTTAAATTTATTTTTCTATTTAAATGAAGTATAATGTTTTCTCAGTATATTCTTTTTCCTATTTGTCGTATTTTTATTTTCACCTTTTTCCTTTTCGTCGTGTTCGATTTTCAATCATTTTTCCCTTCCATCTTTTCTTTTTCTTCCTTTTTTAGTTTTTATCAAATTTTCTTCTTTCTACACTATTATTCATTTTTGTATTACTCTTTTTTCTCTAATTTTCATTTGTCTTTTTTTTTTTTTGTTAAATCACAATTTTTTTCTTTTAGCCATGAAAGAAAAAACTCGTCCCGTAACTACAGATTTTGTTTCACGTTGATTTTTTTCAATATTTCCCTCATCTTTGCGTCGCGCATTAATTTCATATTATTTTAAGGGAGGAAAAAATAGAGTGAACAAAAAACTGGTATTTTATCGAAAAAAATGTACTTTTATTATCTCTTTTGTTCTTCATTATTTTCGCATCGTTACGTAATAATGGTTTTGCTTGACAATTTAATTCAGTGATCTTCCGATAAAGTGATCCGTGATTTTCGTTCGCTATTCCTTTTTTTAATAGTAATATTTTTTTTATTTTCAATTTCATTCCTTTCTTATAGTTTTCTCTCTCTTTTATTTCTATTAATCTTAGATTAAATATTTAAAAAATTAAATTATTAATTAATTTACTGATTATTATTTATTCTCATTGAATAATTATATAAATTATGTAGAATTATTGTTTTCGAAAACTGATAAAATTCTTCGCAGCAACTTTCAAAAATCCTTGACATCGTACACTTAAAGTTTTAGTCCTTTTAGTACATTATGTAATATTATAATACCCGAACCGTTTTGGATATTCATTAATCATTGTTAGAATGAAGAACAATTTCTCATATCGCAGCTGAAAATTTACATCGGCTTATCCAGATTTATTTTCGATGGTTTATCGGTTTAATATTGTAAATTAGAAATGTAATTAACACTCCTGGGAAGGATTTTCGTGTATCAGAGAGTCAGGGGGCGTTTTGTTATATATAGAATAAAGATTTCGCGCAAAGGGCAAATAGATGTACTTATATAACGAGCTTAACGTCTCGACTGCTCTGAACATTTCGAAGGGACGAAGTGTTGGTCTCCGATAAGTGGATTAACCGTCATCTCGACGATCTTCATTTCACTGTATATATAGATTCAGAATATACTTCGTTTTTGCCCCTTGAACCCCAAAAATTACAGACTGGCTCTTATTTTCAACGTCGATCGAATTCTCAACGTGATAATCAAACGATTAATTATCAATTTTTCCTATAATTTTCGTAGACAATAATCAAAATAAAATTTGTCGAATCTTTTTGAAAAATTACCAAAAAATTTCCCTGGGAAATTCTTCAGAATTCTTCAATTCACTTGTTGGTGAAATTGAAAATTTCCCCCGTTAAATTTTTCAGCTCGGAATTAAAAATAAAATCGATTCCAAATGGAAACTTTTACCATGTACTCAAAAGACGTTTTGCACCCAATCGCTTTTTTTTCCTTTCCTTTTCTTTCTTTTTTTGTCGAAGTGAAAAAGAGAAAATAGAAGATGGTGGTTGAAAAAGAAATAAGGAGTGGGTGAAAAAAAGGATAGTGAAGAAGAGAGTAGACGCGAGAAAACTCATTTCCTCTGAGTGTAATCGAGCGAAAGCTTGACCCAAAAACTCCTTCGAGTACCTTCACTTACTGATAGGCTCTTGCTTAAACTACGCGTGAATACAGACGGGCATAGACGAACATTCCCGAAGCACTGGACCATTTCCTTTTGGCCCTTTTCTTTCGTTGTGGTCCATTTCCTTCGAGGCAGTTTCCGTTTATATCCTTTCTTCCCTTCTCTTTTTTTTACCTTTTTTCTCTTTCTCTCTTTCTCTGTCCTCACCCACAACATTTCTGATAAAGACATTATATCGAATTTCTTTCGACATTCGCAGAGATCTATCTTGATATGATTTTTTTTCTATATCTCATCTATGTTTATTTTTCTTCTTCAATTATTTTCTACTATACCCAAAGAATGATTTCTCTATTTTCTATTTTTTCTATTTTTATTTTTTCTCTATATTTGTTTTATTTTTTTTTATAAAATAATTGAAGCAAAAAAGTAGAAAACTACATCTATTTTTTCTCCTTCAATTATTTTCTACTGTATTTATTTTTCTACTGCTCAAAGAAAAATTTGCTATTTTTATTTCTTCTTTATCATTTTTTCAAAATAATAAAATAACTGAAAGAAACAAATGGACGTAAAGAACAACGCCTATTTTCAGTCAATTATTTTCTATTCTTATTTTTCCACTATATTCAAAGAGAAGATTTTTTTGCTTTTTAATTTTTATCAGAATTTTTATTTTTACTTTTTAGATAGCCGCACGTAATTTTTTAATTCCAAAAATTTTTCGGTAAATAAATAATTTTTCTACTCGTTAACAAAGAAAATTATTTAATTTATTAATTTCAAAAAAATTTTCGGTAAATAAATAATTTTTTTCATCATTAACAAAGACAATTATTAGTAATTTATTACCTTCGTTCATCATTTTAATTAATTACTATTTATCCAGATAGAGTGTATTTAATTTTTCTGTCATAATTTTAATAAGTTAAAAAAATATAAATTAATTATTAAAAAAAATTAATTTTTAGTAAAAAAAACTGTGATTATTAGTAAAATAACAAATTTTCAGTTGTAAAAAGTTTTAATTAGTAATAAATTTAATTATTAAAATGTTGTTAAAAATAATAATTCATTATTATTTAAAAAATAACAAGTTTGTAGAAAAAAATTCATGACTAGTTAAAAATAATAAATTATTTCTAAAAAGAATAATAAAGGATGGGATCAAATTTATATATATATATATATTGCGTGGTCCTTTAGTAGAAAAATAAATTTATAGAATCTAAAATAAATAAAAAAGGAAAAAAAATATTTTTAGTATAGAAAAAGTAGTAAAACTTGACTAATTAAATTAGTTCCTATATATATTTTAGTTACATTAAAATAATAAAATTAGTGTCAATAGTAGTTAAATAAATAATTTGTCTAATAACGTAATAACTAATATTCCTAATAAATGTTTTACTAACTGAATATTAGTTTTTCTACTAATAATTAGTTTTTTTTTAGAAATTTGTTCATTTTTACCAGGTTGAAGTCCACAACTTTGATGAACGAAAAAAAATTGTTCACTTAGTAAATTAATTAAAAACGACGCTGCAATATTGACAAAAAAATTTTAGAAAAAAAAATTAATGTTTATTTTTTGATAATAATTATTATAACTTCGTAATTTTTTGCTGATAATTAGTCATGATTCAGCTAATTAGTATTTTGACAAACAATTTTTCCTTACAAATATTTACACAGAAAAACAAATAAATAGTAAAAAAATTTTAAATAGTAAAGTATTCGTCTTAAATTTATGACAATTTTTTTGTAAATTTTACTATTTTATTAACTTCGCTATCTAAATTTTTATTTATGCAAATTGTTGCTAATTTGAATTAATGACTTACTTTCTACTTTTGAATTAATTTTTACTGATAAATTGTAAAAATTTTTACTAAATAATTTTATATTGTAACTAATTGGAAAATAAAACAGTCGATCACTAATAGAAATTATTTAATTTATTTACTAATTGTAAAAAATAAAAAATTTTTATTAGTTGCTGAAATAAAGAGAATTTAGTAATTTTTAATTTTTTTAATTTTTTTTATTTTCAAATAATTTAGTCGTTAGGTGAAATACATACAATATTTTATTACTGATGGATAAATAAAAACAAAATAATTCATAGAAAAGAAAATTACCAATAAATTGTCCCATTGTCAGGCAATAAATCACCAACAAAAGACACAGAAATTAATGGAAACAATCAATTCACCCTATTGATCAAAAAATTTTTTCCCTCTTTTCAAGAGAAAAAAAAATCGATGTATTTTTCAAAGTTTTAAATTTGTCAACAGGATAAGTGGTTCTTCCTTCTGCAATACAGACACACACACAACACACGATGTGCTCTCGATGATCAATTGCCCTGAATATATGTTTCGCGATAACAAAAAACTTGAAGCGTTTCAATTTTTTTCTGTTCTGTTTTTTCACTTTGTTCTTCTTTTCCTTTTTCTTTTTTTTTCTTGTTGCCAAAAACCCGTTTCATATGTCTTCTCCGCACGAGCGGATTTCCACGAATCGTGGACTTAAAACACAAGCCGGTATATAACTTACCAGATGCAATTCTCCTCGTAACAAATTTCACTGGTGAATGTCATTCCTCATCCACGTTTTCTTCCGCAAACTGGGAACAAGTTAACGGATAATATAAGCGTGCAATAAATTATTCGACCATGTTGGAAAAGCTTTTTTGGATTACGACCAGAGATAGCTTTTGTATCAACTTGAATTGCATTTAGCTAAATTTGTACGTTAGCAATCATATTATTCCAGGTTGACAGTTTTTATTTTACATTTTTTTAATGTTGTGTATTTACTATTTTTAGCATTTTTGTATTTTTGCATTATTTGTACTCTTGTATTTTTTTCATCTTTGGGTTTTTTTTAACCAAATTTGCTCTTTGCTATTCAATTTGTCAGGGGAATTCTTCTCGAGAAAAATTTAATCACAATGGTTCATCTTCATTGAGGATTCTAATTTTCCTGGATGGTTGTATACTTGTTTTTTAAGAATATCGTTGATTTACCCGCAAATCGTCTCTATTCGCTCTATCTGCCTCTCTTTTGGAACTTAATCCTGCAAGAATAGGGTGAAGCCGAGAAAACTCATTGGAATCCTCTCGATAAAAAACTTTGCTCGTTGTGCATTTTTGTATTAAAACTTCTTTTTTTTCCCCTCCACCCCATCTCTGGTTTATCCCTGTAATTCTCCTTATACAGGCAAAAGGATGCTTATGCCGCATCATTAAATTCTGATTTTGTTTACTCTGACAAAAAAAAAGAGAGAAGAGAATGTATAAATATAGGATCGAGTTTGATGCGGGAATATGAGAGCCAAAACTTTTATAAAACCTTGTAAAAACCTCATTAGAATAAATGACTGTGGATTAGGGTATGTTTTTTGTTTTCAAAAATGGTGATTGGAATGCTATTTTCTTTTCTGGTTGTATCTTGAATCTTAATTTCGCAACATAACCTAACAACATATTCAGATCCTAACAAATTTAGACAAGACTTTATCGAAATGAAACTGAACACTCTTTTGATGTGCATTTGCATTTCTATTCCCACTCCTGAAGTAGTCTAAATTTTTAGGATCTGTTAATGTTTGTAGATGATTACTCCAAAAGGTAAGGATTCATGACTGTGGATTAGGGTTTGTTTTTTGTTTTCAAAAATGGTGATTGGAATGCTATTTTCTCTCCTGGTAGTATCTTGAATCTTAATTTCGCAACATATCCAGATTCTAACAAATTTAGACAAAACAATCGAAATGAAACTGAACACTCTTTTGATGTGCATTTGCATTTCTATTCCCACTCCTGAAGTAGCCTAAATTTGTTAGGATCTGTTAATGTTTGTAGATGATTACTCCAAAAGGAAAGGATTCTGCTTCTAAAATACGCCTCTGATTTTGTCATTTTCCTCCGAATGATTAGGTATTTTTATCGCAATGATTCTATAAATCCAGTAGCTTCTTTTACTGATTTCTCCCTTGATCCACTTGTTCCGTTACCAACAGCACCCAATTCGTTTAAAATTTTTATCGATGTTGTTTAGTTCCTCATCCGTTAATTTTAAATTATAGAAGAATGTACGAAAAACTAAATCGGTATCTATTAGTTCAGCTATATCTTATTCTAAAGTACTTTAAATTTTTGGGATCTACTAGTTTTGGTATTTTTTCTCTATGATTTTTAGTTCTGAGTGATAAAAAAGAAAAACATTATAAATTCTTTTATAGATGATGTTTGTTTCACTATCAGTTAATTTCCTAATGTTTGTAGCCTTTTGTTGATTTTTCCTTTAATCCACTTGTTCCTGCTTCTGAAGCAACTTAAATTTTCATCATCCACTTATTTGTTGTATTTTTAACGATACTATTTAGTTTCTTTTGCGTATTTCCAAACGATATTTTTATCGATGATCTTTAATTTCTTACCCGTAATTCCCAAGAGTTTGGTATTTTTAGAAATTATGCTTGATTCTTAATTCGTTAACTTTCTAATAATGGTTGATAAATACTTCAAATAGAGAGTTTGCTTCATTTCTGCTTGTATTTTTAGTTTTTTTATTGATTTTTCTTCCGTTTGTTGGGATAAACGTAATCAGTTGTTTAAGATGTACCTCTTGTATGTTAGGAATTATTTAATTTTGTTACTTGTCTGTTTCATTTATTATTTCAAATACTAATTGTATTAACGAGTATGCTTAGTTTCATGCTCGTATTTTTCAAATAATGTTTGTTAACCCAATCTGTTAATTTCCTACTGTTTGCAGTAGACAACTCCAAATAATCAATCCACTGTCTTCCCTCTATACTGATTACTCCTTTGATCCATTTGTTTCTCTAACACTTCCCTAATACTCCTAACAATTCCTTAATATTATTTTCACCACTTTTGAATATTTCTGTACTTTTTCTCAATCATATTCATCCGTTAATTTTTCACTCAACTCAGGTACAATTTTTAAAAAAATAGAAACTTTTTTGATAATACACCACCAATGGTTTAACATTTCGACTTTAAATTTCTTATTGTTGCAAAAAATATCCCACAAATCCTCAAAAGGGAAATAGAAAAAAAGGAAAAAAAATCCTAAAAAAGAAATGAAGAAACAGAAAAAAGGAGTTGAAGGAAAAAGAGTTCCAAGTGTTGATTCACAATTCAAGTTGAATACTATTTTGGGAAAAAATTGGAACAGTTTCGTGAAAAATTCCGATCACGAAGCACGGACATACAGGGTCACTCGTGACCTCAACATAGCTATGAGGTACCAAAATGAACCGAAGGAGAATTCCTTTTTGCCGGATGAGGCAATACATCTCGATTGGCGACGTATCCACGTCATCAGACATTCACATTCGAGGAAAGCGGGTTACGATATACGGTACGAAGAAGAAGAGAGAAGGAGAGAGAGAGAGAGAGGACCTATTGTTAAGGTTCACTCACCTCCTTCGGTCCGAAGGAGAGGGGGGGGATAAGGTTCAATGATGGTTGTGTAGAGTTAAGGGTCCTCTCACCAGTAGTTGGGTAGTTGCTTCACCTCTCCTCTCTCTCTCTCTCCTCTCATCGATTGGGTATTGTCGAAGCATTGACTTATCGATCGTCGATGAGGAAAACATGCTTCTGTCCTTTGATGAATTGCGGTTACGTCTGTTATTCCCGGTAACGAGGTCCTCTCTCTCCTTGACTCATAATCGATTAAGGCGACTCATTACCATCCGGCATTATTTCGGTTATACGTCGTCTCATTAGAGTCACTTCAAGCTTCGCCTGTCACTGACAGTTGGACAAATTACCTAATATTTGTCACGTCATTATTTTTTGCCGTAATTCTAATTCTTTCTGTGATTTTTTTTGTACTTTTAAATCAGGGTCCGTGTAAATTGTACTCAAATTTTAGCAAAGGTACCTATAAAAACTATAAAATGTGATGCGCTCCAAAGAACAAGAAGCAAAAAAATTTGACGTCCCTGAAGTTAATGTCGATGCTCTGCGTCAAAAACGATTTATTTGGGGGTTTTATTGATAAAAATGTTACAAATTTCACTTTTTTTATTTAATTCGAGATTGGAAAACCTTCAAGTTACTTTTTTAACCAAAAATCGTTGAAAGAAATTGTTTTATTTTTTATATTTCGTGCAAAATATTGTGTTTGATGCTAAGCTTTGACGCTAACTTCAAGGATCTGAAATTTGAGGTTACGTTTTAATGTTTTGAGTTTGAGTGAAAATGCAGAAAGAGAATAAATTATTATTATTAAAGATTATTGGTATTCAAGTCTTTATTATACGTATGTAAAATATTTAATGAAAATTTCTTTCCAATTCAAATAATTAAAACTAAAAGAATAAAGATAAATGTATCTCGAACATAACCTATAATTCGTTTGCTTCTTAGGTACCTTTCTTGGAAGCGCGTCACAAAAAATTATAATAATTTCTTTTTTTACATAAAGTTTTTCTAAGGATTTGAAATTTAAGAATGAAAACGTATCAAAATTGTTGTATTTTGTATTTTTTGTCTCAATTTTACATCCTTAAAAAACTAAGACGCGGTATAAAGAGCAGGCGAGGGGAAATTATTAATTCAGAATTCTTACTCTTCTACTAAAAGCTACTATTTGCTACTTTTTTTATACGAGGCTACTTTTTGGCTACTTTTTTGAGCTTGATGCTACTAAAAGCTACTTTTCTAAACAAATAGTCAAATTTAGATTTTTGGTTTTCACATTTCTATTTAAAAACAGTGTTAAAAACTAAAATCGTTAATGAAAAACGACCGCCAATAAGATAATAGGAAATAATTTTACCGACATTTACTCCATGAATTGTTACTGAGTATAAATTGTGTTTAACCTTTAAATTCCCCGTTTTTCCCGGTTTTATTTTCACATCAAATTTTAATTTATTTAATTTCGAACATAAATCTACAATTTGGAAAATAATTGAATTAAACAAAGAATTTTTCCAAGTTTCCAAAAAAATCTTGTCTGTTCATAATTATAATGGAAAATTTGATTAATTCAATTTCATTAAAATTTATTGCTACTAATTGAATTTCTCCAAAGAATTTTACTATTTATAAAAGTAATTGAATCCTTCTAATGAATTTTATAACATATTCATGAAAATAATTAAATGTTTGCAAATATTTATTAAAATTTTTGAAAATAATTGAATTGTAGAGAACAATTTAATTCTTTATAAAGATAATTGAAATTTCGGAGAATTTCAAATAAATTTTAAACATCATTAAATTTCTGCGGAGAATTTTATTACTTTTGAAAATAATTGTATTTTTTTTTAATTTTATGGAAGTTTATGAAAATAATTGAAAAAAGAAAAAAAAAGAAAGAAAAAGTGAAGAATATTTTTCAAAAATAATATTCAAAAGAATTAAGTCAATCGGAAAAATTTTGCAATTTATAAAAATAATTGAAATAATTGAATTCTTTAGACAAAATTTAATTTAATCAAAAACTCTTTAAAAGAAGTAAATTATTTTCAATGGAATGTACAGAAATTTCAATTACATCAAAAATTTTCAATTATTTGTTTATAAAAATTCAATTATCTTGAAATAACATTAAAAATACTTAATTTTCAAAATTTTCAAAAAAAACTGCGAAAGTTCGATTTTATTAAAAATATTTGAAGTGTGTATTTTTTTAAATTTACTAATAAAAATTTTAATTATTAATCTTCGCACTAAGAAACTTGAATACATTAGAATGTGACTCCTTATAATATTTAATTATTTATCAATTATTAAATTAAAATACTTTGAAAATTCGATTTTTTAAAAAGTTTTTAAGGAAATTCTTTAATTATTTTTTTTGTCATCGAGGCTACTGTTTCCTACTTTTTTTGTCATCAAGGCTACTTTCCTACTTTTTTAAAACTCATAATGGAGTGCAAAGCCTGTTAATTTCTAATTAGTATATTTATTACAACAAAGATGAAATAATAAAATTAATTATCTTACATTTATTTTATTGAAAAAAAGTTGATGGTTAAGAAGCGGAAAATTATTCTAAAATCAAAAGATATGCAAAGTTTTCGAAAAATACGAGGGATTTTGTCTCTCATTTTTTTTCTCCTCTTTTTCGGGGAGCAGAAATTCGAGATAGTATTCGACTATCTCTTGAAGTTGAGGAGGATACGAGTGTGTACATCGCCAATATATATATATATATAGAGAACTCCTTGCTCATTTTGCGATTTCATATCTTCCTCGGCAAAGCGCTTACTTCCTCCCATGTGGATCGTTTTGTGACAGTGGACATAGCATTTTTGATCTCAAATAAAAGTTTAGGTATATATTTCTACTTATTTTCCTCTCTTTTTCCCTCTTACTCTCTTTATCCGTATCAGAATATGCGATGGACCATTTTCGTTTCATGTTTCCTTCAATTTCCCCGCAGAACTTTAACAACAATGGAAACTAATCTCTTCCCTCTCGGTATACATGATTCTGCATTCGCGCTTGTTGTTGCATATATGTATATATATTGTTGTCGGCTATTAACATTTCATTCACTATCCACGGTCCTAGGCCACAATATAATTAATTATTATGGACACAGTATCAGACGCTTACAAATCCAAACACTAAATTTTAATGGATAGTAAAACTTCTGATAATCAAGTTTCGTATGTATAATCATTAACTGTGTATACTTGTACGGGAGGTCGATTCTGTTTATCAAAACAGAACCGGATTTCAAGATACATTAACAATCAATTTCTATACTGTAAATAATTATTAATCATTATTTATTAATGCTAACTATTTTTTATTTTATTTAAATTAAATCAATTGAATGTGAATTAATAATTTTAGTATTTGAAGCAAATGATATTTTATTGATTTAAATAAAACTTATTTGACTCAAGTAGATATTTATTTTATAATAGACAGGAAATCGTTTATTTCAATAGTGTAAATTTTTTTTCAGTGTATTTATTTTTTCAAAAAGAGTAAATGTTATATTTTGAAAATATTATTTTTAAAAATTTTTAATAGTAAATTTTAGTGATTTTTAAAGAAAATTTTTATCAAGTTCGAAGTAAATTTTGCCAATTTTTACTGAAATTTAATTCAAATAGAGTAAAATTCATATATAACTTCAAAACAAAAGTAGCTTTAACAAAAATTTTGATTAAAAATTTTGAAAAAAAATTGTGAACTTTAGAAAAAAATAAAGAAATATAAATAATAATAATTAACAAAAAAAAGTGAATAAATAAATCTGTTTAAAATTCATAAACTAATAAACTATTACTTAATTATATTTTATACTTTTATCAGTTGGTTTTATTTTTATAATTATAATTGATAAATTATAATTGATATATTATAACTGTATAAATGTGCAGTTTTATAAATGATTTAATACGAAGATTATTATACTGAATTAATTAATAGAAGAAATGTTATAAAATTTTTTTTTCATTTTTTCGATAATAATTCTAATTTTATGTTCTTTTTGTTTCAGGTGAGTTAAACAATATACGATTTCAGTCGAGTTTGTTTCGTAAGTAAATATGTATTTAAAAAAATAATGTAACTTAATGTGAGTGAAATATAACTATATGAAGGAAATAATTTAATTATTCTTATTTAAACATTTAATATTTTTTCTCAACGAAAAATATTAGCTCCACAATATTTTCATTGAATTAATAATTAACTAAACGAAAAGAAAATATGGGAAAATATATTTTTGTTTTACAAATATTCTTTTAAAATATTTACCAGCGATGGCTTTTTACTCAACTCTACTTTATTATTTTATTATTATTAATATTATTACTATTATTATTCTTATTATTATATTTTTACATTGTTATTATTGTATTATTAAATTATTATATTATTATATCCCAAATTAAAATTCAAGTAACAATTATTTTAATTACTATTATTATTATTACATTATTAAAATTGTTTAAAAAAACGAAAATTAAAAGACAATTTTGCGGAAACAAATGAAGAATGACGATTATTTTTTTTTTTTATTATAGACGGAAGACGAAGTGTAAATTGAAAATAATTACGTATAATAACAAAAGAAGTGGAAGTCTTGGTTATTGTTTTAAGTACATAGTGTCATGTAGGCCACTGGTCAGGGCTAGATTCATTACTTCATGTGGGTTAATTTCCTCTTAACCAAGAATGCGAGAACTAGACCTTTAAAAATTCTTTTTTTATCATTTTCTCAATTACGTTGCAAGCAATTGACAATTTTTAATTTTCTTTATCAAGGACAATTTTTTTCTATTTCTATTGTTACTGTTAGGTACAATGAAACAAATTAATGATAACATGTAATAATAATAATAAAAACAATAATAATTTCTTATTTTTTATTACAAATTTTGAATAATAATAATAAATTTGATATTATTGTGAAAGATAATTAATAACAATTAGTACAAAATTATATAATTATTATTATAAGTAATTAAACAATAAGTACTCTGTAAATCTGAATTAGTGCGGATTCGTTTACCAATTTGAATTAGTAACATTTTTTACTAATTTTTAGTAGTTTTTACTAATTGCTAGTAGAAAATTACTAATTCAATTAGTAGAACGTATTTTTTACTATTTCAAATTAGTAAATTTTCTACTAATAATTAGTAAAAAAACTACTAATAATGAGTAAAAAACTACTCAAAATTAGTAAAAACAGTTACTAATTCAATTTGTAAACGAATTCGCACTATTTCATTAGTAGAAAACTACTAATTCAGAATTAAAAATAATTACTATTAACTATTAATTACTATTAAATTTTATTAATATAAAGATTATTAGAAATTAAATAGTATTAACCAATTGCTTTAATAGTATTATTTAATAATAAATGTTATTAGTATTAAAATATTATGAATGTAATAAAATCATTTTGAAATAATTATTTTTATTAGTCTATAATAGAAGAAAATAATATAATAATAACAACAGATAAATAAATATAAAAATATTTAATAAATTCTACAATTATTTGAACTATTTTTTCGAATACATTTTTTCAAAATTAAATATTCCTTCAGTAGTGAATACAAGAAAATAATAATAAAGATTTAAAGTTGTTGATGAGGCATTTATAATGCATTTGATTGACGAAATGAAAGGTAATATTTAGCAAACGTCAGTATATGCAAAAAAGATTTTAATTTTGTGCCACTGAAGCGGATGTAGACAATTAATATTTGATCAAATGAGCGAGTTTGCCTTCTAACGCGAAGATAGTTGGCGGCAATTAATCAATTGCAATATGGCATATTATATTTAATTGTCCCTCCGGGGGGGTCAATGTACGTGGTGAGGCTTGCTTTATTTGTGAATCACTCCTCTCTTCCTCGATTCTCCTGATTACTATATATATATATATATATATATGTTATTTAAAATAATTTATTCTTAAACGCACGTTTCCTTTATTAGGAAATCAATTGTCTTGATAACTTCCTTGTAATGAATTTTTTTTTCACAAACAATTTTGTCTCGTTCGAAACAGGAAAATGAAATACTTTTTTGGGAAATTTTAAAAATTAGAAAAAAATATTTTTCAATGTTTTAAAATCGTTTAAAATTGTTTCTAAATTCTGCCATTTTAAAAAAAAACATGTAGTGATAATAAACAAATTTATTTATTTTTATCTGCAGTTAAAAATGCTACGTATTCGTTTATCACTAAAAAAAATGACTCTAATAAAAATTTTGGAATAGAAAAAAATAACATTTTTTTAAAAATTATTTTCGGTTATCATTTACAAGTATTGCAGTTTTTAAGAAATGGTAAAAATTGTAAACTTATTTTTACAATAAATATTTTTATTTAATTTTAATGATTTAATTTTTAATGATTTAAAATCTATGTTTTCAAATTTTTTTTTTTATCAAAATTTTTATTCGCAAAAATGAGAATTACATAATATATTTGTTGATACATTTTTAATTTAGAATACTGCATCGATATGAATTTAATTAGAAACGAGGAGGGAAAACTTATTTCTGTAACATTTTTTTGTACTAAAAGCAATATGGAAAAATTTCATAAAAATAAATGTTTTGTTCTTTATTATTTATTTAAATTACGTATATTATTTTCATCTACAATAGTAAATAAAAGAAATAATTGTTGTGAGGAGAAAGATATATTTTTTGTTTACATTTATTTATTTATTTATTTATAAACAAATGTTGAGCTCAAATGTCTTTGAGGAAATGAGTCATCTTATTAGGGCCCTACAGGGTTTACTTGGAGTAAGTACTTAGGCGGAACACAAGCCACAGAATTCAATATCTAACGTTGTAATGTTGGTCAAAGTTCCACACCAAAGGTGAATTACAAAATTTGCATATATATCGCAAATTTCATGGCAGGAGACAAACACAAAGTATAGTTACAGTTTATATGTGCGTGATGTTCTATTTATTACTCACTGGGACTTGGAAGCAAGTTTCCTTTTCGAATACTCCTTCTCTCTTCATTTTAATACGTAAATGTAAGAATGTAGAATATTTATTTAAATTAACTTTGCATTAATGCAATATTTTTTTAATTTATGCCTTGTAGATACGAATCAAACTTTTGCTGTTTGAAATAATTTTCCTACTGTGCTTAGTGCGCAATGAATTGTAATTTTTTTTTTTATTAATAGAGTAGAGTTGGGTGAAAAAGTCATTGAGTTTATATTTTATTTATAAGGTAAAAAGTAAAAAGTAGTCTTCTTTCACAACAGAGATGTTAAATTTTTGGCGTGTTTCTTAAAGAGTGTGATGGCCATAGTCGCTAAGGCGCGTGACGTTGGGCGTCACTACTCGGTCAGTGGTTCAATTCCCCACGGGAGTTTAAAATATTTTATGATCTCAGTTACTTGTTTCTAATTGTAATACTTATTTATAAGAAATGTACACAATAATTAAGGCCTAATAATGAAATAATATAATATAAAAAAAATTATAATTAAAATTCTTTTATATATTTATATATATATATTATAACATTATAGAATAAAATAATAAATAAAAATTTACTAATTGTCTTAATTTTTAATTATTTTTAATGATTCGTGTTAAAACATTAATATTTAAAATGTAATACAATTAATAAATTATTTATTAATAAATCTTGCACCGAGAAAAAATAAGTTCATTGAATTGCAATAATTTCCGATTTTAGTTGCATTTACCAAGTTTTTAGTGCTTCCATAAAGAAAGTTAATTTTTTTTTCATCCCGCGAAAGCAGTATAGAATCATGTGCCTATAGAGCTTTTTTATATTAATATTTCTTTGTGGAAATGAAAATTTTTGCGTCCTGGGAGAATAGCTTCATTAACCGGGTAATACGATCTATTTTTTTTCTCAATCTCTATCTCTTTTTTTCACTCGTGTAACATGAAAACTTTTCATTTCTTCCAGAGGTCTCACTCGTATCATAAAAATATCCGCATGCACTAAAATATTTCGCTGGAATTCCAAAAGGTTTATAGTATATATTCGAAAATACAAAGAACAAGGTGCATTGCACCTCCCCTTCCCTTTGAGTTTTTTTTTTAAATGTATATATATATACCTTTGAAAGTAGTATTTTTCAAGTGCACTTTGGTTTGAGCTGGACGAAATGCAATGAGAGGGAGAAAAAGAGAGAGAGAGAGGTCAAGTACTTCACATTTGATTTTATGTTTGAAAGTGGGTATTGAACACAACAGGAAAAGTTGGCAATTCGCTTGTAAAACCGATTGTAACGTTTTATCAATGCACTTCCACCCTATTACTTGTTTTCTTTCAACTTCACGTTCATTCACTCATGGAAAAGCCATTTAGCATATATATATGTATATAATATATTTTTTTAAATTCCACTTACTTTTTATTTTAATAGCCTATTTCTTTATTTACACTCTTTATACTTTTGTTCTACTTCTTCACTTTTTCTCTCCTTTTTTTCTTCTTCTCTTGATATTGGTTTTTTTTTCATTTCATAACGACATTCGAGCGATATTTAAAATGCAATCTTTTTTTTATCGTCATTTTTTTAATTAATTTTTTTTTTAATTAATTATATTTTATTTATTTATAAAGCGGACAAGTGTATTTCTTATTTTTTTCTTTAGTCTATTACTTCATTGGATTTTTTACTTTATTTATTTCATACATTTTTCATACATTTTTTTTATACATTATTCTTCAACTAGGGTAAGTGTACCAATTGCTGAGGATGCTTCAATTGCTGCGCGATTGTAAAATGTGTAACTATTTATCACATAAGAAAATATTAATTTTTAAAAAATGTTGAAAAAATAATTTTGAACAATACTTGATACAATTGTTTGTAAAGATAAACATTTTTAAAAAATTTCTTTAACTTTAAATTCTACCAACCGCAGAAACTAAAACATGCACGTGTTTCAATTTCTGCGGGCAAAGTGACATTCTTTATAATTATTTAGTTTTAATTGAACGATCTAATTATATCTGTTAATTTTTGTAAAAATTTCTTAAGAATACAAACAATAAATTAAAAAAATTTTTAATTTAATTTCTTTGATACAAATATTTATTTTTCTATGAAAAAGATGTCTTGGCTGGAATGCCGCAGGAACTAGTGCACTTTACCCTATTTTTATATTGTTTTATTTTATTCGATTTCTTTTATTAAATTTTGTTTTATTTTTTACCGAATTTCGTTTTGTTTTTCCTTGAATTATGTTTGTTTTTTTTATCAATTTTTGTTTTCTTATTCCTTGAATTTTATTTCTTTTCTAAATCGAATATTCTTTTTTTTTCTTTACTTAATTTACTTTTTTTATATTGGATTTTCTTTTGTTTTTCTTTGAGTTTGATGGCTTTTTAATTCGTTTTTTTAATTGAATTTTGTTAGGTTTTTTTAATTGAATATCGTTATGTTTTTTTATTTAAATTTCATTTCGCTTTTTTTTATTGAATTGCATTTTATCATTTTCTTTCCACGATTAAAATTTTTTGTTCGCAAGTGGAATATATCATTTTCACACTATACAGTTAACTTATTCGAAGACAGAGTTAAAGTTTCTTTTTTTTGTGCAATTGCAGTTCATATTTCATATTTTCAATCTTCATTGTTTAAACATTATTCAAGACGCCTTGCGCTGATATGTCACTCATTTTTTTCTTTTCTCTACACTTTTTTTGCGAAAGAGAAAAGACTGTTGGATATTAAATATTTGATGATTTAACGGGAATACTGAGGTTGCATACGTAAGCAACTTGGCTCTCGCTTATACCAGGATTCCAGGATTTTGTTTTATATATAGAGGCGAAAGATAGCGTTAAATTTTTTTTCGTTTTTTTTTTGTAGTTCAATGACCAGTTTATGAAGAAACAATATTCTTTTTTGACACACTTTAACCTATTGTTTTATAAAAATAAGTTTTTCATTTTTTTGAAAATGAATTGAAATTTAGAAATTATAAATATAATGTATGAGTTATAACTGATGTAATTTATTTCTTATTGTATTTACAATTTATTTACTAACAAAATATATTTTAATTAAATAAAAATGAAAATTAGTCATCATGTTTTATTTTAATTATCTTCATCTTTTATTTACCTATTAATTTATTCAATTACACTGACAAAAATTGATTTTATTTAAATAACCGAATCATCCGTCTGTTATCAAATTAATATTGACTTGAATCAAATTATTATTATTTAAATTAATTAAATGGTAATTGAACTATTAATTTCAGTATTTTAAACAGATAGGGCCATTTAATTTGATTTGAGTAAATGTTTAATTTATGCCTAATTGTCAAGTTCTATGTTATTTAAATCAAATACATTTTTTTCAATGTAAAATTTATTTAACGAAGTTGATTAAAACTTTAATTATAAACCTTAAAAAAAATTGTTCTGTTTATTTATGAATGTTGTATCCATTTTAAGAATAAAATCGTCAACATTTTATCCTTGTAAAAAAGCCATAGATAAAAAATCAAGTCAAATAATCGAATAAACATTTTTTTCCAATGACAAAATACATTTTTATATCGATTCAAATAAAAGACGACACAATGGGATGAAGTAAAAAAAGAAGAAATAATAATAGAGTAAATATTCGATAAAACGATGATACAAATGTAAAATTTTTTTGTTCGTAAAGATTTACTTTGAATGCAATAAGACATGTTTTGTATAAAGGGGACCGATTTCTCATATTTTTTTATACATATACAAATAAAATATGAGACTATATATATATAAGTGTGTGTATATATAAATACAAGAAATAAAAAAAAGAGGGAGAGAAGGATTGAGGAATCAAATGGAAAATGCATGAATCAAAAATGATTCGAAGGGAACTCGACAAGTGGATTTGACTGCGAGCCAGAGTCGGCTTACGTTGAAAGAAGCACTGTGATACTCCATGAAATACGATAGCACACTGGTTACCTGAGCTAGAAGTCGTAATAAAATCTTTTTCTCGTATAGATGTCTGTGCTATTGCAATAGAATGTCTTTTATTTATTTTTTCTTCTTACTTTTCTATTGTGTGCGCCACATACATACAATAGTAATTTATGCGAATTTCCTCGAAAATCCACAGTGCATGTTATGTAGCCAGACAAAATTGATCAGTTTTCACATTTTTTCAATATATTTTTTCTAATTTTTTTTCTATAACAATATTCTAAATAATATTATAAATTATATAATTTATAATATTATTTGAACAACTCGTATAGTAAATGCCAAAATATTTCTAACAACAACTGGAATTAAAATTCAAAATTTATTTCAATAAAATTTGGCAAAATATTCAATATTCTTTCAATTTCTTAAAAATATTTTCGGAAATAGAAGTATTTTTTAAAAATTTCAAGAAAGAATTTTTCGAATTTTCTGAATTAAATTTTTCAAAACTGTAATACTTTTTGTTAAACAAAAGTTTAAAAACTTATTAATATTTATTATTCCCAAGGAATTTAAATTTCAAATAATTTCAATAAAAAACCTCCTGAAATATAATTATTTCTAATAAATTTGCAACTGTAATTCATCCAAAATTCAATTATGTTTTTATAATTTGTGAATAGAATTATTGAAAAACTTTAATAATTTGTAAAGAAAAATAATGTTATTAATAATTTTATAAAATAAAAATCTAAATATTTTTGAACTTTTACTTCCCCTAAATTTCCAAGAAATTTAATTTAAAAACCTTTTAAAATTTTAATTAATTTCTGAAATTTTTTTATAACAGTTTAAATGTTTAATTATTTTTTAAAATTTTAACTGTAATTTTTGTTAAATCAATTCCGATCAGAATTCAACTACGAGAATCGAATTATTTAAATAGAATAATTTTTGTAAATTCATAAAATGATATAATTTCAAAAATATAATTATATTTATAGACAATTTTTAAAGAGGAAAAAATAAAATTATTAAAAATATAAAATTTTACAGAATTTTTAATTATTTTAATTTGTTAAAATTATTATTGTGAATTCAAGTAACTTTTTCTTTAAAAAATTTTAATTACTATTTTTCAAAAACCTAATTTTTTAAAAATTTACAAATTAAATTTTTCAAATTTTAATAACTTTTGTAAAATAAATATTTAACTAATTATTGTTCTTTACTTGCTTAAAATTTCAAAATACTGAAAAATTTAAACTGCAAGTCTTTCAAAATTCAATTAATTTTCTAGAATTTTTTAATAATATTATTCAAAATTTAATTTTTAAGGAAGCTAACAAATTAAAACACTACACATTTTTACAAGTTAACTTTCCTTCTTTTCCCATATCAATTTAAACTACAAAACAAAACATTGCAATAAAACAACGCTAACTTCACACTGAGAAAACGATATATTTGATTCAAACCTATTTTGTTTAAATCAAACTTTTAATATCTTTGCTATACAGTCAAACATATTTAAGTTTAATTGAAACATATTTTTTGGTTTATTTAAAGAAATAATATATTTAATTCAAACATAAGTTGTGATTGATTTTAAATGATCTATTAAATTTGGGGTTTATTGGTTTTCTTTTTTTTTGTGAAAATCAGGAAATACGATTCTTCGCGAGAAAATAGTTAATTTTGAAAGAAAATTGTGAAATAAAGTTTTTATTGAGAGTAAAGTTAATAATTATTAATTAATTAGTTTAAAAAATAAATTTCAAAGGAAATATATGTGACGTGCTCTGAAGAAAGGTACCTAAGAAGCAAAAAATGTTAGGTTATGTTCTTAATTTTACAAGTAAAAATACAGAAAGAAAATCAATTATTAATTAAAAATTATTGATCTTCAAGTCTTCATTACATCCAAAATATTCAGTAAAAATTAGTTTCAAATTGAAATAATTAAAAATAAACTTTTAATCAAGAGAAATCTCACACGACCCTAACCTATAATTCGTTTGCTTCTTAGGTACATTTCTTCGGAGCGCGTCACATATAGTGAAATCGTCATTGACGACGATGAGAACGACGACAAATTTCTATAAGGTATTATTTATTTTCGTCAAGAAATTTTTTTTCAATTTAATTAAATAAGCAATTTTCTAATTTTTCAAAAATGTTATGTTATTTAGTACATTTTTTTAGATTAATAAATAAATAATTATTTGAATAGAAAAGATATCAAAGTAAGGAACATTTTCGGTAAGAGAAGCGATCCCCCACTATGCGAGGGGGACTTAAAAGTGGTGGGGGTCCGCTTCTCCCCAATTTGATCTATTTGTTGATCACTTCTCCTGGTCTCTTTAAATATTTAATTATCTTTATTAATTATAATTATTCCCATAATTATTATTTTTTATTATTATTTTTATTATTATTTTTATTATTATTTTTATTTATTATTATTTTTATTATTATTTTTATTATTATTTTTTATTATATTTTTTTAAACTTTTTTTACCTTACTTTTCATAAATAATTATTTTTTTATATTCACGGTTTTCCTAAGGATATAAAATTGTGACAAAAAACGCATAAAAATTGCAACGAAGCATAGTTTTTATATGTTTTTTCTCTCAATTTGATATCCTTTGAAAAACAGTGTGATTATATAAATTTGAACTTCTATAAATTTATTTTTATATGTTTATGAGGAAAAGATAAAATATTATAAATATAGTAAATAATATAGTTTAATATGTATTATGAATAATTGTATGTACATATGGAAATATAGAAATTAGAAACATAAATTGCATACAAGTGGTTGTTTCCCATATGTGAGTCACATGATGGTTGACCACAATTACCGCAAAGCGCTTTCAGCTCTCTTCATGTTATACATAACTGCATTCATGCTCACAAACTGAGACAGCTTGAGATACTTACGTTTTGCTATTTCCAACCAAAAGCCTCTTTAATAGCTCTCAATTCTGTCTTCGCTACTAATTAAGCCCTTCTAAAACATCCTCTTCCTTCTCCCACTCATTTCACGGAATTATAATTTTACTATTCAAAACTGTCACAAGGAATATTCTTAGTTCATTCTCTATTTTACAATTTTAGACATTATTACTAAAAAATTAAAAAAGTTCTTCAATAAAAATAAAGAGAAAATTGAAAACAACTCTCTTTTTGTTATTACCAAAAAAATATCAAAAATAATAGTTTTTACCGTCAATAACAATGGGACAATATTATTTATATGTCAGCCAAATATGTAAGTAGTTTAAAAAATATTTTAATATTTTAGTCTGACTAAAAAATTTAATTAATTATAATTATAATAATTTCCAGTACTAATAGTGAATTGTCACAGAAGAAAATAATTATAAATAAATTATAATTTTCTGACTAGAAATAATTTTTACTACTAAAAAAATATTAATTTTTTAGCACAAGACAGCAATTGCAATTAAATTAGAATTGTCTGTCTGAAACTAATTTCTACTACACTGACAATAGTTGACAAAAATTAAATTATTATTTTGATAGTAAATATATTGTAAAATTTTAATAATTAATGTTTACTACTAAATTTTAATCAAATTAATTGTCTGATTGAAACTAATATTTACTATTAAAAAATAATTTAATTTCTGTTCACAATTGTCATTGTCTCTTAGTAAACAATAACACTGAGAAAACGATTTACTTGATTGAAACATATTTTGTTTAAATCAAACTCAAAATATCTTTGCCATACAGTCAAACAAATTTAAGTTTATTTCAAACGTATTTTTTGTTTTATTTATAGAAATAATGTATTTAATTCAAACATTATTTATATTAGATTTTAAATAATTTATTATCAACTTTTAAGTTTGAATCAAATATAAAATTTTTAAACATATTTTTTGGTGAAACCAAAACAGAAAATATGTTTGAATTAAACATAATTATTGAAACAAAAATTATTTTTGAATGAAGACAGTAAATATTTTATAAATATTGGAATTAAGCTTACAAACTAATTTTAATTCAACAAAATCACTTAAAATTATTTTTTTACTTGAAACGAGTATATAATGTTTTCACAGTGTAGTTAAAACGTTCGCTATTTTAACGAAATTTATCGCTGTTCTAGATAAAAAAATTTTTCCGTGTGGAAATTAGTTTTAATCTGAGATTTGTAAATTAAATGTAATTATTAGTAATCATCAGTTGGTAGTAATTAATGGCATAATAAATATGTTCTAAATTATTTAAATATTAATATTTTTGTAGCATTAGTCAAAATGTATTTCGTACTTAATATAAAATAAATAATAAATATAAACTGTATTCCATAGTCATTATCTAAGTTTATTAAACAATGTCAACAAATTACTGAGCGAGGAAAGAAATATTTGCCATCCTTTTCTATAATTCACTTTATTGGTTTTCCATTTATAGACATTTTTGTTAGTTGTTAATTTAAGTACTATACTACTAACTACCTTTAAGGAAAATTAAAAGCAATTCGGTTAGAATTGACAGACTGAAATACTTTGAAACATATACAAATATAAATTTAATTCAGTTAATTAGCAACTAAGTGAATTTTATTGCTTACCGGACCACTAACAGTTTATTTTTTTTCTCTGTTTCAGGTAAAAATGTCTTTCTCTCTATATACGTAAACACCTACACACACATGCAGACTCACCTTGGGGCGTATATTGCGAGTAGAGATCCATTTTAAAAGTGGTCCATAAAGAAGAGCTCTTACGTGGTAAATTTGTTATACAATTATGCATATTTCTCGCTGATTTCCCTGGGGTTTGTATTTCCTATGAATTAAAGCGTTTCAAAAAAATTCAAATAAAAGTGTGAAATTTCATTCAAATATTCGCACGCAGTTTTTGTTTTCTATAAGGTTAAATTAATTTTAGAAAGGAATTTTTTTTTCATTACCAAACTTTTTTTTTCTTCGAACGGTTGTTTTTGTTGTTTTTGTTTAAAAAAAATTGTTTTATTAAAATAGTAAATATTAATTTCAGTCAGACAATTGTATTGTCAATTAAAATATACAATTGACTGTTTTTTGGTAAATTTTACTATTTTTCAGTAGCTAAAATCAGTTTTTGTCAGTCATTTATAATTTCCTATTCCCAAAAATTTGTAGTTTTTTCAGTAGTAGAAATAGATGTTAATCAAACATTTTTTGAATTTTATAAAACATTTTTACAAGATAAATAAAAGTACCTTTAGCGAGAAGAATTTTTTAATGCAATTTTTTCCCTTTCTTAATTTTTTTTATAAAAGAAAACCGATATTAAAGAAGAGACGATAAATAGCTTAATAGAAAAAATGCGAAAGTTGCAGTTTTTTTGAAACAAAAAAAAAAGAAACGATAAAATTGCGTCACGTCGGGTTGAAATTTAATTTTCAATGGAAAAAAAAGTTTCATCCACAAGCAATTGTTCGTTTCTTTGTTTTATTTCATAATGTATATAAAAAAAAGAAATTTCTATAGACTTTTGAGAATTGTCTACTCGGTATATTCAGTGTCAGGCCTCGCGTCTACTGTAATTTAACCTGTAACGTGACTTGTAGTTTTTTCCCCTCCCTGTAATTTCTCGAAACGAATTCAACCTCACTTTTTCTCAGAACGAAAGAACTTTTCAATCAAACTTATTCTCTTCTAAACACACCTTGGGAACAAAACCTGTCTCTTAAAAAAAAAATTGAGAAAAAAACAACAAAGTTAAAATTTTTTTTCCAAACTACAAGAAGTCTTGTTATCAAAAACAAATTTCATTTTCTAATTAAGGGACATATATTAAACATTTAAATGAAGTCAATAATTTTAATTACAATTTGATTCCATTTAAAAATTTAAACTTAATTTGGATAAATAATTATTTTTATTAATTCAAATTTTGAATTTATATTGAAGTTCGTTTAATGTATATTAAATTACTGGCACCATGCGGATACTTCCCCGAATAATTTGAATCCCCACACAATGCTTTTATTTTCTTTATTTTTTATTTAATTGTTTCTTTATTTATTAAAAAATATTATTAAATTTAAACTGTTAAAAAACAAAAATGAAATGACACTTCAGTAAAAAATTATGGAAAGTAAAAAGAGAGAGAGAACAAGAATAGTATAAAATCATATTGAAAGACTTTAAAACTATTTGAAATTTATTTCAATATTGTTTTAATTGTTTCCAGTAGAAAAAAATTACGTAGAGCTGAGGAAAAAAATAATTTCACACTGTGAACATTTTTTTCTTCCCTTTTTCTCATTTTGATACATCAACGGTCGAAACGTCGAATTTTAATGAAAATTGGAAATTCCATGCTTGAAATTGAAGCAGTCATGGAGAGACGTATAGTTTAAAATTAAAACCAAATGGAAAATGAGAGTACCGTGTTTAATGCGCAGGTTATATATTTCGGCAAAGTTATAATGTATCTAAATGTATCGAAAGCTCTCTGATTCAGTTGATTTGTTCATGAGCTTTCGCAAATGAATGCTTCGTTAATCCTCAATCAATCAAAATTGACCACCATAAAGAGAGAGGGAGATATAGAGGAAGGGAAACTAATCAGTTTATCACTTATCAATAATAGTAACTGTATATCTCTTCTCTTTACAGAATTTCAAATTCCATTTTCCTGTTATTAATGCTCATCTTTTACATTTACATATTTCGGTAAAATAGTCGATCGTTTTTTATTTGAAAAAGAGAAAAACAGGGGAATTATTTTTGTAAAGAAAGAAACAATATAATAAATAATAAAAAATAAAACCTAAGTTCGTGTATTTTAGCAAATGATAATAGTATTTACAATTTATATTATAATTGCCCTCGGAGAAATTGTATATTTGGCTCAGAACCAACTAGACTTTTTATTTGATTCAAATAAATTTTATTTGGTTCAAAAATTTTTAACTACAATTTTACTTCATATCTATTATTTTTAATAATAATTAATTAATCAATTTCACGAAATTTCCATTATTTATAAATTCTTTAATTAAATGCATATTAGAAAATAAAAACATCAAATAATATTAAAAAAGTTCAAATAAATTTAAAAAAAAATATTAATTTCAAAATTCAATTATTTCTAAAAAGTTCACTCTATATTTCTTTTAATATTCAATTATAATATAAAATTTTAACTGAAATTCATTTTTATGTAATGAAAATAAATTTTTATTAGAAAATTCTACAAGAATTTAATTATTTAAATGTAAAAGTAAATAATTTACTGAATAATTGAATGTTTCACAAAATTCAATTCTCATAAAGAATTTTAGTAACAAATTTTTTAATAATTCAATTCATTTGTCGAATTTCATTAAAAATTGCATGAACCTAATTACTTTTTTCAAAGAATTCAATTAGAATTATATAAAAAATAATTGAAACGCTGCGATGAGTTTTATGAGAATTTTCAAATTTATTCGTTTAACAATTCAATTTTACAAAATTTCAATTATTCGGAAATTCTGCAATTAAATATATATTGAAAAATAAACACTTGAAATAATTTCAATAAAAATCCTATTAAACTGCTAAAAAGAATTAATTCTACAGAATTTTTTGTTAAAAATATGAAAAATTAGGAATTTCAATGATTTTAGTTTGAAACTTTTTCGAAATTTAATTACTTCTAAAAATCCACGTTATCATGCTTTTAATACTTAAGTATAATCTAAAATTTTAACTGAAATTCATTTTTAAAACCATTTTTATTAGTAATTTACTAATTTCTACGAGAAATCAATTATTTAAATACAAAAATAAATAATTTATTAATTTCATGTTGGTTGAAACTAAATTCTCATAAAAAATGTTATCAAAAAATTTTTTAAATCATTAAATTATTTGGACGAATTTAAATAAGATTTTTAAGAATAATTACATTTTTCAAGAAATGTGATTAAAATTGCATTAAAAATAATTAAAATTCTGCAATGAGTTTTATTATTTATGAATAATTAAATTCATACAAGAATTTTATTATTTATAAAAGTAATTAAATTCCTGTAGAAATGTTATTATTTATGAAAATAATAGAATTATTGCGAAAAAAAATTTCTAAATAATTGAATTTCTTTAAAAGTTTTTATTATTTATGAAAATAATTGAATGTTTGCTTAGAATTGTATTTAAATTTTTTTTAACAGTGGAATTCTTTTGGAAAATTTTATTGAAATAGTAGATATTGAAAATTATGGAATTTTAGAAATCTTTTGAAAATAATTGAAATTTTGCCAAGAATTTGATTAAAATTTTGTAAATTAATTGATTAGCAGAGAAGAATTTTATTATTTATAAAGTGAATTGAAATTTTGACGAGAATTTTTTTTTTAATTTTTGAACATAATTGAATTTAATAACTATGTTACTAAGTTAAAGTTAAAGTTAGTTAGTAACTACACCCAGAGAAATTGTATATTTGTCTCAGAACCAACTAGACTTTTTATTTGTTTCAAATAAATTTTATTTGGTTTAAATAAAATTTTATTTAAAACAAATAAAAAGTCTAGTTGGTTCTGAGACAATTATACGTTTATTTAAGTCAAATAAAATATATTTCTTTTAAATAATATTTTTCTCTGTCTGTAAGTTAATAACTAACTTACTATTCTCCTTTGAGAAGCTAAATTCGTTGAATTTTTACAAATTGTTGACTTTTGTTTTTCATTTAAAATAAAATTTCATTCATAATTAAAAATAACACCAAAATAGAATATTTTAATCCTTTTTGATGTTAATTTAATCCTAGAGGGATTAAACTATTGAAGATTATTTTTATCCATTCTGGTGTTATTTTAATACCTCGCGTTTTACTGTAATGTAATTGAAAAAAATGAACTAAAAAAATAATTTTTTCTTGAAAAAATTGTAATAACTTTTCTCTTCATCTCTTTTTCCTAAGTGCACCTCGGGTCAATTTTAAAATCAAATACCACTGTGCATTGTTTCGTTGAACACAGTGAAAAATATTAGATCTGTCACGTGGCATGGGACAAATCACTTGCAATACTTTACCCGCTGTTACTTTCAGCCTCCACTGTGTGACTATATATACACATAGAGTACATACATGTATGTCTAGTCTGGAACCGAGGCATATCCCGGAAAAGTTGTTATCGCACCAGGCCAATTTATTATCGAGGCTATATGCAACATATGCTTTTACTCGCTTCTTCATCGGCACACTGCAAGTTTATCTCACACCATGTTTTCATGTTTCGTTATATCCACAGTATTAATTATCGCGGTCAATTCAACTTGTCATCGATATTATCAATTTATTATTTTATTAATTTTCCTTTCTGCTCCTGTCGAGAATGTTTACTTATTTCCAATATTGTTTTTATACTTTGTCAACAAATTTTATTCTTAATTAAAAATTTAACTAATACTAATAATACTGTGTAAAAATAATTTTTTAGTATCACTGTTATTGATATTATTTTTCTTTCTTCTTAATATTAATTTATTTATAATTATTATCTTCTACTGTAATTTTTTGCGTACTTTTTTAGTAGTAAAACACAATTTAGTCAGACTATTTTTATTACAGTCCATCACAAAAAAATTCACTAGTAAGAAAATTGTAATTTATGTATAGTAATTGTCTATTGCTAAAAAATATATACAAATTAGTTTTGGTCTGACAATTATAAGTTAACTATAATTATTGTCTAATGTTACATTTAGTTGCAATTTTTAGTAGTACAACTCACTTTCAGTTTTGTAATAATAATAATATTAATAATAAAACTGATAAAATGTGACGCAAAATAAAATAGGAAATAAACATAAGAAGAAAAAGAGAGTAAGAAAAAAATATAGGAAAAGAAGTTTTCACTTCGGCCAGAAAGCAAATGTATTCGAGGCGGCTGTGACAAGCCATAAACAAGGTGTACGAACAAGAATTTTTCCCAGCCAAGGCTCAAGAGCTTTCGAAGGCGCACGACTTGTCTTTCCCGAGTCCCTCTGCCCTCCCGCCCACCATCACTCACTGAATTCTACAAGGCGAAGAAGAATAAAAGTAAAAACAAAATAAAAGAAGAGAGAGAGAGAGAGAGAGTGAAAGAGTGACAAGAACAAAAAATATAAAAGCGAAAACAATGTGGAAGGGAAAAAAATTTTTTTAAAGCTGGAAAATGGAATAACTTTTGTTATTAAATTGTTATTACCTCAGAGAGTTTTTGAATCGGAAGTTTCTCTGCGACAAATAATTGACGGGAATTGTGCTGCTGTCGTTATTATTATTGTTGTTATTGTTGTCGTATTCCTATGTATAACAATGAAAGTAAAATATAGTGTTCGGAGATTTTAAATATCGTAATAAGAAAGTATTTAGATTTCTTTTCTCTATTCGTTCGGTTATTTGTTTCCTTATTTTTTTGATCTTTCTTCGTATTACTATTTATTCATTTTCGTTTTTTTTATTTTTTGTTCTTAAATTTTTGCTACAGTTTTATAACTTTTTATTATTCTTTTTATTCTGCTATATGCTTTTATTTTTATTGTATAGTTTTGTATTTTTTGTTTACTATTTTTTTCATCATTTGTATTTTTTCTACTTTGTTTACTATTTTTTCATCATTTGTATTTTTTCTACTTTGTTTTCTATTATTTTTGTACATTTTTATTATTTTTGTACGATTTTATTATTTTTGTACATTTTTATTATTATTTTTATATTTTCTCCATATTAATTTTTATTGTTTTTATTACTTTCATATTTTTTGTCTAAAAAGACAAAAAAGTAAAAATACTTTTTCATCTCTTTGTATTTTCTGTTTATTACATTTTTTTCATTACTTTGTTATTACTTTTGTATTTTTTCTATTCTTTTTTTCTTTATATTCTTTCTATTAGTTTTGTATTCTTTTTGTTTTGTTTTCTATTTTCTCATCTTTTTTATACTTTTTTGTTTTATGTATTTTTTTAATCATTTTTGCATTCTCTTATTACTTTTGTATTTTTATTTTTGTTTCCTATATTGTTTTTTTTTGAAATAAAATTTTTTGTTTTTTATTCTTTTCTATCATTTTTGCATTCTATTATGTAGTTTTATATTTTTAATTTTCCTTTATTTTCCATAATTTTCAAATACTTGAATAATTTGTATATTTTAATAGAAACTGTTGTTTCTATTTTTATTCTTTTTTTATTCGTCAATTATTTTTTTGTAATAATATTTTTCTAATTTTCTCGATATTTTAAGAATAAAATTTTCCCCCCTCTTGTATCGAGAGTCGATACTCGGATACCTAAACCACGACCTTAAAGAGATGGTATTGTTCTCGTGTCTCCTATAAATGTCCCGGATTCGCTTCGCCACTTTGCTATCATCTTTCTCTCTCTCTCCCTCTTTGGTCTCACAGAGATACTTTTTATTAGTTTCTCGAAGAGGTGGTTGGATGCCCATTCAGCTTGGACGCTAGTTTCAAGAGTTTCATGTTCGTTCTCATCATTATTATCATTACTATTGTTACTATTATTATTATTATTTTTTTTATTATATTTACATTATTATTATTATTATTATTATTATTTTATTATTTATTTTTGTGTAATTAATTATTTACTAAATTATACAGCACTATTTATATAAATAAACAAATATATAAAAATAATAATAGTATCATTAAAAGTAATTAAAAAAAATTATTAATAGTACCATTTTTTATCATCAAGGATCACAAGTGCGTCTTTATAGTCGAACGATGATATTTTAATAAAATTCTCATTATTACCCTAGGGGAATAATGGTCACTTTATTGACCACCTGCAGTGTGTAAAACTGCCCACAAGAAGCCTTTGTTGCTGAAAATAAAAATAATATTATTACTTTTGTTGTTATTCTTATTTTATTTTTTATCACTAACAATTTTTTTATTTCTCAATTACATACTTTGATTATTAATTATTATAATTATTTTTTCAATTTTTATTAGTTTTTTTATATTTTTCCATTATTTCGATCATTGCAATTATAATTTTTTTTTATTATTGCAATTACATATTTCTTTATCGCGATCAATTTCTCCCTCCTTTTTTTATTCTTTTTTTCTCCCTTTTTGCCCTATCAGATAACATATTGAGTTATGAGCGGCAAAACTCAGGATGAATTCGCGTGAGAGTGCAAAATCGATAAACTTTGTATATAGTGGACTTGGGCGAAGAAACTATCTCCATTTTACCCCCCCCCCCAAAAAAAAAAAGAAAAGAAAAATTTTCAATCTACATACGCAATTTATCGTCTATTTTCCGGGTAAAAGTTGCGGGTTTCTTCGAGAACAAAAGCAAAAGAAAAAAAATACTTGTAGGTGAGAAATTTTTATTAAGCTCTTTCTCTCTCTCTCTTCCTTGTTTTCTTGTTCCGTTTGAATAATTGTTTTATTTAAGGCAAGAAAAAGAAAAATTCTAAAGGATCAAAAATCATAAATGGAATTATATTTACAGAGAGAAAGAGAGAAAAAAAAGTTCCAGCAATTCATCTCAATTGCTGAGTTTGCAGGAGAGTATCGGTAATAACATTGCATGTTCTCGTGCCAGGACATTGTGTCAGGGAAAAAGAAGAGGAGAAAAATACTTTTTTTTACTTTTTTTTATTCTTTTTTTTTAATTCTTTCTTTTTAATAATAAATCTTGAAAATACTATTCAGCTAGATTAGCACAAAGATGCATGGCATCTGGCACGAGATGCAGGTCAGGATGGTTTCCCGGTTTCAGCAATACAATACGAGGCTTGTCACCATTGTCTAACTGCTGCTGATAAACGGTACCGCGATAAAACAAGAGAACTATTTCGCTTTATCTCTCAGCAAATTTTGAGGGTCTTGTTCATATTTTAGTCGTCGTGAAACTCGTTTGCAATTTATTTCGAAAATTTCCTTTTTCAAAAACATTTCGTTTCGAGTTCTCTTTTCTTTTCTTTCTTTCTTCTTCACTCTTTTCTATTCTTTCTACTTTCTACTCTTCTTTCTTTATTTCGTTATTCAAATTACTTTTCTTTTTCTTTTATTATTTTTTATTCTTTATTTTTTTTGCTCTTTTCTTTAATTTGTTCTCTGCTTTATTTTCTTCTCATCTTTTTTTTCTCCCCTCTATTTTGTTTTTTTTAACGAACTTGAAGTTCACAACGTTTATTAACGAAAAAAATTTATTCAATGCATCCAAATATTTTTAATTTCATATTTAATTTTAAAATAATTATTATTAAAATATAAACAATAATCTTTTTTTCCTCAATGATTTTTTCAACGATTTTTATCATTTATTATTTTATTACAAATATTTTTCAAAAATGTTGATAAAATTCTAAGCAAACATTAAATTATTTTCATAGTTTCACAGCAAATTCAAATATTTACAAATTTTGTATAATAAAAAAATAAATTTTTTATTTTTTGTCAATAATTTAATCATCTTTATAATAATAATAATTTTTTTTACAGAGATTCTATTATCTTCATGAATATAATGAAACTCATTATAGAATTTCAATTATTTTTAATATACAATTTTAATCGATTTCTTCGAAAAATATGATTATTCTTCAAAATTTTATCAAAATTCTTCGAAAAACTTTTATTATATTGATAAATTTCTTTATTAAAATTAAATTTTAAGAAACATTCGTATATATTCAATAAATTATTTATTTTCGCATTCAAATAATTGAATTCTTGTATAATTTTTACCGAAATTTTCTTTGGTGAAATTATTTTCCTAAAGAATAAAGTTAAATTGTCCAAAATGTCTCTTCCTTAAAAGTGAACGAAATTAATTTATTTCTTGAAACTTAATTTTTTATTACAATAATCATTTTTTAAAAAATCTTTTACTTTCATTTTTAACATAAATAGAATTTATTTTTAATAAAGAAGGAATAAAATAAATAAATAAATAAAAATAAAAATGAAGAAAAAAATGTTAACATTTTCTCAGATAAAATATTATTTTCTTTTTTTTTTATCTACGAGTAAAATTTATTTTTAATCGTGAATACCATCGGAGACTAAGAATCACGTTTTGCTCATTATCACATTTCGCTTTCCCCTCCTCTCTCCCGTAGACATTTTTCTCACTCTCTCATTGTATATATGTAAAAAATGTGTGAGCCCATTTGCTTTCTTCGATCGAATGCAACAATAATAAGACCTGCACGGGACTCGTATAAATTTTCAAATCTCGTTTTGTGATATTGAAAGACGCTGAGATTGGCGAACCAAAGGGAAGTTACGGGGTCGTTATGAGTCAAGAACCATCGAAATCGCATTGGGATACTTTTGCACACGGTGGTTATTTACTTGAAAGTTCGAAGATGATAACGAGTGATTTTCACTTAAGGGGAAATCAATCTGTGGAAAAAATATTTTACGAAAGTGAAGACAGAAAAAAGGATTTTTTTTTATTTTTCAGGAAAAAAAGAGAATTTTTACAGTTGTAAAAAAGAAAAAGGGAAATTCTTTATTATCATAAAAAAAATTGACTTGAAAAAAGGAGAAGAGGAGAAAGAAATTTTTTTGTTACTTTACGAAAAATATTTTTCGTTTCGTTTCGTAAAAACGAAAAGCTTTAATATTTGTTCGATAAATTTTACTTGTTTGGGAAAAATAATACTGATGCGTGAAAATCTTAAACAAAGGAGTATTTACTTTTTTCTTTTCTTCTTCTATTTTTTGACAAAGTGTCAAGTTTATGTATAGGCGAAAAAAAATGTGTGCACTGCTTTAATGTGCAAGTGTTTGTGACAAGTTTTACTACGTGTGTTTATATCTGTCGCGTGTGTTTTTTTTTTTTTGAGTATATAAAACCATGACGGATGTTGCACTTGAAAGAGAGACTTTGTGAAATAGAGCTCTGTGAGGATATTTCTTGTATGTGTATGTGACCCAGTAATCCTAGTCGCGATTTTCGCGGATAAAATTATTTTCTCGTGAACAATAATCGCATGAGACACATGTCACGGCCAATATCGTGATTTTGATCGCACTTTACGTATACAATATATATGTATACAGTAACGTGTAAAGGTTCATGAAACAGAACTCCCCCCCTTTTTTTATCAGAATCACTTACACACAAATCTCTCGCATGACGAAACGATAATATTCGTGATTTATCAGTCACTTAAAAAGAAAAAAGAGAAAAGAAAAAATTTATGAAAAAACTTGTCTTACTCGACACGCTAGTTGCTATTAAATTAATTTGCAAGTGTATTTCAAGTATTTCTTTAGTTTTTCTTTATCACTAAGTGGTAATATAATTTATTACTATTCTCTATTATTTAAATTATAATTAATTTTAATTTACATAATTTTTATTAATGTTTTCTTTCATTTTATTTATTAAATTATTTATTGTAAACTAGCAAAACTAAACGCGCACAAGCGCGCGTGAAATTTTCTTTTTCCTTTTTATTTTCTAAATTTGCTTTCACAAAGTTAATGAAAATTTTTAATTTCTTAAAAAATATAATTTTCCTTACGATCCTTGATAAAATGTAATTATTTGAACAACTCGTATAGTAAATGCCAAAATATTTCCAACAGTAACTTGAATTAAAATTTAAAATTTATTTCAATAAAAGTTGGCAACATTTTCAATTGTTTCAATTTTTTAAAATTATTTTCGGAAATAGAAGTATTTTTTAAAAATTTTAGTTTTATTTTTTCAAGAAAAAATTTTTCCAAATTGCTGAATTAAGTTTTTCAAAACTTTAATACTTTTTGTCAAACAAAAATTTAAAACCTTATTCATATTTATTTTTCCCGAGGAATTAAAATTTCAAATAATTTCAATGAAAAACCTCATGAAATATAATTATTTCTAAAATTTGCAACTGTAATTCATCCAAAATTCTTTTTTTTAGAATTATTGAATAAAATTATTGAAAAACGACTTTAATAACTTTTAAAGAAAAATAATGTTATTAATAATTTTTTTAAATAAAAATTTAAAGATTTTAAAACTTTTGCTTCCTCTAAATTTTCAAGGAATTTGATTTAAAACTTTTTTAAAATTGAATTCATTCCTAAAATTTCTGTTATAACGGTTTAAATATTTAATTATTTTTTAAAATTATAACAGAAATTTTTGTTAAATCAATTTCTATCAGAATTGAAATAAGAGAATTGAATTATTTGAATAGAATAATTTTTGTAAATTCATAAAATGATATAATTTCAAAATTATTATTATATTTAAAAACAATTTTTAAAGAGGGAAAAATAAAGTTCTTTAAAATATACAATTTTACAGGATTTCCAATTGTTTCAATTTGTTAAAATTATTATTGCGAATTCAAGTACCTTTTTCTTAAAAAAAATTATAATTATTATTTTTCAAAAAACTAATTTTTGAAAAATTTATAAATTAAATTTATTATCCGAATTTACAATTATTAAAATTACAAAATTTTTTATTTTTAAATATTTTCAATTTTTCTAATAACTTCATATTGAAAACTATAAAATTTCACATAGTAACTAATGCATTCTAATTAACTTTTTAAAAAAATTTTAATTAAATTGTTCGTGAGAATTCAATTACTTTTGTAAATTACAAAATACTTTATGGGGAGTTAATTATTTACAATACAATTAGAAATTTCAAATGAAGATAAAAATAAGTATGTTAAATATTTTAATACATTCTTCGCAGAAATTCAATTATTTTTACTGCAATTTGAATAGAATTTTTCAAAAGCATTTAATTTTTCCAAATTTTTAATTCCTTTATTTTATTTATTTTCAATAAATTTTATACATCTTTCTTTTTTGTCTCAACTCTTTTGATGAAATCCTTACAAACAATTGAAATAATTTGAAAATTTATAACAAATCTAATCCATAGAATTGAATTATTTTCTTAAAAAATGAAATTCTTCGGAAGAATTAAATTATTGTTAAGAATTTTAGTAAAAATCTTTCAAAATGTTCAATTAATTTTATAAATAATAAAATTCTCTTCAGAAATTCAATTTTTTAAAAATATTGTCAATAAAATTTATCAAAAGAATAGAATTATTTTTGATTAAAAAAAAATTATTACTTTTAATTTTAATCAATTAATTAAATTCCTTTAAAAGATTTGGTTAATTTTGAAAAATTGTAATCAAATTCTTCTGAACAATTCAATATATTCAAAAATTTTAATCAAATTCTCCGGAATAATTCAACTAATTTCAACATAATTTTTATAAAATTCTATATAAATGCTGATTTTATCTTTTTCTATTTTTATTCCTATATTTATTACTTATTCATTTTAATTTGATTAACTGTTTCATTCTATTTATATTCGCCTATTAAGACCATGTCAAAAATTTATTATTGACGTTCACATAAATATACACATAGAAATATTTTAAAAAGGTTAAACTGAAAGTGTTCGGAAGATTAAAGAGACGTGAAAATCGAAAAATGTGCATTGTTCTTCAAGAAAAAGGGGGTTCAAAGGGGCGATTGGGGAAATAGGGAACGGTTACGTGCGGAAATTAGACCGCGAAGTTCAACAGAGTTTATGACGTTGAAGTGGCTGTTGTGTTTACACGAGAAGAGTGAGTGAGAGAGAGAGAGAGAAAACTGATTTTCTCTCAAGCCACTTTTCCATTTTATGTTCGCATTATAGATTCTCTGTGAAAACTAATTAAACCCGTAGACAACAACAATTGATTATAAGAGAGCCAATCGCCGTACGACAAAGCGGGAACAATTTCCGGGCAATTTTTATTCTTTATTTTCAATGTCGATTAATAAAAATTATTATAGAAATTACATTAATAAATTATTTTTAAATATAATAAAAAAGAATAAAAAAGAATAAAAGTAATAATGACAGTAATACTAATATAATTAAAAAAAATCATTTTCAGTCGAATTTTTTCATTTTCTAATATAAATTTCTTTTTAATGTTTATAAAAATTTATTAAATAAGAAATTTGTTCTTTTTTGTCGTGTGAGACAAATATTGAATTGAGCGAGAGTGTGGGAATGAATCTTGGCAATGTACCACACAGAGAGAGAGAGAGAGAGACAGGTGGCAATTGCTTTGACGGTCCAAAATTTGCTCCCAGTTGTATTCCTCCTCCAATCAGAGCTTGTTCTATTAAATTCACAGTCGCAATTTGCCATCCTCAGAAAGGAAAATATTTACCTTGTTTAATGACACTACTAATCCATGTATACGTACACATTAATCAATAAATTCCCTTTTTACTCTCTTTCACTTTCGCTTATTGGCAAATATTTCCAGAAAATTCAATTATGTTTACTTTTCTCTAAATAATAACAATTTTTTTCTAATTGTCTGAAAACATTGTATTCTTATGATTATTTTCATTATTATAATTTGTATCATTATTATTAATAATTTTTACGTCAACAAAATTTCCAAAAAAAGAAGAATGAGACATCCTAATATAATAATAAAATAATAATAAAATAATAATAATAATATAATAATTTAAAATTCTAACAATAATAAATTAAAAATAAATATTTATTTCTCGATTGTTATTATTATTTTAATGTTTCGTTTCTGTATTTTATTGTAAACTCGTTTCACACTTAAAAAAGAAAAAACGTATAAATTATGTGAAAAATAATAAAAATATAATAAATTTCACTTTTATTGAGACTTTTAAGGGAGTCAATGCCTCAATTCTTAACAACATTAAGGGGAATGATGAGGGAGAGAAATATGAGAAAAATTCGTCATACGTAATAAATTTGACTCTCACTTTCCGTGTAAATGGGATTCATGTCGTGCGCGGGAGCACAAAACGCCATCCATTAAATATAATATCGTGTGTGCCAAGATGCTACATATCATATATATATATAGGAAATAAGAGAGAGAGAGGGAGAGTGAAAAATATATAGAGAGAAAAAAGAGAGAAAGAAAAAATAAAAGAGAGAGGGAAAGAAAATAAGAAAGAGAGAGAAATAAATTTTTCCACCCAACATAATATATGATTTAAAACAATTTTCATTCCATAAAGATTTGCGATTAGAGCAAAAAAAAAAACAATTTGCTACGCATTATTTTTTTCATTCTTAAAAAACATTCATTTTTATTATTTATTCGCTGATAAAAATAATGTCATATAAATTAAAGTTTTATATTCTTATCGTGTCGTAAATGTTGTGTAAGGCCTACTTTCGATTTTTTTTTCTTTAAAAAAAAATGTATATATGTGTCTAATATGGATATAGAATGTACATAAATATAAATATGAAACAACAACAGCGGCAGCCAAGCTGTCTTCATTAATTTTTTTTCTCCTTTATTTTCAACGGAAAGCATTAGTATGTTAATTGACATTTAATTAAAACAGTAATTAGTCTCTTCGCGAAAAAAACGTTGCGTTACGTATTTTCATTCAACCTTTTTGCCTTTCCTTTCGATTATACAACAATTTGAATACACAATGTCGTTCAACTTTTTTCAAAAAATTTTATTTTTTTTATCACGATATAAATATTTTATAAACTCTCGTGTGTATTTACTCAATAGAAAATTTTATTTATTTATTTTATTTGATACTAAATTATAAAAAAAACTTATAAATAAAAATTCATAAGTTTTTTTATAATTTAGTAAAAATAATTGATTTAATTAAAAAATACTGTAAAAATAGTTCAATAGAAATGAAATATTTCCTTTAAAAATAAAAAGAAAAGAGGGTGAAAAATAAGAGATTTACTTCTATTGCGTCGAAAGGAATGTATTTCATATCACGTGCGGCAGTTTAAAAAAATATTAACAATGAATCTTTTTTTTAGTGAAAAGAACCCTTAATAAATAGAATTAAAGTTGGTCTTACAAATTTGCAATAAGAGGTGTCGTGTAAAACTGATTCGTATCTTTTATTTTTGTAATGTACCTGTCAAACGATAAACCAACATTAAACGAGACTCGTGCATGAAACAGGTCACATTATATCTGCATTATGATCGGTGAGATAAGTTCATTTTTTTTCTTTTTTGATCAATTTACCAACTTTCTTGCGAACATAATAAACCAGGCGCATTATTAAATTTTTTCCCCCCCTTCAACTTTAATAATAACAAAATTGAAAAATAAAGTCCTTAAGTGACTTGGAAATTCCTTCTTCTCTTTTGGCATTATTTGATCTACGAGAAGAAATATTTTAATTATTAATTATTAATTTATTAATTATAAATTAATATAAATCAACTGATGATAAATAATAAAATCATTTTCAAGTAATAACTAAATTTTTTTTAATTTAATTAATTATTACTTTAAAAGAAATTTATAAAAATCTTCTCAGTATCTGCTAAATAGAAAAATGTCGCCGCGATATTTTATTGAAAAATTTTTTTATTTATCCCAAGTGCATTTTCAAGTTAACAAAAGAAAAAAATTGAAATAAGAAAAGAAAAGAAAAAAAAATGTCCCAATGAAGACGTTCCATTTGAACGTATCTTTCATTCTCATTGCAGACACATAAGTATTTCTACACACAAGTATAGTACCGGGGGGAGAAAAGAAGCCTTAGAATCTATACGAATGGCTTGAAGTCACGAAACTTTCTTGGAATTAGATTTTATACTCCTGAGAGAGCGAGAACCTAAGACATTCTGATTTTATTTTTGCCAAGAGTTTTCTTTACTGATATCATGAAGCATCTTTACTTAAGTTTTAAAAGATTCCGTTTCACTTTTCACATGAAAAACATTTAAATTTAATTGTAACTCTTCTCAGCTCACTGACTGAAACTCTCTCACTCTCTTCCTCCTTTCCTTTCTCTCTACCTTACTCTCTTTTCATCTTCTCTTCTCAATTCAAAGTTATTATTTCTGGAATTTTTTCTTCTTTTTAATAAGTCTGTATATTTTTATATTTTTTTATGCTTCAAAAGTTTTTATAGAATTTTTTTATAAAACATTTTTAAATTTTATAAAAATTAATGTAATAATAAAAATAAAAAAAATTGTTATATTTATCTTTTAGTTGTAGATAAAAATAAAGTAGCAGAGAAGTAATTTTGAGTAATATATAGGAAAAATTAGATACAAATATTTTTTATAAGGTTTTCATTTTACATTTTATTATATAATTTTGGAAATTAGTAGAAATAATTACTGTTTTGGACATAAAAACGTATTTAATACGATAAAATATTTTTTTAAAGTTAAAATAAAAGAATCAGTGGTAATGGGAAATTTTAGTCAGACAAGAACTTTTTAAATAGCCATTAACTTAGTTTCAGTAGTAAAAGTCCGTTTTGAGTCAGACAAAAACGTTCCGAAGGATACTTAACTTTTTTTTGTATTCCTAATAAAGGAAAAGTACTTTTAGATATAGAGCTTGCAATTCTGAGCAGTGAAAATATTGTTCAGTTATCTAGTCAAAATTAAAAAGAAAATAAAATCAAAGAAGAACATTGTTTTAATTATGTATTATAATTTTTGTTTCAGGTGAGTGTCACTTTTTATTATATCGATGAAGGTGGAAATATTCAATATGGGTGAGTTCACATGATTTTAGTCAAAAAAAATTTGATTCATATAATTTTCTTACCATCGTTAATTTTGGTAAATTCTTTTTTCCCACTTAATTAGTCAGTAGCAGAACAAAAATTTACGTCGTTCAGAGAATTATTTTTTTTCTTCTACTTAAAATTAGTAGAAAATAAATTTCTTTATCAAACAAAACAATTTTTTCTTCATTTCACTTTCTTCCTTTTGGTTTTTTTGAGTAAATATTTCCAAAATTGTCAAATACAAACTAAAGCGAAAATACACGAATACTTTGAACAATGACTTTCATATTTCAAAAAAAATTCGTTTCAACATTGAAGAATAAAAAAAGAAGGAAAAAAAACTTGGTTTCTGTAAACGTAATGTTAACTTAATTTTCTCCCGCTTTCATAAGCTGCGTGCCTCGACACACTTTCAGATGAGATAACTCAACTTGCAATGCTTTAAAAAGCCAATTTTCACCGAAGAGTTTTAAAAGAAATGAGATTGATTGTCTTCTGACACGAGAGGCCGTGGAAAAAAAAAGAATAAACCCAAATAAGCTTATTGTTGAGCGCATTTTAATTTAATGTCCAAACGATGATATAGTCCTGTGTCATTCATGTCCCTCTCGACGTCCGGTGTCTCTATTAATGCGAATTAACCTAATATATTGACCCTCTTTTTCAGTGTCAATGGTCTTTTAAATTTAGCTCTCACTTTATTGCATTTTTCTCTATCTCTTTTTTTTCTTGTCTCATTTCTCCTGTAAATTACCATTTTTTTAAATTTCTACTTTTCTTCGTTAAAAACAATTTTTTTAAACTGGAAATAATTTCTTATAGCTGGAATTTTTTTTTGTATTTTCTGCATTAAAGGAAATTCTACAGTCAAAGTAAAGCTGTTTTTACTAACTGTGAAATAATTGATAGTAACATTTTTCATTTACTGGAAAATAGTTTCTACTTACTGTAAAAATAGTTATTAGTATTTTATTTAAATTGACATTTTTTGACTACTAGATATTAAATAAAAGTTTCAAAAGGAAAATCAAACAATTATAGCAATTAGTAGGATCTATTTATTATCTATTTAATTAAATAAACAAATTAGTAAATAAAGAGAAATAAATAAAAATGAGAAAAAAAGTAAATAAAAATATAAAATAAAAGTAAAAGAAAAACATAAAGAAGCACTGTGTCCGTATGGGAAACTAATTTAGAATTACAAAGCCTCCTCTAATCCCATGGAGTTACGAGACCACCACCATCAGTCGTCATTTATCTGTTGATAATAATGATAGAGCGCCTGTTCATAATTCAGGTCAACGCGTAAATCATTTGATCGTTACAGGAAAATTACCGACATTCAGGTACTGTTAATCACATACTCACATAGATGTAGAATAATTAGATCCATTTAGTAAATTGCCGAGTGTTAAAATAAACACCTTGTTATATGTAAACAAACGAAAATTCATTTTCACAAGCAAAAAATGTTTAACATAATAATGCAATTTTTCTCACACATTGCATGAGGTGACAATAATTACACGTATAGAAAAATTACGATTCACGTGAGCAATTTTATCGAAACAGGGGAAAATAAATCCACTATCTTTGCTCAATATTGGTTCAATATTGTCGATAAGATTTTCATTATTATTCTTATCCATTCCTTTCAGTACAAATTGAACACTTTTCTGGTTCTTAAAAGTAACTTATTTTTATTTTCAATCTTGGGTGTAGACTAATGAAATATTTAATTTCGAGACAAGTGTTAATGTTCGCAATCTTGGGTCAATATTGGCGATAGGATTATTATTACTATTCAAAGAAATTATAATCATTACCAGTTAATTAGTAAATTTTATTTTATTTATACTGCAAAATAGTTTTGTTATTCGCAAGCTTGGGTCTGTATTTTTCCATTTTTGTAAATCGTGAAGTTTAAAAAGTGTTGAAGATTAAATTAACACCAAAAAAGATTAAAATAATCAATTTTGGTGTTATTTTTTACATCGAATTAAATTTTAGTTTATTAAATTTTTTTATAACTATCAAAAGTGAGTCTTCGACTCGGAGTGATCGATTTCTTCATATTTTATAATGATTAAAGATGACCAAGTAATAAAATCATCATTTTATATTATAAGAATATTCAAAATTATTCTTCAAAATTATTTTCATTATTTCAATTTAATTATTATTTTCAAAAATTATTTAACTACAATTTACTTTATATCTATTAATTTTAATAATAATAATAATAAATTAATTAATTAATCAATTTCACGAAATTTCAATTATTCCTAACTTCATCAATTAAATGCACATTAGAAAATAAAAACTTCAAATAATATTTAAAAAATTCAATTATTTTCAAAAAGTTCACTCTATATTTCTTTTAATATTCAATTATAATCTCAAATTTTAACTGAAATTCATTTTTATGAAATGAAAATCAATTTTTATTAGAAAATTCTACAAGAATTTAATTATTTAGATGCAAAAGTAAATAATTTATTGAATAATTAAATGTTTCTTAAAATTCAATTCTCATAAACAATTTTAGTAACAAATTTTTAATTAATTCAATTCTTTTGTCGAATTTTATTAAAACTTGCATTAACATAATTACTTTTTTCAAGGAATTAAATTATAATTGTATGAAAAATAATTGAAACGCTGTGATGAGTTTTATGAGAATTTTCAAATTTATTCGTTTACAATTCAATTTGAAATAATTTCAATAAAAATCCAATTAAACTTTTAAAAAGAATCAAATCTACAGAACTTTTTGTCAAAAATATGAAGAATTAAGAATTTCAATAATTTTAATTTGAAACTTTTTCAAAATTTAATTATTTCTAAAAATCCACGTTATAATGCTTTTAATACTTAAGTAGAATCTAAAATTTCAACTGAAATTCATTTTTAAAACCATTTTTATTAGTAAATTCTACGAGAATTCAATTATTTAAATACAAAAATAGATAATTTATTAATTTTATGTTTCTTAAAATTAAATTCTTCCAAAAAAATGTTATCAACAAATTTTTTAAATCATTAAATTATTTGGACAAATTTGAATAAGATTTTTAGAAATAATTACATTTTTCGAAGAATTTGATTAAAATTGAATTAAAAATAATTGAAATTCTACAATGAGTTTTATTATTTATGAAAATAATTAAATTCCTACAAGAATTTTATTATTTATAAAAGTAATTAAATTCCTGTAGAAATGTTATTATTTATGAAAATAATGGAATTGTATTTTAATTTATTTTAACAGTGGAATTCTGTTGGAAAATTTTATTGAAATAGTAGATATTGAAAATTATAGAATTTTAGAAATCTTTTAAAAATAATTGAAATTTTGCCAAGGATTTGATTAAAATTTTGTAAAATAATTGAATATCAGAGAAGAATTTTATTATTTATAAAGAGAATTGTAATTATGACTACAATTTTTTAAAATTTTTTAACATAATTGAATTTAGTAACTATGTTACTAAGTTAGTTACTCTTTAAATCTGAATTAGTAGAAAGTTACTAGTGAAATGGTGAAAAGTCGTCAACTAAATAATTTAGTAATAATTCTACTAACAATTTGTAAAATTTTACTAATTGTTAGTAGAGCGTTACTAATTGATTAGTAGAATTTTACTAATTGTTAGTAGAGTGTTACTAATTGATTAGTAGAATTCTACAACAATTAGTAGAACTGTTTTATTAATAGTCGATAAAACAGTTTTACTAATTCATTTAGTGAAAAAGTGACTTTCAATTAGTAGAATTCTACAAAAACATTAGTAGAATTTTACTAAAAATTAGTAATATTCTACTAATTAAAAAGGTGAAAAGTCGTTTATGAGAACTACTAAAAATTAGTAAAATTTTACTAATTCTTAGTAGAATTCTACTAATTCAGATTTTGGAGGGTAGTAAGTTGGTAACTATGTTAGTAACTAACTTATTATTCTTCCTGGAGAAGCTAAATTCGTTGAATTTTTCCAAATCGTTGACTTTGGTGTTTGATTTAAAATAAAATTTCATTCATAGTTAAAAATAACAGCAAAACAGAATATTTTTATTGTTTTTGGTGTCAATTTAAATCTAGAGGGATTAAACTTTTGCAACTTATTTTAATCCATTCTGGTGTTATTTTAACACCTCACGTTTTATTGTGTTCCAAGATTGAAATTCTTTTGGTTTTGTGTTATACGAGTGAGAGCTCTTTTCTCATCCGCGGAAATATTTCTCTCTCTCTCTCTCTTTTGCAGTTCTTGGGCGATTTTCTAACTTAGCGATCTCTCGTGAAACTGGTCCAGTTGCTCTTCGTTTCTGTACTCGAACGAGAACGATTCCCCCGAGAGGTGAGATCGTTCCCACCTCATTCACCATTTTCCTGATGCCTGAGAGACGTATTTACATACGCCATTCCTCTGTGTCATCACCATCGAGCTATTTCAAGATTCAACCCCGTGAATATCGGAATTCAAAAGAAACGCTTTACTTTTCTTCTTCCTTGTTTCTTCTTCTTCTTCTTCTTTTTCTTCTTCTTTTTCCATGTATAAAGCGAATATTCGATGAATACTCAACTTCCTTCTGCTGCTTCTTCTTTTTCTTTTTTGAATGAAAGTTTTTACATTTAACGTAGATTTTGATTTTTGATTAAAAACTACTTTCTTTGTGACTATTTTAAAGTCCAAAATAGAAAATAATTAAAATTAATTAATTAATATTTAGTACGAAATGAATACTAGTCTGGATAAAATAAAAAAATTTGAATCAATTTATGATTTTATCTACTTTTTTTGCTATCAATTCGATTTTTTCACAATTTGACACTTTTAAGTTAATAGAAGTGTTTATTATATATATTTAGTCAATATTTTATTATATTTAAACAAATTAATTTTTTAAATTCAACTACTAAATAATTACTTTTTTTCCCCAAAAAATTACTCTTTTCGTTTGAAAAAGAAAATAAAAAGCTACGTAATCTAAAATATAAAGAGCAACTTTTATATAATATTATTGCCATATTTCAAAATACAGTGAGTGTCAGAAAAGTTTTTAAATTAAATTTCTCGTTGATTGCAGCAACACCCGAAAGTAATTTTCATTTGCCAAAATAGTTTCATTAGAAATTTATTTAATTAACAATCAACTCTTATATTATAGAGAAAAAAAGAGAGAGAGGGCAAGCAAAGAGGTAAAAAAAGGAAAAATTGGCCAAACTCATTATTCACGACTAAAAATACATCTCTGTCGAAACTTTAATTAGACGCGGGAACTTTTCGGTTTTCCCTTGGAACTTGAGAAATTTTTAGTTAATTAGTCTTCTTCTTCTTCGAAACATGGTTTTTAAGTTCCAAAGGGGGGAGTCAGTTTGAATTCCCCCTTTCGACCCCTATTACGAACGCAGAACGCATTTTGAAGAAAGTTATTTTTCGAATGTTTTGTATTTTCTTTTTTACATTTTCTCAATTTTTTATTTTTTATTTACTTTGTGATTCGATTTGTATTTAAATTTTATTTACAATTATTATTATTATTATTATTATTTATTAATTATAAAACCGAAATAGCTATTTTTACCCCATATGGCTTTTTCACCCGACTCTACTGTAATTTTCCGGTAATTTACAATAATAGTAATTTATTAGTAGTAATAAACGCGGTTGTGGTAATTATTTAATTAAATTTAGTAAATAAATAAAAAGAAATTGAAAATAGTGATAAAAATATAATAAAAGCTCCCTTGAATAGGTGTATTATTACGAAAAGAGGAAATGAGGGGTTTTATGGGATAATATACGCAGAGAATTGAAACTTAGTTTATAAGAAAATATAGATGTCTATTAATTTGCAAGTCACTCGAGTATTGTATTGCACTAAAAGGGTGTGGTTGATACATAGAGGCTTTGGAACATTGAACTAAATTCACTGGAGATGAGCAGCTCGAGGCGTTGAAATGATATTCACGTTGCTCTTGTTTGTTGTATTACGTCGACTATATTGTTACCGACTGAATATTTAACACTATCATTTTTAAACATTATTCCTTCTATTTATTATAATTCTTTAATACTAGCTTACAATGCTTTTTTTTATTATTAATGCCATAAATTAACAATTTTCTATTTAGAAAAATAAAATTCAATAATTTATTATTAATAATAAATAATAATTATTATTTTTATTATTAATAATATAATTTACTTATATTAATAATACATTTCCAGGTATTAAGTACATAAAGAAAAAAATTAATTTAAAAAAAAAAACAATAGAAGAAGTAAATATTCTAAAGTTTTGCAAACGTTCAAACGAACAAAAGTTATTTACTTCTCCACAAAATTAAAATTTTATTACCATAATTTTGCGCTTAGTTTAAAAAATAATTTATTCTTTCAAAATTCTAAAAATACTTTTTCATTTTTGTTGCAGTTGGTAATTTTTATAAATATTAACACTGCAAAAATGTTTTTCTTCATTTGAACGTTAAAAAATCTTCGAAGTTTTTCAGAAGCCGAAGAAGAAGTAAAAAAAATAGAAATAAATAGATAGTTTATTTTAAATTAATAAAAAAAGCTAAAAATAAATGTAAATAAAAAAAATAACTAATTGAAACAAATAGTGAGAAAAAACAAATGAGGAAATAACTGTTTTAAAAATTAAAACATAAATTCAATAAAATAAAAGGAAATAATAGGAAAGAATAAATGAATATAAAATAAATATGTGGAATATAAAATACGAAAAACAATAAATAGTCCAAAGTAGTAAAAAATTGTAAAAACTGTAAAATATTAAAAAATAAATACAATAATAGGTAGATAATAAAAGAAAAATAAATGAAGGGAAAAATTAAAATATACATTATTTTGTATATTATATTATGCATTATATATAATATTATATATATTTAAATGTATGTAGAATTTCTATGAATATCTACTGGCTTCTCATTAAATTTCTCTCCCCATTTTCTCTCTTTCGCTCGTGCTCCATTTTTCCACTGTTTCAAGTCTAGCTATTCATTTCCCTTCAATTTCCTGAGCTTTTCAGGGTTCAAAGCTTAAGAATCCTTGGCAGGAACCTGACGAAGAAAGCATTATGTCTTGGATATGTCCTTTGAGGTTTTCGAAGAAGGTTCGCTTCTTGAGCCACCGTTCAACTAGTAGGAGAAGCACTAATTACTTTTCAAAATTTAAATATAGTGGAACTTTGGTTTTAACGAAGAGGCCAGCATCCCATTCACCTCCCTCCATGTCGCGCACCTTGCACTTCAAAGGGAAATTCAATTAAGTAGAAAATCTCCCGTCTTGAATCTTAATTACCTGGCGATAATAAATACATTTTATTTTTAAATACCGGACTACATTTTTTTCTCTCTTTTTTTTTTGATAAGTTTAAATACATTTTTAGAAAATTTCAAGAAGTTCTCTTCTCGGAGGGATAAAGAAAAATTTTTCTTAGAAATATATTTAATCTTCTCATTTATTCAGTCCTTAATAATTAATGTTAATTAATATTAAAATTACTATTATTAATATTATTAAAATAATTTAAATTCAATAAATTTTTAAGTCATTTTTATGATTTTTGATTTATTAGCAATTCGAATTGATTGACTTTACTGAATTTAAAGTAATTAATAAATAGATAAATTAATGACGAACAGGAAAAAGTTTGTCATCAATATTTAAACGCCTGACGTTATAAATTTTTAATTTTTAATATTTAATACCTGAAATTTCTTACAAGAGGGAAAAAATATATATATAGAAATAAGACGGATTTATACCTGTCAAGAAATATGTTCCTCGAGTCTAATCCTTTTTTGATCGATTAAGACCCAATTTATTCTAACCATTCGTTTTAATACTCTCTTATATACCACATTATTTTTACCTCATCGCTTTCCTTAATTATCTTTCTTAATTTTTCTTCTTTATCTGATATAATTCCCCGAGTGTTAGAAAGAAGGTTTTTATTAATTTTTTTACCTCGTTTTTTACTGAAAAAAGGTTCTAAAAAGTATAAATTACAGTATTATTTATTTATTACACTCACAAAACAGTCTATTTACGTAAAAAGAAGGAATCCTTTCACCATAAGCGAATTTTCCTTTTAATATTTTGTCTAAGAGGAATTCTTTTTCTATTAAAAAGAAATGCCTTTTAATTATATCATTTAATTGTTAAACGATTTTTGTTTACAATTAATAAGAAAAATTTTGTCAGTAGTTTTATTTAATTTAATTTTTTTTAATTTTATTTTTTTTTATTTTATTTTTTTTTATTTTTATTTATTTTTTACGAATGTCTTATCAGTAATTCATTAATTTATTTATATAATTATAATAATAATTTATTTTTGAGTCAAATTTATTAAATATATGAAATTAAATTGAAAAATAATAATAATAATAATACAAGTCTCTAAATAATAATATATTGATAGACAGAAAAAAAATGTATTTAAATAAGAACTAAATTTCTTTTATCCTAATTTCCAAGAATATAACCTTTAAAAATTTTTTTTAATTTGAAAAAGTTATGACTTATATTATTAGATTCTACATTTTTAATGAATTAAATTATAGTTTTCGAATATGTTAATAATTATTATAATTATCCAAAATTGTTAAGATTTTATTTGAATTTTATATATTGTGTATTTTATTAAAAAAATTTAGTTTTATTATTATTGCATATTAGTAATTATTAAATTTATCCACTGTTGTTTTATAAATAAATAATTATTGTAAAAATTGTGCATATTACCATTGCATTATTTTGAGAGTAATTACATTTTTTAATCATTTTGACATGTTTATAAATGTCAAATAACTTGAAATTATCCTTTTGACATAAAAATATTTCATTTAAAAATCAAAAGAAATCAGTTAATATTTAAACAATTTTCTTTTTTCCAATAAACTTCTAACCTTTTTGTATTTAAAAGATTCCTTTTACAATAAAACTATTCCTGCTAACAGTTAAAAGACATGATTTAAAAGGAAATTAGTTTTATGGTTAATAGATCATTTTTGTGAGTGTAAGAAAATTATCATTTATAAAATATTACATATTAATTATTTAAATTTTCATTACTTATTACAATAGGTTTATATTTATAGTGCTAGTAGTAAAAAAAATAAGACAGACAAAATACGATATTGTTAATTTTCTCCTAAGTAATAAATTAATGTCTGACTTAAATTCTTTATACTACTTATTTCTGCATTTTTATAGTAGCATAAAAATTCTTTTGAACTTAAATTATTGTTTACTGCTTGGAAAAGTATTTTTTTTATTTATAAAGAAATCATTTATAAGACAATAAAAATTATTAAGATGAAACATAAATCTAAGAAATCACTTCTTTCGCACAAATCAATCAAAAAATCGTTTGAAAATAATCGAAAGTTTATTAATAAAAAAAGCGAGAGCAATTAAATTAAATCCTGGCACTGTAAAAATTACCTACATATATATCAAATATACGGATATAGATATTGAAAAGTTTGAAAACTGGTTTCTCGAAACAGAAAAGGCATTAAAGCACTTTTCTTTCTTGGAAAAGTGAAACGTGTCTGCCCAAGGGGGATCTATAAATCGCCTCGCGTCAGGTGCACACACTAAAAAGAAAGAGGCGGGAAATTATGAAAAATGCATTCTTTCTGTAGCAAAAAAAAAAAAAAAAAAAAAATAAGGCGAAAAAATAATAATAATCCTCATGAATATAAATTGTTCAGTCCTTTAGTCAGGAGGTTGGTTGCCCCAAAAGGGAAAAAATCTGATACAAAAGTTAAAAAGTTTTTCTTTTTTTTTGAAACCGCGGGACGGTGGAATCCTAAAAAAGCGCAATGCAAAAGTTGCGATTTTTAATTATCATGGTTGGATGAAATAGAAGGAGAAAGAGAGAGAGAGAGAGAAAGAAAGAGAAAGAGTGAGCTCCTTGTCACACTGTTACATTTCGAGAGGATTTTCTAACTTTCTTCGTCTCCTTTCTCTTCTTTCCCTTTTTATCCTTTGACTTTCAACCCTATGTTTTTCCTTCCCTCTCTCACTTTTCCTTTTCCTCTTTCTCTCCCTTTTCCTTTTTCTTTTTTCCCCTTTCTCTCTCTCTCTTTTCCTTCCGACGATAAAGCATTAATTGTAGCGACCGGGTCCGTCCGTCTTCGGGGCAAGGATTACAGTACTTCGTGCGCGACAGACCTTGTTAGTTCGGTAGTACAGCTTGTGCACTGGACTTTCTTTAATGAGCTTTAATTAACGTCAAAAACTTTATCTTGTTAAACTTCAAAAGATATATACCCTTTTCATTTTTTTAATGACTCCTGATGGAAGAAACAAAAAAATATCATCAAAACTCGATTACCATTTTTTTTACTTATTTGTAAACTTTTGTTTATTTGAATAATTTATTTTATATATTCTTGACTAATAATCGATATAGTATTTTTGTAATTTATCTATTTTATTCCATTTTAATTTTCCTTTTAACAATTGATTTTATATTAAATTTTAATTGTAATTTTCATACCTAGTTTATTATATTTTTCCTGCATTTTATTTGTAAAAATTTATTAATTTTCTTTTGATAAATTCTTAATTCAATTCAATTTTTAATTCAGTTTCGACATTTTCATTATTTATTTGTATACTAATAATAATTCTATTTTAATTTGATGAATTTCTTAACTTTACTCTAATTAGAAATTGATTTTAATGATTTATTAATTTAATTTCCATTTTAATACAATTTTAATAATGTCTGATGTTTATTTTAATTTTAATTAAATAAGCCAAGATTTGAATCAGAAATAAACTGTTATACTTTGGTTGTAAATTAATGTTAATAATATTTTAACCTTATTTTGATTTTAATCATTTCTTCATTTATTATTTAATTTACACTTTGGGTTAAAAATTTATTTTTATATTCTAATTGTTACTTAATAATTTAGTTTAATAATTTCTTAATTTTATTTTAATTTCAATTTGCTTTTAATAAAATTAATTTATTAATTTTACTGTAATCATTAAAGTTTTTAAGAGGTTTTTTTATTTTTTAATTCGACTTGGAGGATTTATATAATTTTAATATTTTACAAATAGCTAATTTCTATTTAATTTGACGTTTTTTAACGAGGGCGTTAACGAATAAGAAATTAGGTATATTTTAATCATGTCCACGCTAAATATATATATATATATATATATATATACATAATTATAGTTTTATATCAAAAAGTAATTAACGAAAGTTGATTGGAAAATTTGTAACATAGTTTGAAACGTGAACGTAATCAACTTGTAAAATTCAAGGAAATAATAAATTTCAAATTTTAGTTGAACGTAAACGCAACTAATTTTTTGTTTCATTATAAACTTCATGCAGTAATTTTACGACACTAATAGTTAATTTCGCCACTGGTGAAAATAAAATTAGTGTGACAATTTTGGCTATTATTTTTTTCAATTTCCGAGTTAAATGGAAATTTTAGTCCAACATGCATTCTATAAAGTTTGAAAATTCTCTCTGTGAATTAATATAATTTTTACCAAAAAGAATATTTAAAAAAAATTTAATTTATCTTTAAAGTATTAAATTGCAACGAATTGTTCACAAAAATGCGGTCAAATCAAAAATTGATTTAAATTTTTTGCATTCATTTAAATCCACTTTAGTATCCATTTGATACTTTCAAAAAAAACTGTGAATTTGAAAATAGAAAATTTTTGGAGAAAAATTAATTAAATTAATGTAGGCTGAAATTTTTAATTTTAATTTATTAATTTATTTCATTTTGAACATAAATCTACAATTTGGAAAATAATTGAATTAAACAAAGAATTTTTTCAATTTTCCAAAAAACATCTTGTCTGTTCATAATTATAATGGAAAATTTTATTAATTCAATTTCGTTAAAATTTATTGATACTAATTGAATTTCTGCAAAGAATTTTACTATTTATAAAAGTAATTGAATCCTTCAAACGAATGTTATTACATATTTATGAAAATAATTTAATGATTGCGTAGAATTTTATTAAAAAATTTTTAAATAATTGAATTGTAGAGAACAATTTAATTATTTATAAAGATAATTGAAATTTCGGAGAATTTTAAATAAATTTTAAACATAATTGAATTTCTGCGGAGAATTTTATAACTTTTGAAAATAATTAAATTGTTTTTTATTTTATTTTATGGAAATTTATGAAAATAGTTGAATTCGTGTGAAGAATATTTTTCAAAAATAATATTCAAAAGAATTCAATTCTTTAAACAAAATTTAATCAAATTTTTAAAAATAATTGAATTTTTTGATGAATTTGATTAAAATCGTATTAAACATAATTCCATTTCTGTAATGAGTTTTATTATTTATGAAAATAATTGAATTATTGCGAGGATTTTATAAAAAAAAGTTCCAAATAATAATTTAAAAAAAATGTTAGATAAACTATTTTTAGTAATTCAATTCGTATGAAATTTTCATTCTTTTAGAAAATAATGGAATATTTGTGTAGAATTTGGTCAAAATTGTTTTTAAATAATTGAATACTTTTTGGAAATTTTATTAAAATAGTAGACATACAAATTATTTAATTAAGAAAAATGTTTGAAAATAATTGAATTCTTGTGGTGAATATAAATGATTTTTTGTTATTAATAGAAGTTATTGAACTTTTACAATGAATTTTAATAAAAAATTCTAAAAGTAATTTAATTTTGTCCAAGTTTTACTATTTTAGAAAACAATTGAATGTGTCGCGAATAAATTTTGTAAAATAAAATTATAATTATACAATGAACAACTTCTCTAGATTATTGAGAAATTTTTTTAAAAAATTCTTTAAAAGAAGTAAATTATTTTTAATAGAATATAAGGAAATTTCAATTACATAAAAAATTTTCAATTATTTGTTTATAAAAATTCGATTCTCTTGAAATAACAGAATTAAAAAATCTTATTTTTCAAAAGTTTCAAAAAAAAAACTGCGAAAATTCAGTTTTAGTAAAAAATTTAAAGTGTGTATTTTTTTTAAATTAACTAATAAAAATTTTAATTATTAATCTTCACACTAAGAAACATGAGTATATTAGAATGTGACTCCTTATAAAATTTAATTATTTATTAATTATTAAATTAAAATACATTGAAAATTCGATTTTTAAAAAAGTTTTTAATGAAATTCTGTAATTCTTTTTTTGTCACTGAGGGTATATTTCCTACTTTTTTTTGCCATCGACGCTACTTTTTCCCACTTTTTTTAAACTCATAATGGAGTGCGAAGCCTGTAACAGTCAATTGAAAATATAGATACAAATTATAAATATTATACAAAATTGAAAAATATTTTCTACTCGTAATTTTGATAAGTTAGAATTGACGCTGCTGGAAAATAAAGTCGTATCTTTGAAGTTTATAGTGGCAATAAAATATAATGCTCTTCGTAGCATATCCCTAATTTTGATGTAAGCCCAGTTGGAAAATGTATGCATCGTGTGATAAAGGAGAGCTTTCTCTCTTATATATACATACATATATATATATATATATATATATATGCGGTAGAGAAAATGTCTCTCTCACTCTCTCGTTCTCTCGTTTCCATTTTGCTATTGATCACTCTCGTCGCAGTTGTCTGCAGCATCGCGCGCGTGACGACCGGTAAGGCAAAATAACACAACCCTCACGGAATAATAAATGAGGCACACGAAATACAGAAGAAAGTGGAAAATAGTCAGCATCAAACTCTTAAAAGAAAAAGCGAACGATACAAATATATAGAGGAAATGAAAAAGAGAGGGAAATACTCCCTTTTTGTTCTCCCCCTGTATACTTCTCTTGATGTTAAGCGACCAGTTTAAAAGCGATACGCGATTGGGAAATTTTACTTTCTTGGCGAACAATCGTTTTATACTCTTTGAAAATTAAAAAAAAAACTGCGTAAGAAAAAAGAAACTAAAAAACTCTTGGAAAATAAAACAAATTTATTTTTAATTAAACGAAAACCCGAATAAAAAATAATTTCTCAAAAGTTCGTTTTTTAGATTTTATTTTATAAAACAAACTTCGTTAAAATTGTAGAAGCGTAAAATAAGCATTTTTTGGGAATGAAAGTAAAAATGTAAGTTTGGAAAAAATAGTTCTGTTTTCGTACATGAATGTTTTGATTTTAAAACTACGTTACGTTTTCGTCTGACCAAAATTTGTTTTAACTACTTAGCCGCACTGAATTTACGTAACTGTCTGACTTGAAACTTTTTACACTACTGACAAAAAAAACAAGTAAAATTGCGATCAAAACTAACAGAGTGGATTTTTTATAATAATAATCATTCTTGTCTGACATAAAATTGGTTTTTCTACTGAAACTCAAAGTTCGATTAAAATTATTTTTACTACTCGACGAAGTCAGATCGAAATTTTCTTTTACTAATAAAATTAATATTAAAGTTTACAATCAAATTTTCCTCTTGTGCCTGACTGTAAATAACTTTTACTACTGAAAATAGACTTGGAAAAATTAGAAAAAAATATCGGAAAATTTTATTAGATAAAGAATTAAAATTAATTAAAAATCTTTCACACTATTAATAAATCCTTGTACCACTCTCATAAAAAAAGGTTACAAAAATATTTAAAAACTCATGTGTGTCTGAGCGAATAATTAGTTTACTAGTATTTTTTGTAAGTTACATTATTTTTAAAAATTTAAACACCCCGTCTGACTAAATGACTGTTTTTATTACTGTGAAATTAACTAGAACGAATTTTAAAAATACAGTGAACGTAAGCGTCATTATTAATTGAAATATTTGTACAAAGTTATATTTTAGTAATTGAAACATCAATACTATCTTTAATTAAAAAAATACAGATATATTTTTAAATAGAAAAATTAAGAACAGAAATAATTTTTAATTTCACTAACGAATTGCTTCTTTTTTATGTTACAGGTAAGAAAATGCGGAAATATTCAATTATCTGTCGTCAAGAAATGGTAACGAATATTTTTAATCTATACTAAAGAGATTAGAAAAAAATTGACCTAATTTCAAAAAAGAAAGAAAATCGTATAAATTTGGTGACTTTAAATTTTGCGATCTTTTAAAAATGCTCAGTATTCGATTAAAAATGGATCAATTTTTGAAAAAAAATTATTTGTCAAAGTTAATTTTTACTGCCGAACGTAATTGGCTTAACGAAGATAGTTACGAGTCGTAATGAGATCATTATTCTATAGAATAATCTCTCTCTCTCTTTTTCTCTCCCTCTCTCTTTCTTCCGCCACTTCCATTTAACACTTATACACATATATCTTTCACGATTCCCGGAAATCGTCAAAGTTATTTTTTTCCCTCTTTTTTCCACTTGGTGGATCATACTTCATTATTTGTCCGTGACTTGTGTAACAATGTCGCAGGAGCGTAAATATTTTCTGTCTCTGAAAATAGATGTTTACTTTTTAATTAAGAAAAAAGTGGATTGTGAATTATTATAATAGTTATTAATTTTGTATATTTCAACAATTTCTTAACTTATAATTAATAAATTGTTACTAAATAATAATAATAATAATAATAATAATAATACTAATAACAAAATACAGGTAAATTAATAACTCAATTGATTTAAATAATTTATTTATTAACTAGAAGTAAAATAATTAATAATTAACTTTAAACAATTATAAAATGTTATACAATGACGATGTAATTACTCTTTAAATTTGATTTAGTGAAAATGTTTAATTTTTTGCTATACAATTAGCAAGTTTTACTAATAAATATTAACTTTTACTATTTAATTAGTAAAATTTACTAATAATTAAAAGCACAAGGTCCTATAAAGAAGGCTTTTAAATCTTCCGTTTTCGAAAATAGTTTTTTGTGACAATTCTTTATTTTCCAGAGTTTCGAATTGAAATGAAAACTTGTAACAGTTTTAATTCCTTGGAAATTGGAAAATTAATTCCAGTTGTTGCAAATCGATTAGTGACAGTCATATATATTTTTATTATAAAGAAAATAATGGCCGATAACAATTTATATAAACTGACAATCGTTTGTGATTCTTTTCGATTATTCTATGTAGGTTTACGTGAATATTGTATAAAATTCATTCACGTACACAAATATGTGTTTACAGATATACGTATACATATATATGTAGTGTCAATTCTCTCTTTTGAATGCAAAATGAAATAGAATGAAGTTCCAATTTTTGTTTGTAGTAGGATATAATCGAATTTTTTTTCTTTTCCTATCCTCTTCGTTTTTTTTTTTTTTTTTTTTTTGTTCAACGCTTGCGAGAATATAATATTTGCATATTTGAATACTACACGGGATTTAAGAGTAATTTCCATGGGTGCAGATTGTGTGTGCAAGTTGTACAAGGAACATTGCAGCGCGCGGGTATATCGATTGTCAATACAATTCAGGACATACCTTTCTGGAAGTGACGTTTATTGTCCCACGTTACTTCACGTACTTCTCTCTCTCTCTCTCTCTCTCTCTCTCTCTCTCTCTCTCTCTCTCTCTCTCTGTCTTTCTCTTTCTCTCCCCCTTATCTCTAAACCAAACCACCCACTATCACTATTCACTTCAAATTTTACATCTCCATTGCTTCGATTTGTCTTTCTTATTTCTTATTTTTGCCATGAGTTTATATATGTATACAATTCATAAATTTTACATTTTCTGTTGAATTTTTTTTCTCCCTGCTTTGAAATTTAAAAAATGGTATTTTTCCATTGTATTAAATTTTTTTTTGTCCCTTGCTGTGGGCGGTATTTTACGCTTTTGTTAGTAATTTTAATTCCTTTTTTTGTTACTATTTCAACGTAGGTAAAGAAAAAAAATTTAAAAATTGCAAGGGGAATCGAACCCACTACCCATTGGCCTCTAGTCCAACGGTTAAACCGCTCGGCTATGACACTTACGAATATTCATTTTTACTTCCAGTTTTATTTCGTCAATTTTTATTCAATTTTTTTAGTTACTTTAATATTAAATGTATAAATAAATAAAATTTTAGACTAAACAGAAAATAACATTTTTCCCAATTATATTTTTATTTATGAATAAATTACTTTTTTATATTCGATTTTATATTTGAGTTAAAAAGGAATATTAAGAATAAAAGAAATTCGAAGAATTTATAATTAGTGGAAAACGTAAACAGGGTATCTACTAACCGGGAAAACCGGGAATTTAATTTAACCGGGAAAACCCAGGAATTAACGTGGATTTTTATAAAAAACCGGGAATTTTTTCACCAAAATTAAAAAAAGTTTTATTATTTTAAATTATTTTTAAAAAAATTACTTTTTATTTCAATTTTTATAGATATTTATACTCTTCTCTAACTTTGAATTAGTTAAAAAAAATTAATTTGATAACAAAGGCAGACACTAATTCAAACAGATTATGTAAATAAATTTTACAAAATTATGGAGTTAATAGAAATATTGTGAAATTCGACTGAAAATATATAATTGAACTGGTAAAAGAATTTCTTTAGAATTTAAAAAAAAAATTAAATTTTCAAAGTATTTTAATTTAATAATTAATTAATAATTGGATTTTACAGTCACTTTTTAATGAATTCATGTTTCTTAGTGCGAAGATTAATAATAAAAATTTTTATTAGTTAATGAAAAAAACGCTATTCACTTCAAATTTTTTATTAAAATTGAATTCTCGACAATTTTTTTTTTAATTCTGAAAAATAAAATTGTTGAAATTTTTCTGTTCCATTGTTTCAAGATAATTTAATGTTTCTAAACAAAGAATTGAAAATTTTTGAAATAATTCAAATTTCTTTACATTTTTTCTTGAAGAATAATTTAATTCTTTGAAAGAATTTTATTTTAAATTTTTCGAAAATAATGAAGGGAAGTTAGTGACCGTAATTATAATTTTATTTCTAAAATATAAAGTCCCTCTTAAAGTTTTAAATCAATTTTTTACTTCAAAACATTATATTATTCTATTATTATTATTCAATAGTTATAATTATTAAACTTCTCTTAAATTTTTATAATTTCAAATTTCTGAATGTTCAAATAAATGATATTTATCATTTCTTAAGCAAATTTAATGTTTATTACTTATTAAGTAAATAATTAATTATCACTGCTTTTTTTTAAATTATAATAAGAATCTTCACAGAAATTAAATTATTTTCATAAATAATATCAATCTTTGGAAAAATTTCAATTGTTTTTGTAAATAGTAAAATTCTTTGCAGAAATTCAATTATTATCAATAGAATTGTAATAAATGTAAAAAAAAATTTTCCAACTATAATTATAAAAGGACAAGATTATTTTTAAAACATTGAAAAAATTATTTTCCAAATTTTCAACTAAAATGATTATTTATTTATGTTCGAAATCAAATTTAAATTTAAATTTTATGTGAAAAGAAAATCGGTAAAATTAGGCGATAACTGGAAAATAACCGAGAATTTTGTTGAATGAAAATAGTAGACACCCTGCGTAAAAGTAATACAGAAATTTAAAAAATAGTAAAATAAATAATAGAAAATTATTATTATTGTATTATTTTCGAAATAAAAAATAAATAAAAATGTAAATTATATTTAAACAAAAGGTAGGGAAGCGAACTAAAAAATTCGAAATATGAAATTAAGAAACAAAATAAATGAATTATTTACTCGACAAATTTTTCCCTCTAAACACTTTTTTGTGAGAATTTTAATAATAATATTTATTTTTTATTAACATTTTTTTAATTAAAAATCTTTTTCCCCGAGGTGTAATATTTTTTTGCATTTTTATTTGTGAAACTAACGTCCAAGGGTCATCGAGTACTGTGAGCACGTGTCTATATCTATTTGTTAGTTTCCTATGTAGTTCAATTAGTATTCTCCAACACACAATTCAATTTGAAGATTCTTGTTTGTTGGCTCTTCTCTCTTGAACTATATATGTATAAGACCTTGGATATTTCTCCATATAAGGTCTCGGGATATATTCACTGAGTCGCGATAGTAAATTTAATCCAGAGGAAGAGAGAGAGAGAGAGTGAGAGGGAGAAAAGGGGGAGGAAGCTTCAAACATCATTCGGTCCAGGTTTGCAGAACGGAATGCAACCAGGGGAAAGTCAAAGCTAAAACTTCTCCATTGTCAGCACTAAGTTATTACATAGTTGACGGTTACTGTAATTTCGAGGTCAAAACTTTCACATAGTCATTCTCACAAAACTGGACCATTAATTCTAAAATCCATTTAATTTTCGATACATTAAACAATTTTAATTTATTTCAAATTAGCAAAACAAAGGGGATTTCTTTAATTTGGTTTTGAATATTTTTTATCAATTTTAATTCAGTGAACTATTTTTTTAGCGGGATAATATTGCACAGAAAAATTTTCATTTTGCAGAATTTTTATTTTAAGTAGATTTTTTTTAATTTAATTTTTTAAAACTAAAATATTTATTTGGCCGAATTGCTATTTGTTGGAATTTTTATTTTCTTTAATATTTTGAATAAAAATTCGTCTTATTACAAATTCGGCTAAATTAAAATTCGATTTGATAAAATTTCGTCTTGGGAAAGATTCGTTTTAATAAAAATTTCTTTTGAAAAAAATCGGCCTAGTTGATATTCGTCTTTCTAAAAAATGACTTTATTAAAATTTATATAAAAATTCAGCTCTGTCAAAATTCGGCTTAATAAAAATTCTTTTTGACAAAAATTGAGCTTAATTAAAATTCATAGTAGTTAAAATTTAACTTGCTTAAAATTTGTCTTAAAAAAATTCGGCTTTATTAAAAATTTTTCGTAATAAAAATTCTAGTTGATAAAAATTCGTCTCGATGAAAAGTTTTCTCAATAAAAATTCCTCCTAATAAATAATTCTTCTCATCTAAAATTTAATGAAGTAATAATTCGCAACCCCATTAAAATTCCATCTAATTAAGAGACCCACTTGAATATACATAGAAATTCGTATTAGATATAAAAATACTTAATTCAATTAAAAAATGCCCACTAATGGAAATTTTAAATGGAAATTCCTCTAAATGGAAAATTAGGTTAATGTTTCAAAAATAAATTCAGAGAAATAATAAGTATTCACCGGTGCATTACTTAGTGAATAAAAATGTAAATGATGAAATCTTGATGAGATAAAAAAGCAAAAATGTAAACGAAAAAAAAGAAGTGGAAGCGAAAAAAAAGTAATTGAAGTCAGTTGCCGAGATGGAGCCTAAAATACGCAAATCTGAGAGCTCAGTCGCGCGGTGTGGGGAATTTGCATGAATAAGCAATATTGACACTGCTTGTCTTCCAAGTGCCTGAGCAACGTGAACAATATGGAGGTTGATGTCAAACCACAAGACCCGTGGTGTAAGACAATTCCTCTTGAAACACGATATACAATCTATATATATATTTATATATATAACATACATTGCAACTGAAATGCAATTTCACTCTTGGAAAACAGCAACAAAATACAAGTATTTTCATTTATTTGCGTTTTTCGAAAAAAAAATATTTATACCAAATCAGTTTCTGAAAAATCGGTCAAGGTAACCTGTAATGAAAGAGGAAATGAATGGTAACGAATGACAAAAATAATATTCGAAAATATACGGAAACAGATAATTTAAACAAACTATAACTAATAATATTTTAACTAATAATTGCTAATTTTAGTTGTAACAACTATTTAATTAATATTAATAAAGTTAGTTATTAATAGTAATTAGTCAATAGCTTTTTAATAACATAACGCGCGAGGGGACTCGAACGCACGACCCACGCGCTTCTAGTCAAACGCAATAACCTCTCGGCTATGACACTTCCGAATAGTCAATTTCATTTCCGTCTTTATTTTCTCAAATAATAATAATAATAACTCTTACTAACTAATTAGAATAACGATTAATTAACTAATACTAAATAGCAATGAATAATAATGATATTAATAATAATTTAATAAATAATTAATAATAGTTAATAGTTAATAATAATGTTAATTGCGGAAAACTAATTTTAATATTGCAAGTTATTAGGAATAATTCATTAGCTTACTATATTTGAATTATAAAACATAAATAATATTATATTATAATAATCAACATGATTTGTCCTCACCTGAAGTTTGCGTTATTTTATTACAATGTTTTGTTTTATAGTTTAAATTGATATATATCAAACGATGGAAAGTTAATTTGTAGACTGTGTGTAAAAAAATGTGTAGAAAATTGTGTCAAATAATTAATTCAATTTTGAAGGATTTGCAGTTCAAATTTTTTAAGTTTTTCGAAATTTTAAGTAAATGAAGAACAATAATTACTTAAATATTTATTCTACAAAAGTTACTAAAATTCGAAAAATTTAATTTGGAAATTTTTAAAAACTAGGTTTTTAAAAAATAGTAATTAAAATTTTTTAAAGAAAAAGGTACTTGAATTCTCAATAATAATTTTAACAAATTGAAACAATTGGAAATTCTGTAAAATATTATATTTGAAAGAATTTTATTTTTCCTTTTTGAAAATTGTCTATAAATATAAATATAATTATATTTTGGAAATTGTATCATTTTATGAAATTACAAAAATTATTCTATTTAAATAATTCAATAGTCGCAGTTAAATTCTGATAGGAATTGATTTAACAAAAATTTCAGTTAAAATTTTAAAAAATAATTCAATATTTGAACCATTATAACAGGAATTTTAGGAATTAATTAAATTTTAAAAGGTTTTTAAATTATATTCCTTAAAAATTTAAGGGAGACAAAAGTTTTTAAGTTTTTAAATTTTTATTTTAAAAAATTATTAATAACATTATTTTTCTTTAAAAATTATTAAAGTTTTTCAATAGTTTTATTCAAGAGTTCTAAAAAATAATTGAATTTTTGATGAATTACAGTTGTAAATTTTTTGGAAATAATTGTATTTCGTGAGGTTTTTGATTAAAATTATTTGAAACTTCAAATTCCTCAGGAAAAAAATATGAATAAGTTTTTAAATTTTTGTTTAACAAAAAAGTATTAAAGGTTTAAAAAATTTAATTTCGTAAAATTGTTTCTTGAAAAAATGAAACTAAAATTTAAAAAACAAACTTCTATTTCCGAAAATAATTTAAAAAAATTAATACAATTGAATATTTTGCCAACTTTTATTAAAATAAATTTAGAATTTTAATTCAAGTTGTTGTTAGAAATATTTTGGCATTTACTATACGAGTTGTTCAAATAATTAAATTTAATGAAAAACCGTAAGAAAGATTATATTTTTTAGGAAATTAAGAATTTTCATTAAATTTGGAAAAACAAGTTTTGAAAGTAAGAACGGAAAAGAAAATTTCACGCGCGCTTGCGAGAGTGTAGGTTTGCTAGTTATTAATTAATAGTTTTATCTATATCAATAATCTTCAAAGTAGTTAATTTTTTTCCTATTGGAATTAAAAAAAATTGTTTGCTATAAAGTTAGATGTGAAATTATTTTTATTATTATGATTATTATTACTATTATTGAAGATTCGCAAATGGAAAGCGATCGTAATTCGTCACGCATGGACTCGTGAGAAAACGTGAACCCCGCCTTTTTGATATGAGAGAATCTTTAACTGTTACAAGTTACCCCCTTCATTATCGTGACACGGTTGAAATGCTCGACTATATATATAAAAGGTATGCACCGAGTGCACATGTTTCCTGTCAACGACTGCGGAATCTTTAACTAACTCGGCAATTTTAAATTGTATAATTAGAGGAGAGAATTTCGCATGGTTATAAAGTATTCTAGCTCTCCTTTAAAATCAAACTTTTATTATTATCGCATTAAATTTAATATTCCCGCGATCTATATAATAATTTAATTTACCTCTGGAAATAAAATTCCCAATTATTAGAAAATTAGAATTTAGAATTAATAAATTAGAGAATTTTAATTATTCTTTTGGCGAATCATGGAAAATAATTTAGAAGTTTGTTCCTTAATAACCTTCTCTATTTTCTTTTAGAAGAGAAATTTTAATTAGAAATATTTATTATTTACATTATAATACTATACTATACTTTATATTGTTATTATTTTTAATATTTTTTATTTCTCTTTCGTTATTAATTTATTTATTTATTTTCATATTAACCGTCAGTAATTATTGTCTTTATACAGAAATAGAAAAGGAAAGTTGGAATAATAATTTTTTTTTATTTATCGTGACGAAGAAAAATTGGAGCGATTTTTAAGAATAGAAATTTATATAATATCGAAAGCTCGAAAAAAAGGGCTAATTAAATTAAATCTATAAATAAACCGAATGTGTGACAGAAATAAATTTTATTTTATTAACACAAGAGTAATTTAATAAACAAGTCTAGATTTTTTGTTACTCATTTCTGTCGAATATAATTTTGGTATTTTTATTCTCATAAAATACTATATATTATTTTTTTTATATTTATTAAATATTCTTAAAATTATTATTATGTAAAAGTGGATCTGTTTAAAAAACATTGTGTTATATTTACAAAATGAAAATATAGCTTCAATAAAAAATTCACAAAAAAAAGAGAAAGAGAGAAAATGCCAAAGAAGAAAGAATTGTCTGAACTGTGATAAAAATAATGAACATAGGAATTAATAGGAAAATATAAAAATTATTGTTAATAAAATAACTTGAAATGGCTCTAGAAATTTCTGTGGTATGAATAGGAGTAATAATAATAATAATAGCTAAAGGTTGCCTTGATAACGTGTGCTGAATAACCTTTCGAGTAATTTAATTAGTAACTTTAGTTTGAATAGTGTGCCTTCTATTTATTTAGCATTTAATAACCCTTAGACTTAACTCCTGAGAAAATACTCCACTCTGACTTATATGCATACGCTGGAAATTTCTCCGAATAGTCATTCAATTCAATATTCAAATTTTCGGTGATGATTTATAATATTTCCGTTCTGACAAATGGAGAAAGCGGCTAAATTCAAGAAAATTTCAGTCTCAATTTCGTTTTCTACATTTTTGTATTTTTTCTTTTCTTTACTTTTCTATTTCCTTAATTTTCTTTAGTTTCATACACCCAGAGAAAAATATTATTTAAACAAAATATATTTTATTTGACTTAAATAAAAGTATATTTGTTTCAGAAACAACTATAGACACTTTATTTGTTTTAAATAAAAATTTTATTCGGTATAAATAAAACAGATATTTGAGCCAAATAAAATTTTATTTAAACCAAATCTAATTTATTTAAAACAAATAAAAATTCTAGTTGGTTCTGAGCCAAATATACTATTTCTCTATGTGTAGTTTATTGAAAATATTTATTTTTTAATTAAAAGTAAAAAAGAAGAAGAAAGGAAATAGATAAAAAAAAAGTAAAGACAAGTAAAAATAATTAGAGTAAAAAATAAATCAAAGGTGAAAAAATAGAGAAAAAAACGAGAAATTTTCTATTTCCCGTTCGTTTGCTCCAATTTCTTTTTCGAACCCCCAAAAAAAAATTCGATAGAAAATTTATGAATCATATCGTCAAATTAAATTAAAAAAGAAAAAAAATTCAAGTGAATCATTAATTAATTTCATTGAGTAATTACTTTCTTGGGAGAGGAATGGAAAAAAGGAGGACCGTACGCGTAATCGAATCTTGAGAATATGCGAGCTTTCAATTGATCTAATTAGCGAGTCAATTCGTGAAGTCTATTTTAATGACACAGATTGTCGGCAATAATAATGTGTGTATTATGGTCGTGAATGCTCTTCATTTCACAGAGGCGCACATCATCCCCTCGAGTCGCATCTCTCACTCACACAAGCACACACTCACAAAATACAAACACAAAAGGGACGCAATCGCGGGCCAAAGATCATGCGTGACGTCGACCGTAAACATCCATTATCAACTCAACCCATCCCTCTTCAATGTCCTGTCCTTCCTGGAGAGAGTAGCACGTATATAACCGCTGAATATCTCAACAGGAAGAAACATTCTCGCCCCCCCACACAATTAAATTCCCCCTTTTACCCCCCTGCACGACTAATTAAGAAATATCTTTCGAATTGCGTTTGAAAATAAAAGTATTCATTTGTTTCTTTATTTTGATAATTTTTAATTCAATAAATTGTATTTTAAAAAATTAATAGTACTCAAAATATTAATAATAATATTAATAATAATCAATTCGTCTTAATAAAAATTTGCCATTTTTCAAATTCGCGTGGATTCACAGTAAATCGTGAGGTATTAAAAAGTGTTGCAGATTAAATAAACACCAAAAAAGATTAAAATAATCAATTTTGGTGTTATTTCTTACAATGAATTAAATTTTAGTTTATTTAATTTTTTTTATAATAATTAAAAATCCTCGAGTTATAAAATCATTATTTTATATTATAAGAATATTATACTTCTCCAAAATTATTTTCATTATTTCAATTCAATTATTATTTTCAAAAACTTTTAACTACGGTTTTATTTTATATCTATTATTTTTAATAATAATTAATTAATCAATTTCACGAAATTTCAATTATTCATGAATTCTTTAATTAAATGCATATTAGAAAATAAAAACTTGAAATAATATTTAAAAAATTCAATTAAACTTTTTCAAAAATATTAATTTCAAACTTCAATTATTTCCAAAAAGTTCACTCTATATTTCTTTTAATATTCAATTATAATCTAAAATTTTAACTGAAATTCATTTTTAAGAAATGAAAATAAATTTTTATTAAAAAATTCTAAAAGAATTTCATTATTTAAATGCAAAAGTAAATAATTTGTTGAATAATTAAATGTTTCTCAAAATTCAATTTTCGTAAAGAATTTTAGTAACAAATTTTTTAATAATTCAATTCTTGGTTCGAATTTTATTAAAACTTTCATGAACATAATTACTTTTTTCAAGGAATTCAATTATAATTGTATGAAAAATAATTAAATCGCTGCGATGAGTTTTATGAGAATTTTCAAAATTATTCGTTTACAATTCAATTTTACAAAATTTCAATTATTCGGAAATTCTGCAATTAAATATATATTGAAAAATAAAAATTTGAAATAATTTCAATAAAAATCTTATTAAACTTTTAAAAAGAATCAAATCTACAGAATTTTTTGTCAAAAATATAAAGAATTAAGAATTTCAATAATTTTAATTTAAAACTTTTTCAAAATTTAATTATTTCTAAAAATCCACGTTATAATGCTTTTAATACTTAAGTAGAATCTAAAATTTCAACTGAAATTCATTTTTAAAACCATTTTTATTAGTAAATTCTACGAGAATTCAATTATTTAAATACAAAAATAGATAATTTATTAATTTTATGTTTCTTCAAATTGAATTCTCATAAAAAATGTTATCAAAAATTTTTTTATTTCATTAAATTCTGTGGACGAATTTTAATAAGATTTTTAAGAATAATTACATTTTTCGAGGAATTTGATTAAAATTGCATTAAAAATAATTGAAATTCTGCAATGAGTTTTATTATTTATGAAAATAATTGAATTCTTAAAAGAATTTTATTATTTATAAAAATAATTGAATCTCTGTAAAAATTTTATTATTTATGAAAGTAATTGAATTATTGCGAAGAAAATAAAAAAATTTGTAAATAATTGAATTCCTGTAAAAAACTTTATTATTTATGAAAATAATTGAATGTTTGCGTAGAATTGTATTCAATTTTTGTTTAATAATGGAATTCTTTTGGAAAATTTTATTGAAATAGTAGATATTAAAAATTATGGAATTTTAGAAAACTTTTTAAAATAATTGAAATTTTGACATGAATTTAATTAAAATTTTTTAAAATAATTGAATATCTGAGAAGAATTTTATTATTTATAAAGAGAATGAAAATTAATTAATTAATGAAAATTCATGTTAGTAAAAATTCAGGTCGATTAAAATTCAGCTTAATAGAAATTCATTTTTATAAGATTTCGGCTCAATGTTCATTAGGCTTCATTAAAATTCGTCTAAGTAAAAATTTCAACAGAATTAAAATTCCTTTTGGTTAAAAAAATTCATTTTTATGAAAATTCGACTCGATTAAAAAGTTGACTTAATACAAATTCAAGTCAATTAAAATTTGTCTGTAGAAAAATGCAGCTCGATTAAATAATCAAATAATAAAAATAATTATACCTGTTAATTTAAAAATAATTGATAAACCCAGAGAATTATAATTGATAAAGTAATAAAGAAACATAATTATAAAATTAACAGAAAAAATAAGAAATTATTATCATAGAAGAAGAATCTGCAGACGAGGATTTTTCATGTACTAATTACAAGTGAATATGAAAGAATTGAGCTATCTCTGCGATGACGAGGGCGCATATAATTTTGTTTAAAAGGCAAAATAGTTTGTGTGTAGGTTTGGTTAGAACGAGATCGTGGGAGTTGGTGTGAATTTATGATGCTGCAAGTGCCAGACAAATGTGATTATCCAGGTACTCTTCTACAAAATTACGCGACGACGTAGAAAATCGATTTTATTTTTTTTTCACCGCAGTATTTTTTATTGGAAATTCTATTTCGACGCGGCATCGAAGGTCCCTCGTTTAAAGTAATTAATTTACCGCGCAAAAACTCACCTCCCCCCATTTCCCCCTATTCACCCACCTCTCTATTCTTAGAGAGCAAGCTAGAAAGTTCCATGATTTTCTAAAATTTACCTCCTCTCTTTTTTCTCTTTTTTTTATCTTGTCTTTAAATTTCGAGGAAGAAAGTGCTCACGTTCACTTCGTCAATACGATTTTAGATTAATAAAAAAAGAACAGTGTTGTTTTTTTAAATAAAAATATTTTTATTTCAATTTAATATTTACTTTGTGAAATGCAACAAAATGTCAAAATGTAGTGAATTCATATAAATATTAAATACTAAAGAATACGAAAGGTGACTTTCACTACTTTTAGCCTTTTACCACTGACTGCAAAAAATATCGAAAATTTTTGTTGTCTACTTTTTTTTCTAAAAAAGGTTATTTATTTCTTTTTTTTCTTGTTATTTTGTTTGTATTTCAATTTGAGGGCAAGTATGTTGCGGTAAAAAAAAGTAACTGGAATAGAAAAATCGGTCAAAATGAAAACAACTATTCATGTTTCTGTCTCCAAAAGTCTTTGTTCTACTTTAAGATGTCGAATGTAATTTAAAAAGTTGGCAAGCCTAGTGGCCGTTGAAGCGACACCCTCTGCTGTTAATGAAACTTACTTCAACTCCCACTTTCAATTTTCCATTGGGCACTTTTACAGTTTGCACTCTTACACACACACACACACATTTTCTCTCTCTCTCTCTCTCTTCCACTGTCTTCTTTTCGAGTTCCTTGAACAAGTCTGTTGGTTTTTTTTATTTCTTTCCCTCTTTTAAACAACGTGATTCGAAATTTCTTCATTTGAGAAAATCGACGCAATATTAAAATTAAAGTTTTCAGTAATTATAAAAATTACTTCGGGAAAAACATACTTTTTCCTTTGAATTTATTGAAATTTTTTGTAAAAATATTTTTTTTATGATATCATTAATTTCTAAGATAATCATTAAATGATATTCATAGTATTTTTTTTATTTTTTACTTTATTTAGATTAAAAAAATTATTTTTAAGTATAGGAAATTATTAGAAAATTAAATAAATAATTACACAAATTTTTTTATCCTTTTCCATTAAAACAAATTTAACAATAAATTTCTATTTTAGAATTACTTACGACTCGTATCAGAAAACTGATTTTCCGTCATTAAGAGTTTCTAATTTTGATATTATAATAATTTAACTATATTGATCTTGTGTCATTCAATACTTATTGTATTGTATTATGAAAATTGACATTTTCTTAAGGAAAAAACTTGTAATTATTGTTTTCAATTTAAATTATTTTCGAAGAAAATATCAGCTGAAATGTGTCAATTTATTTAATCAAATATTTCTTTTAATATAAGAATATATACTTATACTGTCTTATTAACATGTTAATATTAATTAGTAATATTTTATAATTAATTATTAAAATGGTAATTTCAATATGATAATGTTAATATTACATTTTATTTTATATCATTTTTCATTTTTCTTATGAAATATTTCCAATTTATTGTCTTTTAGTTTTAATTAAACTGAAAATTGCTCTTCACCTGACAATTTATTGAATTTTAGCTCTTTAGAAGAAGGTAAATTTTTGAAAAATCAGCTTTTTTAGAACGATAAAAATTCTTTATTTCAGTTAACATAGTTTGACACACACACACACACACTTTTTTTCTCCTCCTCTTGTCATCAAATATTTTATGTCAACGCTGTAAAATGATTCTTCACTACTTTAGGATATCGAAATTTTTTTTTTTTTGAGGGGGGTTAGGAGAGAATTTATATTTTATTCCAAAAGTACTTTAGACTTTTATTTCCTATAATAATATTCACAGCGTAAAATATATCATAGATGTAAAAGTAAAAAAAAGTGAAAAATGAAGAAAAAAGAGAATAGATAAAAAAGTGTAATGTACGTAAAAATAATTAGAATTAAAAAATAACAATTTTCATATTTTTACATTTTTGATACTAAAAAAAAAATTTCTGTTATTAACAGAAACGTACTTGTTAATTAGCAAATAAATATTTACTTCTGACAAATAATTTTTTTTTAAATCGAATAAAGTTTTATTTGTGGCAAATAATTTTTATTTCCATCAAATAATTTTTTTCCAGTGTAAAAAAAGTGAAATAATAAGTGAAAAAATTAGTAAACTAAAAATAGTAGAAGTATGAAAAGTAATAATAAAGAAGTATAAAAAGTGAAAATAGTACTTAAAAAGAAATATAAAAAAAAGAAGAAAATAAAAGCAAATATAAATTAAAGAACAGTGAAAAATAATGAAAACTATAGGAAAATAAATAATTTGAAATTAACTGTTAATTACCAAATAATTAATAAATGATATTTTAAAGTAAATTATATTTTTTATTTTTACAAACAAAAGACCAAAAAAATACTTAAATTTCACTTCTTAATTAAAAGATTTGCATTTAAGAGCAAAAAAAAAGTGATACAGGTATTGTTTTCCGTACGATACTGTTGAATCGAGTCATTCTTTTTGAATCGTCCCCCTCCTCCTGTATATATAGAGGAATGCCCTGGCATTGGTAAAGTTTTTTCATTTGGTACCTGAAAACTTTTTCGATACGTATAGGAGCATGGCACATCGATTTCTATCTCTCAGCACTATTTTCCTTTTATTTTCGAATAAAAAAAAACTAGCCCTGTGCATGTGAGTGTACTTTTCCACGACATGATGACTGAAGTATTGTGATCGATATCTTGGTCCTCTTTACAATTTATATCTATATATAGTATACTATACCATACTATACTATATACTCTTCTTAAATTTAAGAGTCAGGTTTTACAATTCATCAATTTTCCAAATTCCAGAAAGTCAAACAACTCTTTTTACAAAAGAGGGTAAATTTTATCAACTTTCAATTTTATTTTCAATTTGTCGTTTTCAAATTGGTAGTTTTCAATTGATATTTTTCATTCTCTTATTCGCTCGAATCGGCGTTTTTCTATTTTTGAAGTTTTCTTTTTGTATAAATTTATTTGACTTAATTTTTTATTTTCATTTGATATTTCCTTTTTTTATTTCTATTTTTTAAAACTTTTATTTAATTTTATCTCTATTTCTACTTTTCTTTTCTTTTCGCTTTTGAATTATGTTGTTATTAATATTAAATTATAATTTTTATTAGTATTTGTACTTTACTTGGGAATATTTTTTTCTTACAGTATGGTAGTTTATCTTTTATCAAAAGCCATTCGAAGCTAAATTTTCGAACCGAATTTTAAGAAAAGAAATGAATTCCTTTTCCTCCATTTGAATTTTTTTTTTGTCACCACTTCGAAGTTAGTGAGTTTTTCATTTGACGCCCTGTAGACAATGGTAATTACCGAAAGCTTTTTCTTCATGTTTGTGTACGTGACGTAATTATGGGCTGAAGAAAACGAAAGATCTTTTTGGTTCGAGAGAGTCACTGGATCAAAATGAAAATAGAAAGAAAAATAGAGAAAAAGCAGAAAGTGAAAAATGAAAAAGCGAAAGAGAAGAAAAGGGGGAAACAAGAAGAAAAGAAGAAAAGAAGAAAGAGAAAAAAGGAGAGCGTTTGATAGGAAATTGACAAGAGAGAAAGAAGAAATAGCGATTGGTGGGAGGGGGAAAAGGAAGAGTGGGGGAAGGTGAAGAGAAAAATTCAAAGAAGCAGACGTATCTGACCCTTTTTTCTCTGTTTGCCACGCAAATCCTGTTGAGTTCGTCGACTTTGAATATTTTTGAATGAAGCAAGTGGAATGATTCTAAAGTTACATTCTCCCTTCTCTCTATACATATACATTTTCAGACTTCACTTGCTTTGGGATTAGTGAATAGCAAAACTCCACCAATTCTACTCAAGTATTACTCCCTCTCTATGTCCCTAAAAAAATTTTTCACTGATTTATTTTTATCCCCTTATTATTGCGCGCAAGTGCTTCAGAAAAATTTCACCACCAATTTCTTTTATATACGTACGTATTTTTCCCTTTGAATACCGTTTTGATTATTCCCCCCTCCTGCCCCAAATCCCTTTTTTTAATTGGAGACATTATTTTTTCTTTTATGTAAAAAAAAAGATTTTTTTTCTAAATATTTTTTTTATAAAGGGAAAATGTCATCTTCTTGTGAATGATAGATTTTTGATAATTTTTCGTTTTTTTTTCTTTTTTTTATTGAGATTTAAAAGTAGAAAGATAAATGTCACTGAAAATGCCGAATTTGCTTTCCCTTGGTAATGAAGAAGTATGAACTCCTCGCCCGATGCCAGAATAAGATCTAGAGGTACGCTTATGTCTGACATTTATTGCGCTACTTTTCCAGCAAGAACGTAAGAGAGTAGAGAGATAAATATTGGCTGCGGCTTAGGTCGCGGAAAGAAATCGCATGTACATGTATCTATATAGGAAGAGAGAAAAATATATATTCAAAGATTCAACGAGATTTTCCTCACAAAAATATTTTCTTTTTTAATATTTAATCTGTAATTTTATTTTTCCGCACAATTTTTCCACTATTTTTACATTTTTGCATAATTTTTCAACTACTTTTCCATTTTTTTTACTATTTTTAATTATTAATAGTATATTAGTTATTTATTATTATTTTCAAGTGGTGTAAGAATATATTTGGTCAGATAGACGAATTACTTTTATCACTGATAACAGAAAATTAAATATTGACCTTTTCCATTAAATAAAAAGAGAACAAATAAAAATAGTTACTTTATTCTTATAAGTGGTTTTAAAATTAGTTGAAAGAATAAAAATACTTTGTCTTACCAACACTTAGTTGTATCGCTAATAATAAGAAATCGACAAAAACATTTTTATTCCACTTTATGTCAGTTTCTTTTCAGTTAATTGTTTTTTTTTTGTAAATCTGATATAAATAATAAACTTATTAAATATGAAAAATCGATGAAGAAAACACATTATGTCTATATATAATAATTATAAGAAAAAAAGGAGCTTCATATTTCGAAAAAATAAAAAAAATTTATAGTAAATCATAACGATAATTTTTTCTTTAAAAGTCCCTAAAGATTTTTATCTAAAAAACAATTTTGAAATCAGACTGAAAATACAGTTCCACTTCCATAACGTAAAGTTAATTTTTAAAGATGTTGGTTGGCTTTAGCGGTGAATTCAAATGAACCCCAGGGGCGAATTGAAAACACGAATGTTTTTCTTAGGAATGTTTGAAATAAAGGAGAGGAGAGCGTTTGGCACGTTTCAATGGCTGGTAGTGCGGTGATGCTGTGCATGGTAGTGTGTGTGTACATACATATATATAGTATATATAGGGTTCATTACATTGAGGGAATTCGTAATTTTGTGCAAGCGTTAAGCTTACGTTTTCGTGCGAATCACATTCATTGAGGTCATTTCATGTAATTAATGCTCCCATCTCTAAATTTATTTTAATCGTACAAAATTAACCGCACAGTTATATTAACATTTGCGATATTAACTATTATTTCTCTAGATTTCACGTAATATAAGCAATAACTACTGTATGCGTCTAGCGCCATAAAATTTATAAATTATAACTGGAAATTAAAAAAAGGGTTAATTAACTTTTTCATGAGGAAAATGACACTTTTTTCTAATTAATATTTTTTAATTATTTATTGTAATTAATATTTCACTCTCTAAATTTGATTGAGTACAATTTTAAATTTACTAATTTAAATCAGTCTTTGACTTTTTGCTTTCGAAACAGTAAATTTAACTAAGTACTAAATTAGTAGAAAATGCTGTATATTACTAAAATTTACTAATTTACAACGCTTAAAAATTTTATTCTGAATAATTTATTCACCAAATGACTATTGACTGTAAAATATAGAAAATAGGAGTCATAATTTTTTAATCAACAAAATTTTAATCAAATTATTGTTAAAATTTCAATTATTTTCAAGTTTTCTAAAATTCCATAATTTTCAATGTAGGTATACTATTTCAATAGAATTTTCCAAAAGAATTCCATTATTAAAAAAAGTTAGAATACAATTCTATGCACACATTCAATTATTTTCATAAAAAATAACAATATTTACACAAATTTAATTATTTACAATTTTTTTTATAAATTTCTTCGCAAACATTCAATTATTTTCATAAATAATAAAAATTTTTACAGGAATTCAATTATTTACAAATTTTTTTGTAAATTTCTTCGTAATAATTCAATTATTTTCATAAATAATAAAATTTCTCTAGGGATTTAATTATTTTTAATTCAATTTTAATCAAATTCCTCGAAAAATGTAATTATTCTTAAAAATCTTATTAAAATTCATTCGAAGAATTTAATGATTTAAAAAATTTGTTGATAACATTTTTTATGAGAATTTAACTTCAACAAACATGAAATTAATAAATTATTTTTTTTTATTTAAATAATTGAATTCTCGTAGAATTTACTAATAAAAAAGGTTTTAAAAATTAATTTCAGTTAAAATGTTAGATTATACTTAAGTATCTAAAGCATTATAACGTGGATTATTAGAAACAATTAAATTTTTAAAAAGTTTCAAACTAAAATCATTAAAATTCTTTATTTTTCATATTTTTGACAAAAAATTCTGTAGAATTAATTTTTTTTTTAAAGTTTAATAAGATTTTTATTGAAATTATTGCAAGTTTTTATTTTTCAATATATATTTAATTGCAAAATTTCCGAATAATTGAAATTTCGTAAAATTGAATTGTAAACGAATAGATTTGAAAATTCTCATAAAACTCATCGCAGTGTTTCAATTATTTTTCATACAATTATAATTGAATTCCTTGAAAAAAGTAATTATGTTCATGCAAGTTTTAATAAAATTCGAACCAAGAATTGAATTATTAAAAAATTTGTTACTAAAATTCTTTACGAAAATTGAATTTTGAGAAACATTGAATTATTCAATAAATTATTTACTTTTGCATTTAAATAATGAAATTCTTTTAGAATTTTTTAATAAAAATATATTTTTATTTCATAAAATTGAATTTCAGTTAAAATTTTAGATTATAATTGAATATTAAAAGAAATATAGAGTGAACTTTTTGGAAATAATTGAATTTTGAAATTAATATTTTTGAAAAAGTTTAATTGAATTTTGAAAATATTATTTCAAGTTTTTTTTTCTAATATGCATTTAATTAAAGAATTTAAGAATAATTGAAATTTCGTGAAATGTAAACATTAGTAGAAGGTAAAAAATAATGATAGCTAAAATAATAGAAGGTAAGAATTAAAGATCGTTTAAGCTGGTACAAGGTAATATCAAAAATAGTAAAAAACTACAAAATCTTAGAAATTGCAGAAAGTTGAAATTAATTGAAGGTAAAATTACAGACAGGAATAATTAAAAAACGGTAAAAATTGCAAGAAACGAAAATTAGTAGAAGCTAGAATAAAAAATAGTACCCAAAAAAATTTTGATAAAAATATTAATATTTATCTTAAAAAAAAATTCTTACCTATAAAATTATTTTGATTTGGGAAAATTTCAAAGACCAGAGATCGAAAGAGAGAATGGAAAGAGAGGGATAGGGAGAGAAATCGTCATGTACGCGCGCCTATGTGCGGGAATTATACAAACTCATAAATCTGAGGTATAATGCGACGAAATAATAATGACAATAGAAACTTTCAACAATAAGCTCGCGCGGACAATCGTATTGAAAACAGTGTGGAAGCCAAACGAACAAAAGAGGCATCTTACGTGCACATAGGAGCGAGAATAATTATAGGTCTCTCGTTAATGGCTGGTACTCTTTCTCTCTCTCTCTCTCATTTTCTCACTGTAGATGATTATACGTCATGCCAGTGGACAGTAATTCTTCCATTTGTTGTTCCTGGTCCTTATCATTCATTCAGATTACGGAAATTTTTTCAACGTATACATATCACAAAAAAGAGAGAGAGAAAAAAATTTCATTTTATACATCACGTATATATTTTTCCAATTAGATGTCTCGCGCATTTCAATAAAATTTTCTCCCTCTCTTCTCTTTCTCTCCTTCTTTCCATATGAATGAGTTACATTTGAACTCTATTATTATCGAAAAATTTCTCGATAATGACAATTTTTTAATGAGCTTCGGGTATATTGACTAATTACAAATTGCATTGTTTTAAAACTTTTGTCATTTTACTTTTGTTTGATTTCTTTCTAATGTTTCTTTTTGTTTCATTAACTTAATATTTCACTACTTTTCATACAATACTAATTTTATTTTATTTTACTACTTATCATATTTTACAAAAAGACTAACAAAAGTTAGTCCAATATCGTAATTTCGTATTTTAAAAGATAAGGTTACATTAAATTTTAAATTACCTTTGGTAGAAATGCAAGGAAATTAATTTTCTTCATTTCGAACAATTTAAGGTTATATTTTAATTAAAATGATAATTTTTTTCCAATAATAAACGATTTAGGTAACATAACCTAAAATTTGACAAAAGTTTCTTATTGACAGAAAATTGCAATTTTTATTCAAATGCTACTTTCAATTGTTTTAAATGTTCAAAATTAGATTCTTCGCTTTTTTACCAAAACGAATTTAAAATTAAATTTGTTTTTTTCTTTTAAATTACGAAATTATGGCATTTTTATTATGGCACTTTTGTTTCTACTGTACGTCAGATTCCTGTCTAATTAACTTTTTCATTGTAAAATTTTTATATTTTTATTTTAGACTTTTCCAAATCAAATTTAGTCTATTTTTAAAAAAATAAGAGGAGATTAAAAATTCGAATAGATTAAAAATTGATAAAAGTAAATGAAAGGAATAAAAGTGATACAGAAATAGAGAAAAAATAATTTGCATATATTATGATAATTAAAAGTAACTTGTGGATGAGAAAACTATTAGTAAAATTGAAATGATAAAATGATAAAAACTCGAGATAAAAGTAGTATAAGTAATTAAGTGGAACAGGTCAATATTCGGACAGACATGGTCGCATTTTCGATCTAGAGCATGAGAATGTGTGCTGCTTCTACTTATTCAGTGGTACGGGTCAACATTAAGTCAGGCAGATATGTTGGAATATTAATTTCACTTAACAAAAATTTATTATTACTTTTTACTAATTACAATTTTTATATCGTTTTCCTAACTTTCGTATTATTTATAATCGTTTTCGATTAGTGATGCTAATGAAGCACGACTATAGTAACAGTTAGTTCATTTTTAGGGAAAATTTGTTAATTAGATTAATTAATTAAATATCAATTAATTAGTAACAATTTAAAAAATACATCAAATAAAATGTTATTCAATTTTTTATAATAATTTATATTTACTTGTAATTAAGTCTGAGGTATTTCAAAAAACAGTTTTATAAAAACAAACAAGAGAATAAATTTAGAAAAATAGTATTACAAATGGTGAATTTTTTGTTTTACTTCCTCGTGTTTTTCAGTTTCTTTGTTTTTTTTGTCAGGGGGACAAGATTATACGTATAATAGTTTATTCAAAATGAAGATAATCTTTAGACTCGAACGATAATCGCTCTTCTTTAAGTCGTCGTTAAATCGTACAGATTTCAGCTCGTTGAGATACTTCCTCAATGTGAAGTTGGAAACTTAGTATCACTACTGAAAGCCATTTCAGTTCAGAGTCTCATGGGACCATTAAACGAAGAGACTGCAAGCGCACTAGAGTAATTGCAAATTCGCATCCTTAAATACGATTATAGTCATCCGGGACTCCTTCTTGAAAATCTATGTCCTGGGGTGTGGCCATGTGTGTGTGTATATCAAGATACTTTTTTTCGTCGAAGATTACAAATTTTTCTCTCACTCTCATCTTCTTTTTGAAAATTAAATTCTTGAAAAAAAAAAATTTTCCCCACTAGTAAAGAATTGAACTGTTTTTAAATTTTTCAAACGAAATTTTTTTTAAATTAATATTTTTATTTGAGAAATTAATCATTAAAAGTTATTTGGTTCACTGAATATATTAATTACATTGTTTACTAATTTATTTAGTAAATTCTATGATAACACAGTAAAACGTAAGGTGTTAAAATAACACCATAATGGATTAAAATAATCTGCAATAGTTTAACCTCTCTAGGATTAAATTAACACCAAAAAGGATTAAAATAACCTATTTTGGAGTTATTTTTAACTATTAATGAAATTTTATTTTAAATAAAAGAACAAATTCTAAAATTTGTAAAAATTTAACGAACTAACTAACTAACTAACTAACTTAGTAACATAGTTCTAAATTCAATTTTGTTAAAAAATTTAAAAGAATTCTCGTCAAAATTTTAATTCCTTTTATAAATAATAAAATTATTCTCTGATATTCAATTATTTTACAAAATTCAATAAAATTCTTGTCAAAATTTCAAATTATTTTCAAAAGTTTTCTAAAATTCCATAATTTTCAATATCTTCTGTTTCAATAAAATTTTTTAAAAGAATTCCTTTATTAAAAAAAATGTAATACAATTCTACGCAAACATTCAATTATTTTCATAAATAATAACATTTCTCTAGGGATTTAATTATTTTTATAAATAATAAAATTCTTGTAGGAATTCAATTCTTTTCATAAATAATAAAACTCATAATTAAATTTTGAAAAAGTTTCAAACTAAAATCATTAAATTTCTTAATTTTTCATATTTTTGACAAAAAATTGTGCAGAATTAATTCTTTTTAAAAGTTTAATAGGATTTTTATAGAAATTATTTCAATTTTTTATTTTTCAATATATATTTAATTGCAGAATTTCTGAATAATTGAAATTTTGTAATTTTGAATTGTAAACGAATAAATTTGAAAATTCTCATAAAACTCATCGCAGCGTTTTAATTATTTTTCATACAATGATAATTGAATTCCTTGAAAAAAGTAAATTATGTTCATGCAAGTTTTAATAAAATTCGACAAAAAAATTGAATGTTTAATTGAATTTTTTAAACATTATTTTAAGTTTTTATTTTCTAATATGCATTTAATTAAATAATTTAGGAATAGTTGAAATTTCGTGAAATTGATTAATTAATTATTATTAAAAATAATAGATATAAAGTAAAATTTTAGTTAAAAATTTTTGAAAATAATAATTGAATTGAAATAATGAAAATAATTTTATTGTATTAGCAATTTGTGAAAATTCTATTTAAACATTAGCAAATATTTTTGAACAATTACTGACATTCAAGCAAAGACCAGTAAATATATTTACTAATAATTAGGAAAACTATTTAAAAATTAGAAAATTTTTTTTAAAACAAATAGTGAATTTGTATCAACAAATTATTAAATATTTAGTAACAATAAGTCATATTTTATTAACAAATATCATAAAAAATCGTTCAGTAAAATAACTTAAAAAATCAAAAATTTTTCTTCAACTTTAAAGAATGGATATTAAACAATATATGTATGTAAAATGTAAAATGAAGAAATATGCGAAACAGTAAAAAAGTTTTAAAATTTCTGAGTGTTATGGCGCTAACAAGTTTTGAATCTATGAAACAGTGCTTGTTTTATGCGCATAAATGTTCGTGTAGATGTTGTTTTTTGGGGTAATGTTTATCGATGTTGTAGGTAAGCTCTCCTTCTCTCCTCTCTCTCTTTCTCTCTCTAATAGAGATGAAACAACAGCACTTAAATTCTCGGCTTGTTCACATTATTACTTTACGTTCTGCAGTTTCCCTCAACGTTACGAGCTTAAAGTTCACCTACTTCACAAAATGACAATGTCCCTTGGATTAGTATGTAGGGGAAAATTTCACAAAAGCTGTTCGCGATATGTCATGGTAATTTTTTTTTCTTACTTTAATTTAATACGATTTTAATTAATTTAGGAAAAAATTACAACACCGACATTTTTTACTAAATTTGTTCTAATAAAAAAAAATGAAATCCCAAAAGAAGTTTTTTAGTACTATAAAGATTTGTAGTACTAGATATAAAAAATGGAATTAAGGTACAACATTTTTCTATAGTGGAAAGGTCTAATCTGAATAAATTTGTTAGTAAAAAAGATTTTTAGCGAAAACGCGGTTTTTTAAAAAATGGATCATTTACTGAAAAAATAATTTGAAGCGGAAATTTCTTTTTGGTAGTACTAAATTTTCTTGAAGAAAAAGAAATTTGTAAGATTAGCGTCTGACTGAAAGTTACTTTTACCACTGAAAATTGAAGTAGAAGGAATTTACACTGAGATGTCTGATTAAAATTTACTCCTCACAGATAGACGCAAAAATCCCCAGTGTTAGTTTGAGTTAAATTTCTTTTACTACTACTTTACTGAACTTAGGGGAAATCAAAATTTTGTCTTACTTTAACAGCCCTTTTTTACTGCTGTCCCGAAAATAAGGGGAATTAGAAATTCCTTGTCAGACTAAAATCAACTTTTACTTCTTTCTTTTTGCGCAAAATTAGTTTTACTATTTTATAAAACAATTTGTTTTTAATTCTTATCAAATACTTTCTATATTTTGCGAAAATAAATCGTCCTGTCTGCCTGTGAGTGACTTTTTCTACTAAAGTAAAAATTTTGAAATGTATTTACATTGTGTTTAATTAATTTTACTAGTATCAATTTAGACATAATTTTCCACTGCTAACAGATAATAAAAACGCTCAAAATATTTTCCCAAACTTAAGTTAATTATTTGTAAAAATTTACTCGTAGAAAATTATTTTCCCAAGAAAATTTGTATTTACTGAGATATTTTTACTTCATTTTTGTTGCGGCATTTTATAAGTTTTTGTTTATAGTCACCGCCCCTTCATTGAGGAGGTTAGAAAGATTAATTAAGGAAAAGCGGACACTGGATGAATACGTGAATATTTTGTGTGTGTTTTCCCTCTCACTCGCTCGTTCTGTGTTCTCTCTTCCCTTCCATTTTCTCTGTGGCACGCTGATGGCACTTACAACAAGTAGAAAGTAAAGTGGAAATAGTTCAAGTGGATCTTACCAAGAACGGCGAAAATGTTACCCGTCCGACTCTTGAAGCGTTGCGTTGGGAAAAAGATTGGAGGGCTTTCGTCTAGCGCTCTAAAAATTGAAGGCAAGCAAAAGTAATAATGATTCGACTTTCCCTCACCTTAAAAGACAAAAAAAGAAAAGAAAACACTAAAAATCGAAAACAAAAACAAAAAAGCATGGCAATAATTTTATAAACACTTTGGGGCAAATTTAAAATCAATTTCGAGTATTGACTGTGAGGAAATATTTACAAAATTTTTTTACAATTCTCCTTATAAAATTTTATTTTCTTAAAATAATTGTAAATTAATCCTTAAATACTTTTAAACTATGAAATTATTTTAGTTAATTAACTATAAAGCAAGCAGTTGTTTACAAGTAATAAAAAAAAGTACTAAAATAAAACAGTAAATTTTTATAATTCTATACCAAATTAAAATTCAATAAATTCAATTAAATTAATTCCATTGAATTACATTCATTTGTAAGTCTCATTTGTAGAAATAAAATATTGTTAGAAAAAAAATTAATAGAAAATTTCCACAACGTTGAAGTCCACAACGAAAAAAATTATTCACTTAAAAAATTAAAAAATAAATAAAGCAGCAATATTCCCATAAAAAGATTTATAAAAAATAGTTTGATGTTTCTGTTATGATAATAATTGTTATGTGAATAAATATTAAATGAAAAATAATTTTGGAATAAATTAAACAAATTTTTTTCGTTAATCAACGTTGTGGACTTCAATTTCGTATTTCCTTTATTAGAAAAATAAATTTTTGAAGTTAGAAAAGAAATTTTTTTTTAGAAAAAAAGTTTTAGATAATAAAAAATTAGAAATCGCATTTCAGAAAAACCAATTTCGAATAAAAAGAAATTAAGAAATAAAAATGTAAATAAACAGTAAAATGAAATGAAAAAAAATATAAGGAAATATAAAAGTAAAAATAATAAAAATAAGAAGTAATGTAAAAATTAAAGTAACTGTTTTAAAAAATAACTAGAGAGATTTTTTAATTTTTAACTAAATTGAAATAAAATTAATTCTTCCAGAGAAAATTTAATGAAATTCCTCGAAAAATGTAATTATTCTTAAAAATCTTATTAAAATTCGTCGAAAGAATTTAATGATTTAAAAAATTTGTTGATAGTATTTTTTATTAGAATTTAACTTCAACAAACATGAAATTAATAAATTATTTATTTTTTTATTTAAATAATTGAATTCTCGTAGAATTTAATAATAAAAATGGTTTTGAAACTGAATTTAAGTTAAAATTTTAGATTATACTTAAGTATTGAAAACATTATAACGTGGATTTTTAGAAATAATTAAATTTCGAGAAAGTTTCAAACTAAAATCATTGAAAGTCTTAATTTTTCATATTTTTGACAAAAAATTCTGTAGAATTATTTCTTTTTAAAAGTTTAATAGGATTTTTATTGAAATTATTTCAAGTTTTTATTTTTAAATATATTTTTCATATAATTCTAATTGAATTCCTTGAAAAAAGTAATTATGTTCATGAAAATTTTAATAAAATTCGGCAAAAAAATTGAATTATTTAAAAATTTGTTACTAAAATTCTTTATGAGAATTGAATTTTGAGAAACATTGAAGTATTCAATAAATTATTTACTTTTGCATTTAAATAATTAAATTCTTGTTGAATTTTTTAATAAAAATTGATTTAAAAATGAATTTTAGTTAAAAATTTTAGATTATAATTGAATATTAAATGAATTATAGATTGAACTTTTTGGAAATAATTGAATTTTGAAATTAATATTTTTGAAAAAGTTTAATTAAATTTTTTAAAATTCTATAAATTCATTTAAATTAATTCCATTGAATTACATTCATTTGTGAGTCTCATTTGTAGAAATAAAATATTGTTATAATAAAATTAATATAAAATATCCTTTATTAAAAAAAGAAATTTTCGAAATTCACCATCATTAGAAAAAAAGTTTTAGATAATAAAAAATTAGAAATTGTATTTTAGAAAAACCAATTTCGAATAAAAGAAAATTAAGAAATAAAAAAGTAAATAAACAGCAAAATGAAATGAAAACAAATATGGAAATATAAAAGTGAAAATAATAAAAATAAGAAGTAATGTAAAAATTAAAATAATTGTTTTATAAAATAACTAGAAAGGTTTTTAAATTTTTAACTAAATAGAAATAAAATTAATTCTTCCAGAGTGGATTTAAATTTACGGAAAAACGAGAAGAATACAATCTCCTCTCAATCCAAAGAGAGTTTGCTTGCTCATTTAACAGATCTAAAATAATGAACAGCTAATGAAAGCGTTCTTTTTTCATCCGCAAATCAAAAAGGTGTAAAGTTGAAGAGTTTCCTTGTCAGATTAAAAGTATCATATTTTACCTTCCGTCCACCGTCATATGACGAGAGAGCTGATCCTCTGATTCTGACAATCCCTTCTGCTTGATGAAACGCGCATTCACTGCACTTCCTTGATAATTAAAATGGTCCCTATCAAAAGCTATGTGATATATTTTGAACAGAGTATATATATAGGCTATATAGTGTAATTCAAGGCTTCTCCACAAACGCAAAAGTAAAAGAGAGAGAGAGAGAGAGAGGAATTTCAGATAGCCAGAAATAAATCTGCTTGTAAAAGGTCAGGTTCTCGGAAGTCACGAAAAAGATGAGACGAAAGGGACTGTCGCAAGTAAAATAAAAGTAAGAAAAAAAAAAGTGTTGGCTAAAAAAAGGGGAAAAGAAGAAAAATTGAATTGGAACTGAAACCGAAGCGAGAGCTCCATTGATGAGATGAAAATCGATTTTAACCTTTTGCTAGTGAGTAGAGAAAAAAAAGGGAAGAAATAGTGCCGACGACCTGCTCTTCCTTTGCCACAGTTTTGTCCGAAAAGGAAGTGATAATTTTTAAACCGAGATTTTTCTCCTCGAATAACCAAATTAAAATTTTTTAAAATTAAAAAGAGAATAAGAGTATAAAAAAATTAAAACCAAAATAAAATTCAAAAAATCAAATTACAAAATTAAGAAATAAAAAACAAATTAAAATATAAAACAACTAAATTAACTAAGAAAAAATGTAAACAAAATTAAATTAGAAAATTATTAACTTTAAGTTAATTATTATTAGAATTCTTTAAATTAAATTATTAATAACGATAAAACTAATCCATCGTTACATTCGAAGGTTGAAACTAATCCCACAATTGATAAATTTTTATAGAACTCTTGTATTTAAAAATTCACCAACTCTAATTTAATTAAAATAAAATTTAATTATTAAAAAGTATAGTAAAATTTATTTTAAAAACAATTGAAAATAATATTGAAAATATGATGTAAATAAAATTAATTGTTACTTAATATAAATTAGGTTATAACTACTTTCTAATTTAATTTAATTACTGAATTTATTAAAAACTACTTTTTAACAGAAACATATTTTAAATTGATTTTTACTAATTCTTAAAAAGGAATTTATCATTTAAAAAAGAATTTTAATTAATTTTTCAACTGAAATTAACTATTAACAAGTTTCCCAATAAATTTATAATTGAATAATATTAAAAAATTGGTCATCTTAATTTTTTTTTAATAGAATTTAATATAAAAGAAGTTCTAATTACTTTTGAATTTAAATTAATCTCTCCATTGATGAAAATTAAATTTATAATTTCAATTAATTATTAAATTTGTTCTAAATATATTTAGAATCGGATTTATTATTAAACAATATTGAACATTCTTATTACTTATTTTTTAATTAGAATTTAGTATAAAATAATCACTGAATTCGTTGAATCTAAATTTATAATTGAAATTAATTATTAATTTTGTTTTAAATAAATTTACAATTGAATTTATAATTGGATAATTTTGAAATAGTAGCTGCACCCATTCTTCTAATTGGAATGTAATAAAACAGAATTTATTAAAAATAATTTGACATTAAAATTATCGGAAGTTAGAATGAATTTCTCAAATTGAACATTAAATTAGTTTAAACTAATTTTGAATAGGAAAAGACTTATTATTATTTTGTTTCTGAATAAATTGACTTAGGCTGTTTCTGCACGAAAATTATATTTTAAGTTTTTTTTCAAGGATTTAAAGTTTAGTCACTTATGGAATATTTTACTAGATTATAAAGCTTCATTTAAAGATAACTAACTGTTCAATAAAAAAGTGATTTACGAAAAAATGAACTTTTGCGATTTCTGCACAAAATGCTTCAATTAAAATGAATTGATACAAGGGTTATAAATCACTTAATAATTGAAATTAGTATTTAATTATGTTTGCAATTATAAATTACTTTATAAATATTCAATTTATTTTCAATTACTTTCAAGCACTTTTAAATATTTTGTGATAAAATTAATTTTTTTTACTTTTAACTTTAGACAGTTTATTTTCTTCTTTTAAATTTATAAACTTTGTAAAAAATTTCGTTTCTCAAAAATTTGTGTGGTTTTTCTGTTTCAGGTGAGTTTCTGACGGTGAACATTAAGTGAAAAGAGGACTCTCTCTCTCTTTCTCTCTCTCGCTCTCACTCACTCTCCAAGGTCCCATATTGTACGCGTGCATGGAATTAAGCCGGAGATCTCGCAGCTCTTCGTAGCTTCTATTTTCCTAGGATGAGATATTAGCTTTAATGAATTTCTCTTGGACGCCAGTGCCAGCTTGCTCTGTCGAGGTTTAATTTAATTGGGGAAAGGCAAATGCGATTTAATCGTAGAAGCGTTGTTCCACTATCAACGGCGACAGCCAGGAGTGAGGAGCAGAGAGAGAGAGAGACTGAGGGTTGAAAAAAAGATAATAACCTACGCATTTCAAAAAAAAAGTCACAGTAAGTACTTTTTCCAATTTTAATTAGTTGCGAACTACCAATTTCGTTTTCATTTCAGAATCTTTCTTTTAGTTTTTTTTAATTGAACGCTTTGCGATCTACGAATTATTAGGTGTTTCGCGCTTTAAAAATTATTCAGCACAAATAGACAGACCTTACAACTTTGAGCATCAGTAGTGAAAGTAAGTTTTTAGTCAGACTTTAAATTTTCACTTGAGTAGTAAGAGTCAGAGTGAGTAGACAATTATTTTATCATTATCAACTAATCTAAGTTGAATTTTTTTATTGTTTAGTAATTTTTTAATTTTTCCCCTCACAGTATAACGTGTGGTGTTAGAATAACACCAGAATGGATTAAAATAATCTGCAACAATTTAATCCCTCTATGATTAAATTAACACCAAAAAGGATTGAAATAATTTATTTTGGTGTTATTTTTAACAATGAATAAAATTTTATTTCAAATAAAACACTAAAGTCAACGATTTGAAAAAATTTTAATCAAATTCTTGTCAAAATTTCAATTATTTTCAAAAGTTTTCTGAAAGTCCATAATTTTTAATATCTACTATTTAAATAAAATTTTTCAAAAGAGTTCCTTTATTAAAAAAATTTGAATACAATTCTACGCAAACATTCAATTATTTTCATAAATAATAAAGTTTTTTACAGGAATTCAATTATTTACAAATTTTTAAAAAAATTTATTCACAATAACTCAATTATTTTTATAAATAATAACATTTCTACACGGATTTAATTATTTTTATAAATAATAAAATTCTTTTAGGAATTCAATTATTTTCATAAATAATAAATTTCATTGCAGAATTTCAATTATTTTTAATGCAATTTTTTTCAAATTCTTAAAAAAATGTAATTATTCTTAAAAATCTTATTAAAATTCGTCCACAGAATTTAATGATTTAACAAATCTGTTAATAACATTTTTTATGAGAATTTAATTTCAAGAAACATGAAATTAAAAAATTATTTATTTTTGTATTTAAATAATTAAATTCTCGTAGAATTTACTAATATAACTTCTTTTTAAAAGTTTAATAGGAGTTTTATTAAGATTATTTCAAGTTTTTATTTTTCAATATATATTTAATATTGAAGAATTTCCGAATAATTGAAATTTTGTAAAATTGAATTGTAAACGAATAAATTTGAAAATTCTCATAAAACTCATCGCAGCGTTTCAATTATTTTTCATACAATTATAATTGAATTCCTTGAAAAAAGTAATTATGTTCATGCAAGTTTTCATAAAATTCGACAAAAAAATTGAATTATTAAAAAATTCTTTATGAGAATTGAGTTTTGAGAAACATTCAATTATTCAATAAATTATTTACTTTTGCATCTAAATAATTAAATTCTTATAAAATTTTTTAATAAAAATTGATTTGAAAATGAATTTTAGTAAAAATTTTAGATTATAATTGAATATGAAAAGAAATATAGAGTGAACTTTTTGGAAATAATCGAATTTTGAAATTAATATTTTTGAAAAAGTTTAATTAAATTTTTTTAAATATTATTTGAAGTTTTTATTTTCTAATATGCATTTAATTAAAGAATTTATGAATAATTGAAATTTCGTGAAATTGATTAATTAATTATTATTAAAAATAATAGATATAAAATAAAATCGTAGTTAAATGTTTTTGAAAATAATAATTGAATTGAAATAATGAAAATAATTTTGAAGAAGTATAATATTCTTATAATATAAAATAATGATTTTATTACTTGGTCATATTCTATAGTTATAAAAAAATGTAATAAACTAAAATTTCATTAATTGTAAAAAATAACACTTTTTAATAGCTCATGATTTACTTTGCTAGTAGCAAAAGTCAGTTATTAGTCAGCCTTTCATCATTTATAGTTGTTATTTAAGTAGTAAAAACCATTTTTTGATCAGACACTCTCTAAATCTGAATTAGTAGAAAGTTACTAATGAAATGGTGAAAAGTCGTCCACTAAATGATTTAGTAATAATTCTACTAACAATTAGTAAAATTTTACTAGTTGTTAGTAGAGCGTTACTAATTGATTAGTAGAATTCTACTAAAAATTAGTAGAACTGTTTTATTAATAGTCGATAAAACAGTTTCATTAATTCATTTAGTGATGAAGTGACTTTCAATTAGTAGAATTCTACTAAAACATTAATAGAATTTTACTTAAAATTAATAATATTCTACTAATTAAAAAGGTGAAAAGTCGTTCATGAAAACTACTAAAAATTAGTAAAATTTTACTAATTCTTAGTAGAATTCTACTAATTCAGATTTAGAGAGCAAGTTATTAATTAATTAACTTGATTTAATTAATTTAATTAATTTAATTTATTAACTTTTGAGTTAAACTTCTTTCTTGTTCAGTATTATATTTATTTTTTGCCCTAGTAGTAATAGTCAGTTTTCAATCAGCCGTTTTAGTAGTTAGCAGAAGTAGTAGAGAACAGTTTTAGTCAGACAGAAAGTAATTACAAAAAATATATCGTAAAAAAAACCTAATGAAAACATACCTAATGTTAAAATAATCCACTAAAATTAAGATCAAATTATGATTTCTACACGAAATGTAACAAAATCTAGAGCAAAATATTGAAAAAAAAATAAAAGTAAACTTTCCTCGCTACTCGAAAGCGAGTTGAATCGATCGCAATATTAAGTTTGTAGGTTGAGTTTTAAAAGAGGGACAAAAAGTCGAGATACTAGAAGAACAATTGTAGTTTATCCGTTTTATTAGATACACGCGATGTTTCCGCAGTAGTGTCTTTTCGATTTGTGCCAGTGTCTGTCTGTCTGTATATATGTATACTTGTGTATAAACGTAGCATTTGTCCTCAGGATTTTCATATTGATTTTACTAATTAGACTGCTCCGCTCGCAAGTAAGAGCAATTGGGCTCTGCTCTTAGCTTATGTAGTTTCGACCCTTCTTGTTTACCTCGCGGATTCAACCGTGCGAATCAATAGACTCGGAGAGAGTGAGAGAGTAGGAGAAAGCGAGTGCAAGAGAGAGATGGAGAGAGTATTGCATATGTCGCAACACGTATGATTTACTTTGCAATACAAACCTCTGTATGCCAATCAGATACTCTGATCACAGCATCTTGCACCAAGCTTACAAAATTTATATATACCCCAATATACGTGTGTGTGTGTGTGTGTGTGTGTATAAAATTATATATTGCCTCTCTAATTAGCGAAAGCCATCTGTCAATGGTATAACTTCAACTCTTCTTTCAATATAGACATATAAAATAAATCAATTACACATTTCATTTCACTTTGGAAAATTTAATATTTGACTTTCTTGACAAATAGAAACGGGGGAAAAAATAACTATTAATTAGGGTTTGAATCAATATTATTATTAGAGAAAATTAAAATCATGATAATTGATTAAATGAAACTGATGTTCACAACCTTCATAATCAACGATTTAAAAGAAAGAGTATTTTTTTATAAACAATTATTTTCAACAGTTTTTTCTTTATCAATGTATTGATTTATTAAAAAATTATAATTTAGAAAAAAAGTTTACATTACATTTTTGTTATTTTAAAATGTAGAAAAATTTTTTTTCTTTAAGTTTCGAATTTTTTCTGATTGAAATTTACTTTTTCTACTGATTACACAAAAAATACCACAATCTTTCTTCGTATCGATCATTTTTGAATGCAGCAAAATAATTTTAGTTATAGTTCAATTTAATTATGAAAAAATACAATTATTTGAATTATTTACAATTATTCTGTTTTCAAAATTTAATTGAACGATTAATGTAAGTGAAAAAACATTCCCTTGAATGTTAAAGAGTAGAACAAATCGCACTTTAAACATGGTATGGGGACTAAGAGTATAAAAGAGAAGGAAAGAAAGAAAAAACTAAACAACGTTTATAAAGAGGTGTGAAGATCACATTATTCGATTATTCCAAAATGAGTGTGTTTTTTGTGTGTCTACAAAACAGACATGCGGCGCGTTTGTTTTAAATATCCATGCAAATTACCGCAAATGGTCCTTGGCAACGCCTACAAGAGTACAACACCATTAATTACATTTTCATTGGTCGACGTTAACACCGACATGACTTGGGTGCGCGAAGAGTAATTGAATCACGTCAAAACGTAAGTTAAACACGTAGATGAGTCTCGTTAGCCAAGAGTGAAAATTGCCACTCATTCAGATTTTTTCCTTCTACTCTTTTTTATATTTTTTTTCTTTTTTCTTCTCTCTCACCATAAGAGTAGTTATGTATGAAAATTAAAGTGTCTGTCACTAATTAACATAGAGATGAAAAGGTGTTTTGCGTCAAGTGCCATTCGTTGATTCAAAACCAAAAGAGAAAAAAGGGGAATCTCTTTATTTTCATTTCTTTCTTTTGCGGATATAAACTCGTGAGAAAAAAAAATTACTTTATTTTCAACATTTTTATACAGTTACTTTTTTCGCTCTTTTTAATTTATAAATTTACTCCTTTTAATTGTTAATTTTTTAATTAAAAACCTCGTTTCAAAACTACAACTTTAATAAATAAAACTTTAATTTACTATTTTAAATTCGAAAATGAACTTAATGAGAAAAATTAATTATTTTCGAAAATTGAAGTTTCTTATTTTTTTGAATAAGGAAATAAAAATTAGGCATTTTATTTATTACATAAATAACATTATTTAATTTAAATTTGACTTTGTCATTGACTTTCACTTTGATTTTCATTTTGGCTCTTACTTTAAAAGTAGGAGTCAATAATCAAAAATGAAACTCAGAGTGGAAATGACAGTCAAACAAGTCAATTATTATTATTATTTCTACATCTATTATTTTTCATTATCACATTAAATATTATTTATTTACTGAAATTAATATTTCAAAACATTAATTTCTTAATATACCTATATACTATTATAATATGTAAAATAATTTTATTTTATTAGCAAATTTTTAATTAATTATAGGCGATTATAGGAAAAGAAAATTTTTAGAAATTGCCTTTGAAATATACTCATAAAATTTTTTTTCTAAATATTATTTTGACTATATGACTTTGGTAGCGGTCATCAATATTTTCTGCTTCTATTTGTAAATATTCAAAAAGAAACCTTTAAGATTTTAATTAAGATCATATTATTCAGTGCGACATTTTTCCATAGTAAAGAATATGGGACACGTGACCACTGAATAACATAACCTTAACCATTATGAGTATATTTCAATTTTCTTCTTAAAATTCTTAATTAATTTTATTAACTTTATTTATTTAAATTTATTTACCTTTTGTTTTATTATTTTTATGATTATTTATTTTATTTTACTACGAATTCATTTTATTTGATAAATATAAAAAAATATGAAAATCAATTTATTTAAAATTTTATTTTATTATGTTTCTTACACGCACGTACATTTGTAAAGTTATTTTATTTTATGTAAAAATTTTGAATTTATTTAGGAAAATATTATTTGGAAATTGCGATTCAAAATTTGGGAACAATAGTCTTTTGTAAACATTGTTTGTACTACATGACGAATAATATCAAGTTACCAGTTAAAATTTTTTTAATATTAATGTTGTTTTACTTTGAAATTTTATTTAAAAATTGTGTACTTCAATTTCATTCTTAATTTGTATATTACTATTATTTAGTAATGTTATAATTATAATTTAGTAATGTTATAATTATACACTGGAAAAAAAATTTATCTGATTCAAATAACCGATTATTTGACTATTACCAAATGAATATTTACTTGAATCAAATAATTTTTATATGCATGAAATAAATTGTATTTAAATAAAATATTTCAATGTTTAAAGCAAATAATATTTAATTCATTAAAATAAAAATTATTTGATTCAAGTAAATATTTATTTGATAATAGTCAAATTATCGGTTATTTGAGTCAAATAATTTTTTTTTCAGTGTAACTGTTATTTATTTCATTTTATACAATTAATATTCATTTACTTCAAATTTTATTTTATTTGTACTATATTATTTAATAAAAAAATTAACTTCGACTTGAAAATAGTTTAATTGCAAATTACTAATTTTTAAATTTTTTTAAATTGTATTTAAAATTTATTTATTTACAATTTTCTCAATTAATTAATTTTTTTTCTTTATTTTTATATAGATTATATTTATTTTTATTTGTTTATTTAATTAGAAATGTATTCTATTCTATTCAATAGAATACAATTAAATTTATTGACAATTTTTTCTATTAACTATATTTTTTTCACACCTATAATGAAATTTTATAGTTAATTTGAAAATTTCGTATTTCCTAGAAAATATTATTTTAGAATTTTCCTTTGGAAATTGAGGGGATAATAGTATTTTGTAAACATTGTTTTGACCGAGCGATTAGGTTTAACATTGAAGGTCGTTTATGAGAGAAGCAATAAAGTCTATTGTATTGTTGAGAGGGTTGATAGTGGGGAACGCGTCTGTAAATTTTCCAAAATTTGATAGTCAGTTAAGTTCTGTGCTCAGTAGTGAGTGTTGGTGAATTTTATGATAGTTGGTGATATTTACTGGTGTTTAGTGATATTTAATTATATTTATTTCTTTAATTATATTTTTATTGACATTTAGTTATATTTGATTCTACTTAATTATATTTTGTGATATTTTGTAACATTTTGTAATATTTAACGATATTTAGTGATTGTGGTTATAACGGAAAATTATGACTGAGAAGAAAGAAAAGCAATCTCGATAGGATTAGGAAATAAACTCCCTTGCAGCTGGAAAACCCTCTACAAAAATAATTTCCGGTACGAAATATAATTACATTAAAGCTATTATATACATTTTATATATTTATATATTCATCCATATAATTCTTTTTAGCAAAAAAAAATACTTCATTTACAAAAAATATAATTTTTGCTATAAAATGAAAATTCGGAAATTATCGAACGTAATATTTTTCTTCACTTAAACAATTGGATTATAATTCTTCGGGGTGAATGATTACGAAACTATATAAGAATGGAATATAATCTACTTTTTCTATCGGAAGAAATGGATTAACTCTTATTATGCGAGTTTCAGTCTTGACTTGACTTTTTAATACTTATCGAAAGACAGGAATAATTAAAATCATGAAAATGTGAATTTCCGAGAGTCTTAAAAAGTTTAATTCTCTTTTGAAAAGAAATAATCTCCTATCCCCACTCTTGGGTTCAATTTTTTTACACGCTAGTCTTTCTTTCTCTTTTACTCGCTCTTATAAATATACGCGTCACAAAATTCATCTCTTTCGTCAAATTAAAGGACAAAATTAAATTTTCCCTCCGTCCATTCTTAATTGAAGATGTAGGATAGAAACTTATGAAAACTTTATTTTAACGCTAGATTTTTTTATTTTGTTCTTTTTTTTCTCTTTTTGCAAGACAAGTGAGTCATTTATAGAATATTAAAAAAAATTTCCTTCTCCCTCCTGTCAGGAATACACACACACACAAGGGAAATATGATTCTGTTGAATGAGTTTTTTTTTGTTGGGGAATAAATTTAAACAACATGGGTTATGAAAGAAAAATTGGGAGCGGAAGGTTCTTAGGGATATTTGTACTTTATTTTAATAAAAATGTTTTAATATTTTCAAATAGTTGAATATATTTAGTTTTTATGTAGATAAGAATATTATTTAATTTTGTTTATCGAAAAATATATTTACTTTTTTTAAATATAAAAGTATTATTAAAAATATTAAAAATAATAACAAGTTATAATAAAAGTTACTATAGGCATTTCTTTTCTTTTTTTTGTAAAAAGAAATTTGAAATTAAAAAAAAATTGTCAACTTTTTTCTCTCCTATTGTTCACTCTTTTTTTCTGAGTGTGGGAATGAATAATGATTCATTGTGTGTGAGTGACTATATATATATATAAAAGCCTACTGTTGGAGAGCTTTGCGCATAGATACAATTAAAATACGCTTTAATTAAAACGCACACACGAAACCTCTTAATGGGATGTTATCAGTACATAGTTCTAACGAGTACTGCGGTAAACTTTAGAATCGCGTTGTAATTATCTTGATTTTAGGAAGATACACTTCTCAAGTTACATTCTATCTCCATCTCGTTCAGTCTCTCTCTCTCTCTCACTCACTCACTCACTCACTCACTAGCTCTCCCCAATCTCTCTTTCTCGACACAATGCGAAATAAATTTCCACATTTTCGAAATACGTCAAGGAGTGTGTATAATTAGTGGCAAATTTTTGAACTTTTTTTTGTCCAATTTTTGTTAATTAACTTCGCATTGCTCTATAATTTCGAAAATTTTTATTTTTTACTTTTTTCATTTTCAGGAATTATTTTCCATTTTTCACATTGTTTTCAATTTGCATATTAGTGTTTTAAATTTTCAAATTACTTTTAATTTTTTAATTATTTTTAATTTTCGATTTAGAATCCGTTTTACAAATTATTTTTTATTTTTTAATTACTTTCAATTTCATATTATTTTCTATTTTTCTATTATTTACCATTTTTTTAGTCTCAACTTCCAAATTATTTTCAATTTTCAATTTTTGACTTAAAATCAGTTTTTCAATTTATTTTTGCTATTTTAAAATTTTACATTATTTTCAATATTTGTCTAAAAATTCGTTTTAATAAAAAATTCTTTATACAATAATTTGTTAAATTTTGTCAAAAAAAAACTATTTAGAAGCAACAAATGTCAAATTAAAATAATTTCGAAAGTTTTATTACCAAAAAATACTTTGAGTCAGGTAAAAGTTTTTTTTAACGCTGGTATAATTTAAAAATCAGTGATTAAATACAATATTGATCATATTGTTTTTTTCATGAAATATTTTTGTTTTTTTCGTAAGTTAGTAGTATTTTGCAAAATTAAAATAATTTTGAAAGTTTTATTACCAAAAAATACTTTTAGTCAGGTAAAATTTTTTCTAACTCTGATAATTTTAAATTCAGTGATAAAATACAATAATTTAGTTATATTTTTGAAAAATACTACTAACTTACGAAAAAACAAGATAGTATTTCTTAAAAATAAACAATCTGATCAATATTATATTTTATCACTGATTTTAAAATTACCAGAGTTAAAAAAACTAAAATTTGAGATAGCGATTTTAAAACGATTTGAAAAAGAGGTTATTTTTTTAAAATCTTTTTTTCTCGAGGTCTGTAATAAATTAATTCATCAGGATTCCTGGTCTGAAATAGTATAAAGTTAGATAAATTGGCAAAAGTCGCGTGTAACCATGTCGGTATATTACGAGGGGGAGCTCAAATCGCATGTTCGCAAGGGAATATATAAAATTGGCCAGCTTATATTTACGAAGCAATTTGTCGAAGTGAAGTTTTGCTTCGATAGATTCGAGTTCGTCCAAAAGCCGCTAAAAAGAAAGAGAGAAAAAAAATATCAAAAGAAAGAGAGTTTTTATCAAGTAATCAAAAATTTTAATCTCATCCTTCCCATCTGTTTAGAAAATGTAAGAAAAAAATTCATTTTTCTCCTCTAATTAAATGAAGATTATTTATGATTAAGAATTATTAAGAATTATTAAGAAAGTAATAGCTAGACGACCCATCAGGTAGGGCAAAAAGCCACATTGCGATTTTGTCAAAATATTATATGTAATAAATTTTTGTTCTTTCATAATTTTCTTTGATTTATGTGACAAATAAATAATTTGAAACAGTTAAAACCAACAGAAATTTGAAGTAAAGATAGTTCAAATTAGTATAAGGTAAAATTGAAAATAGTAAAAATTAATAAGGGATTAAAATTGAAATAGTTGAAATTAGAGGAAGGTAAAATTCTTAATATTGGAATTTTAAAAATTCCTTAATTAGAAGGAAAAAATGGAAGGTGATTAATATTTCTATGATTTAAGCAGAAAAATAAAAAAAAGGAAATTATAAAAAATAGAAAAGCAAAGTATTACTCTCTAAATCTGAATTAGTAGAATTCTACTAAGAATTAGTAAAATTTTACTAATTGTTAGTAGAATTATCACTAAATCATTTCGTGGACGACTTTTCACCATTTCATTAGTAACTTTCTACTAATTTAGATTTAGAGAGTAGAAAATAGGGAAACGAAAAATTACTAAAAATAGAAAATCGTAGAAATAGAAATTTATAAAAATAAAAAAAACAGGAAAATACAAAACTGGAATTAAGAAAAATCAGAGAATACAGAAACAGGTGATAAGATAAATAGAAACATTGAAAAATAGAAAAATATAGATATAGAAAAGGAGAGAAATAGAAAAGTAGGAAAATAGAAATCGAGAAAAGTAGAAATGAAGAAAAAAAACAACTTAGTACATACCAAAAAGCATTTAGTATAAACAAAGAAATTTTGATACAAAACTGCTTCTCGAAGTTATTCCAATGCGAAAAGAGAGACGTGTTTCTGTTTAGAAATGACAAACGGAGAGAAACTGATGATAACTTGCACTTGTGCGACTTGTGTTATTGCAACACTGGTCCCGTAGTTATATGGATGAATGCAGAGATATTGTGACTTATCTGGCGAGTACATAGTTGCTTTGATGTAGGCACTACACTGTCAAGGTTGCATAACATGCTGGGGGATGTGTAATTTAACATAACGTCCTGTGACACATTGTTAGACGGTAACACGCGGCCCGACGATAGTGTTTTAATCTCCATCTGCAAGTGTCAAGTGCAACCGTTTCTGTTAATTATTGCTCTAACGTAGTTATTACATTATCCAACTGGAAATCCACGATCGCTGTTGAAATCTGGCAAAGTCAAAAATCACCGTTTCTCAGCTTTTCTACTTTTCTATTTTTCCCAGGAATTTTCTTCTTTTTCTACTTCACTATTTTTATCATTTCTGTGTTTTTATTTTCCATTTAGTGCCTCTTTTTCTATTATCCATCTTTTAGTATCAGTCCTATTTTGTATTTTTCTTTATATTTGTTTGCTTATGTGTATTTTTATTTTATATTTATATTTTTCTACTTTTCGTATTTTATTTTTAAATTCATATTTTCTCAGATTTCAATTATTTCCACAGTGTAAAGCGTAAGGTGTTAAAATAACACCAAAATGGATTGAAATAATCTGCAACAGTTAAATCCCTCTACACTGAGAAAACGATTTTTTTGACTCAAACATATTTTGTTTAAATCAAACTTAAAATATCTTTGCTATACAGTCAAACATAATATTTAAGTTTAATTGGAACATATTTTTTGGTTCATTAAAAGAAGTAATATACTTAATTTAAACATAAGTTGTGATTGATTTTAAATTATCTATAATTCACTTTTAAGTTTGAATCAAACATAAAATTTTTAAACATATTTTTTGTTTAAATCAAAACAGAAAATATGTTTGAATTAAATATAATTATTCAAACAAATAATACTTTTAAATTAATTCAGTAAATATTTTCTATATATTGAGATTAAACTTGCAAACTAATTTTAATTAAACAAAATCACTTAACATTATTTTTCTATTTAAATTAAGTATAATGTTTTCTCAGTGTAGGATTAAAGTAACACCAAAAAGGATTAAAATAATCTATTTTGGTGTTATTTTTAACTATGAATGAAATTTTATTTTAAATAAAACACCAAAGTCAACGATTCGAAAAAATTCAACGAATTTAGCTTCTCCAGGGAGAATAGTAAATTAGTTACTAACTTAGTTACTAACTAACTTAGTAACATTGTTAATAAATTCAATTGTGTTCAAACATTAAAAAAAATTCTCGCAAAAATTAAAATATAAAATAAAATTCTTCTCTGATAATCAATTATTTTACAAAATTTTAATCAATTTCTTGGCAAAATTTCAATTATTTTTGAAAGTTTTCTAAAATTCCAGGATTTTTAATATCTACTATTTCAATAAAATTTTCTAAAAGAATCACATTATTAAAAAAAATTTGAATACAATTCCACGCAAATATTTAATTATTTTTATAAATAATAAAAAATTTTACAAGATTTTAGTTATTTACAAATTTTTTTTATAAATTTCTTTGCAATAATTCAATTATTTTCATAAATAATAACATTTCTACAGGGATTCAATTATTTTTATAAATAATAATTTTTTTTAGGAATTGAATTATTTTCATAAATAATCAAACTTATTGCAGAATTTCAATTATTTCTAATGCAATTTTTATCAAATTCCTCGAAAAATGTAATTATTCTTAAAAGTCTTGTTAAAATTCGTTCAAAGAATTAAATGATTTAAAAAATTTGTTGACAACATTTTTTATGAGAATTTAATTTCAACAAACATGAAATTAATAAATTATTTATTTTTTTATTTAAATAATTGAATTCTCGTAGAATTTACTAATGAAAATGATTTAAAAAATGAATTTCAGTTAAAATTTTAGATATTAGGTACTAAAGTATTACAAGTATTATAACCTGGATTTTTAGAAATAATTAAATCTTGAAAAAGTTTCAAACTAAAATCATTTAAATTCTTAATTTTTCATATTTTTGACAAAAAATTCTGTAGAATTAATTCTTTTTAAAAGTTTAATAAGATTTTTATTGAAATTGTTTCAAGTTTTTATTTTTCAATATATATTTAATTCCAGAATTTTCTAATAATCGAAATTTTGTAAAATTGAATTGTAAACGATTAAATTTGAAAATTCTCATAAAACTCATCGCAGCGTTTCAATTATTTTCCATACAATTCTAATTGAATTCCTTGAAGAAAGTAATTAGTTTCTTGCAAGTTTTAATAAAATTCGACAAAAAATTGAATTATTAAAAAATTTGTTACTAAAATTTTTTATGAAAATTGAATTTTGAGAAACATTCAATTATTCAATAAATTATTTACTTTTTCATCTAAATAATTAAATTCTTTTAAAATTTTTTAATAAAAATTGATTTTCATTTCATAAAAATGAATTTCAATTAAAATTTTAGATTATAATTAAATATTAAAAGAAATATAGAGTGAACTTTTTAGAAATAATTAAATTTTGGAAATAATATTTTTGAATAATTTTAATTGATTTTTTTAAATATTACTTGAAGTTTTTATTTTCTAATATGCATTTAATTAAAGAATTTACGAATAATTAAAATTTCGTGAAATTGATTAATTAATTATTATTAGAAATAATGGATATAAAGTAAAATTGTAGCTAAAAATCTTTTAAAATAATAATTGGATTGAAATAATGGAAATAATTTCGAACAAGTATAATATTCTTATAATATAAAATAATGATTTTATTACTTGGTCATATTTTATAATTATAAAAAAATTTAATAAACTAAAACTTCATTCATTGTAAAAAATAACACCAAACTTGATTATTTTAATCTTTTTTGGAGTTAATTTAATCTGCAACACTTGTTAAAACCTCACGACTTACTGTGTTGCTGTTCGATTTTTTAACTTTTTGTATTTTTCCATTTTTCTATTATATTGATTTTCAATTTTTTAACTTCTTCCATTTTTTTCATTTTTTACTTTACTTCTTTAATACTGAAGAATAGTGAAAATTCCCGAAAAAAATGATAAAGATTTCGCTCATTTCTTATACTTAATACCATGCTACTAAAAACTGTGAGTTTATTTCTCATCGTAAGAACAGTTTATTTATTTAATTATCACTATAGAAAGAGAAAGAAAAAAGGAAAAACAATGAAAAAGAAGTGGAGTAAAAGATGAAGAGACATTTTATTGTACTTTTCTTCTACTGTGACGATAACAGTTACAATACTTACTTCTAAAGGTGTATTGAGTTTTTTCGTTGAAGAAAAATTGTAAAAGAAGCTGCACTCGGTCGGAAGTTGAACTCACGGTGTCATTAATCCAAAGAGATAGGAGATAGAGCGAAGCCTATAAGACAAGGGGGTTGGAAGTAGTTATATCAGGGGAAAAAAAAGAAAGAGAGAGATAGAGTGCAAAAAGAGTGCAAGAAGAGTGCAAGAAGAGTGAGGGTAAAGGTGTGTCAAAGTAGAAAGAAAAGTGGAACGAGACGCAGAGGATACAGAGTCGCTGTCATTGATAGTTGTGATTAATGCTCAATGCCACGCCACGATAACTTGATTACGCCACCGACGACCGAACGAACGACAACATATTCTCCCTCTCTCTCTCTCTCTCTCTCTCGCTTACTCTCTCTGCCTGCTTCAGATGCTTTCTCCATCGACAGGAGTCAAATAAATGCACTTTTCACGTTTCTGTCACTTGAGAATGCGACCTCCAAAGCAGAATTGATATGCTTTGATGCTGAAAGGTTTCACGTTACTTAGAAAATTTTTATTCTTCCCGAAATGTTTTCGACTACTTTTTAGAAGAGATATAGAACCATTTTTTTGCTGTCATGTATTTTTTTTATTTAGTTTTTTCCCTATTGTATATGTTTCAATTTTAGTCATAATAGTAATGCCTGACTTACGGCTGACTGGTACTACTGATTTTTAAAACTTGAGAATCTTTCACTTCTTGTCTGCTTAAACCTTCCGTTTATAACTAGAATGAGGTTGACACAGTTTAGTACAGTCAGGGATAAATCATTCTAATACAAGACCTTTAATTTTTTTTTACTTGTCTTAAAATGAATTTTCCACTCATTTCTACAAAAAAAAGAAAAACTACCACGGTCTGAAATTTCCTGAATATTAAATAAATTAAAAAATTTGAATAAATAAATGTTAGTTAACATAATGAAAGTCAAAAAAATACCAAACGGCTAAAATCGAAATTTTCATGATCGATATTGATAATAATTTCCGTTTCTCGCTGTCTCTCTCAGTGATATGAAGTAGAAAAGGGAATATTGCGCCGAATGGTTGGACCAAAGTTAGGGCCAACTTCACGATCAACAGTCGAGGTATTTCAGTAATTTATGATCTCCATTATACTCAGTTTTCGGTCTACAAATGTTGTAATACATATATAGGAGAGGGAGAGAAAGGGGGGGGGAGAGTGAGATGTATAACATATGAAGCGGAATTTGTGTCTCGAAATGTTGGCTTGTCCTACCAGGACAATAACTTATTGGGATACAAGTAACTCGTCAAGCTCATATGTATGCATATGTACAGTATCAGATGTACCAGTAAATTCCAATTTTCCCCTGAAAAATACACGTAACGTATATACAATATCTCATATCTGCAGTTTCAATGTTTCAATTTTTTTTCTATTGTTTTCAAAAATATTTATTTTATTTCACAGGAAAAAACTATTTTTAAATAAGATTTCATATTTTATTCAGGAGAAGAAAGCTTTTTTTTAAATTTTGAAGAGAAATTTCATATATTTTTGGTGTTGAATTTTTGTGATATTTTATTATAGGATTTGCTGTGTGACATACAATAAAGAAATAATTGATTAGAGAGTTGTTTCTGAAAAAAACTATCCATCATGCTCACGCACAGGTGTTACATGTGAGTAAAGTCGCTGCAAAGTGAAACGTTGCCTTTCGAAAGCTTTGATCGATTTTTTCGGTTGATGATAATTGATGAAATAATATTTGCCCGAAGGACTTGACCCGACAGCATAACACCATTGAAATTTTTTTTTTCTTATTTCTTCTTCGGATACACAGATTTTTTCGCTTTTAAATAAAAAAAAACCTTAGAAAATATAAAAATTTTTTTTAAATTTTTTCTATGAAATTTAATACTACTACTACTAAATAATACTGTTGGTAGTTAGCAACAGTTGTCAGACAAAAAGTTTAAAAAAATTTTGTCCCGAAAGAAAATTTTGCGAAAACAGTAAAAATTGAACTTACAATTTAAGGAAAGCTTGAAAGAAATAAATAAGTGAAAATGAGAAGAGAAAGAAAAGAAAAAAAAGTAGAATAGAACAAGTAGTTCAAGTCAGTTTTATCCAGATAAAAAGTTTCGGAAAATATTTCGCCAGAAAATTTTTTTGACTAAACAATGAAAATGAAACTGAAATAAAAAATGTTAAAACTAAAGAAATAAAAAAAGTAACAAGTAAGGAAAAAAGGGGAAAAAATAGTTTATGTCAGTTTTAGTCAGACAACTTTTTCACAAGTATAAAACTACAATTACTGTATGAAAATAAAAAATAAAATAGTAAGTGAAGAGAAAAATACAAAAGAAATAAGTAAGCACAAAAAAATACAAAAGGAAAAAAAATGGTAGAAAGAAAAAAAATAGGTTATAAAAATGAATCAATGGGGAGAGAGGATAAGAGAGTGAGAGAGAGAGAGGGAGTAGAGACTGTTTTGAACCGTGAAGTATCTATCAAGTGTCTGTAATTTAGCACCATACAACAATGGTAGGCACTCAACGAGCCAAGATATATATAGGATGAGTTGAGGGGGACGTTGACGTGGTTTATTGCCATATAGACTGAAACCTGGTCAAGCCGTAAACCTCACCGAGAAATGACATAACGCCGTCAAAATAACGTCCATTCAGGTCGACTAAGCTGTCCTTAGCAACCACTTGTGATGGCCACTAAGATATAGGGCATGAAATACCGTACCGACATATAATTTCGCAATTTCTGATGTGCTTCCGAGTCAAGAATGCAACACTCAAGTCATTTCATCCCAAATAGACATACTGCGAATAATTTCCAAAATCAAGAACAAAAATTACCTCGGCTAATAATTATTAATTTTTTATTATTATTTTTTACATTTTTCTCTTAATAATTCCAAACAGTTTCTAAACTTTTATCAATTTTCAATCTAATATTTATTTACTAACATTTTTTATTTACTTTTTATTTTTCTACAAATAATAATTTTTTTTCCTTTTTGTTTTTTACTACAAAATTTATTTACTTAAATAATTACACGGTTTATCATCCTTTAGTAAAATATTTAATAATATTCGTTTCCTTATTAATGAAAAAAAAGTATTTTCTTTGCGTTTTATAAAATTTGATTAGAGTGCATCGTGGTCAAGAGGTTATGGTAACTGCTTGCGACTCTAAAAATCATGCGTTCGAATCTTAGCACTTAAGATTTTTTTCTGAATTATTTACTTACTAAAAGATCACTTACTGTAAAATACAGAAAATAGTAGTGCTAATATTACATGATCATGTAAAATATAAATAATAATAAATATAAATAATTAATAATAAAGTATAAATAGTGAAAATGAGAAGATGGTTAAAATTGCAGAAAATTAAAATTAATAGGAGGTAACATTTTAAAATTGGAATTACCAGAAATTCGGTTTTTAACAAGAATTAGGTTAACCAACATTCTAATTAATTTAACCAGAATTAGGTTAACCAACATTTTAGTTAATGTAACCAGAATTCTGGTTGTTTGAACTAGAATATCGAGTTAAATGTACCCAAAACAGAACTTTTTTTCAGAGTAGGTGAAATTAAAAAATAATTGAAACAAATAGAAGATATAATGGAAGATAGTAAAAATTAGAAAATTTACAGAAAACAAAAATTAGTAAAAGGTAGAATAAAAAATAGCAAAAATAAGTAATATAAAAAAATGAATCAAACACAGTAAAACGTGAAGTGTTAAAATAACACCAGAATGGATTAAAATAATTTGCAACAGTTTAATCCCTCTAGGATTAAATTAACACCAAAGATGATTAAAATAATCTATTTTTGTGATATTTTTAACTATCAATGAAATTTTGTTTTAAATAAAACACCAAAGTCAACGATTTCTAAAAATTCAGATTTTTCAGGGAGAATAGTAAGTTAGTTACTAACTTAGTTACCAACTTACTAACTAACTTAGAAACATACTTACTAAATTCAATTGTGTTCAAAAATTTAAAAAAATTCTTATCAAAATTTCAATTCTCTTTATAAATAATAAAATTCTTCTCTGATATTCAATTATTTAACAAAATTTTAAATGTCTACTATTTTAATAAAATTTTCCAAAAGAATTCCATTATTAAAAAAAATTTGAATACAATTCTATGCAAATATTCAATTATTTTTATAAATAATAAAAAATTTAACAAGATTTTAGTTGTTTACAAATTTTTTTTTTAATTTCTTCACAATAACTCAATTATTTTCATAAATAATAACATTCTTACAGGGATTCAATTATTTTTATAAATAATAAATTTTCTTTAGGAATTTAATTATTTTCATTTATTTTTAATGCAATTTTAATCAAATTCCTCGAAAAATGTATTTTTTTTTTTTAAATCTTATTCAAATTCGTACAAAGAATTTAATAATTTAAAAAATTTGTTGATAACATTTTTTATGAGAATTTAATTTCAAGAAACATGCAATTAATAAATTATTTATTTTTATATTTAAATAATTGAATTCTCTTAGAATTTACAAATAAAAATGATTTTAAAAATGAATTTCAGTTAAAATTTCAGATTATACTTCAGTATTAAAAGCATTATAACGTGGATTTTTAGAAATCATTAAATTTTGAAAAAGTTTCAAACTAAAATCATTAAAATTTTTAATTTTCCATACGTTTGACAAAAAATTCTGTAGAATTAATTGTTTTTAAAAATTTAATATAGGATTTTTATTGAAAGTATTTCAATTTTTTATTTTTCAATATATATTTAATTGCAGAATTTCCGAATAATTGAAATTTTGTAAAATTGAATTGTAAACGAATAAATTTGAAAATTCTCATAAAACTCATTGCAGAGTTTTAATTATTTTCCATACAATTAGAATTGAATTCGTTGAAAAAAGTAAATTATGTTCATGCAAGTTTTAATAAAATTCGACAAAAAAATTGAATTATTAAAAAATTTGTTACTAAAATTCTTTATGAGAATTAAATTTTGCGAAACATTCAATTATTCAATAAAGTATTTACTTTTGCATCTAAATAATTAAATTCTTGTAAAATTTTTTAATAAAAATTGATTTGAAAATGAATTTTAGTAAAAATTTTAGATTATAATTGAATATGAAAAGAAATATAGAGTGAACTTTTTGGAAATAATCGAATTTTGAAATTAATATTTATGAAAAAGTTTAATTGAATTTTTAAAATATTATTTGATGTTTTTATTTTCTAATATGCATTTAATTAAAGAATTTCGAAATAATTGAAATTTCGTGAAATTGATTAATTAATTATTATTGAAAATAATAGATATAATGTAAAATTGTAGTTAAAAATTTGTGAAAATAATAATTGAATTAAAATAATGAAAATAATTTTGAAGAAGTATAATATTCTTATAATATAAAATAATTATTTTATTAGTCGGTCATCTTTAATTATTATAAAATATGAAGAAATCAATCAAAGTTATCGATATATTCATGCTTTATAGTTATATAAAAATTTAATAAACTAAAACTTCATTAATTGTAAAAAATATCACAAAAATTGATTATTTTAATATTTTTGGGTGTTAATTTAATCTGCAACACTTTTTAATACCTCAGGATTTACTGTAAAAATAAGTAAAATAAAAAAATTGAAATAAAAATAATGAAAAGCTAAGTTCCATTGAAATAATAGAGAATAGAATTTCTATTTTCACTTTCTCAAGACGATAGGGAAACTTGAGACCGGGAATTGATTAATATCTCGTAATTAGCATCTATCATTATTTGAGTGTTAAAGAGCCTTTTGGTGAGTTAACGCACCATAGCATGTGGGCGTTTTTGAGAGTAAGTTTTAAGTAGGCGTGTGTAAAGGGTAGGTGGGGTGAATGAAGGGGAAACGAGAATAGAAAGACGAACGTCTTGTGTTGATATGATTGATGGTAGATTCTGGCAGGGAATCAGCAGGTGCCACGAAACTTTGCTGAGTAATTCATTGCGTGTACCTGGAGTAAGTTGCGAGTACCAAGTGAAAAATAAATGGAAAGAGGAAAAATGTCGGGAAAGAAAGTAGAAAGATGGTACTAATTGGTTTCGAGGAGGAAAGATTTTTAACCTCTTAAAAACAAGTTGGAGAAAAAATAATTTTTATCCAACTTTAAAACATTTTTTGAGACTTGAAAACATACTCTTTAATAATTGATCAAAAGAATTAAAATGATGAAATAAAATTTTACTTTTCGTTTTATTGAAATTTAAAAATTTCATTTAATTTGTTAATTTCAATTTCCAAACTTCAGGACATGTTCAAAAGCTTGTTCTTCCGGCAATAATAAATTGAACAAAAAAAGAAAATTTTGCGTAAGAAAAATTTTTAGTTTACAGCTTTAATGAAAATGAAGAAAGTTTTAGCACATCTCAATTATTAAATACAAGCTTCTTTTTTTTCAAAAAAAAAAGTTGTATCTAAGTCTTTGGCAACCTTTTAGCCAAAGTAATTTCGCATATATATTTTAAAGTTATGAAAAAAGTTTTTACGCCTTTATAAACAGACTCGGTTTAAAGCTGAAAAGAACTTCAAAGTAGATTATGTAATTATGAGAAATTACACTGTGTATATGCCTGTGTTTATTTTTTCCTCCTTTTTTTGCGAATACAAAACTTTTTTTTTCAACTGTGACGAAAATTTATACTCATAATTTTTTTCATCGTTTAAAATTTTTTTTCTCTTTCCATATTGTTTCAATTTTCCCCACATTTTTTTTTGTGTGAATAAATAATTTTTTCACGAACGGTTTGTGACCGTGAAAATTTATTTTTTGACACTTTGTGAATGAAGTTAAGAGCTTTTGGTGAAAAGAAGCTTGCAAACTTTAATTTCCGTTTCTTACAGAGAGAAAGAGAAAAATTTGACGATCTTTTATTTTTCTTATTTCCTGCTGAAAATGTGATAATATAAATTTCTTAAGAATAATAGTTTTTTGGTTTCATTAAAAAATAGGAAACATTTCTTTTTTAAAAAGTTCTTTATAAATTCTATCCTTGTAATTTAAAAATTAAAATTTATTTCTATTTTTATTTTACTTTTTTACGTGATTGGCATTTTTCTTTCTTCACTATTGCTTATTTTCGCGGTGAATTTCTCTTTTTTGCCTTCTTCTTTTTTACTACTATACGGGGGTATAATTTCAAAATATGTGAGTTGACATTTTCCCTCGTGAAGATTGACTCGTATGATATAAAATTGGAAATAAAATGAAGTTCTCCAGTTTAGGAGAATATGTGGAAACTGAGATCGTTTCCTGGGCAAAATGTATCGGACATGATCAGAGTCGTAACACGCGTTATGAATCAGTATCACGATTAATGTTCGAGTTTACGCTCCTAAAATTTCCAGTCACTTTAATGACACTTAATTTTTTTCATGCTTTTTATTTTTCAACAAAAATTATATTTTTTTTCCTCTTTAATATATCTAATTTTGTTTGACGTTGAATAATCGAATTTAATTTTAATAGGCAATTAAACTACATTCAACTTTTTTCTAAAACTAATTTTTACTATTTTTCATTCTGGTTTCTAGTCATTTCTATTTTCTGCAATTTCTACCGTTTCCTAATTTTTTCTATTTTTAATTTTACCTTCTGCTAAGTTTAATTCTCTGAAATTTTACATTTTCGTAATTTTTTCTATTTTTAATTTTTCCTCCTACTATTATTTACTATTTTTAATTCTACCTTCTATGGATTTTTATTTTATGCAATTTTCACAGTTTTCTAAATTCGAGTATTTGATACTTTACTTTCTACTTATTTCAATCTTATTTAATTTTTATCTCTTATTAAAATTTATTATTTCTTATATCTCTTATTATTTTTACTATTTTTAACTTTATCTTTTACTAATTTGAAAACATTCAATTAAAGTAAGAATAATATGATTAATAAGAATTTTAAAATAGTTTTAAAATAATTTATTGACGAAAGTTTTTTTCTCTTTTCTTTCCCAGGGAATAAATTTGAAAAAAAATTATTTCAAAGGAAATTCTGTTAATTTTCCCCGTTTGAGAGTAAATCGTTTAATTTTCTTCTGTTTTAAAACCGGATTTAATTAAAGTTTACAAATGATTTCCAAGTTTAATTTGGAAAGTAAAAGGAAGCTTTTCGCGTGTGAATAACGTTTATATACGCGTGAATGTTACGAATTGAAAACTCTTAATATATATAGAGAGAGATCTCTCTCTCTCTCTCTTTCTCTATCTATGTATAGTAAAATAGAGAAAAAAGGTTTTGAAAAAGAGAAAAAAATAGATATCAGTTTGAAAAAGACAAAGTTGAAAATGCTCTCTTACGTTTTAGCTTAAAAAGGATTCTTGAGCTGTTTGCTCCTTTTTTCAATTGTCGATCCTTGAGAATGTATTTAATGGAATCGAATCCAAAAGAAAATTTGGTTTTCTTCACCAGTATAATAGAATAACTTGATTCTAAATTGGAAGCAAAGAAGATAGCGAATTGAAATGGAATTTCTTTTCTCTGCAATAGTATAGTTTGGATGTATAGAAATTTATATATAAAAGTCTTCGAATATTTAAACTTTTACAATTTTTTTCTCTTTTAACACTTTTTTTCTTCTTTTTAAATTTGACTTTCTAAATTTTCATTCCTTGTGGGGAAAAACTTTATTCTTTTTCTTTTAAAATAACGATTTTTCTAGATATCGAATTTAAAATGTGGGAAATATTAATTTTATCTTTTTTATTATTATTCAATTTTGATTGATTATTATTACTATATTACTATTAGTGATTATCATTTTTATTTTTATTATTATTATTATTTCTATTAGTTTATGAAAATTTTAATTTGTTTAGTAAAATTTGAAAATAAGCAGTAAATAATTTTTTTGGACGTAGAGAATTAAATGAACGTATTTAACTTTAGCCAATTTCATTAAAACTTAATGAAAATAATAAAATATAATATATATATAAATATAAAATGAAAGAGGAAAATATTTTGTTATACCCTACGGAAAGAAATAATGAATAATAAACAATAATGATTTTTATAAACGAAAGAATGCTGAAATGTAGATACGAAATTATAAATAAATGAAGTAAATAAATACGATGGATAAAATGTGAAATAAGTTGAATTTGAATATTGAAATGACAGACACAAATTGAGATGATAGGATAAAAAAAATATCGATTTGTCAATTAGAATTGACAGTAATTAATTTCCGCGAATCCATCTGAAAGTTGAATAAATCTTGATCTGACTTACCACAAAGTCTCGGAGAAACTAGCTTTCAGAAATAATGGAAGAAAGTTATTTCTGGGAGTTAAAAGCCACGGATCAAGGAAACTCTCCTTCTTCTCTCTTTCTCTCTCTCTCTCTTTCTCTAACTCTCATTCGCCTCTTCTCTCTTTTTTTTCATCTTAGTCTGGATGTTATTCCAGCACTTTCTTGTGATTTCTCTCTTCACGCTACTTTTCTTACTCATTCCAGATTAGTTCCCTTTTGCTTTTTTTTCTCTTCTCTTTTTTTGGACTTATTTTCTATCCTCGCCCATAAGGATTTAATTTATCCTACAAGTAATCAACGAATACAATTAAAAAAGTACCAGGGAGGAGTAAATATTTCTTTCGGAAAATTAAATTAATGCACTTGAAAATTAAATACATTTGGCTTGTCTCTCTTGAGACTTAATTTTACGTTTTTTTGTTTCTCTTTCTTCTTTTATCATTTTTAATTATTGTCTACCTTTTGCAATTTATTTTCAGGAAAATTAAAATGATTTGTCGTTTTTTAATTTGGGTAATTAGATTTAATTTCTTCTTTTTAATAAAGGAAAATGTGGAGGAATTTTTAAATTTGTTATGTAGAGAACTTCACTCCATTTTGTTTTCTTTCGTCTTTTTTTTCTCTTTTTTAATATATATTCTTTTTCCTATTTCTCTCTTATTGAAAATTAAATTTTGGTCATTTTTTATTTCTTAAGAATTAAATTCCTTCATGTATTTTTTAATTTTTTGAATCCGGAATTAAAGGGAGTTTTAGTCGGAGAAAATGAATAATAAAAAAAATTCTAAACATTCCAATAAAATTATAAGTATAATAAGTAAAAAGTGGATAGAGAACAAAATTTTAAAAAAGCGATTGAACTGAAATGAAACAAATGAAGTGAATATAAATAAATAAATAAAATTTTATGATTAAAATTAAAATTAGCGGAGGAATAATTTGCCTCGGAAAAGTATAATCCTGAATAATTAGGCGATATATATGAAATATTTTCTGTCTTTGAGGAAACTTAGGGGGAATTGAAGCTCTTCTTCTCTCTGGCACTTGACTATACATATAAACCATGCGGAGGTTTTAGATATTGAACTTCGCTTTGAATAATACGCTTGCAAATCCCACTTCTACTTCTCCGATAATTCTCTCGAGCAACTACCATTGAGAGATCGCATTTAAAATCATGATACGCGATCCTCTAAGTACATCCGATTTACTTCATATTTGCTAATAGTGAAAAGCTCCCACTTTCGCATATATAAAATTATTCCAATTCAGGCGAATGAATATTACAAAATCGAATATCAGTTTTTTAAGTATCCACATTCTTCCAATATTTCCAAGGGTATTTCCATTATTATTACTTTTTCCATTAATATTATTATTATTATTATTATTAATATTAATAATAAAAATATTGTTCGTATTAATAGTATTTTTTTTATTTTTTAAATACTAAACAATGTTTTTATTTTTGAAACGGTATTTTTAGTTCTAGAAAAATATTTTTATTTCCAAAACAGTATTTGTATAATTAAAACACTATTTTTACTATGAAAAAACCTGTTTTTTTTCTCGTTGGCAAATAATACGTCACGTCAGACTGTAAGTGACACTGTGTTAAGTCGTTAAAATGATGAATTTGAAATTTATGTAGAAGAGAGTCCTTGGCTAATATATACATATATATATTAAAAGCTTGAAGTAGCGTCGTCAGAAAATTGGAACGAAGAACAACGTGTAATTGTTTTATGGTAATGAATATTGCTTTTCATAAAAATTGCCTCGTAAAACCTTTTAACGACTGCGTGCCAAATCACAGCTTCCTCTTACACAAACATTCACACACACACACACACACACATATAAAAATACACAAAATACACATTCTAAATAACGAGGTGCGACACTTAACTCGATCATCAAATTAAATTGTTTCCGACAACCCTCTTATAAAATATCGACTGCCTACTTTGTGTTTGTAAAAATAAATAAAAAATCAGTGAAACTGTTCCCACAAAAAAAAAATTGTTATTTACACGCTGCATAATGAATTATTTACGAGAGTTGAAGAGCGATTTTTCTTTGGTTAAATTTACCACAAAACAAAATTGAATTCTACTTAAAGTCGGTGAAAATTTAGTGATTTAGCTCCTTTGCTGTTTGGAAAAATATTCATATGTTTGGCCCAAAATGTCTAGCAAAAATTTAGTCTATATATTTTATTTGTTTCAAAATTCTTATATTACTTAAAAATAATAAATGATTTATTATTTATTACTTAAGTTAGTATCATTGATACTCATGAGGTATGAATAATGATGTGAAATAATTTATATTGTAATTTACATAACAAATTGCATTTATTTTGCACTAAAAAGTTAACGATCCAATGTTGGGTCGTTTTATTTTCTAAAGAAACGCAAGGTTTGAATCTGACGAATTTATATCTTTTCAATATATATTATTTTTATTTTGATATAATAAATTTCTAAACAGTGAAAAAAATAAAGTTTTGTCAACAAAAAAATTGTTTTCATCGCTAATAAAAAAAAATCGCTTACACCCCTTCTTTCCCAATTTCAACTAATAAAGTGATCCATTTTTCTGTTTCAGGTACGTGTTTACAATCCTTAAAAAAAAATTCCAAAAGAAAATCGAGAGTTGAAAAAGTAAGTGGAAAGTGATAAAAAATGTATTTACTCTTTTAATATTATTTTTACAATTACCACTCTTTCTACTTATTATTTTTTATTTTATTTTTATTCCATTTTTATTATTATTATCATTGCCACAATGTATTTACCATATACACGGCGGCATCGTTGAGAAAAAGAGAGAGAGAGAGAGAGAGAGAGAGAGAGAGAGAGAGAAAGATATTTTCGTCCAATTGAAAAATCATTCGTGCATTACCCCCTCTCAATAATAATTTATTCAGTTGCTTTCTGACAAGTAGCAAAATTACTAGTCGATGGTATTTCCGGTTAAGAAAATTATTACCTAATGTAGACTTAATGTAGAGCTCGAATGCAATGCTGACTTTAATATTTTATGAATTGCGGCGCAATAGTTTTGGCTTCTTCTATACAACGATTTTATATTGTATATATACATGTGTGTCTGACCTAGCCGTTGACTCTACACTACTTATTGTTGGTGCTGCATGTAACGATTTAATGTTCCATACGTCTCGGGACAGTTAATTAAATTATCAAAGCGAATTACAATATTACAACTCTATTATGAAAAGTAAGTTTATCGTGAAAATTTAATTTCTATTACAGTTTAATTTTTATTCAAATTTAATTTATTCATGAAATTTGGTGTTTGAAAATTTGTTCTGACATTTAATTTTTCGGGGGAATTCAGATTATCTATAAAAATTCAATTTTATGTAAATTAAATTTATTATGTAAATACAATTTGGTATTTTTATTATATAAATGCAATTTAATACAAAAAACGATAATTCATTATGAAAATTCAATTTATGGGAAGTTTAAGTTTCTGTAGAGTAACGAATGTTTTAATCTGTTTTATTACTTTATTATTATTTATTATTTATTTATTATTATTTATTATTATTTATTATTATTTATTATTTATTTATTATTTATTTATTATTTATTTATTATTTATTTTTTATTTATTCTTTATTATTTATTTTACATTTGACTTGCTTATTTCCCTGATATTTATTTATCAGTAAAACGTGAAGTGTTAAAATAACATCAGAGTCGATTAAAATAATCTTCAATAGTTTAATCCCTCTAGGATTAAATTAACACCAAAAAGCATTAAAATAATCTATTTTGGTGTTATTTTTAACTACGAATGAAATTTTATTTTAAATAAAACACCAAAGTCAACGATTTGGAAAAATTCAACGAATTTATCTTCTCCAGGAAGAATAGTAATTTAGTTACATTCAATTATTTTACAAAATTTTAATCAAATTCTTGTCAAAATTTCAATTATTTTCAAAAGTTTTCTAAAATTCCATAATTTTCAATATCTACAATATTTCAATGAAATTTTCCAAAAGAATTCCATTATTAAAAACAATTTTAATACAATTCTACGCAAATATTCAATTATTTTCATAAACAATAAATTTTTTTACAAGAATTCAATTATTTACAAATTTTTTTTTAAATTTCTTCGCAATAATTCAATCATTTTCATCAATATAATAACATTTCTACAGGGATTCAATTATTTTTATGAATAATAAAATTTTTTTAGGAATCCAATTATTTTCATAAATAATAAAACTGATTGCAGAAATTCAATTATTTTTAATGCAATTTTTATCAAAATTCCTCGAAAAATGTAATTTTTCTTAAAAATCTTATTCAAATTCGTCCAAAGAATTTAATGATTTAAAAAATTTGTTGATAACATTTTTTATGAGAATTTAATTTTAACAAACATGCAATTAATAAATTATTTATTTTTGTATTTAAATAATTAAATTCTCGTAGAATTTACTAATAAAAATGGTTTTAAAAATTAATTTCAGTTAATATTTTAGATATTATACTTGAGTATTAAAAGCATTATAACGTGGATTTTTAGAAATAATTAAATTTTTAAAAAGTTTCAAACTAAAATCATTGAAATTTATAGTTTTTCATTATTTTGCCAAAAAGTTCTGTAGAATTAATTATTTTTAAAAGTTTAATAGAATTTTTCTTAAAATTATTTCAAGTGTTTATTTTTCAATATATATTTAATTGCAGAATTTCCGAATAATTGAAATTTTCTAAAATTGAATTGTAAACGAATAAATTTGAAAATTCTCATAAAACTCATCGCAGCGTTTCAATTATTTTTCATACAATTATAATTGAATTCCTTGAAAAAAGTAATTTATGTTCATGCAAGTTTCAATAAAATTCGACAAAAGAATTAAATTATTAAAAAATTTGTTATTAAAATTCTTTATGAGAATCGAATTTTCAAAAACATTCAATTATTCAATAAATTATTTACTTTTGCTTCTGAATAATTAAATTCATAGTAGAATTGTTAAATAAAAATGGATTTTTATTTCATAAAAATGAAAAAAAAGTTTAATTTATTTTTTAAAAATATTATTTGAAGTTTTTATTTTCTAATATGCATTTAGTTAAAGAATTCAGGAATAATTGAAATTTCGTGATATGGATTAATTAATTATTATTAAAAATAATAGATTTAAAGTAAAATTGTATTAGTTAAAAAGTTAATAAGAAGATAAAGTGTCGTCTATTTATTCTTGTTTACGCTTTAGTTTTTTTTCCTTTCTGACTTTTCTTTTAAAAAAGTAGGAAGTAAAAAAAATTCCGGAAATTAGAAAAGATGCAATAATTTTTTGAGAAAAATCACTTCGCCCCGGATATTTCTTATAAATCCTTGAACTTGCTGTCGCGTCTGCCTTTAAATGTTCAATAGTCATCGCGGTTTTCACAGTGAAGATTAACTGCGTTTTTCCGACCTCGCATTGCTAGTATATGGGTTAACCGTTACACTTTTACGGCGCCATAAAAACTGAGAAAAAAAATTACCAGTTCATTCACGTGATTCGAACATAAAAAAAGGGATCCACTTTTATATATATATATATATATATATATATATGTTATTTTTTCCACTGGCAAAAAACGCACATGACATTTAAAACTGGGTGCGTAATATAAATGATCCTTGATATACGTATACATAAATAATAATAATAATAATAATAATAATAATATTAGCTAATTTTTTAATAATATTAATTATACAATTTTTACTAGGAGATAAATTCATACAAATATGCAATAATAATAATAATAATATATAGTACAGTATAGTAATAGATATATACATATACTACGCAAAATCTCGTAATATTATGTCATTGTATGTAAATTACGTGACATGTGCTTTGCGACTTTATAATGTCGGGAATTTTGAATGCGCGTTTAACATTTTCATATTTTACGTCATCTCGCATGTACAAAATAACTGATTTTGTGAGCGTAGAGACGAACGCGCTCTCACGCATACTTGTATATTGTGTAATGTAATTATTCTTTTTTTTAACCTGTTTACCCTTATAGTCGAATTCATTGTGCGTTCCACTCACGTGCAAACGTTGTACGACTGGAAACTTATTTAAAAATATTTTTCACATATTGCCGCTTTTTTGTAATTTGTTTCTCCTTGTTTCATCTTTGTTTCTTTATTATTTTTTTTCATTGTAAAACAAATTTTCGAAAGGGACATTCTACCTTTTATTATTGAATATTTTTAATTTTCTTTCTTCATTGTTTGTGTTTTCTAGTTTTTGCTTTTGTACATTTATTTCTATTCTTTGTAATTTCCATTTTTATTTGCAATTTCTATTGTTTCCACGCTTCTTCTTCTTCTTCTTTTTTTGCAATTTGAAAATATTATTTTAAATTATTTGTTTGTCTTTTCTTTCTTAATGTTTTTAATTTTGTTTCTACTTTTATTAGTAGGTTTTTATTTCTCTGTTTCTATTTTTTGTTTTTATTATTTATGCGTATTTTTTAATTTTCTTTTTTCGATAGCAAAGTTTATTTATAAAATATAATTTAAAAAAAAAGATATATACTTTTTCAACAATAATTTGCAAGGCATCGAAAAGCAAATTTGACGAAGTAGAGGAAATAGTGGAAAATATACATATATATAAAGTTGAGAGGGAAAACGGGAATTGAACTTGAAGGCGCGTTACAAATTCGTGTTTTCAGACAATGACATATCGTTCTATTTAACATTTAACAAAGCTCATTGAGAAAGCAATCAAAACTTAGGCTGAACTCCATGGATCTTTCCTTTGGAATATACTAACGTCATCACTTCCTAAAACTCTTCTATTTACCGAAACATACACACACTCTAATGAAGAAATAAGTTTGATTAATTTACGTTTCTTCTCTTTTTTTTACATTTTCAAATTATTATTGAAATTGAGTCGCTCGATCGTCTTAATTACTCACCCTCTTTCCTCCCTTTTTCTTCCCTACTAACAATATATCGATAAATTAATTAATCCGAGAAGGTGCCGTTTAAGCAGCTGTTCTACTCTCCTCCTGCTTTACAATTCTATCCGCCAAGTTAGTTGATCAGCACTGCGAAGAAAACTTAATGAATCCGTTCGAAAATTTAAATTTGTCGAATTTATTCTCTTTTCTTGCTTTTTATTTTATTCTGCTTTTCTTAATTTTTGTAATTTATTTAACGGATGGTGAATTAATAATGTTATCAGGTTAATTAGGTGATTATGATTTTTTTATTTTATAACTTTTTATTATTATTTTTTAATCGTATAATTTTTTGTAATTTCATTATTATATGATAATAAGTTTTAATGTTTAAGAATAACTTTTTATATTGTTAAATAATAATTATTTCTTTCGTTATTTATATTATTATTTTCATACTAAAAATACTGTTTCAATAAAAAAATTCTGCTTTCATACTAAAAATACTCTTTTAATAATAATCTACTGTTTTTGTACTAAAAATAATAGAAACTTTTTTTTAAATAACTAAATTTTTGGAGAACTATAATAAATCATTACTTATAAATTATTTAATGAATAATTTTACTTAAACATTGCAAAATTAATTAAATTTTAAAAGAATTGCGTATACATTTTTCATAAATACACGAATTTTAAAATAGGGTTTAATTTGAAATTTTATAAAATTTCTTCTTTGAATGAATTTTATTAGAAATTTTAAAGAACTTAAAGTTTTGAAAAATTGTAATACAAAATCCTTTTAAAAATAGTTACATTTTTTGTGTTGATAAAATTCATTATGAGGATTCAAGATTAAGAAATATTCAATTTAATTTTCAAAAGGTTTCAAATTAAAATTCTTGAAAATTTGATTTTTTCGCACTTTAAACTAATGATTCTGTAAAATTAATTTTCTTGAAAAAGATAAATTAAATTTTGTTAAAAGTAATTGGAGTTTTTACTTTCGAAATGGAGTAATTTCCGAATAATTGTAATTTCAGAAAATTTGATTGTAAAAAAATGGGTTTAAACGTTCCCAAAGAAGTTTTGTCAAAAACTATTGAAAATAAATTATTGAATAAAAAATTTTCTGTAAAATTATTTTCTGGTAAAAGTTAAATTAAATTTTGTTAAAATTAATGGAAGTTATTTTCGAAATGGAATAATTTCCGAATAATTGTAATTTTAGAAAATTTGATTGTAAAAAATGGGCTTTAAACATTCTCAAAGAAATGTTGTCAAAAATTATTGAAAATAAATTATTGAATAAACAATTTTAGTTAAACTTTTGAAAATCCTAATTCCTATGGAAAAATAATAATGATTATACTTTTATTATTATTATTTTCGTTAAATTTCGTTCAAGTGCAATTATAGTTTGCTATATCAATTGCTTTAAATTGAGTTATTTTTTTATTTTCCCTCGTTTCTCGCTTTGCATTTTAGTTCAATTTTTATTAGCGAGAGTGGAGAATTTATAATGAGAATTGGAAACGATATTTATTTGTGTTTGGGGTTTATAACAGTGAACATGAACGTTCAATTCATATATACATATATATTTAATATATATATATATATATATATATATATATACAAAAGTAGACTTGTAGACTGCCCCTGAAAAACAGGAGTGGAAACGATTTAAAAATGTAAATAGAGACATAAATATCGCATTTCCATTTTTACGCCGCTTTAACTGTGTGTCGAGCAGCGATCGTCGGGGATATAAATTGAAAGAACAATGTTTTGATTTTTTTTTCTCACCCCGAAAAAGTTGCTCTCACACTTCCTGAAATGCAAGCCACGTGTATACTTTTTTCGCCAAAACACAACGAGGTAATAGAAAATAAAATTGCTACAAATATATTTCTTATCACTTATAAATTCTTCTTATTATTATAATAAAATTTTATTTATAATAAAATATTTGTATTTAATAAATAATTTGTTTTTTTGTGAAAAAATATTCTTTTAGATTTGCACAAAGAGAGAAATTTCAAAAACATACATAGTACAGACTGAACAATTTTGTCTCTAATAAAATAAATTAATTAATGTTAAAAAATTTTATTTATTTTATTTTATGTCTTTTTAAAAAGTGAGATAAAAATTAAATAATTAAAAATTAATAAGTTTTTTTGAAAATTCGGTAAAGATAATTTAGTCGAGTGTTTCAATCAGGAATCATGAATTTAATTTTGAGTATTATGATTGCAAATGTGTGTGTACATAATAAAATACAGTATAGTGACAAGCATGCGCAACAGTTCTTGAAATTGAATTAGGAGACAAAGTTCTCTGGCAACAAACAAATAGACACTAATGCTTTGCTGCAAAGTGAAAATTATCCACATGAATTTTAGATAATGTTCACGCGTTAAGACGAGCGCAACTCCAAACAAAGTAAAACGCGCACACTTAGTCTCTCTCTCTCTCTTGCTCTCAGAATTCACTTTAATGTGTTTACTCCGCTCTTGCAGTTCATAATTTTACCATTCCGTAATTTACATCCCTTAACGCAATAATAATGTTATTTGATGATGATTATCATGATAATTCATAAATATTTAATTTTGCTTTTTTTCCTTTAGCCATGACTCTTTGATAATTTTAATAAATAAAGATGAAAAAAACACTTTTCGTTTTTTATTTAAAAGTACTTTTCCTTCTTTTTTTTCATTTTTAGTATAAAAAAACACTTTTTGTAAAAAACATAATTTCATTAAAAGAATACTTTTAGTAAAAAAATAATTTTGGTAAGGAACATAATTTTAAAAAATACTTTCAGTAAAATGATACTTTTAATAAGAAAATTCTTTCAGTAAAAGAATAATTTTAGTGAAAAAAAAATATTTTCATTAAAAGAAGAATTTTAATAAAAAAAATATTTATAGTAAAAAAAATACTTTCAGTAAAAAAAATACTTTTAGTAAAGAAAAATACTTTCAGAAATAAAAGTACTTTCAGTATGTGATAAAAACTTCATACAGTAAAAGAATACTTTTATTCAAAAAATATATTCAAAAAAGTAAACAAAAAATACTTTGGGAAAAGAATTGTAAAAAAAATTAATAAATAGTTTTAATTTTAATAATTGCCTCATCAATTATTAAAAATGAATTCCAGAAAAAATTTTTTAAAACCTAAAAAATTAAGAGAATTAAGTAACAGTTTTTGAAATAAAATTTAAATGTACTTAAATTTTTTTCGAATAGACATAGGAATTTAAAATCGACCTGCGGTCTATACAGACTATCTGATTGGACGACTCTCGACAGCATAGTGGATATATATATAAAAAAAAGGGAAAAAAGAATCAATATCGTTTCTAATTTCCCAAGTGTCCAACGCGAGACCACATCGTCAATAAAATCCGCAGTTTTCGCGCTTTTGAACAAAAAAAAAAAAATTTGGTATTTTTCTCCTCGAAAATTTGCAAGTGTGATCGTTATGAATTATTCAACTTGTAGTTTTTAAAAAAAAATGAAACGTAAAAAAAATGAAAAGTAAAAAAATTGGGAAGGGAGAAAAATTTTCTAAACAAGACCACAAACAAAAAATAGATTTCTATTGCGATTCTAATAGGGAAATTCGAAAGAGAGAATGAAAATCTTTGCAAAAGTTCTTTGCGGTTAATGCACTCGAGTTCGTTAGTGAATAGTAAATTTGCGATTACTAAAATGGTTTTTTTTTCTATTTAAAAAATTTTTTTTCTTTGGTTAATACTGCGTATTTTTTGCAGTGAAAGTCTGCGCTCGGAATCTGAAAACGAGTGGTTTGCGAAAGTTTTCATTTTGCATTGGCTTCATGCCAAAAAGGTATAGCAAAACGCCAACCGAGATTGAGTTCGCCTTATTCGTGACTAGACATACCTATGTAATTATGCATTGAGTACTGACTTTAAGCGTAAGCTGTTAAATTTTTATACTCACAAAAACGTGTTCAACATTTACTTTTAAAGTGCACATATGGCACCAAAAGGACTTCTCACACTTTTATAAACAATTCGGGGAGAAAAAGAGAAATACTTTTCTAGTAAAAATATAAAATAAACTACAATTGAAAATTAAAATATAATATAAAATTAAAAATAAAATAAAAAATATAAATTTATAATAATAATAATCGATAAAACCATCATTATCATTAAATACAACCCAGTGATAGATTTAAATCAATATTAATAGCGAAAATAGTAATGAATAGTTAATTATTATTTATTAAATAATAATTATTAGAAAAGTGTCTCAATAATGATATTTAGAATAAGAATAAAAATTGTAATATTAATTTTTAAAAAAATATTAATAGAAATTTATTATTATAAGATAGTAAAAAATACAAAAAAAAAAATTTTTACTCTTTTTTTGAAAAATATTTGCTGAAAATGTTACATTATTAATTTTGTCAAGTGATCGGTAAAATTGAACAATTTTCGAGGGATATTCGAAGCTCGGTAATTGAATCGTTGAACTGCGTCCTGTAACTTGATTATCGACCATTATCACAAATGATATTATTGCGTTTAATGTACACATGTAATATATATAACGCACTTAGAGTGAATTTTGAGAGTCGTTAAAATTTTCCCACTTTAAATTTAAGAGTCTAAAATGCAATAGCGAAAAAGAAAAAATTTTTACCTATTTTTCTTTTGAAAAACTTTGTTTTATTCCAATTTCTTTAATTTGTTTCCATTTTTTTAAAAATATTTTATTGTTCTATTATTTTCTTGGTTTTTTTCTTTTTTGTCGATTTTTAATTTAATTTCAACTCCATTTTCATTTCGATTTCATTCTTTTTAAGTTTTCCTTTTCTTTTTTTCTTTTTGAATTTCTTTTACTTCTTTATTTACACTTTTTGTTAATTTTACTTTTTCTCCTTGGTGTTCATTTTTCATATTAATCCTTCTTTTTAACTTGTTGTAATTTTTCCCTTGTTTTTTTGTTTTAATATTTATTTTTACTTTCACTTTGTTTCAATTTCAATTTTTTTTCACTTTGCTTCAGTTCTTTCTATCTCTTTTCAAGAAATTTTTTTCTTTCCATCTTTTTCCTATTCTTGAATTTATACTTTTTTCCATTATCCTTGTTTCTTTCTCTTTTTTTTGTATGTACACTTCGAGCTCACGCTATTTCGAAAGTTTTTCTATTTTATTTTTCCTATTAGGAGAAACTTTTTCCCTTGAAATTCCTCTTTCTTTATCACTGTATTTCGTAATTTATCATGGATTCCTTTTTCACGTCTTCTATATTCGTATGAAAGGATGTAATTTATTCTCTCTATATCCTTGTTTTACGTTGATTCCCGTATCTTTTTTTCAATACATTTAGAATTTTCGTTCTTGCATTTCGTTCTCTCTCTTTTTTTTATTTATTTCCTATTTTACATTGCTTTTTATTTAATTACATTCTAATTCTTCATTTCTTTATTTCCCGTTTTTCATTATTTTTTAATTTCTTATGTTCTAATTATTTACATCCATTGGTTATTTATTTTACGTTATTTATTTCTTTATTTCCAATATTTATTTTCGGTTTTTCTTTATTTGTTTTAAATTTATTATGTTCTAATTATTCACATCCATTAGTTATTTATTTATTTTCCGTTTTCAATTATTTTTTTAATTATTATGTTCGAATTATTTATTTTCTATCAGTTATTTATGAACAACTTTTATTTATTTCTTTTCGAATTTTTTGAATTGTTGAATTTTTCCATTAAAATCGTCATTATAGTCACAATTATTATTATAAACTTTCACTTCAATTTTTATTATTTATTTCTCAATTTTCGATTTCTGAACATATTTATCAATTTTTTTTCTCTCTCTTTCTCTCTTTTGCGATTCCCCTTGAGAAGTCGATTGCCTTTTCTCTCAATCTTTTTGCACCTCAATTTCTCGTCACCATCAAAGTCTCTCGTTCCCGTTGGAAAAATCAACTAAAAATTGTTGAATTTAAAATGAGGATTTTTCATTTTATTGCCAATATTTCCCACTGAAGAGTAGTAGTGGTAGTAGTACGACTTGCGTAAAAGTCCCTGATAGCAACACTCGTAAAGAGAAAAAATTTTTATTTATATACATTTTTTTATTATATAATTTGCGTAAATAATAAATCTTCAAAAAAAATCTTAAAAACCATTTGATCTTTTAGTGTCGACTGTAGTTTCTCAATAGAGATAATTCGTTTTTCCTCTTTGAAATAGGTGAGATGATCAAATCACGCGATCAACAGTCGTCAAACTGCAAAGAACTAAAAAAGAAAGAAAAGAACAAAAAATAAAATAAAAATACTGGAAAAAAAAAGAAAAAAAAATTCGCAGAAGTTTACGACATTGAGCGCTTGTCGTGCGATACGGATGAGAGAAGATTTCATCATAAGTGGGTTTTCTTGAACCAGAGAAAGAGAGAGGGAGGGAAAAACTTGCCCTGTTTTACAAAACCAAGTTACGTCATCAAAAGGGTAAAAAGAAGGGGGGTGGGGGGGTCAGAGAAAAAACGATAAGGATCGCTTTGAGAGACAAGTATAATAAAGAAAAGTTGGGTCCACGAGTAAATCAAGTTAGTTTTCTTCTGCTGTTTGCTTTTCGCATGGCGCCCCCGCCAGAAAAAGAACACGACGAATGAGTTTTCATCCAACAATTTTAAATATTTTCAAAATATTAAAAAAAGAAGTTATTTTCAAAATTCAAACTGAAAATGACTTCGAAAAAAGATACACATACGGTAAAAAATAAATGTTTGGTAAAAATGAAAAAAAAATTTCTTTTCAAAGTTTTCTTGGAAAAAAAGGAAAAAAAAGTAACTGGAGATCATATATTGTATTTTGTATGAAGATACAGCAACGTCTTTCTAGCAGGTTCTACTTTAAAAGCCTCGCGCTCATAGAGAGGCAACCGAATAGCTCCTATCTCAAATCTTCTACTTTGTACTTTCTTCGTATATAGAAGAGTAAAAAAAAAGAAAAAAAGTCGAAAGAAAGAGAGAGATGATCTTTTTTACGGTTTTAGAGCTTGTCTAAGAGAATGAATCTCGTGTGCGATTATCGCTGTAATTGGTGTCCTTTTCCAGTTTTTCTCCTCTGTTTCACTTTCTTTGAAAATTTGCTCCGATCTCTATCGGAATTCGCTTTTCCAAATAAAATACTAATTTTCGTTTTCTTATCGGAGGAGAAATAAAAAATTTATTCTCCTCCACAATAAAAATTATTTTTCTCTTTCGCGTTTTGAAAGTTTTACTCCTTTTTTTTACAGTTTACTTTTAATATTTAGGCCTCGACAAAAACAACAAAAACTAGTTTTCGGCCCTTGTTAAAATCCCGCTCCAAATAGTATTAACTAGTGCTCTACTTTATATACGAGACCAACAGTTTTTTATAAAATTAATAAATAAAATAATAAATAATAAATAATAACAATAATAAAAAATTAAATAAATTTAATTTATAAAACGAAAAAATTGAAATAATAAAAATAAATAAAATAGTAGTAATATTGGTATAATTATGTAGTAGAAATTATGAATGAAGCAGCTTAACTGCATAATTACCGTAATATTAATTAGTGAAATCAAAATCAAAACAAAATAATACTACATTTTTAATAAATTTAAATTGTTTCTTTACATTACTACTCTTATAATACACTGGCGTAGAGGGAAGAGAAAAAAAATATTTAAAAACTGTTTATTCACGTAATTATGGAAAAACCATTTACATATTCGTATATTGGCCAGTTAATTTTCCCTCTAACCGTTAAATCCCGGAAATCCATTCACGAGGGGTATGAGAAGTTTGTTGCCATTGGCGAGAAGCCAAGGAGGAAGTTGGCGCTATCCAATGAACTTATAAAAAGATGATCTCGAGAAGAATATCATATTTTTTTTGCAAACTACAAATTTTTTTTATTATTGAATTTTTTTTCTGCACCGTGCAAGAAAAAAAGAGAAAGAAATATATTCTGTAAAATATAAATTGAAAATTCTAGTCAACAACAATTTTATAGATACATCAGAATGTTAAATTTGCTGCGATAATAGAAAATCAAATTTTGGAGGTAAAGTTTACTAATTTTAGATTTTTAGTGAAAAATTCTTTTTATTTAAATTATTATAGTATTAGTATTATTATTATTATTAGTATTATTATTATTATAGTAATATACAAGCAGTTAAATAATTAACTTAAAAAAATAATTATCAAAACTTTACGAGTTAATGGTCCATAAAATTAATGTAAATTTAGTGACGAAACGTGTACGTACATATATATAAATATGGCGTAATTTAATTACGATCGTTATAAATTTTCTCCCTTTACTCTATTTTTAAAAAGCCAAGTTTAATATCATATTACACACTGTAATTCATAATTATGAAATAATAATAATAATATAATTGATACTAAAAATAAAAATTTTCTCATTATCAATACATTAAAAAAATGAATTTTTAAACAACCTTATTGTCTTATATTATAGTAAATTTCTTCTTTCTCCTCAAATTTCCATTATTTTTGAAAATAATATAATAATTAATATTTTGTTTAAAATTTAAATTAGGTAAATTAAGAAACTTAGTATATATTATTATTTTCTTTAATTTTTGTTAATTGTGTTTCATTCACGTGAATTTTCTCAAAATGATGCAAAATTAATTTTCAAAAATAAGCCTTCCAGCATCATTTTAATATTAAATGTTTTGAAGGTTAAATATACTGTAATCAATATTGGGGTTTTTGTAAAAAAATTCCTTTTAAATTTAATTTCTTTAATTTATTAAACTTTTAACAATATTCATTTATAATTTAATGAATTATGTACCTATTTAATAATTTATTTACAACTATTTTATCTTTTCGAAAATAACTAATATATATTTCTTTATATTGAACGGAAAAAAAATTGTAATGAATTTTTTAATTTATCATTTTAAGTTCAAAATTGATATTTTCTATTAAAAATTTTTATTTTTAATTATAACTTTGTTATTTATCTAACTTTCTACTTAATATATTATATTTTAAAAAATTAAAAATATTTTATTTGAACTAAAACGGAAAATTTTTTTATAATTCAAGCGTTAGGTATTTGAAAATAATTATTAAAAAATTAAAAACAAAACAATAACGCTTATCAAATATGAAAAAAGCTTCGGAGATGAATTTGAATTTTTACTCCCATTGTCAGTAATTTTTAATTAATTATTTAAAAAATTTTTTTTATTTTATTTAAACTAAATATAAGTGAAAAATAAACTGTAGATTCTAAGCTTGAATTTGATATATATTAAGACTATATTACAAAATTTTTAATTATATTAAAAAATAATTAAAAATGTGCATCATATTTAACCAAAACAAAAAGACGAAATTAAATAAATTTTGTTACTAAGAAAAACTTTAAATTTTTAACATTACAAGATTATGTAAAGATAAATAATGTTTTGTAGATTATGGATAAATTTTTTTTTTAATTTATACTCAACAAAATATCAATAATAAGTTAATGCAAATATTGAGTCTCACGTTGGAGACACGTGAAGCCTTTTCAACTCCATTTTACTCTATATTTTTATAAATTTTATTTTATATTCAGTATTTTAAGAAATAAATAAATTTCTAAAAAAATTTAAATATAAATAAAAAGTTATATATAAATGTATAGAGGTCATTAAGTTGCAAGACCGATAATAATCTAGTTTTGCCAAGATTCGCAAGTGATGGCGCGTTAAATGGGCAAGAACATTAGAATTACATCTCGTCGAGGAGATCTAACGGGAGAGCCTTTTTTAATAGTTAAGTCTTGAAGAAAAGCCTTTTAAAAAGAGCGGAAATGTTACCGCTCATAAAATTTTAAAGCGATTTGTACCCAGAGCAATGATGACCAAGTTTTATGTTTGAAACGCGGCATATAAGAAACTCTATTTCGCGTTCACACTTATTCCTTACGTCATCCGAATTCTAATGTGTCTTTTGCTTTTATTTAAGTGTCGCAAACGTACATGTATTTTTTCTCTTTCTTCCTTTTAAAATATACTTCAACTTTTGTCCCAATTCACCTCACGTGACTCAATATAAATTTTTTTTTACAATTGTATAGAAAAGTCGATTAGAATTTTTGTTATCGCGAAATAAATATCATTGTTTTCGTATAAATGTTTGAACAAATATTTGAATTTATCATTAGTTGAAAATTTAAAATATATTTTTTTTATAGATAAAATATTTTGTTGACAATTATATTAAAGTCGGAATTAAATAAAAATTGTTTTTACTTTTTCTCGTCATACAGTTCTTCTTCAAATAACGTTAATTGATCGCTAAAATATGTTTCGCACTTTTGCATATATATTTTTTTATTTTTACATGGGACGGGTGAAAAAAAATTAGCATTGTAAAACAGTGACTCGGTGATTAAAAACACTGATTAGCTTCGTTCCATTTTAACTAGCTGCAGATAAAGTGTAAATTTGAATATTGACTTTTTAATATGTCCAAATAATCGTTGGTTTTAATAATATAGCGTCTCTTTGTTAGTTAACAGAAAAGCCTTTTAAAAAGAGAATTTTATTTTCAATTCGAAATTGTTAAATTTTCAATTTTGCAAAACAAAGCCCCTCAATATTCTTTTAATTTTAAGCTATTTTGATATTAAAACTATCTAAAGAAAGATATTCACAAAAATTGTAATAAATAAAGAGTGATAATAGTTTGTAAATAAAAAGAGCGATAAATAAAAAGTATTAAAAAATAAAGAATAAATAAATAAAAAATAAAATAAAGAAAAATAAATAAAAGAAAAAACAGTTCAATTTCGAGAAGGAAAAAAAGTCCCCTACTATTTTTTGATCTTGACGCTATCGAATTGAATGTCGTCGTCGTCGTCGTCGTCGTCGTCGACGATAAAGCAGAACATTTGAAAGATGAGTGTGTGAGAGAGAGAGGGTAAATGTTTGTGGGATATCGCGAATTATCGTGAACAAAGTGTCCCATTGGGACCCGATATATCGAATTGGTTTCATTATCGATACGGGAATTCGAGTTTGAATGGTAGTTCGTGAACTAGTTGCTGAACAGAAATACTTGAAATCGGGTGCGGTGCCCATTGTTTCCCTCTAAGGAACACGTATCCAAGAGGAAAATGCGGTTAATTTTATGGTCCAGGAAAACACATGCAGTCTAAGTCACTCAGGTCCTCTAATTGTTGCTATCAGAACAAAGAGGATTGGATAGACAGAATGGTGAGGGGGGTTGGGGGGGCATTTGATTCTCCACTTTTGGTAACAGTTTCAAATTCTCCCCCTCTCTCTCTCTCTCTCTCTATCGGTTTCACCTCGACATTCTCAAAATTCACTTATCTCTCATTTGCCACATACAAAGAATTGAATTTAATACACTGACAAATTTCAATTTGGAATTTATCAAATAATTCGATTTTTATTTTTTATTTTTCTTTTTTCCAGGTATTTTTCAATTTTTTTATTTATTGTATGTTCTTTTTTTCTGTTCTTAGTAATAACAGAATATAATAATAATAATAATAATAATAATATTATTATTTAATTATAAATAGATGTTATGTAATGAATAATTTTTACAATTTTCATAAACACTAAACTGATAAAAGAATTTTAGTTAAAAATACTAAAAAAATTAGTTTTGGAAAAGTTACAAATAATTACAGAAATTCAATTATTTTCAAAAGTAATTAAATTTTTCTCAGAAATTCAATTATATTTAAAAATTAGAAAAATTCTTGTCATTTCAATTATGTATTTTAAAAATAAAAAAATTCTTCTCCAAAATTCTATTATGTTCAAAATTTTTTAAAAATTTTTCGTCAAAATTTGAATTATCTTTATAAAAAATACAATTCTTTTTCGAAAATCAATTATTTTTACAAAATTTAATAAAATTCTCAGAAAAATTTCACAGGAATTCAATTATTTAATATAAAACAGTTGAAATAATTTTTTGAAAAATGTCAATTATTTAAAAAGAATTTTATAAAATAGGTCGCAAGAGTTCAGTTATTGAAAAATATTTAACAAAGTTCTTTTCAAGAATACATTTATTTTTAGAAATAGTAAAATTCTTCACCGAAATTCAATTATTTTAGAAAAATTTTAATAATATTTTTGGAAATTTTAAAATTATTTTCATGAATAATAAAACTCATCGCAAGATTTTAATTAATTTTGGATACAATATTTTAATAAAATTCCTTGTAAAATGTAATTATTCTTAAAAATTTTATTAAAATATGTCAAAAGAATTCAATTATTTAAAAATTTGTTGATAAAATTTTTTATGAGAATTCAAATTTAACAAACATTCAATTATTTAATAAATTATTTATTTTTCAATTTAAATAATTGAATTTTTCTAGAATTTGCTAATAAAAATTGATTAAAAAATGAAATTACCGAATAATCGATTTATTCTTTATGAAAAAAATTGAATTATTGTAACGAATTTCATTACAATTTTTTTTAAATAATTGAATTTTTTGAGAAAATTTACTTCTTTTAATAATAATAGAGTTCTTGCGAAGGATTTTATTAGGATTTTTGTAAATAATTAAATTTTTGTTGAAAAATTTCATGGTTATTTAAATTATAACAAATCATTAAGAATTTTTAATGTTTTGTAATAATATTCTTATAAATTGTTGAGTTTCAAAAAGGTTTGAATTTGAATGTTCTGAAGAATTTTAATTCTTGTCGAAAAGTAATAATTAAATACTTAATTAAAAATTTAGTTATTGATGTTTTTGAATAATTTTACAATTAATGAAATTTGTAAAAAAATTTAATAGAACATTATTTTGAGTATCTAATCAGAATAATTTTTATGGTCAGGGAAAAAGTGAGAATTTTGACTGGAAATCAGGGAAAAGTCAGGGAAAAATAAAATAAAATATTTGTGGCAACCGTGATTTATGCTTATTTTAATTTTATCGTTTACTAATAATAACTACACTTTAGTTTTTTTACTATTTTTAATTCTACCTTCTACAAATTTTTATTTTCTGCAATTCTGTCTTCCACGATTTATTATTTCACTTTCTATTAATTTAAATCTTCTTTAATTGTTAACTTTTGTTAATTTTTACTATTTTCAATTCTACTTTAATAATAAACTAAGAAACTACTACTTTAATTAATAATTTCTGCTATTTAAGTTTAATCACCTGCAATTTTTACCTCTTTTTAATTTTTACTATTTTTTATTATTTAATAGCACTTATATTAACCTCTAAAAATAAGAATAATTTTTTTCCTTGTAAATAATATTAAATAACAGTAAATTAAAAAGGCGATAATATTAAAAATTGCTTTGAAAATATTTCCTCTAAATTTAAATTAGAAAAAATGTTTACTATAAATTAGTACCTGACTTTCAGATTTCGAATTAGTTAATTCCACCAATAAATTAGCAAAAATTATTAATAAAATTTACTAGTTTTAAAAGCAAAAAAACAGTTTAATAATTCAAATTAGAAAACATTTTTACTAAAGAGAGAATGTTACTATATTTTTATTTTATTTACACTTATTTAATTTACATCGAAAAATGAAGTTATTTTGGTTTTATTTTCTGTTTGCGAATGAAAAAATCGAATGTTGGCGTAATTTGCAAAATGTATTTATCAAATGTACCTGAAAGGAAGTTGGTATCATTATATGCGAACCAAAGTTGACTGAAGGGAAAATAGTTGAAAATACCGAGTTTTGTGTGTTTGTATAGTAAACTCTCGTAGAATACAAAGTGACCACCGTTCCGTTACTTTATGTGACATTTTGCGTTGAGGCCATTAAGATGATGAAATCCATTTAATCACCATCGACCAATTGATTCATTTGTAGTAAATAAATAAAAAATAAAATAGTAAAAAATAAATAAAAATAGAAAAATAAAGTAAAATAGAGAAAAATAGAAAAAAATAGAAAAAAATAGAAAAAAATAGAAAATAAAAATAGTTTATTCAATGAGATCGTTTATTTCAATGTTTTTTTTAAATTAACTAATGCGACCGAGTGATAAAATCAAATATTTAATTAAAGTACGATTGAAATAATATTATAAAAAAAAAATTCTCCCCTTTTGTCAGGAGGCAAAAAAACTATAGTGGACTTGCAAAAAAAATGTAGAGATTTTAAAAATATTTGTCAAAGACAAATGACTATATATATAGTCTTGAAATAATGAGTCGTTTAACACTCACTACTACTGTATACATATACACAATTGTTTAAGACGAATAAAACAATGAGTATTTTAAATTAGCAAGATGTTTTTCTCAAAGGAATATAGTCCAGAGACTGGACCTCCTTTTACAATTTACATTTACATTTACCTTATCGCACGCTCTTTGAAAGTTCCACTTTGTAACTGTTGAAGTACAACCTCTCACTGTGTTTGCATTCCAAGAGGCACAAAGCGTACGTTTCATTCTCTTGGATATGTCCTCCCACACCCTCCTTCTGCCAAACTACCACTAAAGAAGTATAAAAACTATTTCAAAGCATTTTGTTTAAGAATAATCTTATTTTCGATGGTGATTTTTTTCGTTTTTTCAATCTTTGTAAACATTTTGCGAAATTTGGGGTGTGAAAAGAAATCTTTTATAATTGTTTCATTTCTTTTAAGTTTGACTACATTATTTTCGCAAAAACTATTTTAAATTAGTAAAAAGTACTTTATTTTGATTAAAACTATTTTGGTTTAGTAAAAAATTCTTTATTTTAGCTAAAACTATTTTAATTTAGGAAAAACTGCTTAATTTTAATAGAAAATATTTTGTTTTAGTAAAAACAATTTTATTTTAGCTGAAAATATAATAACTTACAATAAGTAAAAACTACTTAATTATAGTCGAAAGTATCTTAATTTAGTAAAAACTTTTTTTTTTGACGAAACTATTTTCATTTACTAAAAACTAATTTGTTTTAATCGAAAATATTTTGTTGGCCTAAAAACTACATAATTTTTTCCAGAAATATATTAATTTAGTGAAAACTACTTAATTTTAATTCAAAATATTTTGCTTTAGTAAAAACTACTTTTTAGGCGACAAATTTTTGTCTTGTAAAAACCAATTTATTTTAGCCAAAAAAATTTTGTAATTTAGTAAAAACTATTTTTTTAGCCAAAACTACTTTCATTTACTAAAAACTAATTTGTTTTAATCGAAAATATTTTGTTGGCCTAAAAACTACATAATTTTTTCCAGAAATATATTAATTTAGTAAAAACTACTTAATTTTAATTCAAAATATTTTGTTTTAGTAAAAACAATTTTATTTTAGCTGAAAATATAATAACTTACAATAAGTAAAAACTACTTAATTATAGTCGAAAGTATCTTAATTTAGTAAAAACTTCTTTTTTTTGACAAAACTATTTTAATTTAATAAAAACTATAGTTTGTTTTAATCGAAAATATTTTGTTTTAATTTCATATTTTTATTATTTTTTCCAAAAATATATTAATTTAATAAAAATTACTTTATTATAAATACAAATATTTTGGTTTAGTAGAAAATACTTTATTTTAGCCAAAACTACTTTAATTTTGTAAAATCTACTTTATTTTAGTAGGAACTATTTTGATTTAGTAAAAAATATTTAATTTTAGTTTAAAGTAGTTTATTTTTTAAAACTACTTTGATTTCTTAAATATTACTTCATTAATTAAAACTAATAATGATAGTTAATTAGAATAGTATTTTTAAATAATAATTGTAGGTTCAATACATAATAGTACTTTTATTACTAATAATTGTTTCAATTTCAAAAAAAATTTGTTATTATTAAAGAACTATTAAATATAGTTTTAATTAGAAATTGTCGTTTATAATAACTGTCAGTACACAGTACAATAATGTACTTCATAAAATTAATAATAATAATTAATATAAATATAATATGATATTAAGTAAATTAATTATATTAATTAATAAATTCATAAAAATTTAAAAAAATAATTAATAATTAGCTTTTCAATATTTTTTCCCTGACATTCTTTATCAATTTTATCGAAGCATATATTTGTCATCAAAAAATCCTTTTCAAAAATCCGATAGATATACACATTTTTTTTTCTTCCTTCCTTTTTTTTACAAATTACTTTCTAAGCCCTGAATAATAGGAGTTCACTTCGAGTGGAAAACACCGAGAATTTTCCAAGCTTCATATATTTTTCTGGGAATTGTCGACTACAGCATGCAAAAAAAAAGAACAGAAAAAAATGAAAGAGTGCGAGAGAGAGAAAAAAAGGGGGGAAAAGAATAAAACTGTGTGAGAAAAGTTTTAACAGTTTTCAATTCGAGGGAAATTTTCGAGAGATATTTATTGCATTGCAAAAACTTTCTGACGTGTAAATAACAAAGTTTTACGATCTTTTCAATTCAATTTCATAAATGGTTTCCCGCTCTAAAATATTTATATACATATTTCGGTTGAATAAAAAAAATATGTGTGTGTGTGTGTGTGTGATTTTTTTTTCTTTTTTTTGTATTCAATTTTTAAATATACATATATATGTGTATGATGCTGTATGAAAATATGTAGTGAATAAGGTTCATGTTCATAAATGAAATTGCTCTTCAAATAAAAGTTGAGTGCTCTTTTCACTTTATATAGAATTTTGCAATATTGTTGTAATATTTTGGTCCTATTATAGTAATATATGTAGAATAATATAGAATTTATATGGAAATTAGATGACTTGACCTTGTCGTTTAGTAAAAATTCTTCCACAAGACATGAAATTTGCCTATGCATAACGATTTCTTTATTGTATTAAAATTAAATGTTTATTTATTACTTTTATTTATAAAATATTATTTTATGAAACAATTTTGTTTATAATGAATAAATGTAATTTTTCAGAAATTAATGTCACTTTTTGTTAATAATTTAAATTAATTTATTAATTCATATTTATAAAGTAAAAAAAAAATTATTTGCTTTTTTCTAAATTAAAATTTTTGTTCCGAATTCTATTTTGATTTTAATAAATTTATTTAAGGTTGAGTTTATTATGAGAAGTTTGTATTTCTCATTAAATGTTTTGAAAGAAAATTACGACGAAAAATTCCAGGAATTGAAGGTCAGAGAGATAAGGGCTATAAAACCCATTGTTAGAAAATAAAAGAGCTGTGGAGATGGAAATAGTTTTCTTATTTTGTGTCGCCAGTTGATAAGTTCGCACCACTAAGTAAAGTTCTTATTTATTTTTTTATATATTTTTTTTATTTAAATATTAAAATATTAAAATTGGAAATCGGTTCTTTAATTATGAAAAATATTTGAGACAGTTAATTATTTTAAAAAATGACAATTCTGAAAGATGTCAAAACTTTATGTAAGTAATTTTTATATTTTCCTAATTATATTATAAATATTATTTTATTTCCTTCTTAAAAAACTAAACAAACGTAATTATAAAAATTACAATAATTATTTATGAATAATTCTGAAAAAATTCGAAAATAATTCAGTATTTAACTGATTCAAATTAAGAGAGTAATTAATTAATTTGCTTATTTACTTTATTTTATTAATTTACTTAATTATTTCATTTAATTCTTTTATTTAATTTGAACAATTTATTCCATTTTATAACAACCTAAAAGTCTCTTCACTTATTTCTCAAAAAATAAAATTTTTCCACTACAAACAAAATTGTTTTATAAAAAATAATAATACAGAATCATAGTTCTTTTAAATAATACTTTGAAAAAATAAATAAAACAAAAAACAAAAGTAGAAACAAACGAGTCTTACATTTTAAATTCAGTGTATATTCAGGATACGTATAGTATAAAGGAAGTGGCACAATATACATACATAGATGGTCCATGGAAGGATGCTGTGGAGTGATAAACGTGTACAACGTGTTTCACCATAGTAAACACCTGCTTTGTTGCAAGCAAAAAAAATTGTTTTCTTATACACACTCTAAACTAGAATCATAAAAAAATACAAAGTCACACTATTTTTATGTTAATATTTTTTATCGTTTAAAAAAAATTCTCGAAGCCATGAATTTTGCTACGTATATAAAAATTATAATAAAAACACCGAAAGGAGAAGTGTTATAAAATGAAAAATAGCTTTTTTAAATATGAATATTTTATCATTAAAGTGTACTGTACGGTACACATTAATGTATATATGTTTATATATAGATATTGTGTGTATTTACATAGAAAAAAATATATATAATACTTGCACATTACCATTTATTTATAAAATAAATGGAAAAATCTAGGTGTAAAAATGAGCGTATCTGCGACTAGGTCATCGTAAAAGGAAAGCCGGGCAAAATATAATTAGCATGCGAAATAATAGCTTCTCACACACCATACGACCTTAATCGCGAAAGAAAATTAATGGCGCTATTTAACTTTCTTCCCGTATAATGTGAAATACACGAAAATAATCCGTTATTATCGGTAATTATAAAAATCCATGTAAGTGTATTTATTTCACCTGGGAAGAGTCTTATTACAAGTGAATCACGTTTTTTACCTTTTTTTCCTTTTTTTCCTCTAAATAACATGGCATGAAAATTTTATCAACTCATTGAATTTTTTTTTTATTATTGTGATTAATATTTTTATTATTCATCTGGAATTATTATTAGTTACTACGATGTTATTTGTTTTTTTTACCTTTTTCTACTTTCTACTTTTGAATATTAATTATGTACTTTTTTTACTGTTTTTATTTTCAATATTAATTATTTACTTTTTTAAAATTTATTATTATTATTATTATTATTATTATTATTATTATTACATTGAAAAAAAATTTGATTGATTCAAACAACCAATTAATTAATTATTACCAATAAAATATTTACTTGAATCAATTACATTTTTTATCAGTGTATTATTATCAATAATTAGTAATTAATCAATTTTACTAAAAATTTGATTTATATAATAATAATAATAATAATTTTGTTAATATTAGTCAAATTTACTAATTCAAAAACAAAATGTCAATCAATGATTCAAATTAGTAAACACTTTCTAGGGAGTTTATTGTTTATATTATTTTTATTTTTATTAACATCGTCGCTGTTATTACTCAATAAATTTTTTTTTATAAAAACCTTATTAATATTTTTTTGGCTATGAACAGGCAGTTAAATTTTTTATTGAATCCAACACTATTAACTTCAAAGTATCAAATTGCAACGAGTTGATACCCAAAATGTGGATCAAGTAAAAAATTGATCTAAATTTTGGCATCATATTGATCCACTTTAGTATCAATTTGATACTTTCAAGAAAACAGTGAAACGAAACTTGTAAGATAGGAACAAAAAAAATAAAGAATCGAAAAGAAAAACTTTTTTTTACAAATATATGAAAATTAAATTAAGTAAAATCAATATCGAAAATACTTTTCTGAAATTTTAATATTTAAAAGAATTTTATTCAAAAACTGACTCTAGTTATTTCCATTTTTTTATGACTTTGAAACGTCGACTTTTAGCGCTTTAAAAAAATCATCCTCAAAGAATGCACTTTAGATCCAATTTTATTGCAGTTCCATCATTTTTCTTTCACTCATCCACCACACATAGAAACAGAAAACTTGTCTATGAATACAAAAATTATAATGTAGAGAAAAATGTCTACTATTATTTTCTCTATTTACGATATACAGGCCAAGAATGAAATTCTCTTCCGGAAGTTTAATTAGAGCTTCTACTATTCAACATGTTTTATAAACGGCATTTATATTTCCTTCGTAAAGTTAAATTCCCCTCTTTAGACAAATATTCAACCTTATTTTTTGCCCACCTTTTGTTTTTGTTTTTTCATCTTTTATTTACATGAAATATGACTCTACAGTTGAAAATTGAAATACATCTTTTTTTTTGCCTTTTTCTTTTTCTTTTTATTTTAATCTAGAGGAGAAAATTTTTATTGAAATGTTTTGTTTTGAATGAGAAAAAGTGAAAAAGAATGAGAAAAACGTATCAACAAAATTTGATTAAATTTAGAGAAGAAAAAAATAAGATTTTTGATAAAGAATCAAACAGTAGTTTATTGTCAAATTTTAAATATGAATTGTAACAAAATAGAAAATGCGAAAAAATAAAATAAAAAAACGAAATGAAATAGAAGAATGTAAAATAAAAATAGAAAGAAATAAAGAATTTAAATAAAGATAAAAAAAAACTAAATAAATAAAATGAAATTAAACAAGTTGTTCATTTCATGACCATTTAGCTTCCTCAATATATATTATTATATATAATTTTAAAAGTTAAATAATTATAATAGTTTATTAAATATAATTAATAAACCGGGTAAACTACCCTGAATAAATATTAATTATTTAATTTTTTATTATAGAATAATTATTTTAAAGTGTTATGATAAAATGTCAAAAAATACAAAATTTTAATTTTTTGTGAAAAATTATAATATTTATTAATTCCATAAATTTTCATGAAATATATACTTTATATACATGAATCGATTCGTTTTCATGCCAGGAATATAATGCTGAGAAAAATTAATAAAAATTTTAATAAATAAAGAAGTTATTTCAAAAAATAAAAAAATTCATTTTTTTCGAAAATTAAAAAATTGCTAAAAAATTTTTTATTTTTAGATATTTTTGAAAATCCTTCTGTCTGATTCAAGATATTCGTGACCGTAATACACCTACAAAATTTTATCAAAATCCATCAAGATGTGTAAGAGAAAATTTGTCCACAAGAATCGGTGACATACACACACACACACACACATACACACACACACACACATACACACACACATACATACACACATACATCCGGACATTTGTTCCTCTCGACGAATTATATATACTACACTTGAAAATTTGTAAAAATAATTGATTTTAAAAAATTCGGAAATCGACATCACTATAAGGCTTCCTTTATGAGGAAGCAAAATAAAGTAACAGGAATAATAACTAAAATTTTTAAAAAATAAAAAAAAATTGCCGATAAAAGGCTCGCATTTTCGGAAAAAAAATATTTGTTGAGTTTCTTTTTCAAACTGTTTTTCATCTGCCAAATGTTGATTCATAGAAAGCGCGCTGTTCATCATTCAATTTGTCGGTAACCACTTGTTTTTTTCTGACCAGTTCTCTCTCTCACTCTTTCTCCCTCTTTTTTTTTCTTTTTTGTAGATTCATGTAAAATGTCGAGTCTGATTCAATAATCCATTGAAACTGCTTTTCGCAAAAATACTCAACTCTTTTTTTTTTTTTTTTATTGCAACTCTCTTGAAACGATATTTTTTACCAGTTTTCTCGTGTATATATATACAAATTGGAAATACTATTCACAAGCGAAAAACGAAAATGCCCGTCCATATAAAACAGATGTGAATTTCACTGATTTCCAATTTGGGAAATAAATTCTTGTTTGAGGGAGAGACGGAGAGTGGTATTTGTCACAATCACAATGTGAAGTTCGAGTCATTAAAGTGTCCGAAAACGTGTCGAAAATTATACACTTGGAATTAGGAGTAGAATATTTTGGTTAACTATTTTGTAATTGTTCAACTAATTTTTATTTTTAAGGGTAAATTCAATATATTATATATATATATAATATTTTTTTCAATTTCTTTTTACATTAAATATTTTGTATGTTTAATTAAATTTTTTTCTTTTTGTTACAGGTGAGTCTCTAACATAGACTGTTCGTTAATTACTCCTCCGTATTGGTATGTAATCTTTAATAATAATTATTATTTTGACCAAAATTTTTGTCTACAAATTTCAAATATTGAGAAAAAAGAAAAATTTGTTCTCAATAACAATATATTTTCTAAAATTATTGACTGATGTAGAGAGTAAAACAAAATTTAATATTTAAAAAGTTTATACTTTTTTTAATACGTGAGCCAATATTTTTGCCATAAAATTAAAATTTGAAAAATAAGTAAATAAATTTTGTTGTTTTGAGCGATCACTAAATTTTGTATTTTAAAGTATAGAATACAATTTTGCTAATATTTTGCAAAATATTTCCACTAGATTTTATTTTGTACCAAAATAAAAATAATGGAGCTTAGATACGATTTTTTAGAAAATAAAATTTAAGTCTTGTAAAATTTTTTTTATAAAAGTGTTCTTCGTTTTTACGAAATCATTTTTTGTTTTAGGAGTTCAAAAATTCTGAATAGAAAAATTAATTTTTAAAATAAAGAAAAATACAATTTAAGCAAAAAGAAAATTTTTCTAAAATGTTTAGAAATTATTTTTGAAGGAATGTGCGCATAAAGTACTTAACTTGAAGGGAAATGCAACGGATGCTGAAGTGGTTTACAAAAATAAACCACCAAAAGCGGCACTGGTTCCATTTTCAACCATCCGGCAGTATGGAAGCAACCCTCTTAGAATACTTCCGGTGTGCAGTAAATTCCATCGACCAACATTATCTTTGCCTTTTTTCATTCCTTTTTCTCCACCGCTTTCCTCTCAAGAAATGTCTCTTTCCTTCTCTTTTCTCTTTCCTCTTTTCCATCTTTTTCCCTCTTTCACGTTCATTCTATTTTCTCTCTCACTCTTTTTCTTCCTCCGTCCATTGACTAAAATGGTTTAAAAAAATTGTTTTCCCCATCAATCGGAAAAAAATTTTTTTTTTACACTCAACCCAATTTTTTTTTAACCCAACATGCCGAAGTAATTTATAATAAAAATAAATTATCAAAACATTTTACTAGAAAAGTAAATTATTAAAACAGTTTAATATAAAAATAAATTATTATAATAAATTATAAAATAATAAATAAATCAACTTAAGGTATTTTCTTTTTCTTCTTGAAATATAAATTATTTATAGAATTTATTCTTCACTACCCAACATAAGCAAAAAATAATTCAAATTGATTTATTTTTTATTTCAACAAAGAAACCGCATTATATTAAATGAAGAAAATTTGCCCCATTGTGAATTTTTAATCACAAAGAAGATAGTATTTTCAGAGATGAAAACTGATTGAGGGTGGGAGGGGGGGGGGGAATTTAATAATGATCCAATAGCGTGGGGTCATAAATTAACAGGGACATGAGTATCGAAACGGAAGCGACAATATTGCCGATATTTATTATTCGTTCGATAAAACCTTGTACCTTCTCTTAGTCAACGTAGTCCGCTCTCGCTATATGGTGATGCCAATATTGCCAATCTGTTTCAACTATTAACGCGAAAGTTATGCATGGCATTTTTGTTCCCCATTTTTTTTTCTTTTTTCCTTTTTTTTGAAATACGCCTGCCACGGGAAAGCTCTTTTCAGTGAGAATTTTCATGAAATATGCAATAACAAAAGTTTTCTCATTTTGTATGGGTGAGTGTGTTTGAAATTTGTGTTTTTCTTTTATATATATATATATATATATATATATATATATGTATAGCGGATTAAATTTGTGATTTATTTGGAAAAATTATTAATTAAGGACTTTAAACGGGATGTATTTAAATCGAAATTGGATAATTGATGAGTAGAATTGTTTATTGAGGAGGAAAAAATTTATATTTTTGAATGTTAATATGCTGTTTATTTTCGAATTTTCAGTTTTAATGAATATCAATTGATAGCTTCTTTTATATTTAATATTTTAATGAATATTGTTTTAAATCAGCAGTCGAATTTTCATTTTCGTTATTATCTTTATTTTCAATTTTTCTCAATTTTTAATTTTTTCATTTTCTTTGGTTTGTATTTTTATTTGCCTCTTCTTTCATTTTCTGTCTCTTTTTATTTAAAATTTTTAATAACTATAAAACATGAAGATATAAATAACTACGAGTCTTCGATTTGGAGTGATCGATTTTTTCATATTTTATAATAATTAAAGGTGACCAAGTAATAAAATCATTATTTTATATTATAAGAATATTATACTTCTTCGAAATTATTTTCATTATTTCAATTCAATTATTATTTTCAACAATTTTTAACTACAATTTTATTTTATATCTATTATTTTTAATAATAAATTAATTAATCAATTTCACAAAATTTCAATTATTCTTAAATTCTTTAACTAAATGCATATTAGAAAATAAAAACTTTAAATAATATTTTAAAAATTCAATTAAACTTTTTGAAAAATAATTATTTCCAAAAAGTTCACTTTACATTTCTTTTAATATTCAATTATAATCTACAATTTTAACTGAAATTCATTTTTATGAAATGAAAATCAATTTTTACTAAAAAATTCTAAAAGAATTTAATTATTTAAATGCAAAAGTAAATAATTTATTGAATAATTGAATATTTTTGAAAATTCAATTCTCATAATGAATTTTAATAACAATTTTTCAAGGAATTCAATTCTAATTGTATGACAAATAATTGAAACGCTGGGATGAGTTTCATGAGAATTTTCAAATTTATTCGTTTACAATTCAATTTTACAAAATTTCAATTATTCGGAAATTGTGCAAATAAAAACTTAGAATAATTTCAATAAAAATCTTATTAGACTTTTAAGAAGACTTAATTCTATAGATTTTTTGTCAAAAATATGAAAAATTAAGAATGTCAATGATTTTAGGTTGAAATTTTTTGAAAATTTAATTATATCTAAAAATCCACGTTATAATGCTTTTAAAACTTAAGTATAATCTAAAATTTTAACTGAAATTCATTTTTAAAATCATTTTCATTAGTAAATTCTACGAGAATTCAATTATTTAAATACAAAAATAAATAATTTTTTAATTTCATGTTTCTTGAAATTTAATTCTCATAAAAAATGTTATTAACTTTTCTTTCTTTCTTTGTTGGTTTAATGACCTCTTGTTAAATCATTAAATTCTTTCGACGAATTTTAATAAGATTTTTAGGAATAATCACATTTTTTTAAGAATTTGAATAAAATTGCATTAAAAATAATTGAAATTCTGCAATGAAATTTATTATTTATGAAAATAATTGAATTCCTAAAAGAATTTTATTATTTATAAAAATAATTGAATCTCTGTAAAAATTTTATTATTTATGAAAGTAATTGAATTATTGCGAAGAAAATAAAAAAATTTGTAAATAATTGAATTCCTGTAAAAAACTTTATTATTTATGAAAATAATTGAATGTTTGCGTAGAATTGTATTCAAATTTTTTTTAATAATGGATTTCTTTTGAAAAATTTTATTGAAATAGATATTTATTATGGAATTTTATAAAACTTTTGAAAATAATTAAAATTTTGACAAGAATTTGATTAAAATTTTGTAAAATAATTGAATATTGTAGAAGAATTTTATTATTTAGAAAGAGAATTGAAATTTTGACGAGAATTAAAAAAAAAAATTTAATATAACTGAATTTAGTAACTAACTTACTATTCTCCCTAGAGAAGCTAAATTCGTTAAATTGTTAGAAATCGTTGACTTTGGTGTTTTATTTAAAATAAAATTTTATTCATAGTTAAAAATAACACCAACATAGGTAATTTTAATCCTTTTTGCTGTCAATTTGATCCTAGAAGGATTAAACTGTTGCAGATTATTTTAATCCATTCTGGAGTTATTTTAACTTCTCACGTTTTACTGTGAGTAAAAAATACTTATTAGTCAGACAAAAATTACCTAATTCTTAACTTTTTAAGTTGTAAAACCTGTTTTTTGTCAGACAAAATTTGTTTAATTATCAACTTTCTTGTTAGTCAAACAATCACAGTAATGATAAATATTTGCTATTTTTAAAAATGTAAAATGAATAGTAAGTGAAAATAAAATAGAATAGATCTTTGATATTATTTAAGTATTAAAGATAATTTTTATTCAGACATAAGTTTTTACTTTAAAACTTTTCAACAAGTACAACTTTTGTAGTAATAAAAAATAATTCTCCTCTGATAAAGTATGTATTAGTACTACTCTTGAAGCAATATTTTTAAAAATTATCACAATTTTGCCATATTTAAGTAGTAAAACCAATCTTTAGCTAAAAAGTACGTTTTTTACTTTTGTTTCTCTTTTGATCAATAGTAAACTCTTTAAAGTTAAAAAAAATATTTCTAATATTTTATAGTCTAAAAACCTTTAAAAAATTGGAATCAATTTTATAAAATTGACATTTAACCTAATCTAGAAATCAATGTAATTAACAATAGTATATAGGTACGATGAAAGTAATTTCACTCAAGTTTACAGCTCTAAAATATTCATCACTAAAGTTTTGTTCGAGTTTCTAAAATCTCATTTAGTTTTCATTGGACAATGACAATTAAGATGCCACTGAAATTTTACTGTGATATTTCAGAAGGTATATATTGAGGGATAATTATATTAAGACCCATTTGTTTGTGTGTGTGTGTGTGTGTGTGAGACTACCTGGGGATAAGAATACAGATATATAGAGACATTGGACTGTATGAACTGACACTTAGATTGGGTGGACGAGGTAAGGCGAGAAGGGTTGAAAGCAAACAGGATAGTTGGATGTTGAATGGACGAAGGAAGATCTCACGGGGGCGCGAAACACAGGAGTGATCCAGACAAATGACTGTGTGGTCAGAGAGTGACAGGTGGGAGCTATCTGCCATGGCAGGGGATTCGCATCAGTTGAGTTAGGCGGGGCCCACACTCTCCATCCCATGGGAATAACCATAGACTCTCCTCCATATACTCACCGTCGCGTCGTTAGACAACTCTCTGTCCCTTTCCTTTAACATACAACCTACTGCTTCCGATAATGAGGATTTTCTCCTTGCCTTATCAATCTTGCAACTGATCCTTCATTGTGGACCAATTTCATCTAAGTGTGATCATTACTATCAGTCGAAACTTTGTCCCTCCTTTTCTTAATATTTCAAATAGGGTCCCTTTTTTATTTTCTATTCGGATCTGTTTTATCGTTAATTTTCATTTTTTAATCTACTTCTTTTTGCTATTTTTCTTACTTTTTCCATTTTAGACATTTTTCTTCTTTCTTCTCATATTTTTTTGATTATTTCTATAATTATTATTACCATTATAATCATAATTGTAATAATAAAAATAGTTAAAATAATAATAATAATAATAAAAATAATAATAATAATAATAATTAATATAATAATTACAATTATAATAATTTATTATTACTTCTTTCATACTTAATATTGTTATTATTATTTTTTTATTTTTGTTATCATTATGTCATTATTGTCCCTTGTGAAATTATTATCATTGTCTTCTAGCTAGAAAAAATATTTATAATCTGTTCGAAACAATATTTTTAGAAAATATAGCGATTTTTATATTTAAGTAGTAAAAATATTTTTTTGTCAGACAAAATTGTTTTAATTACGATTTTCATATTAGTCGTAAAAGTAATTTCTATTCAAAAAACGGAATTCACAGTTTATAGTTAAATGAAAATGCTTGGAAAATTATAAATATATAAAAAGTTTAAAAAATTGAAGTAAATTATAGTTGAAAGAAAATTATTAAAGTTATGAAAAAATGTGGGACTAAAAATTATGGGCAAAGTTCAATTAAAGTGAATAAAATAATAATGACGTCACAATTAGTGCAAAGCATGTGTTTTATAAATGTGACGTCATAATGGTTCAAATGCCCTTAAAAGAAAATTCGTAGAAAATAAAAAATAAATGTTAATAACGAATAAAATATTAAATAAAATTTTTATAAATATGAAATAAAATAAAGAAAAAACAATTTTTGGTATTCGTGTAGTAAAAAAAGAAGATTATTTAAAAATTTTTGTTTTACTATAATAAAAATAAATAGTAATAAAATAATAGAATATTTAAGAGGTAAAAATAAAAAAATGAAAACAAAGAAACAGAAGTATAAAACAAAGTATAAAAAATAAGAAAAGATGAAAGATTTTTAATTTTAGTTTTAAAAAAAACGTTTTTATTAATTCTTATTTTTAGTGAAAAGAAAATACAGTTAAAAAAATTAATCCTTAATTAATGATTCCAAGTAAACATAAATTTAATTCGTGTTCTAAAATTGTTAATTCAAACGTAGGGTAGAAAGTTTAATTAGAAATTTTAATTATGCATTTATTTTCATGCTAAATTTCATTGAATATAAAATTAACTGAAGATAAAATGTAAAATTTTATTGAATACTAAATTTATTATGTTAAAGTAAATATTAATTTTCGTTAATTATAAAGATATTTACAGAGTAAATTAATTATATGGTTAACTAGAGATTTGAAACAATATCTCTATTGTATAAATTTGTAAACAAGTTTATTTATGGAAAGGGAAGTATTGTAAAAGTCAAAAAATTTAAATAAATGAAAGTAAGTAGAAACTGAAAAATTTAGATAAATGGTAATGTTGCAGTTATTATTATATTTTTTAATATTATAATTAATTACTAACAAGTTTTGAAATTAATTTATAATTATTATATTGTAAATTATATACATAAATGTAGTAATTAACGAAATATAATAATAATAACAACAATAATAATACATAATAATAATAATCAAGTAACAATAATAAAATGTAGTAATCAATAGAAAAAAGGTTAAGTAATTTTTATAGGAGCAGTGGAGAAAAAATAAAAATACTCACAAGTAGAATAAAATGTTTTAAAAATTAAATGTAAAGAAACAGACAAAAACTAACAAAGTATAAAAAATAAAGATTAAGAAAAGATTAAAAAGGAATTTTTACGAATTGAAGTAAATATAAACTGAAAAAAATAATTAACATAAAAAACGTGTAAGTAAAGAAAAAAGTGATAAAATAAAAAAGCGAATAAAAAGGACAACAACAAAAACAATAAAAGAAACCTTAAAAAATATAATTTAATTTACCCTTTACAGTCCACAATGTTTGATAGATTTTAATTTCATGTTCTCCACTTTCTGAGTATTTTCATCTAACCTTTTTCATTGTAGCACACTAATTATACACTTTGGAGTTTTATTTTAATTATTTCTCTACATTTAGGAAATAGTAATAACATCAAATATTTACAAAATTTCAATATTGAGCATAATTTAGATGAAAATTAAATTCTGAAATGTTTTATTCACTTTTTGCTGTTTATGTAAAAATATACTGACCTTACATTTAATAACAAAGTGACTGTATTTATAATTAAATAAATTAATGTAGTTTTTGAAAAATAATTTAATTATCCAACTAAATTAAAATTTTATGTAATGAATAAATAAGGTTAGTAAAGTTTTTCATCTAAATTGAAATTTTATTTGAAAAACACTATCACACAATTTGTTCAGTATTTTTTTAATTAATATTTTTCTTTTCTTAACTATACAAAATTGATTTATTGAAATTATAATCAAGGCTATCGATTTAGTTTTCAATTTTCCAATAAATGCGTGTTTAACAAGTAAAAAAAAATTAATGTATATTTTTTACCATTTCCAATCAATGGGAAATTATATATATTTTTTTTATTTTATTTTATTCTCTCACAATATTCAGTGAAATTGACTGAAATTGTCAGTTCAGAATAACGATGCTCATTTTTTCTTTCTCCTTTTTTCCAAATGAAAATTCTCTCTCTCAAGACAATGTTAACAAAGAATACAAATTGAAAATTCCCCTCATCACTTCGAAGTAAAAAAATACAAAAGACTCACCAACAGTTAATTTGAATCTTTTGGCCTTTTTTAACAGTAAATTTTCTTTTTTCTTTTTGTAATAAATTAAAACAAAATAATAAATAAAAGTAAATAATTAAAAAAAATTGTGGAAAATTCAAAATATAAAAAATTGTTATAAAGAATGGTCACAAGATTCAAATTATAAAAAAAATATTAATAAGAAGTGATGAAAATTGGAAATTTCGTTTCTTTTTTTGTGACGTGCAAAAAAAGAGAGAGAAATGTGGGGGAAAAATATAAATGATAATAAAGCAATGTAAATAACAAAAGGGAAAACAACGCAATTTGTTGCTTCCGTCGAATGTAAATTTTTGGTTATATTAAAATTCAAGAGCTTGGAAAATGTGATAAATGCAAATTCGTCCCAATGAAATTCAATGTAATGAAATTATAGTTACTGAATAATTAATTAATAACTAGACCGCGTCGTTTTCGAGAAATATTCATTGAATTTCTATTTTTGGCGCAAATTATAATTAATTAATATAATGTACATCACACTCTCTTATTAATAAATTTAATTTTATGTTTATTAATTTTTTCTATTATTTATTCTTCTCGGTTTAATTTATTACTCTTGCTTGAATATTTTTTTTAATACTATTTTTGCATTATTTTTGTGAATTTTTACTTTGATTATTATTATTATTATTATTATTATTTAAAAATCATTTATTGCCTTAATTTTGTAAAATAATATTTTCTTTATTATTTTTTAGTGCAAATAATTGAATTTATTTTCTTTTTAAAATCACAATAGCCTTATTCGCAAGAATCATTAATTAGTCGCTATTAATTATTATATTTTATGTAATAAAAAAAATGTAATTTACTTGGATGAAAAAGCTATTGTGAATAAAATTAAGGAAAAAAATTGCTTCTCATCTAAAATTGCAACTAAAGAAGTAATTTTCCAACAGAATGGACATTGTATAGCCTCTCCCCGCCCCTTTTCCCTTTTGTATTATATTTATATTAAAATCCACCAATACTAATTACGATGCGTTAGTATGCGGCTGGAAATTCAAAATATGTCTCGTTATTATTCCGCTTTTGGATCAATTTCGAGAGAGTCTATTGTAGAGCAGCCGAACAGAGAATTCCCACAGGAGTGATTCGTTTAAAGCGGAAAAGCTTCTCTTCTCTATTGTCATATCAGCATATATATATATGTATAAACATACATAGAGAATTTCGTTTCAATTTTCCCTGGGATCATATCGACCCTTTTAACCATGCGTATATATATTCTAAATATATATATTTTATTTAAAACTAATTTTCAACGCAACTGAAGGAAATTAAATATTGGAAAATACATATAAAATAGCAACAACATTAATGACAATGTACATGGAGAAGAGAAAATTTTTGTGTATCAAAATTTTTATGTACAAATAAATTTTTTCGTGTACAAAAGAAATGTTTTCTACAGAAATATATTTTTATTACATACAATAATTTTTGTGTAAAAAAAATATATTTTTTGAGTTTAAACAAAAATGAATGAAAGAAAGAGAAAAATCGAAAATATTTTTCTCTATGGAAATTTGTTAGGGAGTATAATAAATAATATAAATTCCCGGATTACCTCGCATTAATCTCTTTAGTTTGCCGATACAAGAGCAAATTTGTGTATTATTATGGAAAACAGTTGAATGCCACTAGGCTTTATATTGATTGCATTTAAATAACATTGTATAAATATTGTAACAAAAATTTGTAAATTTGACTAGAAATGAAATAATTTTTTTTTAAATAAAAATAATTCCTCTTTTTTAGGGCTAAAAATAAACATATAACGAGCTTCGTACACAATTATTTAAAAAAAAAATTTTTCAAATTCTTCGAAAGAATAAAAATATTTTTATAAATATTAAAATATTTTTAGAAAAAAGAGTGGTAATATTACGAAGGGTAATGGATAAAAATGACTTTGGTAAAAGGTAAAAATTACGAAGGGTATTATTACTTTTTTTCTAATTATATCAGGAAGGTTAAATATTAAATTATTCTGATTAGAACTAGTTTGAATTAATAATAACTTAATAATTTTTTTACCTAAATTAAAAACAATTATATTTTCTAATTTGACTTTTTAAATTAATCACTTTTAAACTCTCCATTTTATAGTTATGACTTTGTAAACAAATAAAAGTTATAAAACAATAGAATAAAAGATCACGCAAAGCATTACATTTTTAATATAAATTTTTATTTTATTAAACAAATTTTATCTTTTCTATAAAAAATGCAGAATTATATATCATAATACATAATTATGATAAATAAATTTTATGTTTTTCAAAATCATAATTTATAAATAATTATAATGAAAAAGCAAATATTTATCTCATTGTTTTCATTATTGTCTTTATTTTAATTCAAATGTGATTTAAAATATTAAATATTACTTAAATTTTGTTCAAATGTTGAAGTAACTAATATTAACTAATTTATTTAAAACCAAAAAACTGAAACATCTTTAATTTATAAAATTTATTTAAAATATTATAATAGTGTAATTTACAAAAAAATACGTTTCTAAATTGAAAACAAGAATTGTTTTAAAGAAATATGTGATTAATAATTACGCATTATCCAAAATTGTCTTATTAAAAAATTTTTTCAAGGAAATAATTTGATATCATATTATTGCAGAAATATTTTTATTATAGTTTAAAACCAAATATTTTTTTGGAAACAAATATATGTGAAAATTCTTAAAGAACTTTTCAAGACATTATTGGAAATATTTATTGAAATAATAAAAATAATTTTTTGAATTTGACATTTTTAAACCTTTTAATTCCTGTGGAAAAAAACAAAAATTCAATATGTAATTAAAAAAGGAAGTTATTTATATTTTTCAAATAATTTTACAATTAAAGAAATTCGTAAGGCGTAAATACATATATATGTAATAATATTTTTTGAGTAAAATTGTTTCCTTTTTTTAAAAATATTCCCTTTCTTTTTAAATTAAAATTTCCCAGGAATTTAATTATTCTAAAAAAAATTTGATATAGTTCATTTATTAGAATTTGTTAATATTTTAATAATTCTTCAATACGAAACTTGTTTTGAATTTCGAAGGTTTGAAAAATATTTTCATTTTTGGTAATGTGAAAATTTAGGAAATAATTTATGTCAATCAACAACGATGATTAATGTCGACTAGTAGTTCATGTCAACGGAGATTAATTAATGAATTAAAGCGCCTTCAAGCTGCGACTAAAGTTGCCTTATGGATTCAAGCTTGTCAAAGTTTGAACAAGTGCAAGGCATAAGAGCTTGTTGAACACTTACGACTTTCGAAACTACAACGATCAAAAGCTTGTTAGCTTCTCTGAATATAACAAGAGAGAAAAGAGGTAATAATGCTGTAACGATTGATTTTTGCCAATCAAGAGCTTTTAATTAAAATTCTTCACTTTCTCCCTCCCTCTCTCCTAGGTAAAAAAATAAAATACAGAAAATTCAGAAACTTTCTTTTTAAAAGTTAAATAAAAATTTTCTAATTGAAAAAAAACAAAAATTTACTTTAATAAAAAAAGTGAATGAATAAAGAAATAAGTGAAAAAATAAATAAGTAAATAAGTGAATAAATAAATGAGTGATTAAAGAAATAAACGAATAAATAACTATGTGAAAAATAAATAAAACTTAAAAACTGAAGAGGGATAAAAATAATTAGAACTGCAATAAAAAAAAACTTGATAAATATAATTTTATTTAAAAGAAGTTGAAATGAAGTAATAAAGAAGAAATCGAGAGAAAAGGGGAAAGAGAGAAACAAAAATAAAATGATCATTTGGTTAAGCGACGTCTTTTTACTCTTAAAAGTCTAGATGATGAAATTAAAAGGACGTTGTTTGAAAGACTCTTTCTCCCCCCCCCCCTCCTCTCTCTCTTTATTTCTCTCGTGAATTCAATGCGTTGTGAAAAAAAATATATATATATCTGTGACTCGGTTGATGAAGTTGAAGAAATCGCAAAGAAGCCCATTCTTTCCATCAATGGTTTGTAACGGTAATTTCATTTGAAAACTTTTTCGAAGCCGATGCACCATCATCAGTTCCTTACACCCCCCCACTTTCGTACTGTGCCAGTTTCTCGCGCCAAACTCTCGTAATTAGTTTAGTTTGCCAGTAACTCTTTGCGCTACAAAAATAACGCAACTAATTTCCAAGATTCGTTTCACTGCAATGAAAAAAAAAGAAAACGAAGAAGAAGAAAAAGACAAACATAAAAAAAGAAAAAAAAGAAACGGTGTAGAGGAAGAAAAAAGATAGAAAACTTGATACATCCAATGTATATATATATACACGGAGAAAAAATCGGAAAGTTTCGAAAAAAATGTTCCAAACTATTTTATATATATTTTTTTTTGTTCAAACGCGAAAAGAAAAATTAGACTTTTAACGATTTTTTAATTTTTTAAAATGATTAATTTCTTTTTAATTTGTTTCAATTGTAAATTATTATATAACTGATTTAAGATTTAAGATTTAATTTAGGAATTAAACAATTTAAGAATTCTGATTTAAGAATTAATTGTAATTTGTTACGTAAGTAATTGTCGGTGAAATAATAAATAGTAATTTTACGTTGGTGAAGTTCACAAAGTGTTTATAGTCAACGATTACTGAAGAAAAATAATTTTTTAAGAAAATTTTTGTAAAGAAAATAGTACGTTTAATTTTTTGAATAATGATTTACAAAAATAATGTTTGTGAACAAATTTTTTTATTTTTTTTAGTAGGAAAATAATTTTTTTCTTTCAATCGTTGATCATAAACGATGCAAACTTCATCGACGTTTAATTTTCATATTTTAAAATTAAGTTTCGTGATAATTAAATTATTAACTAATTGAAATATTATTTTTTTTGTTACAGGTGAGTCTCCAGAGATGGTTTAAAGAAAATACAATTTTTATTTTCGAAGAAATGATTTTTCTTTGGTGAGTCGAATATTTATTTAAAAAAAATTCTACTCAAATCAATTGATTTATCTTTCCTCAGAATTTCTATTGATTTCGAATTTTTATTTTGAAAAACATCAAGTTCCATGAAATTTTCACTTTTCTAAAAAAATATTCTATTGAATTCTTAAGTTTCTACAAATTGATTGGATTTTTATTTTGATAAACAAATATTTTACGGAATTTTTATTTTGCTTCAAAAATATTCTATGGAATTCTTATTTTGCTTTAAAAATATTCCATGGAATGTTTATTTTATTAAAAAAGTATTCTTTTTAATTTTTAATTCGCTAAAAAAATATTGAGTAAAACTTTTCCTTTGCTGAACAATTTTTTATTAATTTTTACATTGCCAAAAAAGTACACAATGGAGTATTCAATTTATATTTAAGAAAATATTGTAAGCAATTTTTATTTTACTGAAAAAATATTAAATGAAGTTTTTTGCTAAAAAAATATTTTATGGAATTTATATTTTCCAAAAAAAATTCGATGAAATTTTTATTTAATCAAATTTTTATAGTTCGACAATTTACGAAATTGCAGAAAAATTTCATTGATTAGAATTTTAAGTTTAACCAAAAAAATAATTAGCAAAGTTTTTATCGAATTCAATATTCATTTATAATTTATTTATTATTAATATATTCCAAAGAATATATTTCTTGATTCGAATTTTTATTTTACACAAAAATAGTAATTTCAATTAAAATCGGAAAGTTCTGAAAAAGTTAATAATAATTAATATTTTTTAAACGAATTAAAAAGAATATACTTTTTAAATAATATCACAAAAAAATGAAAAATTTTTGGTTCGAATTTCTAAACTTGAATTCAAAAAATATTTATTAATTATAATTTTTATTCTGTATTTTATTTTTTTTATTGTTTTTTATTATTACTTGTACTTCCACGTGAATTATAATCATTATTATAATCATCGCGGATAATAATATATTTGACGGTTTTACAAACAATTTAATGAATGGAAGTGGAATTAATGAAAGGAGGTATGCGAGTATTTTTTATTTTGATTCTTTTTCCTGAAAATCCGAATGTTTGAAATTCCGTGACAAATTGCATTGGCATTACACGTGACTCTTTAATCTCTCGTCGGTTTTCGGAGCATGTCGATGACATTCCAACTCGCGCGGACACTAAGTTTTTATAGATAGGCAACCAATTTTTCGGGAACATGGATTTTTTTATTATTGTTGTTGTTGTTGTTGTTTTTTTTCATTTAAAAAAGTAACGTGTATTTTCAACGACAAATATTTAGAAAAAAATTTCTAAAAAAAAATGTTTTCTTTTTTCGGAAGCTTTGTATTCATTAGGAACGGACTCTTTTTCTCTTGTCTCTGCCTCTTAATCTAAACAAATTGACTTTTATCCCCTTGTACTATTATCCGATGAAACTATACATACACGTGCCACACTTTAATGAGAAAAACTTGCTTCTTGTTAAAAGACCAGCAGTACTTGCCACCATACACGAAACAAGCTTCAGTTAAAATTGCAAACCTTAGAAAGGAGACAAAACTTTTCATCGTTTCTTCTCTTTTTGGTTTTATTGTCGTTTTTTTGTTTTTTATCTTTTTTTTATTGTTTCCCTATTTTTCTAATTTTTATTTTTTTTCTTTGTTTTGTTGTCTTTTTAAGTGCTTCTTTGTTTTTTTATGTTGTCTTTTTTGTTTCTTATTGTTATCGTTTTGTTGACTTTTATTGTCCTGTTGCAATAAAAATAATAAACTAATTCAATATCAATGGAATAAACTTGGACTAAGAGAAAAAGTGAGTTGTAAATTTATAAAATATATTATACAAGTAGAAAAGGCAATACTTCGTCAGACGAGAATAAAAAATGTTTTATAATAGCTAAAAAGAATTAATAACTCTGGGGAAAATATCATCATTATCGAACAAACAGACAAAAAGAGTTTTGAATAATGGAAATGTAAAAAAATACTTTGTGCCAATATGGTTAGAAAGTATATTTAATTATTTTCAGAAGAATAAGTCAATTGTCATCAGACAGACGCGAATTTCAATGTAATTAATATTAATATTGAAACATTTTAAAAGGAAATTTTTTTAATCGGAAAAAAATGTCATAAGAAAAAATATAATACATAATGCAGTTAAAAATAAACGTACAAAATTTTAGTAAATAGATGTAAATAAAAATATCAAGAATTTAATAAATAGAAAAATTAAATAAAACCAATTTAGTAAATATATCCAATTAAAAGTATAAGAACTCTGGTACATAAATAAGTAAAAGTATAAATAATTTTAGCAATTACATAAATAAAAATATAAATAATTTAGTAAATACACAAATAAAGCAATAAATATTTTAGCAAATGCATAAATAAAACTATAAATCGTGTTGTAAATGAATTTACAATAATATTGACAATAAATATTGTCACAGAGTTACGCGAATAATTCATGTAAATATTGACTTAAAGCGATTAAAGTATCTCAAGAATTTATATCTGCTCCGGAAAATGGTCGTTTACGAGTTACATTCACAATTTATTCGATAAGTAGTACAGGTCAACTGCAGTCAGACGTCCATACATTATTCAAAACCAAGAAATATCGTTTTACCCACTTGCAAAATAATCTCGTTTTTTTCGTTTTTTTCAACAATTGCGCAAATTTTTAATTTTATTTCTTTTTTTATTTTTTATTTTCTAAAATTTTTCTCAAAAATTTATTTCTGTTTAAACTAAAATATTGTTTACAATTAGTAGTGACAATAATTTTTAATCTTCAATTTCTCTTTTCAACACAATTTTTTGCAGTAGAAATTACAAGTTATTGGCAGACATTTTTTTTTAATTATCGATTTTTAGAACACCAAAAAAAAATTAAAATAATCAATTTTCGTGTTATTTTTTACAATGAATTAAATTTTAGTTTATTCAATTTTTTTATAACTATAAAACATGAAGATATCGATAATTCCGTGTCTTCGACTCGGAGTGATCGATTTCTTCATATTTTATAATAATTAAAGATGACCAAGTAATAAAATAATTATTTTATATTATAAGAATATTATACTTCTTCAAAATTATTTTCATTATCTCAATTCAATTATTATTTTCAAAAATTTTAAACAACAATTTTACTTTATATCCATTATTTTTAATAATAATTAATTAATTATTCAATTTCACGAAATTTCAATTATTCCTAAATTCTTTAATTAAATACATATTAGAAAATAAAAACTTCAAATAATATTTTAAAAAATCAATTTAACTTTTTAAAAAATATTAATTTCAAAATTCAATTATTTTCAAAAAGTTCACTCTATATTTCTTTTAATATTCAATTATAATATAAAATTTTAACTGAAATTCATTTTTATTAAATAAAAATCAATTTTTATTAGAAAATTCTACAAGAATTTAATTATTTAGATGCAAAAGTAAATAATTTATTGAATAATTGAATGTTTCTCAAAATTCAATTCTCATTAACAATTTTAGTAACAAATTTTTAATTAATTCAATTCTTTTGTCGAATTTTATTAAAAATTGCAATGAACATAACTACTTTTTTTAAGGAATTCAATTATAATTGTATGAAAAATAATTGAAACTCTACGATGAGTTTTAGGAGAATTTTCAAATTTATCCCTCTACAATTCAATTTTACAAAATTTTAATTATTCATTATTTCATTATTCATTCAATTATTCATATTTAAAACCATTTCAATTAGTAAATTTTAAGAGAATTCAATTATTTAAATACAAAAATAAATAATTTATTAATTTCATGTTTCTTGAAATTAAATTCTCATAAAAAATGTTATCAACAAATTTTTTAAATCGTTAAATTTTTTGGACGAATTTTAATAAGATTCTTAAGAATAATTACAATTTTCGAGGAATTTGATTAAAATTGCATTAAAAATAATTGAAATTCTGCAATGAGTTTTATTATTTATGAAAATAATTGAATTCCTAAAAATCAAAAATTTAAATCGAAAATTATTGTGATATTAACAAATAAGAAAATTATAACTAAAATTTGAAAATAATATGAAAGTTTTGCAAATAAGTAGTAAAAAACATTTTTAGTCAGATTGTGGAATTTTATTAAATTTCTTCATAAGGAGAATAAGTCAATAGGACGCAGACATTCACAAAATTATTTTCCTTACATTTTTTTGGAAAATAGTAAACAATGTTTCGAATTTAGTAGTAAAAATCCTTTTTAGTCAAACTGACGATTTATAATTGCAGAATGACTTTTTGTTTTTAAATTAGTGAGTTTTACTAGTAAATAGTAATTTCTACTGGTTTATTTGTAAATTTTACTAATTCAAAAGCAAAAAGTCCTTCACTAATTAAAATTAGTAAAAATTGTTTCGAATTCGAATTTAGAGAGAAAAAGTAAAAATTCTAAGTAGATATGAAAATAAAAATTTTCAGTATTAAATTTTAAACCACGTGACTGGCTCTTAGCCTCATTGCGAAGATTTAAGTTTCCAAAATCTTGAGAGGATATTTCTCTCTCTCTCTCTCGTTCTCACGACATTCGTCGCCACACCTTCTCATGCATATGCGCTGGTTTCACTTTACGACCAGTGCTTATGGTGAATATAGTATAGTTTATTGTTTCCAAGGCATATTCCTACACACGCGTACTATTAATTTTAGCAGTAGGTTGGTTCTGGTTAATATTGCGCGGTCGAAATATAATACACATCTTCGCAAAATGATAACATCCTAGTGGAAGCAGACTGTCCGATGTAAATCACACTACCTCCCCTTTTCCCCATTTATCCCATAATATATAGATATAGCTTATTCGCATTATACAACTAAATAATGCATTTCTCGATCGATGCGACAAAACATAATTTTATGGTTGTCTTTTAGAGAAAAAAAATACTTCCATCAAATATTAAGTATGAGAAGAAAAATTTTACCAAGTAATAATTTTACCCCCTTGTTTTTTTTTGAATAGAAAAATATGAACCTCTATTTAAAGCAAAACTACTATATATGTGCAAAATGCAAGAATTTATTCACTAATTTAAATTAGTAAACAATTTTAGAATTTTACTAATTAAAATTAAGGGAGTAGTTAAAATATTTGTCGAAGAAATTATTCGAGAATTAGTTTCAATTTTCAATTGATTTGAAATAGTTTTATATTGTTTTTAATAGGGATTAAAAATAAAATTACTCAAATGGCTTTTCCCAATTGTGAAAAATCTTCCTCTTCGGCTCATCGAAATGCAAATTCGATTTAATTCTCCTCGGGGTGTCGGGATAAAAGCGCTACGTGCCGACCATTCGCGAAAGAAACATTTTTAGAATGATTGGATAAAACCCCCATGTAAAAGTATTAGCTCGTTTAGCCGTTTGCCCCAAGGCCATTTAATTCGTGTTGCAAAAAGAAAGAAAGTAACAAGGAATTAAAAAATGTAATGAAAATAATCATTTGTTTATTTAATCAATGTATTTCATTTAATTTATTAAAAAGCAAAATTAAAGCACATTAAACTTTTGTCAAAAGTTTCAAATATTTTTTTTATTGTCTAGCTTTTTTGGAATTTTTTTTCTTTCGTTAATACTTTTCAATAAATAACGAATATAAATAAAGATATTGGAAAAGAGAAGAAAATAACAAAATTTAGTGAGAAATGCAATTTAATGGTATAAAATTTAATTAAAAACAATTAAGAAATTAAATGGAAAATTTAATTTAAAAATAATTAGATAATTTCATTAAATTTTTAATTTAAGTTTTGAGCTCGGAATTATATTTTTTAATTAATTGACAAATGAAATTCAAGTGAGACCAATTTTATAGTTATTTAATATTTTAGTTAAATTTAGTATAATTTGTTTTTATTTTCAGTTAAATAACTAGAAATTTTGACTCACTGGAAAAAATAATTGTAAATAATTAAAACAATTAAATGGAAAATTTTGTTGAAAATACGGAACTTAGTAAATTGAAAGTCTAATAAAAAATAAATAAGTTGGTAAATGGATGAGAAAATAGAAAATAATAATTAATTAGAAAAGCGAAGTAAAAAATCCGAAAATAATTCAATAATTAGATATAATTTTAATTGAAATGTAAATTATTATTTTGATTATTAGCGAAATTCTAAAGTAGATTAGGTAAACAACCTTCGGGCAAATGGATAATAGTTTCGGTTTACTATTATTAAGTGGAACATGTCAGTCACTGTCAGACAATTACAAAATAGATTCAAATTATTTAAGTGGAACATGACAAATTTGACAGACGGGTACAAAATAGATTCAAGTAGAACAAGTCAATTATTGACAAAAAATTGTGGAAGTTTATTTGAATATTTTCCAGTAGAACAAGTCAATTATAGTCACACCTAATTTACAAGTAGAGAATTTTATTTTCTTACTTATTCAATAATTAGTTGAATAATTACAATTTTATAATTTTATGTACTAAAACTAATAACAAATATTTTTGATTTGAGAATTAATACTTTTTTTCTCCATTTTTCGAGCACAGAAAAAAACTGAACTCAAAATGAGTCAAAAAATGAGTGACTCATATGCAATAAAAATTAACCTCGTAGATGGCGCCACGTTCAATGTCATTTAACATAGACTCATTTTGAGTTGCAACAGAAATGAGTCGAATTTTTTTCTGTGAGTAAAAAACAAGTTTTCTTTTGCAGGAGAAATTTTTAAATTACGTTACAGAAGATGTTCAAAAAAATTTTTTTTTGCTCTTGGTTTATAAAATTTTATAGTAAATAATGGATATATAAAAGAGAAAAATAAAAAGTAGGAAAAGTTTGATGAATCGGACTATAACTTTTGTATATATACTGCAATGCACACGCTGTAAATCAAAACAGATGAGCAGATACCTAAAGGTTAGTGGCTACTGTCCAGGGATGCGTTCAGCGGGGTGAACAGTGGCGATAGTAGAACACAACTTGACCTCTATCATGATGTACGGATTATACATGCGTTTTGCATATATATATTTATGCATGTCCCGTGTAGGAGAGGCCATGGCACCACTTGCTCTTCTCACTCTCTCTAAATTTGAATTTGTTTAAAACAACTAATTGTTAGTTGAAATCCCGACTGAATTTCTGCTTCAGAAATTGTGCAAAATAACTAATTATTCGTGAAATTTTATTTATTAGTTAAAAATATCAAATTCTAAGTGGAGTCTAACTAATTATTCGTTAAAATTGACTAATTTTTAGTAGAGACTAACTAATTATTAGATAAAAGTAACATAGTGATAATTAGTGGAAACTAACTGACCATTAGTTGAAAAATCATTTGTGACAATGACTGTCTGATAACAATTGACTTGTACTACTTAAAATGAAAGTTACTCTACGTCGGACAGTAATTGATACATACCACTTAAAATAAAAATTATTCTATGTCTGACACCAATCGACATGCACTACTTTAATTTATTCTATTGTCTAATAATAGTTGAATCCTTTTACGTAAGATAATTTAAATTAAAACTGTAAGAGTGAAAATAAAATGAAAATATAATGATTGTATATTTGTCTGACAATAATTGATTTGTACTACTTATAATAATTAGAAATAAGACTATAAGAATTACAATAACAATACTTCTATAATTGTCTGACTTGTACTACTTAAAATCACTAGAATTAACCCTAAAAGTTGAAATAAATATGATTTTATAATTGTCTGAATACAATTGACTTGTACTACTTAGAATAATTAAAATTTAGTTAATAAGATTTAAAGTAAAAATGATTCTATAACTGTTTGACTATAATTGGCTCGTACTACTGCTACTAATATAATCAGTTAGTGATTTATTATGTTTACTAGTTAATTAATTAGTTGGTGATTATTAATTATTTTATATTAGATATGAGTGATTCTCCTGAAAGGGACCACTTGACGTGTCACCAATGTGAGACTCAATATTTGCATTAACTTATTATTGATATTTTCTTGAGTATAAATTTCAAAAAAAAATTTATCCATAATCTACGAAACATTATTTATCTTTACATAATCTTGTGATGTGAAAATTTTTAAGTTTTCTTAGTAAAAAAATTTATTTCATTTTGTCTTTTGATTTTGGTTAAATATGATACATATTTTTAATTATTTTTTAATATAATTACAAATTTTGTAATATAGTTTTAATATATATCAAATTGAAGCTTAGAATCTACCGTTTATTTTTCACTTATATTTAGTTTAAATAAAATAAATTTTTTAAATAATTAATTAAAAATTACTGTCAATGGGAGTAAAAATTAAAATTCATCTCCGAAGCCTCGTTTTTCAGTTAATAACATCATATTTTTAAACTGTTTTTTAATTATACGTAATATATATATAAATATTTGAAGTTGTACCCCAAAAAATTTGTTAAATTATGTTTCAATATTTTTAAATTTAATAAAAAAGTGAAGTTTTTATTTGACAAACTATTCATCTTCGAAGTCTTTTTCATATTTGCTAAGCGTTATTGTTTTGTTTTTAATTTTTTAATAATTATTTTCAAATACCTAACCTTTGAATTATAAAAAAATTTTCCTTTTTATTTAAAAAAAAATATTTTTAATTTTTTAAAAAATAATATATTTAGTAGAAAGTTACATAAATAACAAAATTATAATTAAAAATAAAAATTTCTGTATGGAAAATATCATTTTTGAACTTAAAATGATAAATTAAAAAATTCATTACAATTTTTTTCCATGCAATATAAAAAATATATATTAGTTATTTTTGAAAAGATAAAATAGTTAAAAATAAATTATTAAATACATAATTCATTAAATTATAAACGAATAATGTTAAAAGTTTAATAAATTAAAGAAATTAAATTTAAAAGGAATTTTGTTTACAAAAACCCCAATATTGATTACAGTATATATTTAACCTTCAAAAAATGATGCTAGAAAGACTTATTTTTGAAAATTAATTTTGGGCAACTTAGATTTTTATCTTTAAACGTATTTAAAACCTACCCATGACAAAAACATTCAGAAAATGTAAAAATTAATTTTTTTCAGTTTTTGGAAAAAACAGGTGCCTTTCAGGAGAACCACCCATATTGTATTTGACATAGTGACATACTTTTTACTATGATATTATTTATTTTGAACTAATTCAAATTTCGAGAAATTAAAGATTTAAATATATTCCTTTGACATTGTTCATTTTATGCAAGACAAATACGAACATAAAATATGTAAGAGAGAGAAACAGAGTCGATATCTGAATATGTATGTGAGACACCATGAACCAGTTTTCAGCATCCTGTAGACAAGTTACTTGAACACCTACCTCCATAATTTAGAAATAATATCGTACCATAATTACCATGCAACGTTCGAAATTATTATACATGCAAATATAATACACTTAAGTACATGTTTGGGTGATACATTTTTTTAGAACAGAAATATTTTTTTAGAGCATACAAATTTTGCTAAAAAAATATTTTTTGGGATTTTGTAGTCTCTATTTTTCTTTTCCAAAATTTAACTTCGTTAATAATAAATAATTTCGTATCAAAAAAGCGGTCACTAATTCAAGTATTTTTTTTTAGTAATCATATTGAAACAACTAATATTTAATTTTTATTAAAAAAGAGACTTTTTTAAAAATAAAACTTAAATGTTACTACATAGTTGTAGTAGTACGAGTCAATTGCTGTAAGAAAATTATGGAATAAATTTTAATATATTTAGTGGAACAAGTCAATTATTAGATAATTAGGAAATATTTTTTTAAAGTAGAACAAGTCGATTATTGTCAGTCATGGAATCATGATTATTTTAAGTAGTACGAGTCAGTTCTTGTCAGACCATAAGATTACATTTAATTTTTCAATTTTCAGGGTTATTTGTTTACTTTTAAGTTATTTTCTACTTGTAAATAATTAATTTTTTTCTAATTTGTGAAGAAAAGAATAATTTTTACTAACTAGTTATTTTTAACTAATTTAGATTTAGAGAGCCCTTTTTCCTTTATTATTGATGCATGAAAATTCACTTATAATGAACCGTGTAACTTCATTTATTGTTCGGTTGACAAGGCATTTTAGTGAAAATTAGTCAGTGTCACTACAACGACATTATGTCCTTTACAAAATAAATTCCTGTTAATTTCCTGACAGGTTAATTATTATTTTTAATAATAAGTGAAATGATATTTTTCACTTTTTCATTTTATCGCATTTCAATAACAATCCTGAAAAGACAAAAATGTTCTTCTCGAATCAAATAATGAACTTTTATGATTAATATTGGAAAAAATAAATTTTTTATTAAATATATTTTTCATTTAAAAAATTTCAAAATGTAGCAACAATGATTCGTGTTCTACCTAAAATAATTAAAATGCCCACAATTGATTTGCTCTACTTCAAAATATTTACAATAATTCTGCAATTGTCTGACTGCAATTGATTTTGTTCTACTGGAAAAATATTAATATTTCCAAAAAGTTGTGTCAAAAACAGACTCGTTTTACTAAAAAAGTATTTAAATTTAAGTTTTTTGTATTTTTTTATTAATAATAAAAGGTAATAGTCGAATGACCAAGTTACAAGAATTTTTTCCTACCGTTTTCTGTTCGTTTCTCGTATTCATAAAAGAAGGAGATTTTTCGATGAAGTTACCAAAAAACAAGGAGAAAAAGAATTTGATGACTAAAACTCACAGGGGAAATAAAGTGTTTGAAAATTCATACGATGTCTTATCCTCAAAGATGAATTGTGTCTATGCATCTATATAACACAGATGAGAAAGAGAGAAAAAGGGAGAATCAAAAGTAAAAAAAGGCAAATAAAAATTATCAGAATCTACATAAACCGAAAAATGTTAAACTATATTTCTATAAATTTATAGCATGTACATTAATCCGAAACGATAGAAAGGAAAATAAAAACGAATCACACGTGTTTTAGAAGAATGCGGTGATAGACGCTTTTAAATTGAGAATGGTCAAAAGACATATATATAGAGGAATTGATCCCACGAGAGTTTCGGCGCAGTAAACGTATATATATATATAGAGAGAGAGAGAGAGAACTCGGTTAGATTTCCACGTGCGCACAGTAGTAGAGACTCAATTTCTCTCTACCGAATTTCACACAGCTCGAGATGCTTCGGTGGTCATGCTGGAATTTCACTTCGTGACACGCTCGACTTGTTCACGCGCACACTAGGGCTCCGAGCGTAATTGCGAATATTTGCAAAAGCATGTAAAAGAGCTGCTCCAACGCTTCAAGAGTACTGTATACATATATATATACACACTACTGCGCACATGCTTCATGTAATTTTCTTCGTCCAAGGCATTTTCATTCTGACTTTCTAAAAAACAGGAGTAGGAGGCAAGGCACTTGAAAAAAATTTCCAATTCGATTTTACTGAATATATGTGCTCTCTAATTGTCTGACTAAAAATATATTTTACTACTGACTTTTGCTATTGGGAGTTTAATTTAAAAAGCAAAAAGTCTTAATTAGGTTAAGTCTGAAAAGTTTTTAGTTGAATCATCAAAGATATTGCATTGATAAACTTGTCTGACTAGAAATATGTTTTCCTTTTAATTTTGAGTACTGACTTCAATTTAAAATCTAAATAGTCTACCACAGTAAATCGTGAGGTAGTAAATAATGTTGCAGTTTAAATTAACACCATGAAAAGATTAAAATAATCAATTTTGGTGTTATTTTTTACAATGAATGGAATTTTAGTTTATTCAATTTTTTTTATAACTATAAAACGTAAAGATATCAATAACTCCGAGTCTTCGACGTGGAGAGATCGTTTTTTCATATTTTATAATAATTAAAGATGACCAAAAAATAAAATAATTATTTTATATTATAAGAATATTATTCTTCTTCAAAATTATTTTCATTATTTCAATTCAATTATTATTTTCAAAAATTATTAACTACTTTATATCTATTATTTTTAATAATAATTAATAAATCAATTTCACGAAATTTCAATTATTCCTAAATTCTTTAATGAAATGCATATTATAAAATAAAAACTTCAAATAATATTTTAAAAATTCAATTTAACTTTTTCAAAAATATAAATTTCAAAATTCAATTATTTCCAAAAAGTTCACTCTATATTTCTTTAAATATTCAATTTTAATCTAAAATTTTAACTGAAATTCATTTTTATGAAATCAAAATCAATTTTTATTTAAAAATTCCACAGGAAATTAATTATTTAAATGCAAAAGTAAATAATTTATTGAATAATTGAATGTTTCTCAAAATTAAATTCTAATAAAGAATTTTAGTTACAAATTTTTTAATAATTCGATTCTGTTGTCAAATTTTATTAAAACTTGCATGAACATAATTACTTTTTTCAAGGAATTCAATTATAATTGTATGAAAAATAATTGAAACGCTGCAATGAGTTTTATGAGAATTTTCAAATTTATTCGTTTACAATTCAATTTTACAAAATTTCAATTATTCGGAAATTCTGCAATTAAATATATCTATTGAAAAATAAACACTTGAAATAATTTAAATGAAAATTCTATTAAACTTTTAAAAAGAATTAATTCTATAGAATTTATTGCCAAAAATATGAAAAATTAGGAATTTCAATGATTTTAGTTTAAAATTTTTTGAAAATTTAATTATTTCTAAAAATCTACGTTAGAATGCTTTTAATACTTAAGTATAATCTAAAATTTTAACTGAAATTCATTTTTAAAACCATTTTTATTAGTAAATTCTATGAAAATTCAATTATTTAAATAAAAAAATAAATAATTTATTAATTTCATGTTTGTTAAAATTTTTTATTATTTATGAAAATAATTGAATGTTTGCGTAGAAATTAAAATAAAATGGTAAATAATTAAATTCCTGTAAGAATTTTTATTATTTATGAAAATAATTGAATGTTTGCGTAGAATTTTTATTATTTATGAAAATAATTGAATGTTTGCGTATAATAAAAATTTCTTTTATTACTGATTTAGTATATTTAAATCTAAAACATTTTATGTTAAAAAAGCAATTCAATTGTTAAACTTGTCTATCTAAAAATATGCTTTACTACTGATATTATAATTCAAAATCTAACAAGTTGTAAGTTAAGAAAGAAATTAAATTAATGAACATATCTGACAAAAATATATTTTACTATTAATACTATCACCATTACAATTACAAAAAAAAATTCTAAAAAATGTACTGTAAGTAATAAATCTTTAATATACAGAATATTTGTTGGATAGTCAAGTTTTAAAAATTAAAACTAAAAGTCGTAAATGTAAAAAATTGTAATTTTATACAATTTTTTAGTATCCAGTTACATTCTTTTTTTTTAAATGGTTAATAAATTTCCCGTCTTTTATAGACCAACGGAAATAATGGTACTGGCCAATTGTTTAAAAGTGACAAACAATTGTCATTCAATTAAAAAATAAAACACTCGTTTCTTTTTTCTCATGTTTCCCCATCACTCGAAATAATGAACAGACTATTTAGAAAAAAAACGAATTTATATAGAGGCGCGAGTATTAAAAAAAAGCACGAAAAAAAAGAAAAAATATGGAAAACCAATCGACGTTTTTATGTGAAGAAAGAGATAAATTCAATATTATATTTTTATTATTTTATATTGTTATTTGTGTTTAATATTTTTAGGAATGAAATTCAATTTAGAAAATTGTAATACACATAGTAATAATAGTTATAATCATAAGAATAGTTTAAATAATAACTATTATTTTTAACGTACGGTCAATATCTTTCGAAAGGAAAAATTTATTAAAATTATTATTATGTCTTCGTTTTCTGAATAAAAAAAAAATTTTATTGAAAAAAATAATTTTTTTAAAGAAAAATAAAGACGTCGACAATGACGACGAAAATAACTAAAATATCAAATGTATAAACTGACACCTAGAAACTAAAAATCAAACGCCTCGGATGACATTGTTAAAAAATATTCATGCCATTCGTTTTCACAGTATCAGGAACATTGTTATCTGTACTCGTGGAATAAAAAAAAACAAAGCAACAAAAAAAAAAAAAAAAGAATGTCGCACACACTACCTATACATATGGCCACTGGTCGTTAGCGTGGTTTTTTATTTTTGTGGGCGGTAAATAGCATTGGAAAAAATAACCAGGCGCATCATGACACGGTTGAGTGCATTGAAAAACTGCTCTGGATTAACCCTCCCCCATTTTATATACATGTATGCGTTTATACACATATATATTTGTAGGTTTCATCGGGTTGACGCAATATATATGTAACATCAGCGAATTTCGTCGTTTACGTCAAAGAGCAAGTACCACGTACACTGGAATGGGAAATACGCTTTTCATTATATCAGCGAAAATTTCTGTCGCTGTCGTTTCCCTGATAAACTGTTGCTCCTTTACAAAAACTAATTAAAACTTGTAATTAATCACGAGTTGTTGACAGTTTGTAACTTAATTAGATTTTAAAATATTTGTCCGTCAATCTATAATGTCTATATATAAATATATTTCATTCTTTTTTTCTTGGGGTCAACAGCCAAATATATAAATGGACTTTGAAATTAATTTTCATGTGACGTAGTTAGTACTCAGCATCCAAAAAAATCATCAAAATATTGCTATACGAACTAAACAAATTCTAAAAGACAACTACTAAATATATTTAAAAGTCGAATAATTTTTTTATATTTAGAAAAATAGAAATTGATTCGAGTAACTTTAAGTAGAACGAGTCAATCTCGAGGAAATGATAAGCTAACGTGAAATACTTCAAGTAGATCGAGTCAATTAGGATTTAATTTCAAAATTTTTTTAAAGTAGAACAAGGCAGTCATTATCGGACAATTCTCCAAAAGGCAGATTTGAATATTTTCATCTCAACTGATTCAATTACTGTTATCTGACAAATAGGAAATTGTTTCCATACAATTAAGTGGAACATCTCAATCAATGTCAGACAATTAGAAAATAAATGGAAATTATTTAAGTAGAACATGACAGATATTGACAGACAAGTGCGAAATGGGGTTATTTAGGACAAGTCAGTTTATTGATTGCCGATATTAAGAAAATTATTTTTCAGTAGTTTTCAGCAGAACGAGTCAATGAGTATCAGACTATTATTGAAGAAATTTTATTTTTAGTAGAACAAGTCAATTATTGTCCGACAGTCATTGAATAATTTTTCCTTTAAATTCTTCCGAGACAATTACAAAATATATATTTAAAATTTTTTTATTAGAATCATTTAGTTGTTAGGAAGGCAATGACAGAACAACTTTGGTTATTTAAAGTAGAATCAGTCAGTCATTGCGGCAGACAATTGAAAATCAGATGTTTCTATTCTTCAATAGGAAGAGACAAACTCTAATCAGTCAACAATAAAAATTATCCCCTCCTCACAAGTTTTCATCCTAATTTTACAGAAATTCGAAAATAAAAAATATAAATTCCCACAGTAGGGGAAAGTAAAAAAGGAGAAAAATTCCGCGTGTTTTTTTTAAGTCAGAGAATATAGTTCTTTAAAGGAGCTATTAAGAACCGTATGTAATGGTGTCTAAGCCATATAACTTCGACATTATCCAAGTTTGTAACTTTTGGTCAGTGGTCACCCCCTCCTTTGCTCTCTTTTTACTCACTGTCACTCTCTTTCCTTCACTCTCTCTCTCTCTCTTTGCTACCCGTAAAAAGTGACTTTTCTCACCTTTCACTATAGCTGTACTTTTGCCACCTAACGACCTAGGTGAAAAAGGAACCGCGCTCTCCTTTACGCTAAAGTGAACTTTCCTTGACGCTTTTCGCGATAACGCTAACGTCAGTAGTGCAACTACTATGGCGTTAAGACATCATCCAATTTGCGCTTCACTGAAATGTTTCAACTTCACCTTAACACTCTGTCTTTTATGCTCTCACCGTATTCCCCTCTCCTTTCTTTATACTTTCCTTCTGGGATATCGCTTCATTTCGGTCGAAAACGAATAGAAAAAAGGTGAAGAGAAAACAAATTTTCAAAAAAATATTTTGAAAATCGTATTTTAGCTTTTTTTATTCTAACCGATTGGTTCGATTTCCAAAATATTCCCCTTCTTTTCATTATTTTTATTTTTGTATTATAATAGAAAAGGAATATTTCTTTAAAATCCTTTTACGCTTAATTGGATTTTTATAAAATGTCTGACTAAAATTGATTTTTACTACTTACATAATAAAATATAATTCTAAAAGCTTTGCTTGAAATATGATTGTAGCACGCAGTAAATCGTAAGGTATTAAAAAGTGTTACAAATTAAATTAACACCAAAAAAGATTAAAATAATCAATTTTGGTGTTACTTTTTATAATGAATGAAATTTTTGTTTTTTAAATTTTTTTATAACTATAAAACAGGCCTGCTCACGTGAGAGTCCAGCGAGTAAGGGGCTTCATTTTTATGAAATCAAAATCAATTTTTATTTTAAAAATTCCACAAGAATTTAATTATTTAAATGCAAAAGAAAATAATTTATTAAATAATTGAATTTTTCTCAAAATTCAATTCTCATAAAGAATTTTAGAAACAAATTTTTTAATAATTACATTCTTTTGTCGAATTTTTTGAAAACTTGCATTAAGATAATTCCTTTTTTCAAGGAATTTAATCATAATTGTATAAAAAGTAATTGAAACGCTGTGATGAGTTTTATGAGAATTTTCAAATTTAGTCGTTCACAATTCAATTTTACAAAATTTTAATTATTTGAAAATTCTGCAATTAAATATATATTGAAAAATAAAAACTTGAAATAATTTCAATAAATATTCTATTAATCTTTTAAAAAGAATTAATTCTACAGAATTTATTGCTAAAAATATGAAAAATTAGGAATTTCAATGATTTTAGTTTGAAACTTTTTCAAAATTTAATTATTTCTAAAAATCCACGTTATAATTCTTTTGATACTTAAGCAAAATTTAAAATTTTCACTGAAATTCATTTTTAAAACCATTTTCATTAGTAAGCTCTACGAGAATTCAATTATTTAAATAAAAAAATAAATAATTTATTAATTTCATGTTTGTTGAAATTAAATTCTCATAAAAAATGTTATCAACAAATGTTTTAAATCATTAAATTCTTTCGATGAATTTTAATAAGATTTTTAAGAATAATTCCATTTTTCGACGAATTTCATTAAAATTGAATTAAAAATAATTGAAATTCTGCAATGAGTTTTATTATTTATGAAATTAATTGAATTCCTAGAAGAATTTTATTATTTCTAGAAATAATTGAATCCCTGTAGAAATGTTATTATTTTTGAAAATAATTAAATTATTGCGAAGAAATTTATAAAAAAAAATTGTAAGTAATTGAATTCCTCTAAAAAATTGTATTATTTATGAAAATAATTGAATGGTTGCGTAAAATTGTATTCAAATTTTTTTCAATAATGGAATTGTTTTGGAAAATTTTATTGAAGTAGTATATATTAAAAATTAATTTTAGATTTAAAAATTTTAGGAATTTTAGAATACTTTTGAAAATAATTGACATTTTGACAAGAATTTTATTATAATTTTGTAAAATAATTGAATATCAGAGAAGAATTTTATTATTTATACAGAGAATTGCAATTTTGCTGAGAATTTTTGTTAAATTTTTGAACACAATTGAATTTAGTAACTATGTTACTAAGTTAGTTAGTAAGTTGGGAACTAAGTTAGTAACGAACTTTCTACTTTCTTTCTGGAGAAGCTAAATTCGTTGAATTTTTACAAATCATTGACTTTGGTGTTTTATTTAAAATAAAATTTTAATCATAGTTAAGAATAACACCAAAATAGATTATTTTAATTCTTTCTGGATCATCAAAACACACGTGCTACCTGTGTTATCACAATTTAGAAACAAATATTAAAACAATTCATTCTTAATTAGTTTAACACGCAATAGTCGTGAATTTTAATTAAAAATTCACTTTCTCATTAAAATTTCCCTTCAATAAAGAAAACAAAACAAAATACACACATTTCAGTGAAGTCTCGATTGTCAAGATTCTAAAGTTGTAAATTTTCACGCAGTGATTCTCGATTTCCATTTATTTCGACGAATTTCAACATCGTTCAACCAAACTGATGGTGATGAGGTGGTGCAGGGTAAGGGGGAAAGGGGGAAAGGGGGGTTGTGCGGTTTACAAGATTCGAATCTATATATATACACACACAACCCCGGGAATAGCGATAAATGCGCGGAAAAGCGACGAAATTGCTGGAAGAGAAATTTCGCGGTCGATTAGATTCGTATATGTGTAAACGTGAATCCCGGAGGAATCGAGCAGACAGGATATCCCGCCAAGACACCTGGAAGGATCAAAAGCCTTTAGCGGATATCGGACTGCACTACGCTCGAGGTGTGATGGCGTGACGCGTTTTTTTTCTTTTTTCTTTTTTTTTTTGTTTTATTTGAAATCCAATGTTGGAAAAATTTCCAACCTGCATCCATGCAATCGTACAATCGCATGACAAAGAGAAATTGAACCGGGGGTAGAAAATGTTTCTTATCTTTTCTAACCGCGCGCGACTTGAAGAGAGAATGAAAGTGGCGATGACAAAAAAAATATCTTCTTTACGTCAATGAAGAATTGTTTCTTCTCTTTGATGTTGATAATTTTTTTTATGCAAGAAATATTTTTTAAACTCTCTGTGAAATTCTTTATTAATTTTATTTTTTCAGTAGAACGAGTCAATTATATAGACCAACTTTAATTATTTTATGTGTCAGACGGTTGTAAATTCCAGAAATGAAAATCAATTTACTCGGTTAATATTATTTTGCGAGATTGCGAAAAAATTTCCTATATATAGGAGGAGATAAAATTTTCGATATTGAAAAAACTTTCTACAATTTAGATAAATAAATATATATATATACTATCTTCGCGAAATAGACTTGTGTATTTTTCTTATTCCCGTTCGCAACTTGTCGAATCAGGAATCTTCATATCGAAAAGAGCGAAGTTTCCTTCGTCATAGCTTTTCTTATTTCTGCACTACTTGGAGGAAGCGATGAGAAGATCGCCGCCGGCTGGGATTTATAGATGGATCTATGGCGCCATTCGTAAAATTCCCCACATAACCCACATAAACAACCGCAAAAACATAATTAACTTTCGAAGGAACAAGTAATTTCCATAAAAATACTATTAATCTCTATTTTGTATTTTTCCTGTTGACTGGTCCCTGACGGACAACTAATTGTTTGCCACTACCATTAGAGAATTTAAAAATAGAAATATGTAAAAATATATAAATAATATGTTTCAGCAGTGAAAAATATAATATATCCTAATATTTTTAAGTAGAAAGAGCAATTTTTTCTGACTTTTTACTAACTTTCATTATTTTAAGTAGTACAGGTAAACTATTGTCAGACAGTCGCAAAAATCGATTTCCTTGTTTTTCAGTATAAAGATTCAATTACCAAAAACAAGATTTCTGAATAAAAAAAGAATTTTCAAAATAGTGAAGAAAAGACGAAAAAGTTTTAATTGTTTCAAGTAGAAAAGTTAAAAACTTTCGTTAACTTTTGTTGAGTTAACAATAGTTTAAAAATTGCAAACTAGTTTTAAAATTTCAAATAAAGTTGGTCAATTGATGTCAGTGACTAAAAATCAATAAATCAATTAAGCGTAACATTTTAATAAGTTTTTTGTAGAAAGAGTCAATTAGTGTCAGACAGGTAGGAAATAGTTTTAGTACTTTTAAGTGGAGAGCATGTCAATCAATCAACGGACAATCACGAAATAGATTCAAATTATTTAAGTACAACCTGACAATTATTATTAACAAGACAACTTAAAATTTTTTCAGTAGAACGAATTATACGCAGTCAGACAATTAGAAAATATTTTCAGATATTTTAAGTAAAAAGAGGCAATTATTGTTAGAAAATTTCCAAACGACGATAATTATTGAAAAGTGGAAGAGGCAAATAAACATCAATATATTTACGAAACAGATTTTTATATTTTTCACTAGAACGACTGACAATTACGAAAAGAAACTTATTATTTTTCCGTAGTTTGACTCAATTCTCAATCATACTTAATTTTTTCAATTACTTTTTCTAAAAGTAATTGTCAAATTATCTAATAAAACCTAGTATTACCTTAAGTAGAACAAGCGAAAAATTGTCAGACAGCTACGAAAACATTTCCTATTTAGTTTTCAGTAGTTGGACAAAATCAGAAATTTGATTTAGTTTTTTAAAATAAAATTTCCCAATTTTTTCAATTGTAATTTCCAATTTTCAAATTTTGATGACAAATAAATTGCCTGCGAATAATTATTGAGTTGCCGCGTGCAGTTTATTTTTCTGCTTGCATTTAAGAAGTGGAGAACAAGAGAAAAGCAACAGCACAATGAAGATATTAGTTCAGCTCTTATCGCGCATTAGCCAACATTTTTATTTCCACTTGCCAAGTGAAATTACACACAATACACAGAACATTAATTATACATTTTTTTTATATTCTCGAGATTGATCAACGAGTCGGATCGAACAAAGGGAGCAAAAAGAAAGAGAGAGAGAAAGAGAAAGAAAGAGAAACAAAGAAAAAGTAATAAAAAAGTAAAATAAATAGAGATAAAGTGAGAGTGAATGAATGGAATAGAAAGAATGAATGGAATAAAAAAAGAATGAAAGAAAGAGAAATAGAGGAAAAGAGAAGAATGCGGAAAAAAAGAAAAAAAAGAGAAAACGAAGAAGAATAGAGAAAACAAGAGAAAGGGAATAAAGGGGAAAAAAGAGAAAAAGAGAAAAAGAGAAAAAAGGAAAGAATAGAGAAATGGAGATCAAGAGAAAAAAAGAAGGTAGAAAAGAGAAATTGAAAAAAGGGAAAAGAGTGAAAGAGAGAAAAAGGGCAAAAAGAGAGAAAGGGAGAAATTAACAAAAATAGAGAAACAAGAAAGAAGGGGAGAAAAAAACTACCAAGAATGTAACGAGCATGATAATTTTTTCCACTTGATAGAAAAAAGTATACACAACATGCAAACATTGAGTAACTTTTCTCTTCATTGAAGTCTTTTCCTCTTTTTTCTTCTTTTTCCCTTCTTTTTCTTCTTTTTCAAGTGGCATGAAACCAAGCGACAGGTTATTTTGCAAAAGAGGTGTCAATTCCAAACCATCAGCTATGCATGTGTTTGTGTGTGTGTGTGATGCTTCTGAAAACAAAGAGCTCAAGAGTCGCGCGCGCGGCTCAAAGAATGAAAAGGGCACTTCTCCTCTCAAAGCAGAATATCGACTAAAGGTTAAAGGGGAGTGTGAAGGGTGAATGGGGAGGGGAATAGGAGAGGGGGGACGTTGAACACTTGTGACCACACACTAGAAACCCTGGGGCTACTTCCTATATCCAGGGTTGATAGATGGGTCAACGGGTTCCTGGCAGGGCTTTAGAGAGTAGATCGAAGGAGAATAATGGTCCGGAAGTGACGCGTTATTAGATTACCTGAAGTACTTTCGCACCAGCGGATATCGGCCGTTTCTATACTGAAACTCGATTTGTCCCTAGACGCGCCGCAAAATGTTTCGACTTTTCTCGCCAGTGTGCCAACAACCAACCACCATCTTCATTCGATAGATGGCAATCTAATTATGTTTTCCAAAATTTATTTCTCTATTTAATTAGCTACTTCTTTATATCCAATTATTTATTTCCTACACAGTAAAACTTATGAAGCTGAAGTCCACAACGTTTCTAAAAACGAAAAATCGAAAAAGAATTTTCTAAAAATGAAATTCATCTCTAATTTTCATGTGCCTTAATTTTTAAGAAATTAATTGTCACTAAGGATACAATTATTAAAAAAGAACATGATTCAGAATCAAAAATAAAAATACCGTACCATTCGTTTTTAAAAACGTTGTGAACTTCAGCCTCATTAAAACTTGAGGTGTTAAAATAACACCAGAATGGATTAAAATAATCTGCAACAGTTTAATCCCTCTACGATTAAATTAACACCAAAAAGGATTAAAATAATCTATTTTGCTGTTATTTTTAACTATGAATGAAATTTTATTTTAAATAAAACACCAAAGTCAACGATTTCTAAAAATTCAACGAATTTAGCTTCTCCAGGGAGAACAGTAAGTTACACCCAGAAAGAGGATTTCTTTGAAACAAAGAAATCGTTTTGTCAAACTCTCTCTTTGAATCAAAGATTAAATTCGTTTGAGTTAAAATAAGTTTTCTTTACTTTTACGAAAAACAATTTTAAAGGTTTTTTGAATAATAAAAATTTTTTCTTTGAATGATATTTTTAATCCAAAGAAAAATTTCTTTAAGACAAATTAAATGCTGGGAACATTTAAAGAAATTATTTCTGTGAATTGTTTATTTCTTTGACATGAAAAGTGATTTATTAAATCCAAAAAAATATTTCTTTAAGTGAACAAAAAACAGTTAAAGAAATAATTTGTTTAAATCAAAGAAACTTTTTTTTGACCCTATAACAATGCACAAATTTCTTTGATTTAAAGAAACATTCTTTGAAACAAAAAAGCTTTTTTCTTGGTGTAGTTACTAATTCACTTAGTAACATATAGTTAATAAATTCTATTGTGTTCAAGAATTAAAAAAAATTCTTGTCAAAATTTCAATTTTCTTTATAAATAATAAAATTCTTCTGTGATATTCAATTATTTTACAAAATTTTAATCAAATTCTTGTCAATATTTCAATTATTTTCAAAAATTTTCTAAAATTTCATAATTTTCAATGTCTACTATTTCAATAAAATTTTCCGAAAGAATTCCATTGTTAAATAAAATTTGAATACAATACTACGCAAACATTCAATTATTTTCATAAATAATAAAGTTTTTTACAGAAATTCAATTATTTACAAATTTTTTATAAATTTCTTCGCAATAATTCAATTATTTTCATAAAGAATAAAACTCATTTGAGAAATTCAATTATTTTTAATGCAATTTTAATCAAATTCCTCGAAAAATGTAATTATTCTTAAAAATCATATTAAAATTCGTCCAAAGAATTTAATGATTTAAAAAATTTTGTTGATAACATTTTTTATGAGAATTTAACTTCAACAAACATGAAATTAATAAATTATTTATTTTTTTATTTAAATAATTGAATTCTCGTAGAATTTAATAATAAAAATGGTTTTGAAACTGAATTTAAGTTAAAATTTTAGATTATACTTAAGTATTGAAAACATTATAACGTGGATTTTTAGAAATAATTAAATTTCGAGAAAGTTTCAAACTAAAATCATTGAAAGTCTTAATTTTTCATATTTTTGACAAAAAATTCTGTAGAATTATTTCTTTTTAAAAGTTTAATAGGATTTTTATTAAGATTATTTGAAGTTTTTATTTTTTAATATATTTAATTATTTGAAGTTTTTATTTTCTAATATGCATTTAATGAAAGAATTTGGGAATAATTGAAATTTCATGAAATTTATTAATTAATTAATTATTTTTATTAAAAATAATAGATATAAAGTAAAATTGTAGTTAAATAATTTTTGAAAATAATAATTAAATTGAAATAATGAAAATAGTTTTGAAAAAGTGTAATATTCTTATAATATAAAATAATTATTTTATTACTCGGTCATGTTTTATAGTTGTAAAAAAATGTAATAAACTAAAATTTCATTCATTGTAAAAAAAACACTAACATTGATTAATTTGTTTAATCTTTTTTGGTGTTAATTTAATCTGCAACACTTTTTATTACCTCACAATTTTCTGTGTAATTTCGTATCTTTTTTTAATTTAGCTTATTTATTTACCCATTATTTTTAAGTTATTTATTATAAAAATTAAAAAAGTGTGTTTTCACCCCACTACTTTACAACGATCTATGGTAGCGCTAAAATTAATACAATCGTTCTAAAGAGAATTTGAAGAATTGAAAAACTTTCGCGGTTTGAAACAAAATTAATAATTATGAGAATAATGCATAATTTTGGAAAATAATATTCTTCTCCCTTTCGCAAGATAGAGACGAGAGAGAGAGAGAAAGAGTGAGAGAGAGAGTGACTCTCGTCTCTAAGAAAAGCTCTCGAAAGTTGAACTGCTTCTATGTTGCGATTCATGAAACTTGATAGTAATTTTCTCAGATGTAATAAGTCAGCAAATAATTATATGATCTTCCAACCAATAGCGTTATATCTAACGCGCGTAGTCCATGGAAATTATATTTCCCCAAGCAAGTTCCTTCCAAGTTCGAAGAGAAACTTAACAACGAAATTGCGGAACTCGATTGTACAACGACGGAAAGCGCTTCTCTCAATGTAAGGCAGATAGGAGAGGAGAAAACCCTCTCTCTCTCTCTTACAGTTTATCTACAAGAAATCGGAGTGGGTTTTGAAAGCCTCACCAAGTTTCCGACTTGGATCCTTTAATAATAATAATAATAATACTAAGTGTAACAAACCCTTTCTTTTGTTTTCAACTCGACGATAAATCCGGTCGGTAATTTTTTTTATTACTTTTAGTTGTTATTTGATTTTTAAATTTAATTCGACTTGTTTTATTGAGTAGAGCGCATAGCGCTTACGCGAGGCTTTTTCCCCCTGTGACGTAACAGAACCATATAAATTTTCACACCATTCAATGCAAAATAATTGTATTTCTCTCACATCATAAATTGTTATAACACCAGATTTTTTTCTTTATTATTTTCTTTTTCGCCCGCTGGTAAAAGTTGAAGAACCAGCTTGTTCTCTCATCATGCTAAAAGTCTAAAGCTGCGCTATTCAAGACATTGAATTACTTCTGCTTGTAAAAACTCTATGAATATTTAATAAAGATGGTAGACTAAGTTACAATCACTTAGTCGTTTCTCAACTCTGGTCGTGTGCACCTGAATCTTTTAATTATTCCTCGGGCAGCGCAGCGCCTTGCCCTGACTATAGTTGACCGTAAGGGGAAAAGGAAGTGAGCAGGGGGATCGAAAACTTTTTTTTTCACCAAAGAATCCCATCTTTCAAAAGTCCACTGTGGGATAAATTTATTGCACACCAACCTCGCGAACTTTTGTTTAATATTGTTTTAGTTAGGAAAACGATATTTTAAAATGACATATTGTTTCGTCCCATGACACCATATTTTGAGAAATGAAAAAGTGGAGTATATTTTCATTCATTTGAAAATTAATTACAATTAAAAGTTTTATTTATAATATTTATTAAATTTGATAATTAAACATTATTTAAATTCATTGTATATTAATATTTATATTCTTTTCTGTTTCAGGTGAGTTCAGAAAAAGTATTCACGAGGGGGGATTATTTCAATAGTTTACAAAATTGGAAACTGTAAGTGAAATAAAAATTTATAAATTTTTGTAGGTATATAAAAACTTTGTTTTCTCTCTTAATTTGAATTTGTAAAAAATGTTTACTAATTTGAATTAGTAACTGACTTTTTGCTGATTAAATATTAAATTTTACTAATAAATAGTAATTTAGTAAAATTTATAGTAATAATTTATCAGTAAAATTTAATAATTAAACAAATAGTTTTAATTATTTTTTATTTATTATTATTTATATTCAATATTTGAGTAAAAAAATTAAATTGAAAATTAATCAATAAGACAAAATCTACCAAAGAAAATATTTTTAAGCATTTTTTTTTAATAGTTTGAAATCGTTTTCAAAAACACTGTTTTTAAATGAAAAAAACATAAAATCGTTTTCAGGAGAATAAATTAAAAATCCTTTTTAAAAGAAAATATTTTTTTCGTCTCTTCTAGAGAATAATTTTATGACTCAAGTTTTGAGTCGTGAGCAAATGTCACCGGGTGAATGATTACAGATAACTTCTTTTCTTCCCTTTTTCTCCGGTAGAATTCCATTAATCGTAGTCTTCATTACGAATAATTATATTCAGCAAGGATCAGTTTAGTGAGTCGCGTCTTCATTTTTAAACTCGTCGCGTAATGCAAAACTTTCTGACCTAATAAGATATTCCTGCAGGTATAAGATATTTGTTTCCGGTACTTTCCGTAGATTTATGTAAATCTTTAGTAGTGGCATTTGGAGGGAGAAAGAGAGAGAGAAAAAGAAAAAATTGCAGTAAAAAGTAGGAGAACATTTTTTTTCCGTATATTAGAAAGAGAGAGAGAGAAGGAGAAATCTCGTGACAAACTATGATAATTTCAAACGATCATGCAAAATGTGAATAATTTATATTGCATGTACGTTACATGATTGTTTTACTAATGAAATGTTTTGTTTTGATTAAGCAAATATATCATATGGTTCATCCAATTATTCCATCGGCATGGGCAATTTTTTTTTAGAATTATCTTTATCACACGAATATTTATTTTTAGATTTTTTATTTATAGCTATTTTATTCAAATAAAAAGAAACTGTTATGAATTATTTGTGTAAATGAGCATAAATTTTCGGATAAAATATTTTTGAACAATTTTTTTCTTGTTAATAGAGAAAAATATTTATTTAAATAAAAAAATATTTAGCATTTAAAGATTTAAATAAACAATTTATTAATATTTAAATGAAGAAAAATATTTAAAATCAATATATTAAATAATTAAAATAATTTAATTTTCATTTAATTTTTAATTTTAGAAATAAATGTTTTCTATATGATTTAAATTAATTTTAATATCCCGCCCCCTCCCCCCACCTTCAGCAGTTGGCAATGAATCTCAATTATTCAAGACCCTTAGTAAAAATAAATTTGAAAACACAGCGCACGGAGCATTAAACATTTTCAGACGGTTTTGCTACTTTAAATAATCTTGTTTCTAAAAGAAGGGGAAAAAGCGCAGTTCCAGTGGTTTCTTTCAAATTCCCGAATGACGGCAACATAAATCTACAAAACCAAGTCGGCGTATATAGGAAATAAAAGTCAACGCTATGCATAGTTACTTGCGTCTTGTTCCCCCCCCCCCCCCCTCTTTTTTTTCTCTCTCTCTCTTTTGCGCTGAATGAACGTAATTCATATCTTTAACCGGCCTTTAGCAGAATAAAACATGACTACGACGACGACTCCGCCATTGCCTTGGGAAAGGAAAGCAGCTTAAGGGGAGCTTTACATGACGCTTTTTACTCATCGTGTCCCGCGGTGTATTTCGCGAGAAAACCGTATGTATATGTTAAGTGAAAGCGGCTCTCACCCTGTCGCGTCGTGTCAGACTTTACAATATGAACGCAAAACACCAAGAGAGAGTAGTGAACTTCCAAGTTTCCACGAATTCACAAGTTAAGATTGTCTAAAGTGTAGTTTATTAGGAAACTAGGAACGATGGTAATGGTAAAGAGGAGGGGTGGGGGGGGGGTAACATCCACCCTTTTCCTGTTCCCTGCCCATTCTACAGTTAGTTTACCATAATGCACCACAAAGCTCAAAGTACGGATAGTAGTTTCGGTGCAAGGCCTTGTTATAAACAAGTTGAAACCATACAGTTGCTAGATTAAAGTCAAACATGTATAGGTACATTCCCTCTCTTGTTCCCACCCCCCTCTCTCTTACTTACCCTTTCTTACCTCACCCCCTTCTCTCTACATTATGGCTAAATTTTGTTCTAATCTTGCCTAGTCAAATACCATTGTTTTCTCCTATTTTTCCCAATAGCAACATTTTAGTTTTAATCTGATACTGCACTTACCGTCCAGGTGACATTTTAAAATATCAAAAATATGTTCCTCTCATTTTTACGGTAGAAAATTGACTAAATTCAAAAATAATACTTTTGTTTGAATTAGATTGCACTTACCGATCCATAATTGTTGTAAGGAACTTACCGTCGCTTATCAGTACTCAGGATTTTCTTTGAAATACAAGCAGGAATGTAATAATCTATCGAAAAACGAAAGCAATTTCGAGCACTTACTGTTGATAATTTCAGTAAATGACTCTTTCACTTACCGTCGCCATTGCTAAGCGACATTAAAAGAAATGCCAATTCCCTTTATTTGAAATACAATCAAAATAATTATTAACACTTACCGTTTGTAGAAACAACTGCTTCAAAGGTTGCATACGAGGATAAGTTCAAATACGATTATTTATACTTTCAAGTAGAAGTTACTTTTTGTGTTTAAAATTATATTGCGATTAAGTGGTCAATTGAAAAACTGAATGTTTGTTTTATAATTTTTATAGTAGAAAACGATTAACTATCTTTACTAGCACTTACCGTCGATTTCCACTGTCACTACTAATGACATTAATTGTTCACATTTTATTAATAGAACATTACTGTGATTCTTATTATTGCAATTGATTGAAAATATTTTCATTCACAGTAAGTGCAACTTTTAGTATTAGTTACAGCACGGTAAGTGCACTTACCGTTAAAGCAAATAATTACAACTGTTATTGTTTTTAAACGATACTATAACTATTATTATTTGCAAATAGTAATAAAAATTATTAAATAGTAATAATAACTTCTGCAAATCTTATTATTGACAGTAAGTACAAACATTCTTACCATTTATAGCACGGTAAATGCACTTACCGCCAAGAATAAAAAGTGAGTTATAGTTGAAAGTTTATTAAATTAATCAATGATTATAAATATACAAATTTTCGTTCTGTACTTACTATATCGATGTGTCCCAGATAAGTAACGATAAGTGCAAGTTCGGAGTTATTAATTAATTATTAAAATCGAATATTTAAAATTAATTAATTCACAAGGGACAATCCATTCGAATTTCAATTTAAACTCAACAATTTCACATAAATTCGAATAGAGCATGCTATCAGAAACAAGATATTGTCACAAAAACAAATTGACAAAATCAACGAACTTTTGAATACATAATTGAAAACCCAGACTATGTATAATATAATCTATAATGTACAATATTAATAGTTATGGAGATCAGCGTGAGACAAAATTTTGTTGCAAGTTTTCAATATTAAAATTGAATAGGCTGGAGAATATGAGACACTCGTCTGCCATCGGAAATGTTAGTAGATTGGATATGTCCTTTCAAAAAGGAAACTTATCGACATTTCTGCCATCTGCGAAAGAGCCTTTCATTATGCCTGAGAGTAGCAAAAGAAGATAACGTGATCCTTTTGCTTTTAATCTCATATCCAATGAACTCTGTCCTCTTTATTGCAAGAGGAAAAAAAGGAGAAGAGAAGAAAGGAAAACGTCATCTTATTCATTTATTTACCTTTGACAGATTATTATTACCATCTCTTTTTTTTATCATTTATTTATTCATCTTTTATGTATTTCACATTTTTTCTCCATCATGTGATTTCCATTTTAATCATTTTCATCTTAATAATTTCTCTTTTTTTACTGACATTTATTATCAGTAGTTTGATTTCTATTATGGTTTATTAATTTTATATATAGTTTTTTTTAAGATTGAATAAATGATAAATTGTAAGTAATTTAATAAAAAATTATTATTAAAAATTAGTAATTTAATTATAGTTGAATTAGAAATTCTATAAATAATAAAAAATAATTCTGCCCAACGTTGATTATTAATTTTATTAATTAAATAAATTAATATCTTAATTAAATTCACATTCACTTTCTGTAATTACAATCAAGAGTGTGTAATTTTCTGTGAAATTTTGAGAAATTCAAACGGTCTATTGCAGACGTTTCTATATATATATATATATATATATATATATATATTGCAATTGAAGAAAATGCAATCGACTAATGAGAATAGTAGACGGGGAAAATAAATGAATGTGAGGACTTGCACGAAGCCGTTTCATTACAGCAGGTGCTACGGCCGAATGAAAGAGATGCATCGACCGTCGAGCGAATACTCTCTCTCTCTCATTCTCTCTTTTTTCTCTCTCTTTTTTTGAGAGCGGATTTTGTAGTGTAAAATTAGTCGCCACGCGACTACGTTCTTCGGCGCCAGATGACCATCCAATGCGATAATTCACGAAGGGAGTAACGGGCAGTTCCTTCGTAATTTGTGGGAGCACACGATGCGTGCTTGGAACTAGCGCCCATTTTTCAGTAACACGAGCCAAATTAACGCCGTAAACAATTTTGTCGACAAAACGAAATATGGATCTCTTTACGTGGAAAATGAGCCAACTTCAAATACTATCTATAGACTTCAAATTATTTATTTATTTACTGGAAAATAATAATTAAATTGAATTTAGAAATTTATAATTTCACTTTGAGACGATAAGTTCTTTGACATTTTTTTTAAAGACATTATTTTATTTAAAAAACAATACTCGATATTAGCCGCAATAGTTAAGACATGTGTGGAACTTTAAAGTTGGGGTTCGCTTCTTCCCAGGGTCCGTTTATACTAAAATTAATAAATACTTTTTATTTAGTATTATTGTAAGTAATAATACCAGTAGTCTCTCTGAATTTTGAGTTAGTAAAAATATTTACTAATAATAATTAATTAACATTGATTAATAAAATAAAAATAATAAAATAAAATTGAATAAATTGAATCGATTAATAAAATAAAATTAATTAATATTGATTATTAAAAACTCTCTAGAATTAATTTCTGAATATAAATAATTATAGAATTAATGATGCATATTCTAAAATTCAATATGGAGATACTGCTCTCCACCTGCGAACGCCAAGATCACCGTCAGATGGCAGTTCAGTTTACAAATCCATTTTGCCTCGTAGTAGTGACCTCGGCGTTCTCAACTGGAGAAATTAAACCACCACTGTTATGCCTCAAATTTGTTTATTCCTTAATTTTTCTGCTTAAAAAATTTAAATCAATTAAATTTATTTAAAATTAAATTAATTAAATTTAAATTACAATAACTTACATTTTTTTCATTTTGTTACAATTTTCTATTTCTATTTCTATTTCTATTTCACTCTAAGTTCTGATTAAATTAAATTTAATAAAAAATATTATCTTCCCTTTTCATCATGAAAAAAAATATAAATGCTTCTTGTTGGTAAAAAATTATATTACAATATTTTCAACGCAGATGTGAGAATGTAATAAAAAAAATACTCACGGAAAAACAAAGAGAGAAGAGAAGATTAAAAAATAATATTTTATTCAATTTAGAAGAAAACTTTTTATTTAAACGCGTAGAAAAATAAAATACAAAAGAATACAATTGAAATGTGCCTGAAATTGCAATAAATGTTAATTTAACGAGCAGATTTCATTCTCAATTGACATAAAGGAAAACACAAATCCAAGCATTTTATGTATTTATATCCCCCTAAAGAATGCGAGAGACTACAAATAAATCCGTTAGAAAATCCTTTTTGAAAAGAATCGTGATATTTCATTTTTTTTATTTCTTTTACACACAGTATGAAAAGAATGAAATTCATTCGGATATTGCGTTTCAAAATAAAAATGAAATTAAAAAATGTTATATTTTCACAATTTTGTTTAATTGCATACTATTTTTTTATTATTGTGTTTTTTAAGTTTTGTATCAAATTGTATTTATATATTTTTATTTAATTATAGGTATTTAAATGTAATTATTTGTATACTTGTTTTCTACAATTAAATTCTCAGTTTTTTGGAAAGTTTCAAATCAATACCAAATTGGATCAAATTGATAACAAATATTTGGCTCAATTTTTTATATTTTTATTTTTTCATATTAATTGGACAGAAGAATTGCAATCTAAAAATGTATAATTTTAGAAAAAAAAAATTATTTCAAGTGTATTTTTCGAGTGATTTAAGGATTGAAGAGGAAATATAAAGGAACAAAATTTAGGGGAAAAAATCATTTTAACTATAAAATTATTTTAGAATTTTCTGTCTAAGTGAATAATTTCATTTTAACATTATTCATTAAAATATTTTCGTTTTTTTCGATCACATTTGGAATTGAAAGCTATTATAAATTTTAATTTGATTTGAAAAAATTAATAACAAGGTAATTAACTTATGACCTTATAATCAGTGTTAGAAAAAAATTTATTGTACTTAAAAATATTTTATAAATTTATTTTTAATTAAAAAATTTAATTAGGGGAACAATATTTTAAATTTAAATAAAATATTTTTCTTTGTATGTGGGAACGGAAAGTAACAAAAGGTACTATATTATTGATATTTTTTTCTCTTACCCTTTTACATCTTGTATTCCCTCTTTTCTTATCGCATTGGAATCGAAGATTCCTGGCAAGTTTGCAACATTCTCCGATGTCCTGTCAATTAGTGTTCCCTTTACGATGTCTCTCCAAAGACTGCGGTGTGATGCGCCACTGCAAAAAAGATTTTGAATAAAGTTTATTTCACACGAATTATTTATTTTACTAAAATACAAATTCAATTATAAATTAATTTTCAATAAAATGTTAATTACAGTATTAATCATAAAAATATGATTAACATAATCGGATTACAGTTTAGTCTACAAATATTACCAGGATCAAAAAAGTTTTCATGATTCAACGACCACAATACAAATGTTTTAATGAAAATTCTAAATTTATATAATTTTCCAAGTGATTTTATTTCTGCTGATTTTTAACAAAAAATGTATGTTAAATAAATAATAATAATAATAATTTTATTTAAGTAATAAATATAAATATCCATGTTTTTGAAACAAAACAAAGAAGAAAAATAAAAGAAATTCAATAAAGTTAGAACAGCAATTTTAATCATTCAAAACACGTAGGAATTTATTGCACGTATTCTCTCTGGAAAACTTCACTTGGATAACGGTGCCTGAACGTCTCGTCAAGCACATTTCCGTTGTACCAAATTCGTCGGGAAATTACTATTGCTGCAGGCTTTTACAATTCGACAAATCCGGTAATTTCTACATAATACCCCATAATAGGACGCGATGCCACAGAAATTGTAACTTGCACTCGAAGAAAACCAAACGCTAATTACCGAGATATCTCTGTTACAAAATTGCATTTCTTGTTCTCCTACATTGTTCCAACTACCGTCTATAGTGATTACCGTATTTTAATCCAAAAACAAAAAAGATAATAAAAATATAAAATGAAAAAATTTAATTTAAAAAAAAATGATTTAAAAATAAAAAATAATCTTTTAGTAAAAATTAGAGTCAAGTGTAACTATCATTTTCCAATTTTTTTGTTTCAGGTAAAAACTACCTTCAAGTACAACTACCGTCAAAAGTAGTTACCACAGAAGTACATCTACCTCTGACTCTATTACTCTTAGTTTGATTTTGCGTAAAGAATTATGGATAAGTATAATATTTAAATCAATCTAACGGTAAGTGTAAGTACCGTCAATTATTTATGTAGGCCGCTGATATCACTTACCGTAAAACAAAAGTACCGCCAATTATTTCTTTCAACTGTTATAGTTATTGCTTTTTATTTCGATTACTTTAAAATACTTCATCAAGTATATTTTGAATCAAACTACCGGTAAGTGCAAATACCGTCTATTATTTATAGAGACTGCCCAGCCAATTATTGTTTTCAACTATTACAATTATCGTTATTTATTTCGATTACTTCAATTGATTTAACAGAGTATATTGTAAATCAGACTGCCGGTAAGTGAGAGTCAATAGCACTTACCGTCGTTTATAATTACCATCAGTAATTGCTTGTTCAATAATGAATAGACTACAATTGTTTACATTTATTTCAATTACCGGTAGTTATACTTATCGACAATTGATCTTGCCGATAATTTCATTTACTTACATTTGCACTTACCGATAGTTACATTAACTGATACTTACTCTTACCGTTAGTTATTACACTTTACTGTAGTGGAAATTTTCCAAGAGCGACACTTACCGTCCTTGTACTATTTCACCATAATAATTATATATTTAATTTAATCATAAATTAATTTATCGTCGACGGTATTTAACCATATCAGTAAATTATTGCATTTGTAGGTATTTGTTTCTAAGTACAGTTATAAATCATTGCATTTACCATCGATGATAATTCCATTTTATAACTACGAATAACTATTATTATTACTATCTTTTTCCAATCAAAAGAGGGTAAATTCAACGACATTGTTTTTAAATTATTTTTATTCCAATGACACACAACAATTCGAGATGCAACCTGCAAATTTAAAATGTTTTCCCAGATTAATTTGAATCAAAATAAAGCAAATAAAAAAAAATTAACGCTAGGTTTAATAGATTTACTATACACTATTATTTTCTTTTTAAGCCACTTTTATACTTTCATTCCCCTTCATCTCTTAAAATCCCGTAAAATCTTTTTAATCCAGACTCTTCCCGCGTGCTTTCTTCTCTTTTTTTCATTCTCTAAATCTATTATTCCTGAACTATTTTATTGGTGAGAGAAAATTTTTTCATCATAAAATTTTTTTGCTTACTAGTTTGGAGGATTTTTGTTGAATTAAAGATATAATTTGATGTTCCAATTAGGATCGTGATGATGATAATAACTGTTCATGACAAAGATTTGTTGTATATTATATTTCAAAGTTATTCGGTTATTTAATTATTTAAAAACTTGGATTTAATTAATAATAATGGTATGAAAAAAGTTTTATAAATTTCTGTTTCCTTTTTGCCTAGAGAAGTTTTCAATTTCTTTTGAATTTCGAAAACTGTGTGTGTATATAATTTCTGCCTTTCGGGATTTAACAACTTTACTTCCAGAAAATGGCATATCTCGTTGGAATAAGAAGCAACGCGGGACATTTGGGTTTTCATATATACAAAGTGCCTGCTCTTCTGCGTCTCTAGACTTGCGTTAAGTGCAGACACTGCACCCAGTGGACTTGCCTTTAATGCAATGACTGTTCACCTACACGAACATTCACTCCAGTCAACTTTCTCTCTCTCTCTCCCTCTATGCCTCTTTCTGTATCTCTCTGTTTCTCTATTTCTCTCTAACTCTCTTTTTCCCTCTCTCATGTCACAATTTCTTTGAAACCACAAACGAATCATTTATTATAATAACCACTTTTTTAATTAAATATTCCACGTTTCAAAAGTGTGCCTAACTTTAAAATACACCTTATGAATTAAGAAAGATAAATTTTCGTGTGCCAAATACGAAAATAATTTTCTAATTATATAGGGATTTGAAAATGTTTCTTTTATTGAAAATTTTTCTTAGGGGACGGTAGGTACTTAGAATAAGTTAAATCGACGATAGTTTCGATCGAGGTACAACCACTCCATTGATACTTTGCTTCATAATTTTAAAAGAAGTTATAATACTATTCAATGCTAAAGTAATTTAAATAAAATGCGATAATTAAAATCGTCGAGCCTTATTAGCGACGGTAAGTGCTATCAATAATGGTTAGAAATGGAATTTAGTTTCACTTGAAAACAAGCCCAGTTAGTAGCACTTAGAAAAGCTCAGTATTATAGCAAGGATTGGAAATTGATTTTAGTCACTCTGGATGATAAGGATAGGTGGTAACACTCAGAGACGGTAAGTGCTGTGAGTAATAGCATAAAAAATGGTCGAATTCAACTAGGTTAATAGCATATATGGACGGTTACTTTCTAGTTACGTTACACTTGAAAGCAATGATAGTTATTAATTCTTAAAGACGGTAAGTGATACCAGTAATGATTAGAATTGTCCCTAATTATACTTCCGACTAGGGTAGTTAATAGCACGTAGACATAAGTATTAATAACAATTGCAAATCGACCCTAGTTATACTAGACGACAACACTTAAAATAGATGTTAATAACACATAAACAACGGTAGTGCGGTCTACAAAGATAAGTGCAGGTACAGATAGACGGTAAGTTCACATATAGACGAACGATTAGTGCAAACGTAAACGAAGGTAAACTCAAACATTGAAAACCGTTAAGAATAATTATATAAGAACAATACAAAAAAAGAAGACGGTAAATGCGAACGGTAGTACTTTCAAGACTTTCACAAATTTCTACTTCTAAATAACACTGTACTCTACAGAGTGATGCTTTGTAATGGTGTTATTTAGAAATAGAAATTAGTGATTGTTAATATTGAAGTACTCACAATCAGCAAATGGAATATCTGCAAATTTCCGAATAGATGAAATCTCTAGGGGAATATTTCTAATAATCAGTCGTATGAGGGAAAGCAAACAATATTTGTCAATGCTATATCGTCGAGGATAGTGGTATATAAAGCCTGTATTAGATTCACCTAGAAGAGTTGATTCCGCTGTTGTGTTATATCAGTTTACAATTTATCAAAGTAGGGATTAATGCGTACGGTGGTTTTGCTTTACAAAGGAAACAGTTCAGTTTACTCCCTCTCTCTCTCTCTATCCCTTTCCCCATTTCACCGATCATGCATTCAAATCGTATATGTGATCACACAAGCTCAATGATAAACTCTGTCGAAGCTTGTGTGACCAATGTTGCTGTAGCTCATTAGTCTCCTGGTTTCGTGCTTGGGAAACGTTCCAGATTTTAGATGAGAGATCATATTGACTGTGACAAAGCTTAGAGAGAGAGAGAGAGAGAGAGAGAAAGGGTGGGTGGCGGAGAGAGATAGATAGTGGCAAAGGGGTCTGACAAGACAAACGGCATAAGCGACAAAGATCATCGGCCGTTAAACAATAAACAATCCATCAAACTACGTGATTAATTACACTACAAATAAAGTGCCAAATAAAATGTGCGAAATAATCAAATAAAATTTGATTAAATATATTTTTTGAATACAATCAAATGATTTTGGAATGATTACTTATAATTTATTTCCAAATACTATTTTTAGAAAATGAATTTGTATTTCTACAAGCAATATGTATTTTTGTTTTATTTTTTGTTGCTATTTATATGTAACGGGAAGTATAATCGTCAGTAGTAAAAACTAAAAAATGACGGTAAGTGCAACTCAGGGTAGCAAAAACGAACAGTAAGTGCTATTGACAGTAGTTAACACGGACGGTAATATATAATTTACAGTAATCAAAATAGACGGTAAGTGCAATAATTGCCATTAGTGCCTGTTTTAATTGATGCCAATTACACTTACCGTTCACTTTAAATTTTAAATTTAAAATACAATCAATAGTAGTAAAAATTGACAATAAGTAAGACGATAGACGATAGAGAAATGTACTTTGAGTGCCTCTAACAGTAGTTAAAACTGACAATGACTGCAATTGACGGTAGAGCAATCATGAGATAAGTGCAATCAAAAATAAAAAAGCTGAACGGTAATTACCATTGCCAGCAGTAAAAACAAACGGTAAGTGAAATTGACAGAAAAGATGCCCTCGGTAGTTGCAATTAAGAATATTACACAAACTTCGGTTTTACTTTGAAAAAAGCCTTTTTTTGCACGAACGGTAAGTGCAATTGACTCAATTTAAAAAAATTCATATCTCACTTTAGAAGTAAGTAATTTTCCTCCCAACACTCTAAAAAGCACCTAAATTTCACGTAATCGAAACTTTAATTTGGAGAATAATTTTCCTGTTGAAACAACAAGCTCTAGTGGTTTACAAATTCATTACTGCAATGCTTATTGAGGGAAGGAGAATGCAGAAATGAAAATTAATTACGGCAAAGAAACGACGAGAGAAAGAGAAAGCGGAGAGATAGAAAGAGAGTGAGAGAAACCGAGACTATGGAAAACTTTTGCGTTCAAAGTTTCCTTAACGAAACTTGCCATAATATCTAACTTGAAAATAAATGATGATGCCACTGTCTCTTAAATGTGCGTCTTTTAAAACATTCAACCTGACTATAAAGAAAATATTATCTGATATTAAATTTCGCGAATAAATGTACGTATATATACATATTATCTCGAAGGTAATATGTTAAATATCCGCTATAGTCAATATCGTATCGTCATGATTCCATTTTTCCCCTTCGGACTGGTTCTCTTTTTTAAAAAAAAAACTTTATCTTTTTCACTCTCCATTAAACTTGCAAATAAAAACAGAAAATATATCCATCCCAGTGGAGCAATATTCTGGGCATCGTTTCTATTTATTTTAAGGAGTATTACCTTTCCCGTAACAAGACTGCCTTTTCGTGAAATGTCATTAGTAGAACGAATTTTTCTTATATTTTGGTGGGAAAAAATTATTAGATGGTGGAAATAAACTTGCATCAAAATTTCAGAGGAGAAAAAATAATTAAGGTTTACTAATTAACAGATTAGTTATTTTACAATAAAATTAATTGTTGACAAAATTTTTTACTTTAAATCAAATTTTACAGATTAAAAGTTATTATTTACTACAGGGGAAATATTAATAGAATGAGGGTGAGAAAAACCGAAACTATGGAAAACTTTTGCTTTCAAATTTTAGCAAATTAGTAATTTTCTGCAAATAGTAGCTTTTTACTTCTTGAAATAATTTTGTTTCTAGATATTCTATTTTTGTCTAGTTTTTACCTGTCTTCTATTTTTTCTTTTAAACAAAAATTTATTTATCTACAAATAAATAGATATATTTGTAGACGGATTTTTCTTTAACTAAAAAACAGAATGGAGAAGCGAAACTCGAGTGTTTCCTGAGTGTTTCTTCGATTACAACTGGAGTTCCTTTCAATACGAATTGAAACTAGATTGCGAACAGAAACGTTGCAACAGCATGAAATTACCATATTAAAGTCTTAGGAATTGTGAATTTTCTATCAAAAAAAAAGAAGAAGAAGAAAGTATTGCAAGGTTGAATAGAGAAAAAAAGTACACATAGAGACAAGAGTCTCGTCAAGTCAGCTGGCGTGCTTGTTTTTATCGGAAATAATGGCGCGAATCTCTTATCGAAAATTCCTAAGAGACCCATTGCTTACCGACACCAGGATATCAATATCTATCATCGTCATGGGAAGAATACATTTAGGAAAAATCAATTTTTTATATCCGCCGAGTTAAATTTGCTTTCTACTTTTCATAAAATTCCATTTAGTAAACGTTTTCTATCAAAAGACAAAAAAAGAGAGCCTTTCAGTTTGTTTAATTAAATAAAAAATGATAAAAAAAAGCTCAAAGATCTTTTTCGAATAACAAAAAGTTTGTAGTTGATTATAAAGAAGAAGGAAAAAAAATCTCTCTTCCTCTCGTATTCTAGTGTGTTTTGTTTAGAGTCACTGAACATTGGTATGTGAAACGAGATAAAATTTCTCCTTTTTTTCTACTGACTCTGCAAAACGAGTATTAATCACTTTTCAAACTAAAGCCCTTTTTACTGCCTTTCCTCCCCCTGTTTCTCTCTCTCTCTCTCCTAAAGTAATCCTTTGCTCTTTGCACCGAAACAATGACTCGTTTTATCTCCTTCTCTCTCTTTACTCGTTGCTTCATGAGATACACACAGAGATTGGAAATAAAACGAGAAAACCTGTTGCCACCAACCGACATCACGAATGACGAGGAAATTGGATTTTTCAGAGCCGTTTTAGCTACTACCTTGCTGAGTCAAGTTGAAATAGACGTGACTTAAATAAATACCCTTTTTATCCTCTAAACAAGCATCAGGTCACGACAATTTGACAAGAAAATGTGCTTCTTCATTTTTTAGTGACAATTTTTTTTTGGTAGATTTAGATTACACTTTTTTATTTTCTTTAACCGTTTCGCAACTGTCGTGTGCACTTACCGTTAGTTTAAACTGCTGGTGATAGCACTTACCGTTTGTTTTCAGTGTTTTACTACTGTCAATTACACTTACCGTTAGATTTCTCTGTCCATTGTAGTTATTGTCAGATTTTTCTGCTGACGATTACTCTTAACGTTTGTTTTTACCAGTACCGGTTGCACTTACCGCACGTTTTTACTACATTCCATTCAATTTTTGACGATAATTCAATAGCAAAATTGTCCATTTTAATTAATATCAGTTTTTATTACGGTCTATTACACTTATCGTCCATTTTTACTATTACCGATTTCACTTACCGTTCGTTTATACCATTACCGATTTTACTTACCGTTCGTTTTTACTACACTCAATTCAACGATTCAGAAATCACAAGTTGAAGAGACTGTAGTAAAAATAGACGGTAAGTGAAATCAACACTAGTAACGGTAAGTGTGATAAGTAACAGTAAACACAGACGGTAAGTGTATTTAACCGTAGTAAAAACTGATAACAAGTACAATGGACATTTTTATCATTGACTTATTGTTATAAGTTAAATGGACTGCAGTAAAAACAAACAGTAAGTGCAATTATTTCTAGCAACAAAAAAGATACGACTTTTTTCAAATAAATACATTATTTTTATTTATTTTAAAAATATTTAGGTAAATTTAAATATAAAACTCCTGATTGCGAGGAATTAAGAAGCGAAAAGAAACAGTCTCGATATATACATATATTATTATCGTCGTCATTAAGAAACGAAAAGTCTCGGCTCTTTTTTCTTCTTCTCCTTTTTAGTATATATTTTTTTCCTCCTCAAGTACGTATTTCTAACCTTCGAGACGCCAGTGAAGTACGAGTTTTAATTATGCCGGTCTGTTCCGGGTTATCTTTCCCTTTTTTCTCTCGCCTCACCAAGACTACATCTGGCGGTATGATAACATTCAACACCCTCACGTTATCCCCCACCCCTACTCTGTCCCTTGGTACCAACCTTTTCGCCATTGGAGAGATAGAAAAAAAGGGGAAGAGGATAAAAAGAAAGAGTTTGCCGGCAAACAGAGAAAAGGATGAAAAGAAAAAAAAAGCGTCTCCCCCCTCATTAGGAGGCCAGACTCTGGTGCTCTACGTTTAAATGAGATCCGCAGAGCCTCAACACAGTAAAGCGAGATGACGACGACGACGACGACGCGCGTCAGGATTTTTCAACGTTGCTCTCCCTCTTTTTCCTTTTAGACTTTTCACTTGTTCTTTTCGCAGTCACCGCGTCTAAATTACTCCCATTCCCTTTTCCCTCTATCTCTCTCCTTCTCCCTTTCTCCAAGAGGTTCAATTTTCTGCTCCACTCTTACTTCGTCGGCCCGAAACGGAATTGAGGTCTTACCGGTAAAAAGTACAGAAACCCCCCCCCCCCCCGTCTCCCTTTTTGGACGATTTGAATTTCAGATCGGGTCAGTTGTGTCAGAGATGGGATTAGAGATGGAGAACAGAAATTCAACGACAAGAAAAATCAAAAAAGACAAAAAAGATATGCTGGAAAACTAGAAATCGCACAATGAACCCGAAGGAAAATTACTTGGATAAAACTTAAATCCAAATTATGTTCCAATAAAATTATTTCACCGAGTTCTTGTTCTTAGTTTTTTTTTCAAGAAAATTGGAAACTTACAGTAGAGAAAAAGAGAGCAAGTTGAATTGAAGATTACGGTTTCTATTATTTTCTAAGCAGACTATTTTCTATGTAAAAATGTAAGAGAGACAGCGAATTTCATTTACAGTAAATTTTTTATTTGACTTTATTTGTCCCCTTGGATTTAGAAAGAGAAAGGAGGAAAAGCACTCGATAATTTTAATTTTATAAATTTTATAAATATATATTTATATTTATTACCATCGAGATGTCATTGGATAGCACTTACCGTCGATTATAACAAATAAGTTCAATAATAAACCTATTTTTCTTCGAAGCAGATATACTGATCTATATAAAATAATTTTTCTAAAAGATAATATTCTATTCCAGCTTGAAGAACACACTCTAAAGTGTATTTTCGTTGCACTTACCGTGAACAACATATGAATCATTATCACTTAACGTCAATTATACTGTAATCGTACTGTAACATTAAATTGATATTAATGTTGAATGTTGTCAGTTGAAAATACCGTAGTTAGTACTGTTAACTTATAACCGTCATTACCGTCATTTTTTGTACTTACCGTCCGTTATATATGTTACTTAATTACAATTACCGTCAAATTTATTTAAAAATTGGATAAATTTTATCAAGAATAAATAAATTCTGTTTTTGGGAACAAAATACTATTCTTATTTGCACTTACAATTATAAATACTGTTATCTATAAGTAATAAACGATCTTACCGTCGAATGGAAATTACAATTTTGTATAATTCTTGAAAATTTGGGAATATTTTGTAAAAATCCTTATTTCTATGTGTATTCGATTTCACATACAGTCACATATTATTAATTGATAAAAGTAATTAATAATCGTATCGAATTCACTTACCGTGAAACAAAATTTAATTTCATTCAGCATTAGGTTTAATTAATTATTTTCGTTTCTGCATTAATTTTAATTAACTTAAAATTTTCATTAACATTAACTTTTCAAGACTTACATTGCGTTTAATTCAATTAATTAAAATCTGCAATACTCTCTAATTTGAATTAGTAACTGACTTTTTGCTTTTGACTTAGTAAATGTTTCTAATAAATTAATGGAAATTACAATTTATTAGTAAAATTTGCTATTTCAAAAGCAGAAAGTCTATTTTCCTAATTCAAATTTAGAGTGTTCTTAATATATTGAATTAAAATGTGCATTAAATTAAATTTATTTAATTAAATGCATTGAATTTAATTTATTAAATAAATTTTGCATTAAATTTTAGCTAATTTAATTAAATTCCCCATCGAAATGAATTAATTCATAGAAAATCTGCATTGAATGAAATGATTTAATCTTTAATACGAAACATAAATCTGAAATGCAGTTTCTTCGCACTTGTATAAATCATCACGTATGTAAAATAGATAATCTCTCTAGACTCAACTTCCCTGTTTATTATCTTAATAGCCATCGACTAATATTTGACGATACTGTCATAATTTATGTAGAACAGCTCAAGACCATGAACTTGGCAAAGAGAGCCGTGAGCCTTTTACGATTTCATATTATGAGCACGTACTCGCTTCGCCATACTTAATTCATCACCAACTTATCATAATGTAGACGGGAAACGTTAATTAATTAGCATATTCTGAATTAAAACAAAGGCAAAACCCTGCCAACAATAAAACAATAGGGAAATAAAATTTTCCTAAAAATTCCGATCTACTCAAGATGAATTCACTATGAGAAATATATGTTTCGAAAAAATTTCAAGATCATTTATTTATAATTTAAGAAAAACGCATTTATCACTCCAAGACGTGCAATTATGTTAAATTTTCATCATTCTCCTATTTTATATTCATTTCGTTCTACTTTTCATTTTTTTTTAAATTTTTTCCTTTCTAGATTTTTTTTTCTTTCTTTTTTTTGCAGAGAATTATTCAGAGATATAAAGATATCAAAAGCCGCGTTAAATTCAGAATTTCTCTCTATATATGAGAATAATCAAATAATTGATTAAATTAATTAGCTTTTCATTTTTCATTCTTTTATCGAGAGAAAAAAAGGAAATTTCTTTTTATCTAGAGAATTGTTTAAAATGAATCGTACAGCTTTTTCCTCTAATTGCAAAAAAAGGTTCTTTCATGCGACAATGCATGTCATACAAAAGTAAAAGAATTGTTTCATTTTATCTACGTTCAGTTAAAGAGAAATCTGGTTTTAATTAATTTATTTTTTTTCTCTCCTCTCTGTTAAAATATGTGTTGCAATATTTTTTTCTCTCATTTTATTACAATAAATTCATTAATTATATAATATTAATTATAAATATTGGGAAAAAGTAATTACTATTAAAGTAAATAAAATAAAGAAATAATAAAATTATTGTAATAATTAATAATATTTATTTTTTAATTATAGTAATTAATATTTCAGTTACTTGTTTTGTTAAAATTTAATTTTTAAGATTTTTATACTATTTTAATTAATTGAATTAATTAATTAATTATCATTAATTTAATTAAGAATTAATTGAAACAATTTTTCTATTTAATTTTGTCAAAATCCCTTTTTTATAGAATGTCTTTATCAGATCCTTTGATTCATTCTTTCTTCAACAACAACAGAAAGGAAGAAATAGAAAGAACGCGTGCAATTAAAATTAGAGTAATTCTTTTTCATGTATTTGGAGCTCACAAATGGTCAGCAACCTTGATTCCTCTTTGCGACTTGATCAATGGGACGTATTAAGGTTGCAATATAAAATCGTTAGTGCCGGAAGAAAGAATGTAGCTCGTCAGGGATTCCAAGTGAACCGGAAACAAGGCGAACGCTCCGGATATTGGCACACTGCGGTGGTGTTGCCGTACGTTTAAATCTACATCAGAGGTCGCGATTGTTTGTCCGGCTATCCGGACCACGCCTTTCCAAATGCTATTGCCAACACCAATGCAGTAACCATACACACAAATGCGCACACACTAGTTTTGAAATTAAATTTTCTCCTTTAATCATGGAAGAAAAACGTGAATTTTTTGGTATTGTATTTAAAAGACGAGAAAAAAATCCTCTTGTCTAACGAGCATAATTTTTTATTTTTTATTTAATAACAATAAGACTAATAAAGTAAATAATTTCATTTAATTGACATTAAATTATTTAAATTAATTTAATTACTATAAAAATTGGATATTTAATTATACTTTTGTTTGATTACATTATCTGTTGAATTTAAGGTCTCAAACTGTGTTACTTATTAATAGCACTTACCGTCATTGTTAATTGCACTTACCGTCCGCTTGTATTACTGTCAATTATAATTAACGTCTGTTGTTTCTATTGTCAATTGTACTTACAATTGGTTGTAATTAAGCAAAGTTGACTTCATTTAATTTCATGTGACGGTAAGTGTAATAAACTGAAGTAAAAAACGAACGGCAAGAATAGATTATAATAGAAAAACTTATCAATTATTTTTTTATCGTTTTTTTACTACTGACGACCACATTTATAGTCACACATTACAAAAAAGTTTCATTTGACGGCAAGTGCGATTGCCAAAAGATTAAAAGTAACGGTAAATGCACTTACCAGTCGTTTTAAGTAGAAATATGTTTGACAGTTGTTCTAAGTAGAAATAGCTGCGAGTAACAGTAGTTAGCGTCAACAGTAAGTGCTATTGACGGAAAGTGCCATTCGCAGATAGAAATATTCGTCTAATACATTTTTAAATATTTTTTTATTCGTTTAATACATTACCTATTAACGTCTATTACTATATATTATATTTCTATTCACTATCTACAATAACGGTAAATAAAAAAACGGTAGATTATTTTCTTCTCGTCGAAAATTTTTGACAGACAAGAAAATCTTTGTCCACGCTCTAAAAATGTCAGAACACTGATTTCAAAGCTTGTATCTTTTCTGTGTGAGTAAGTTAAACGAATGGTGTTGTCGAAATTTTTGAAAAGGTGACCTACAAGTCTCCAGAGGATGAAAGAGAAAAAAAAGGGAGAAGAGAAGATAGAGAGAGAGTGAGAGAGAGAAGGAGAGCTTTATATCAAAGATTTATTGCTGTTCACTGCTCCTCTTGCGATTGAGAAGATCGGGACATTCGTCTTTCTACAACGGTTTATATGGGGACACTATATACATTCCTCCTTGAGCACTTTATATCCTATCCAAAGAAGATCGGTATTTCTGTCCAAACTTTTGTATCCCAGTACATCAAGTTCAGTCAAGACTATTTATACCTTTAGAAATTTTTTTTTTCTTTTATTTACTCTAAAGGACGAATTTAATTAAACAAATAAATTGCAAGAAAATTACAACAACATTTTAAAGAAATTACAAAGTAATTACAAAGAAATTACAATAAAATTACAAATGAATTACTAAGAAATTACAAACAAATTCAAAATTAAATTGACCAATGAAAAAAGAAAGAAAATTTACACATTTTGCTACAGAGAAAAAGTTCCATTCAGCAAAAAAAAAAAAATCCCAAGAGAATTATAAATTTAGGAAACAACTACTCTCTCCTTGTAATTCTAATTCACCACTTAGTTAAAAGTATAAATTCCAAAAATCTCCCTTGCACAGCAATTTTCCCTCGTTCTGGGAGTCGTACATAGTTCAACATTTTTTTTTCATCTTTTTTTTCTCTTCTTTGCACTCATTGGAGACACTTGAAGAAAGCACTTGCTCGCGACGATTCACTCCCCCCACCTTCTAGGAACCATTCATTAGATGGAAGTAGGAAAAAAACAAAAAGTAAAAAAAAGCATAAAAGGCGCAGCAAACCAGGAGTGAGATTACTTCATTTGAAGTAGTCTCTGTAAAAGGAAAAATATATCTCTTGATATCTTCTTACATCGATGAAATCACGCTGAGTTATGACGATTCACTTTTCACGAAGCTTGCCCGAGCTTTCAATCCCATTGCAAAATTCCCTTCTTCCTATTTCTTTGTTTCATTACGCGTATTCATCACCGTGTGATAGATACCGTTTATCATCGAGAATCTACTAGAGACTTTAGGTTAAATCAATTTTTTTATTTCCCACTATTCAATGGAATATATTATAGTCTATGGTGATATTGAATTTTACTATATTATACGTTATTAAAAAGTGTTGCGGATTAAATTAACACCAAAAAAGATTAAAATAATCAATTTTGGTGTTATTTTTTACAATGAATTAAATTTTAGTTTATTAAATTTTTTTTATAATTCTATAAAACATGAAGATATCGATAACTCCGAGTCGACAATTTTACTTTATATCTATTATTTTAAAAATAATAATTAATTAATCAATTTCACGAAATTTCAGTTATTCCTAAATTCTTTAATTAAATTCATATTAGCAAATTAAAACTTCAAATAATATTTAAAAAATTCAATTAAACTTTTTCAAAAACATTTATTTCAAAATTCAATTATTTCCAAGAAGCTCACTCTATATTTCTTTTAATATTCAATTATAATCTAAAATTTTAAATAAAATTCATTTTTAAATCAATTTGAAAAAAAAATCTACAAGAATTTAATTATTTAAATGTAAAAGTAAATAACTTATTTAATAATTGAATGTTTCTCAAAATTAAATTCTCATAAAGCATTTTAGTAACAAATTTTTTTAATAATTCAATTCTTTTGTCGAATTTTATTAAAACTTCCATGAACATAATTACTTTTTTCAAGACATTCAATCATAATTGTATGAAATGAAATTGAAACGCTGCGATGAGTTTTATAAGAATTTTCAAATTTATTCGTTAGAATTCAATTTTACAAAATTTTAATTATTCCGAAATTCTGCAATTAAATATATATTGAATGCTTTTAATACTTAAGTATAATCCAAAATTTTAACTGAAATTCATTTTTAAACCCATTTTTATTAGTAAATTATACGATAATTGAATTATTTAAATATAAAAATAAATAATTTATTAATTTCATATTTGTTGAAATTAAATTCTCATAAAAAAAGGTTATCAACAAATTTATTAAATCATTAAATTCTTTGGACGAATTTTAATAAGATTTTTAAGAATAATTACATTTTTCGAGAAATTTAATTAAAATTGCATTAAAAATAATTGAAATTCTGCAATCAGTTCTATTATTTATGAAAATAATTGAATTCCTAAAAGAATTTTATTATTTATAAAAATAATTGAATCCCTGTAGAAATGTTATTATTTATGAAAATAATTGAGTTATTGTGAAGAAATTTATTAAAAAAATTTGTAAATAATTGAATTTCTGTAAAAAATGTTATTTCTTATGAAAATAATTGAATGTTTGCGTAGAATTGTATTCAATTTTTTTTTAATAATGGTATTCTTTTAAAAAATTTTATTTAAATAGATATTTATTATGGAATTTTATAAAACTTTTGAAAATAATTAAAATTTTGACAAGAATTTGATTAAAATTTTGTAAAATAATTGAATATCAGAGAAGAATTATATTATTTATAAAGAGAATTGAAATTTTGACGAGAATTTTTTTAAATTTTTGCTCACAATTGAATGTAGTAACTATGAAAATAAAATTGTTCGAAAAAAATTAAATTATTTTTAATTAACGTGAAGTCATATGTGAAAGTTCCCATATCTATTATTTTAATAAAATTTCCCAAAAGATTTGCCATATATACTCCAAAATCACAGCTCCAAAACAAAAATTGTTAAATAATTCAACAACTAATTAAAACGAAGGTCTAATTACAAAACTGAAAATCATAATATAATAAAGAATGAAGAGTACATAAAAGTAAAGAGCAACGCAAGTTTAAGAATAAAGAAAATGTTAAAAACTATAAAAGTTGGAGCATATTATACCTTATTTGAATAAAAGTAATTAAAGTATAAAAATTAAAAACTTAAACTACAATTCTCAGAGTGGTTATAATAAGGTTATATTAAAGTGGTTTAGGAAGAGTTTGAAAAAAAAGTATAGAAGATCGACACTCTCTATCTTTCTCTCTCTTCTATAATAGTAGTTATTTAAAATCGACTTCAAACGATCATATTATCTTAAATCTCAATGTAGAAAGCTTAATTGCTATCGGAGATGTTCATCGAAATATCCTCCCTGTTAGGAGTTGTTCAAATAGGATTTCCCGTTTTACTATATATCCTATGATGAAAATGAACTTTCTCCACTCTCTCTCTCTCTCGCTCTTCCTCCTTGGAATTCTGTTTAGCCGTAGTATCTCTTCCGTTAATTATTATTTATTGGAAATACCAAATAGCCTTGTTTTATTGGATTATCTAGTTTCAAGGGTGATTTCAACACTTCACTTTTAATAAGCTTATGTACCCCCCTTTAAGATCTTCAAATTCCAGAAATAATTAACGTATATTGCAATTATTAACAATTCCGCGTCAATATTTAATTCCGAATCGCCGAATATATTTTATTGTGCATTATTATATTATAAATTATATATACTGTGTAGCATATTGCCTTCGTAACCATTTTTTATCAATTTCAAAAAAACTTTTTATATCATATTTTTCTGAAAATAAAATGATAAAAATGAATTAATGAAATGATTTAATTATTAATCATTAAAATCATTTTTATTCCTATAAAAGCTAAGAAGAAAAAAATTTTAGGTTATGTTTGTATTTTTTATTATGAAAATACACAAAGAGGTTTACACAAAGTGCCAATTTTTAAAAGTTTTTCTTAAAAATAAAGGGAAAGGGGGAGAAAATGTATGATTTTGAGTGTTTTAGGGGATTTTATAACTACTTGTGATCCCTGGAATATGTGCGCAGTAGTTGAATTTTGCAGTTAAACCTGCGCAATAGTGTATTACACGAGACTTGCATATTAAAATGGCCGAAAGTTTCTTAACTTTCTTTTGTTCAAAATGAGGCATAAAATTTTCTCTTTAATTCAAAATCATTTTAAAAAAATTTTTTAGGGTATAGGATTCAGTACAAAAACAAAATATTGCTGGTTTCTTGACTTACCCCGCATATTCGATGAAAAACTAGTGCCTTCAAGTTGACAGCCGGTTGTTGAATCCTCTTGTGTAGAATTAAAATTTCTACATTCTGAGAAAAAATAATTGTTCTGAAAAAAAAATTTTTTGAATTAATTAAACAGGAAAAAAGTATCAATTTATCAAAGTAATTCTTAATCAGGTTTTTTCTTTATGAAAAGTAGTTTTTTTATTTACACAATTTTTTTCATTGCTGTTACAAAGTATATTATCAAAACCAATCATATTTTTATTAGATTTATTTAAACAATGTGTTATTAAATTAAATTAATTTATTAAAATTATTCGTATTCAAAATTAAATGCATATTTTTTTCTTGAAAAACAATGTTATTAAATCAAACTTATTAATTACTTATTTAGCATTCAATCAATAATTTAATTTTCAATAATAAATATTTCACTTAATTAAATAAATATAAAAATTATATTTTATTTTTAATTAATTATAAATTAATTTTCAATATTTTATTTCGTACTTTTATTGTGGATAATGAAAAGACAGTCAAGGACGAAAAGAAAACAAGTTTCCTCAACACTGCCGAGAGTCGTTATCTTCTTTGTTTACATTAAGGGATTAACTTTCCCCTGTAATTCTGAATTATTTAAAAGAAAAATAAATATTGAAATTAATTATTTCTGGAAATTTCTATTAATTTTCTCCACCAAAACATTAAGAAAAAAATTAAAATTTCAATTATTTCAAAAATTTAATTATTCGCTATAGTTAATAATTTTATGAAAAACTTCTAATTTCTACTTTTTAACTTATAATTATTACAAGTTTTTTATTTTAAAATCTATTTATTTTTATTTTACGGTCTTATGTATTTATTCATATTTTACAAATTTATCTCTAATGAAAATATTTCTTTATCAGGAAATATTTATAATTCTCTAACAATGCTAAAGGTCGTTAACTTTATTGTTTACAAAATAAGGAATTAACTTTCTTCTCTTGTTGAAAATTATTGCCGAGTAGTTTAATCAATATTTGAAAATAATTTCGAAATTTGTCTACTACAATTTTAGAAAAAAAATATAATGACTGTCCATAGACTGCGGTGAGATGCGCCACTCCAAATAAAATTTTGTATTAACTAGACAAGAAAAAAAAAATTTTTGAATGAATATTTAGTCATAAAAGTTTGTTTACATAATGGTATTATTGTGGTTTATTATTTCCTTTGGCCAAAATATTTTATTGATTTCTTCTCTTTCATTACTGAGTTTATATTACAATAATGCAAGTCTCAACACGTTTTAATAAAAATTTCTTCTGAAAATTTCCAACGTAAAAATGTTGTACCACTACGCAGTTGTAACTATTAAATTCCACTACTGCGCAAGTCATCGTCCGACACCTCAATTATTATTATTTTTATTTAAATTAATTATTATTTTTAATTATCCTTAATTAATCATTAATTTTTGTATAAGATTATCATTAATATTTAATTTGATATTATTAAATTTATTATAATATTATAGTAATAAATAATAAATAAAAGATAATAAAGTAAACCTGAAAATTTTTCACATTATTAATGACATATTATAATTTCACTGAAATCAATTTCACGCTCTAAATAATATTAATCGTTGATTACAAAATTTCCATCAAAAACTTTTTGTGAATAAAACGCAAAATTGTCTTGATATCATTGTTGCTGACGTTACAATCAATATATTTTACTTCCACTTGAATGCTTTCTCATTCTTTGGTTTTCGCAAACTTTATTATATTGCCCAAGCGTACTCAAACGATAGAAGGGGGGAAAATGTCAACTAAAACAATAAACTCACGGCAAATGTAATTTTTTCCCTAAAAAACTTTTTGCCAGTATCTTCTTTCTTTTAAATGTCCAATTTTTTTTATTCAGACATAATAAAAAGCAAGGCTAAATTTTAATTACATTATCTAAATGATTCTAAATTTTTAAATAAAAAATAAATTTAGTTATATTGAATAGGAAATTTATTTTATTAAAATAGCCGATTACTTGTTTATTATCAAATAAATATTTACTTGAATCTAATAATTTGTATTTACTCACTAAATTTTAATTAATTGTAAATAACTAATTTGATAATAAAATCCAGTCGATATGAAGAAAAGAACCTCAGAAGCAAAAAATTATAGGTTATGTTTGGAATTTTTTAAATGGAAATACAAAAAAATAATCAACTGACAATGAGAGTCTATTAATGTTTAAGTTTTCATTATAACTGAAATATTTAATAAACACTGATTTTAATTTGCAAAAAGTAAAACGAAACTTTTAAACAACAAAAAAGTAGCACTAACATAACCTTAAAGTGATTTGCTTCTAAGGTCCCTTTCTTCAGATCGCGTCACAAATATTTAAAATGTTAAATATTTTTTTAAAATGTTAGCAAACCCTCCCCCCTCCCCCTTTATATTAAAACTTGTAAACAAATTTATCTAAAATGTAAATAAAATGAATTTTCCTCTTAATAATAAAAACGTAAGTGAATTGAACTCTTTTCCTATTTTGTAGAAAAGTAATTTTTTCCCCCCATTGCTAACAACTTTCTATATGGATATAGGAAAGATTGAATTATTTACTAAGGCACTCCATTATCGAAGTTGGTATAAGCTAAAGCAAATAATTTAAGACGATGTGGCCACAGCCGTGAGACCTCTTGACGATAGGAATTTGCGAAAGTTTCAAGTTTAGATTACCATGTACCTTCTGAAAGACAATAGTTGTTTAATACGAAATTCAGTTTACATAATTCAATTGCAAGGTTATTCATAGTGAGTAAATCAGTTATGGATCGAAAGTGGAACCGAAGTGAAGGACACATTTTATCTGCGAGATGAGAAAATTGAAGGAAAGGTGTGTATGTGTGTTTGTGTTTGTGGGTGTATATGTGCGCGCAGGGGAGAATCATTTACCCATGAAGAGAGGAGAGGAAATGTGGCTTTTCCTTTAATACTCTCACAAACAGTGTTGGGTCACACGCCAAAAGGAGCAAAAGGTTTTAGGAAAGCGACTTCTCTCACTCACTCTCTATAAGAACAAGTTGATTTAGCGCCGTGTAAACCGGCCTTAATCTCTGTGGAGATTTGCGGCTGTCGGGGACGAAATTGGCAACCGAGTAAGGAGTTTCGAGCTCTCTGATAGAGCACCTCAACGTGGCTAAAACTGCTAACTTTGCGTCATGCTGTTTACTCGCAATAAACTTTTTGTCGCCACTGGGGAAAGTTTCATCGAAACTCTCTCTCTCTCTCTCTCCTACCGTCGAGATCTCTTGCGCACAATTTCAACTTGAGTTTCCGGATGTCGACTATGTCTATAGATTATTTCGACCAAGGACCTGATTCACTCACTTTAGAAAAAAAAACAGAAAGAAAAAAAGTAGGTGTCATTCCCTTAAGAACATTCACGATTCTCTTCGGGAAATTGCAAACTTCCCCCACCCCAAAGTCAAAACTTCTTGATGATGTAGAATTACCATTCGAATCGTCTTGAATTTCCATTGAAATCTCCTTTATTTCAATACCAATTTGCATTCCCACCAAGGGTCGGACACGAAAAAATATTTCCTTTTCGGATTTCTTGAAATCTGTCAGTTTTCAACGTCAAACTGTTTACCATAGAAACAACATTCTTTCAAGAATGCTAGAGGAGAAGAAAAAAAAACTGATTGGTTCAAAGTTTTTTCTAATATCGAAAAGCGGGGATTAATTTCTGAATTTGCATTTTTCTTATTACTATGTTTGAATAACGATCGAATGGGAAGGTCAATTGGTTGGGTGTTCGAGTACCGTCACAGGAAACTGCACTTACCGTCGAATCATCGATCAATTCGATAGTAGAAATACTCGATTTAAACTTACAATTAGTAAGAATTTTCTTGATACTTAAACAGTTTTTTGAAAAATAACAATCACTTTTACAGTTGACAATAACTGACAAAAGTCACAACGTTAATCACTTACCGTCGAGTATCGCAAATGGTAATTGCATCTACCGTCGACAGTAAATTTTCCAAGAGTCTAGTTTACATGTCTCGTAATTTGAAATTACCGTCAAGTGCACTTGTGGTCGAAAAATTACTGACTGCACTTACCGTGGACAGTAGCAGTTGCTACTGTCAAAAAGGGAAGGATATGGAGTTTTGCTCGGTTTACTTACAATTACTTAAATTACTAAAAATTTTATCTAAATAGTTTTTTCTGAAATGTTTACTCTTACAGTTGGCTTTAACTACTGACAGCAATAAAAAGCGCTTACCGTCGAGTGTTACAAATAGCAATTGCATCAACCGTTGCTAGTTATTCTCCGATGGGCATTTATGAAATAAGTGTAATTAGTAATTACTCTCAAGTGCTCTTAGATTGTAGAAACTAGAACTGAAAACACTTAGCGTTGTCAGTAAGTGCTACATACCTTAATTACTGGTAAAAACTACAGTTATCAGTAACTGCAGGTAGAAATAATTTAAACATCCCTTACCGTCGAAAGACAAAATTGAAAATTGCTATTAACTCAATTGCACTTACCGTTGACATTTAGTATTATTAGCAATTGTCCTCTTTGACGCTTGACGGTAAGTTATTTCTAAGGTTTTAAATGATTTCGAAAGTCAGCTACTGTGAACAACAACTTACTATCACCGGTAAGTGCATCCAGTTCCAGTTCTGACGACGGTAAGTGCACTTGGATAATTTTAAACCAAGTGTCTCTAAACATAATTACTCTCAACGGTAAATATAATAACTAATTATGACACTAGACAGTATGTGCTTTTCACTAATATATATATATATATATATCACTAATAAGTGATAGTAATGAAAAGCACTTATTATTTACCTTTTGAAAATTTATATTTTTGTTATTCATTTATTTATTTACATTTTTTAATTTTTATTTTATTTTAGTACTCTATTTCTCAGAAATCAGAATAGATAACATTTATTTCCCCTAAATTCCAAAATAAAATTAAATTGAAGATAATACAGAAACATAAATTTCTTAGTAGACAAAAAAATATATTAGTTTTACGTAAATAAAGATTAAACCATTTTGTATTCATCACGTCGTGCAGAATTTAAAATAAGCACTCGTAAAGAATTAGTAAATAGGCATTAAATCATCTACGGAATGATGCACTGCTTATTCGGATTAGTAATAACTTGCTTTCGACTCGAGCGTTTCGTTGCTGACCACAGCAGTTTTGCAATTCCGTAATATTAGAAACTCAACCACCCGAGAAAATTGGAAATCACTGCGAGCACAATCGTAATGGTATAATGTATATATATATATATAGTTTTTTTTTACAAAACTTTTGCATTTCCATTTTTCTTCACTTCAATTAAAATCGTTTGCCTTTCGCAATGAGTAATTTTTTAAACAATTTTAATTTTTACTTTCCCCCGTTATTCGTTGGATTTGTTGGAAATAATGTTTTTCCTCCTCAAATGAATGTGGAGGGAAAAAAATGGAGAACAGAGTTTCTACAAAAAAAAATAAATAAATAAAGTGGAAAATGTATGTAGAGAAAATCTACTATTATGAAGAATTGTTAGTTTTTTAGCGCTCGATTTGTTCTCCAGTTTGCCGTGTGGTACATTTTATTCTCGCTAGCAATGAGTGTCGGTCAATTCAAATAGAACGATCCACTGTAAAGTTAGACAAAGCATTTTTGCAGTATAATGAAAAATAATTTTTTTCACAATTTATTACCTGTGCTTTTTTCGTATTTTCAATTGAGAATTTGTCCAATTTTTGGTTGTAAATTTTTGATATTGTAAATGTGAGGTTTTTTCCTATACACTTATTTGAAAAGTAATGGTATTTCTCTTACTGTCGAGTTTTATTAAGTAAATAAACTAAAACTATAATGAAAATAATTAATATTTTTATTCATTTAATAATATTTTTAATTAATTTAATTAATATTAATAATATTTTTTATATAAATAAATTCTCAAGCAGTTTAAAAAAAAAAATGTTCTAAAATTTAACTCTGTAAAATGAGGGTAAAAAAATCCTATTTTCTAAAAGAATATTTAGTATCTTGTTAATAACAAATTAGCTGGCAGTAAAGAAAATAGTTTTCTTTTCTTCTTATCTTTCTTTTATCTTAAGGAGAAATAAGGGATTTTTTTTAATTGAGGAGAGCTTTTTCATTATTAATCCGTGTAATAATTACGAAGCGCCTTCCACACTGCAGTAATACTAAAAGTTATACTCTTTAATGGGCGTTGAGCGCCTGAGCGTCGATGTAAGACTCGTTAAAGTAAAATCCACGGCAAGCCCTTCTTTTCCTTTATATGAGAAAATAAAACATTAGTGTGTATAGTTTGCGAATTTGATGTTTCCTCTAGAAACAGCAATAATGTTTCGCGAACAAACAAGGAAGGATTCTCATTTCTTTTCAACTTATATAATTCATTATATTTTATTCTTCTTCACAATCCCACTCAATTTTACACGCATCTCTAAATAAAATAAACGAATATTATTATTAATATAATAATAATAATAATACTTATTTTATTATTACTATTATTATTATGCTTATATTTTTATTTATTTTAATTCTTTGTTTTACTTTCAATTTTCGTTTTGGTTTTAATTTGATTTTTAATTTAGTTTCTTACTTTTAGTTTTCGTCTTAGTTTCTGTTACAGTTTTAGTCTTAGTTTGAATTTCAACTTTAGTTTTCGATTTAGTTTAAATTTTCCCTTTTCTCTCATTTTTTCTTTATATCCCTGATCTTTTTATTAAAAAGAATAAACCTGAATAAAATGCCATAGAGCATAAAAATGGAGGGAAAATTGTCAATCCTTTGACGTATTTTCAAACGGGGAAAAATGAAAAATACCTAAGATACATATATATGTATAAACACATATAGATATATATGACAATAAGAGAGGTAGCTTACGAGGGTCGAGGATATGTGAAGTTCAAAAGGCATTTGGGTATTGACTTGCACAGAAACGCTGAGTCAGTATATATGTATATATATGTATGTGTATATATATACGAAGGAACTTTCTCACAGTGAAAACCACTGGACATTCCTATGGGGGAATGGGACTTTTGAAAGTGGCATCTCTAAATCTGCAGTGCTTTCAGTGTCCTCCTCCTCCTTCTCTTCTTCAACCCTCCCCCCACCCTCACTCTGTTTACACGCCAACCTGATTCACTGTTCAGGGTTGCACTCTTAGTATATATATATGTATACTTGAACAACTGAACCAACATATTTAGTTATTTCGAAATTTCCCATGAAACTTCATTCTAATGAAGTACTTATTTTACCACCACTAAGCATGAAATTTATGAGAAATACTAGTTTCCATAATGAGCGAATAATGAGCTAAATATAATAACATCTTATGCACTTTTTCAATGAAAAATATTATTTTTTACTTTTTTTTATTACTACGATTATAAAAGCCTCGATGACAAAAAAAGTAGGAAATAGTAGCCTTGGTGACAAAAAAAATTAAAGAATTTCATTAAAAACTTTTTAAAAAATCGAATTTTTAAAGTATTTTAATTTATTAATTGAAAAATAATTAAATTTTTTAAGGAGTCATATTCTAATGTATTCACGTTTCTAAATGTGAAAATTAATGATTAAAATTTTTATTAGTTAATTTAAAAAAAAAATACACACTACAAAATTTTTATTAAATTGAATTCTCGCAAATTTTTTTTTCAAATTCTGCAAAATAAGATTTTTAAATTCTGTTATTTCAAGATATTTGAATTTTTATAAACAAATAATTGAAAATTTTTGATGTAATTGAAATTTCTGTGCATTCAATTGAAAATAATTTACTTCTTTTAAAGAATTTTATTTAAATTTTTCTAAATAATCAATGGAAGTTAGTCACTGTATAATTATAATTTTATTTTATAAAATTTATTCGCGACACATTCAATTATTATTTTCTTAAATAGTAAAACTTCGATAAAATTAAATTACTTTTAGGAATTTTATTTAAATTAATTGTAAAAGTTAAATTATTTCTGTAAATAACAAAAATTTATTTATATTCACCACAAGATTCAATTATTTTCAAAAATTGTTCTTAATTTAATAATTTTTACGTCTACTATTTTAATAAAATTTCCAAAAAGTATTCAATTATTTAAAAACAATTTTGACAAAATTCTACACGAACATTCAATTATTTTCTAAAAGAATGAAATTTTCATAGGAATTGAATTATAAAAAATAGAGTTTATCTGAATTTTTTATTAAAATCAATTATTTGAAACTTTTTTTTGATAAAATCCTCACAATAATTCAATTACTTTCAAAAATAATAAAACTTATTGCAGAAATGGAATTCTGTTTAATACAATTTTAATCAAATTCATCGAAAAATGCAATTATTTAAAAAAATTTCATTAAATTTTGTTGAAAGAATTCAATTATTTCAATTATTTTTGAAATATATATTCTTCACAAGAATTCAATTATTTTCATAAATTTCTATAAAATTAAAAAAAAATAATTCAATTATTTTCAAAAGTAATGAATTACTGGTATTATTATTAAAATGAATTTAAGTTTCTCATTTTATTTTCTTGTGGCATGCCTGACAAAAAGTGTATTTTACTACTTATATTCTTATACTACTTACTTTTGTCCGACTAAAGTCGATTTCTACTACTTGAATCACTGATTCTGACTCATACTACTTAAAACTTTTACTTTTCTCTGTTGTCTGACTAAACTTGACTTTATCTACTTTAATTGAATATATGGATGTTTCTAAAAATTAAATTCTCATAAATAAATTTTATCAAAATAATTGAATTCTTTTAACGAATTTTAATAAAATTTTTAAAAATAATTAGGTACATTTTTCGAGCAATTCGATTAAAAATGCATTAAAATATTAATAATAAAAAAAAATTCTATGATGAACTTCATTATTTAAGAAAATAATTGAATATACATAAGTAAAGAAAAATGTTACTATTTGTGAAAATAATTAAATTATTGCGAAGAAATTTATAAAAAATTTGTAAATATAGTTGAATTTCTGTAAAATTTTTATTATTTATAAACATAATTTATTATTCACTTAGAATTTTATCAAATTTTTCAAAAATAAATGTATTAAAATAGTAGATAATGGAAATTATTGAATTGAGGTTAATGTTTGAAAACAATTATACCTAAATATATTTTTTTATTATTTTGCGTAACATTATGACAGCCTGTTTTTCATCAAATATATATATATATACTTATCATAAAAAGTATAAAAAAAGATGGCAAACTTCCGCATCAGGGAATTAAACTTGCATAAAAACTCCCGTTAAAAAAAATTCACGGAATGTAATATTCATGCTTGGAAAAAATTAAAAAATACGAGACATGGATTTTCTTATTTTTCAAATTTATTAAATTGTTCAAATATTTTAAATCATATTTCCCTTTGTGCATTCTATTTTCACTGTCTGCTGCGCACTTATTCATTTTTTCATTATTCCATTTTGTTTTTTTTTCTTTTTTGCAAAAATATAAAATTTTTAAAATTCACGATTACAGAGTAAACAGGAAAAAAAATATTAGTAAAATATAAAATTATGAGTTTCTATAGAATATAACAATAACAGCAGCAAAAATGGAGACAATTTACTAATAATACTAGTGAAAAAATAAAAATATTTATTTATTAGTTTATTTCTAAAATTTTAACGATACTATTTATATTTCTAATTCCACATTTTATAATAATGATCGAAATAACTAATTTATTATAACTTTTACCTTCAATATTAACTTTTTGTCACTAAAAGAATACATTTTTTTTAGTTAAATAAAAAATGCCTGTCGAGGGAAAAATTCAATTGAAAACATTAAATATATATAGTCGAGGCTTGGAGTGGAAAATTGTAAATTTCCAGGGAAATTCAGTACAGTAGATATCCCACCAAAAACCGAGATTATTGTGCGCCTGGGGAATCCTCTCGTTTGCCCAACTTACCGAAACGATTTTCGACTAAGAGGCAAATACTGTCGCCTCAAATGGACGATTTTGCGATAGAATTTTAACCTCTGGTGCTTAAGCGTCGACTTTTGGTATTTCCCTCTAAATACCCTCTTTAGCCAAAAGGGAAAATCTTTTCCCAAGAATTAGAGATTTCCACATAGTAAATAAATATAAGTACACTGTATTCAAAACAATAACATTTTTGCATTTCTAATATTTATATAATTCAATGAAAATTGTAAAAAAAACCATTAAAGTCCATTTTTTATTTAATATAATAAAATATTTATAATAATCAGGTAATACTTATAAACAAAATTATGATAATTCTTTTGTAATTATGTTTCTATTATTATTTCTACTTTTTCTTTTTCCCCTTTGTGTATACCACCGTTGATTTTTTTTCTTTGTATTATTTACACACAGGAAGAAGAAGAACTTTTGTTGACCTTTTTCGAAAATTGAAACTCCACCTTATAAATATTCCATATCCTCTTTTGCATTCGTTTCTGTCGGAAGTGAGAAAGAGAGAGAGAGAGAGAAAAAAAATTTGCAAATACCAACAAAGTTAGAAATGAAGGTTTACACACCAAAGTGTTGTAATGAGAAAATAATTGGGCTAGGCAGGTCGTGTACTCTCCAACGAAGGGAAAACTTTTTTATTAGATTAAATTGTAATGCGACTTGACTTTGTTATCAACTACAGAAAAAAACAACATTATTTTTTAAGAAATTCGAAAAAAAATTGTTTTGACATTTTTTCTAATCATAAAACAAAATAAAAGAGGGAAAATAATCAACATTACAATTTGTATTCCAATAAAATTTTAATTATCTTTATCATTTTTATTTCTTAAAAAAAATGTAACTTGTACTATTATATTTGAAGAAAATGAATATTGTAAATTCTTATTATTAATTATTTTAAATATTTTTTTTATAATTATTTAAATTAGTTATATTATAAGAATGTTAACTTAAAATTGTAAGTGAATTTTGTTGTTGACGTTTTTCTATTGATTTATAAAAATTCAATGTTTAACAAATTACTTACTTTTTTTGACGATAAATATTTAAAACAGTTAACACTTTTATAACAATGTATTAAAATTAATAAAAGTTTGTACTAATTATTAATAATTAAATGATTTGGTGGAAAAATATGTACTATATTAAATATAATTAAAATAATTTATACTAATTATGATAAATATTAAATAATTAAAAAAGGAATAGTGATTAATGAATAATAATTAATAATAAAAATTCTTTAAGAAAAAAAATTTGAAAAAATACAAAAATACAAAATAAAAAAAAAATTGTAGAAAGAAAAATATCTGTAGAGAAAACAAAAATAAAAAATGTCTAATTAAGCAAAATAAGAAATTTTAAAAATGACGAGAAAAGTGAGTAAACAATTTTGATACCCAAACCATAAATCATCAAAATGATAACTATTATAATTAAAAATTCACAACCCCCCATTAATTCATTATCAGAATAACGTCACATTCTAATGTGAGCGTAAAACCACAGCAACAGATGTGATGATTTGTGTGAACAATTGCGCAAACATGGGCAAAAACGATTCACTCAAAAAACCAAACAGAATTGTAAATTATCCAACTAGAATATTAATCCAAAAAGTACCATTTTTCACACAAAAAAGAGAAAAAAAATAAAGATTTCAAAACTCAAACAAGAAAATAAAGAGAAAAGTTCTTTTCATACTCTTATTTTTTTATTCCTCTTCACACCCCTCGAAACCTCTCATCAAATATTTCATTCCCCATATTTTTTTTCTCATCATTTTCTTTTTTGCAAAAAAAAAAAACTTGGCCATATCCTTCCAGTTCTGTTCTCTTCATTCTTATGTACGTTCTGGATAGTTACCTCGCTGTTATTTGTCCTGGGACCCGGGGAATAAAAAATGTGCCCCGCACACAAAACCCTTTTACATCATCATTTTTAATTCCATCCGTCTTATATATGAGAAAAGTCACTCTATTTCTGGATTTCATTTCACGCGAATTAGATGCAAATTCTTTTCTAACTTTTTTTTGTCATTAAATTTTGGAAAAAAATTATTATTTCAGAGAGGGAAAATAAATTAACAATCAGCAAAACTATCATTAAGTGTGACAATCATTACTGGTAGTAAATATTTATAATTTTAAGACTATTATTAAAATTTTTTATTAAACATTAATAGAATGATTTTAAAGTGCAATTAAGTAACAATAGAATTAATTGTAAATGCAATTAATTAGAACTCAATTAAATTATTATTAATTTGAAATTAATTTGAACTACAGTTAACGACAAATATTAAAAATTGTAACTTAGTAACTACAATTAACTAGCAATTAATTAGAATTAAATATTTAATTAATCAATGTTTATTATTGTTTATTCTTTATTAACTAAATATTATTAATTGTTTAATTAAAAGCAGCAAAAATAAACGCGCGTGAAATTTTCGTTTTTTTATTTCTTGCTTTCAAAATTTGCTTTTTCAAATTTAATGAAAATTCTAAATTTCTTAAAAAACATAATTTTTCCTACAGTTTTTAATTAAATTTAATTATTTGAACGACTCGTATAGTAAATGACAAAATATTTCCAACAGTAACTTGAATTTAAATTCAAAATTCATTTCAATAAAAGTTGGCAAAATATTCGATTGTTTCAATATTTTTAAAATTATTTTCGGAAATATAAGAATTTTTTAAAAATTTTAGATTCATTTTTTCAAGAAACAATTTCACGAAATTTCTGAATTAAATTTCTTAAAACTTTAATACTTTTTGTTAAACAAAAATTTAAAAACTTATTCATATTTATTTTTCCAGAGGAATTAAAATTTCAAATAATTTTAATGAAAAACCTCATGAAATATTATTATTTCTAAGATTTTCAACTGTAATCAATCCAAAATTTAATTATTTTTCAGAATTTTTGAATTAAGTTGTGTAAACAAAAATTTAATGATTTTTAAACTTTTTCTTCCCTTAAATTTCCAAGGAATTTAATTTAAAAACCTTTTAAAAGTTAATTAATTCCTAAAATTCTTGTTACAACGGTTTAAAAATTTAATTATTTTTTAAAATGTTAACTGAAATTTTAATTAAATCAATTCCGATCAGAATTCAACTACGAGAATTGAATAATTTCGAAATATTTAAAAATTTAAACTGCAAGTCTTTCAAAATTCAATTAATTTTCTATAATTTTTGAGTAATATTATTCAAAATTTAATTTTTAAGGAAGCTAACAAATTAAAATACTACACATTTTTACAAGTTAACTTCCTTTCTTTTCCCATATGAATTTAAACTACAAAACAAAACATTGTAATAAAACAATGCTAACTTCAGGTGATGACAGATTGCGTCGATTATTATATAATATATCTAATTATTATTAATTGTTTAAGTAAAATTTTTAATTGAGGCGAAGCAAATATTGCAACTGTAAATATATGACTAATATATTCATTAGTATAGGTATAAATGAATTATCAATTAGTTATAATGAATTATTAGTTATTATTAATTATTTAATTCGCTTTCTAATTGATGCAAAGCGAATATTAAGACACGCAGTAAATAAACAACTTTGAATTTTCGAAGATGTGTAGGTAAAATTTTTGTGACTCAGAGATATATTTAATTAATTACTAAATTATCAAAACTGAACGCGCTAATGGTAGTAGGGAAATTTTGTCATGACTAAAAGTTGGGTTGTATTTTACTGAGACTGTCAGGGCTCGATAATTAATTATCACGATGATATTACGGACGAGGTTTGACGAAGGGAATTTCATATGTGCGGTGGGCTATGAGAGAGAGGTCTTTATCGGTACACTAACCCAGTTATTAAAATCCCATCAACAATATACCAAATTAGTTGATTAATTATCAAAAGAACAATAGTTGTATCTTGTACTTTTCAAATTTTAACAAAAGTTTTTACTACATTTTTATTTATTTTTTTATTTTGTTAACTAGAAAACGTAAATTTTTATGTCGACAACAATCATTTGGGGTTTTTAGAGATGAAAATGTCATTTATTCAAAGTTTTTTTCTTTTTTTTAAGAAAGTTAGAAAAATCTTCCAGACACTTTTTTAATATAAAAACATTGAAATAATTATTTTATTCTTTTAGATTTCGCAAACAAAATTATTTTTGGCAGTTGTTTTTCAGTCATAAACAATCAAAAAAAAAATTTGATTGAGTCAAAATAGTCATAAAAATAATTTTCTTTAAAGTTTTTAGAGCTACTGAAATCGACTTTAATGTCAGATTTAAAAAATTCAAAATAGAAGATCCAATGTTATAATTGAGCGGTTACTAATTACCAATTATAATTATAATGATTAATTATAGTATTAAATATAAAAAAAATGATAACAAAAATAAAAATTTTCTTTTCCCTTTATTTTTCAGCTATGCAACTAAGTAGAACCGTAGAGATAGAGCCGAAAAATCAAGCAGCAGTTCGAGTTGGAGAAAGTTTGCGAATTCGATGCCGTATGCCAACGCCTCTTGGACATTGTAGAATTGAAATTCCAAATGAAGGATCGTTGGTGATTGGAAATACTGAAAATTACTCGAACGAGAATGTCAAATATCTCGGCACTGGACTTGACAAAGGAGACTGTGATATTTTAATTTCGCGAATTAAAGATAGCAACGATGGTATCTTTAAATGTTCGCTTTTACCAAAAGACAGCGGTTACGAATCGACAGGAACCACACGAATTGTCATCGCCAGTAAGTGCACAATAATATTTTTTCAAAAATTAAATATTAATTTTCAATTTTTGAAATTAGAAATTAAAAAATAATTTAACTACTAACATTTTTTGCAAATTTACATTTTATATAAACATGTAGAAAACTTCCTGACAATTTTGTTTTTAAATTCAATTTCTGATTACTTTCATTTTATAAATTTTAATTAGAATTTTTTTTACAACTTTGTTAATTAAGGGAAATTTAAATAGACTCGAATGTAGTTAACTGAATTTTATGATCTCTTTTTAGCATTTTTAAGTATTAAAAAAAACTAAAAAGGTACAAATTTTTAATTTACAGAACCACCTCGACAACCTCAATTGCAGTTGAGTCCAAGTGCAAGTGGTGGTCGCAATTACAAGCGAGGGGAAAAATTGGAGATTTACTGTAACGCCTTTGGTGGAAAACCATCAGCTAATGTCAGCATTTATCTCGGTAAGTTACAATATTATTTATTTATAAAATTTATACTATCTTTATTATTTTTAGTAAAAAATTTTCAATTAGTTTCTTTTCAACCACAAAAACCGAAACCGAAACAATTTAAAACACTTTGTCCGGACAAAAATCTCTTCTACCACTTTCGTCACTTTTTTTCACCATTTAATCTTCTTTTTTTTCAACCATACTAAATTAAAAAAAGATACTAAGTAGAAAAGAATCTAAAACACCTCTCGTCTGAGTAAAATTTACGCTTAAATTGCTGATTTTCAAGAAAAATTTATTCCTTTAATTAAAAGAAAAAAAAATCAATTATCCCTTTTTAAAATAAAAAAAAAAGAAAACAGTAAAATTTAGCATCACATTTAATTTATTTTTTTCTCTTTTTATTTGCCAATTTAACAAACTAATGTAAGTTTAATGTTGATGGGAATTTAATTAATGAAAATTTATTCTTCCAGGGGATGAGAAATTGAGTAGCGAGGATAGGTATTCTCAATTCTACGGAAATTCTGAATCGGATCAGGGTATGCAAAATGTGACCAGAAGCTTAGAATGGACCGATCACGGCAAAGAAGTGAAATGCATTGCCACTCACATTGCTCTCGATCGACCCCTAGAATCACAAATGACACTCGATGTTAACTGTAAGTACATCTAACAAAACCACAAAATAAATTTACATTTCCCAAAGTGCTTTTCTCTTTCCTTTATTTTCACTATTTTATATATTCAATTATTATCAAGACTAAATATTATTTTTTACTGGCAAAATTAATTTTATTTTTTTCTTTCAATTATTCTTTATAATATTTAAATATTTCTTTTATTCTAATTTTTAATAGTTATTAATATTTTATGACGTTTTATTAACGTTTTTTTACTATCAAGATTATTTTTAACTTGTTTTTTATTACGTTGAATTAAATTTTCTAATATTAAACTTTTTTAATTTTACTTATATTTGTATTTATTTTATTTTTATTTATTTTGTATATTTATTAACTTATATTTTTATTCCTATTTATTCAATTGATTCATTTTTATTTATATTTGGATTAGTTTTTGTATTTTCAATTTTATTTCAATTAAATAAATTTCTAATTTCAATACACTCTTCTCGCTTTTAAAAAAAATTTGTTTCTCCATCAATTGAAAATTTGTACACTGAAAAAAAATCGTTTCATTAAAATACTTCAATACTGACGAGTATTATCAATTAAATTCTTGTTGGTATCAAATAAATTTAAGAGTCAATTAAATATGGGCTTGAAAAACGAATTTTTTTAAATTGTAACTTTATTAATTTGGGTAGAAAAAAAACTATTTTTCAGTAAATATTTTTTTTAATTATAGTCAAAAATAGAATTAAAATGATAAAATAAGTTTACTAAAAATAAATGATACAATAATAAAATAATCAGTGTGAATAAATGAATTGAAAATAAGTTAAATAAATTTAAAAATTAAAAATAAATTTACGAATGAAACAAAAGTAATAATATAATACCAAATAAATTTTTTCCCCTTTTTAGAATTCGATAAATTTGGAAAAATAATTTTTCTTTTCCCCTCCAAAAAAATTGTCAAAAAAATTACTGTAATGAAAATTAATACAACTATAAATTAATTTACAGTCCCACCACAACCACAAGTCGTAAAGGAGCGTTTTGGCTACGTCGTTGGACAACAAGGAGTCGTGAACGTGACCATTGAAGCAAATCCTCAACCTTATTTCACGTGGATCGTCGGTTCGGAATCAATTCAAGCGGGAGCAGCGGACTCGACAAATCGACTACAGACAAACACTCCCATTGAAGCGGTAAATAAAAAACCGAAATTCAATTTCTTATCTTTTTATGAAATTTAAAGTCAACAATATATTTTTACTTAAAAATCTCTTTTATCTTTAAATATTCTCTCTCTCTCTCTCTCTCTCTCTTTCGCACACTTTTATTTCTTCAACGATTGTTTCTTGGAAATTTTTTTGATATTACTTTCGCGTCTCTTTGGATGTTCTTTAAACCCCGAATTCATTCACAAAATCGTATTTTCTGTCTGTCCCTGTCGTCGTGTGTGAAACTCTCCAAAATCCCTCGTGAGACTGTAATGAAATTCCACTGGATTCAAACAATAGTTTTAAATGTCAGCCCAGAAACGTCAGAGCAAGAGGAAGGGAGAGAGAGAGAGAGAGAAGCGCACAAACCTTGTATTCCCATCACTTCTAATATCATTTCATTACTGAATATAAAATAGTGAATTTAATTTTCATTCTATTTTTTTCATTCCCAGTTTCATTCTATATTGTCCACTTTTGTGAATTACAAATTTAATCAAAATTTAAAGCACTTGGACAATTTTCAATTATCTTTAACCCACGATTATCAATTTCAATTTTTTATTTAATTTTGATATTCATATTTATTAATACATTAACTAAACAGCAAAACAAAAATTAGTTAAAATTAAGTAATTTTCGATTTAAAATTAATATTAATTCAGTGACTAAAAAATAATATTTATAAACTAATCTTTTATTATTACCTTTTTTTATTATCAGGGAAAAGGAAGATGGACCGCAATTTTGACAATTGACAGCGTTCAAAAAAGCGACACTGAGAAGAGATACCTCTTGAACGCAAAAAATATGGAGGGAACTGAAACCTACGAAATCAAAATCTCCACTTCCGCCGAACCACCAGGTAAGAAGAATTTTCCTCAAAAGAAATTAATTAAATTTTGAAATTGCTTTTTAATCACAAAAAGATAATCAATAAAAGTAAACATCATTTTTATTGTGGCACAAAATCACTTGACGCAAAATAGATCATTTTTAGCTTTCTTCACAATTTGGCACTTTTTCAAAATTTTTGGCACTTTTATGAATCATGTGGGATATATTATTATGAATTATATTCGTTCGATTTGAAAAAAAGAAATTTTAATAGTTTATAAATTTTTCTACTAGTCAAGAAAAATAATATTTAATCAAAAAAAAAAAAAAATTTTTTTAAATAATAAATTGGAAAAAATTGACGATTAATAATCCTTGTTAATTAATTCAGAAAGAATTAAATTTAAAAAAAAATAGTAAATCAAAAAAAATTAGTAAATTATAAAAAATGAATTATCTTTAAAATATTAAATTATATATATAAAAAACTAAAGTAAAAAAAACTAAATTATAAAAACATTAAAGTATATAAAGAACTAAATTATAAAAAAATTAAAGTATAAAAAGAACTAAATTATGAAAACATTAAAGTATAAAAAGAACTTAATTACAAAAAAATTAAAATTACAGAAACCCGTGTGGAAAAGCCCTAACCACGCCGACAAATCATGAGGACCCCCGAGGGGTCCGAGGCGGGCAAATTCATGAGGGCCACGCAGGCGGCCCTTATGGATCGCTCACAACTTTGATTTGGAAAACTTTATAAGTTTAAATCTCAAATAATGTTTTATTACTAACAAATTCATGTTTATAATCATTGTAAGCAATGAAGAACCTCAAATTATTTTTTATTATAATATTATTATACTAAAAAATTAATGTTTATAATGATTTCAAATAATGAAAAACGTGTTTTCTTAACAAAAATTTAATAACATTTTTTTTAAATTTAAAATTACATAAGAGCAAATGGGCTTCCATACAAGGGGCAAAAACAAATATTTTTTTAAAATTAACAAATGAATATTTATAATATTTTCAAACAATAAATATCACATTTTTAACAAAAATGTATTAACATTCTTTTTTTATGAAATTATAAAAATATTAATCAAAGAATATTTATCGTTTATTATCTCACAATTAATATTAGTACTTATTTTTTTATGGTAATATATATTAATCCACATTCTATAAATTTGCTTTTGGTCATGATTTAATTTAAAAAAAAAAATAAAAATCATGTAATAATAAGGTTATTTATTTATAATTTACCTTCTTTATTTTTATTTATTTATGTAATTAAAAAATTAAGTTGCGGGCAAAGGTAAGTTCATCCGCAGTGGGCCAAAACCTGTTTTCCACACGGGAATACTAAAATGTAAAAAATTAAGTTAACAAAAATAATGAATTAAAACCATGAGTCTAAATAAAATGAAAAATTATTGAAAAAATATTAAACTAAAAGAATAACAGTAAACAGAAAATTAATTAAATTGACTAAAATATTATTTATAAATGAAACTAACAATATTTAATTGAAAAATTATTATCTAAATTAAATTATACTTGTTTCAAAATCTTTTTTTTTAAATAATTTTTCTCTATAAAATTGTAACAATTATATCAATATTATTGTTATTTTTGAGCAATTTTCGAGATTTTGTCTAATGGCAAATTTTCGCATGCTCACGCAGGACCCTTAAGTCACTTCTATGGTAAGCTCTCCGAACACATGCACGCACTAGGTAATGTCATTTTTCAATTTTATTTCAAGCATTTCATTCTCAACATGAAAGTTTCCTGTGAAATATTCAATTATCTTCGCGCGTGTAGTTTTAAATTTTATTTTTATAAATTTTATACATTTCGTCTTCTATAGGAATACGAATTAAATAAATTTTTAAATTATATTTGAATTTTATTTTTAATTATTCAAAAAAATTTATTTCTCTCTTAATTATTTATTTTCTATTTACTTTCTCTATTATTTTAACAAAATTAATTATTTATTTACTGTCTCCTCAATTATTCAACAAATTTTGTTCCCCTTTTAATTATTTGTTTAATTTATTTACTATTTGTTTCAATCAGAAATAATTTTTTTCTCGTTAATATTGTAATTTTGAGTCTTCAATATTTCTTTTTTGTTTAAATTTCAATTTTTTTGTTCTGTAAACCCGTGAATCTTCCTAAACAAAATGCAAAAATCATCTAACATTTTAATAGTTGAATAAAAATTACAAAAATTGAAAATAATTTCCACAGTAAAAATTCTTTTGGAAACGTAAAATTTTATATTTCTAATGAATCTTCAAATTAAAACGAAACTTTCATGTAGGGAAATGAAATAAATTTTCACAAGTAGAGTGCCTTTGGAGATTGAGATGAGAACGCAGTGAAAAATAATCAAAATCCGTTCCTTTATAACGCGGGGATGATTTTTAATTGAATTGCATTCTTTGTCCCAAGTCGTATAAAGATTTCATTGTAAGCTTATCTATTTTTTGTGTGTCTTTAATCGTATTTTAATTAACTTTCATCTCTGTGTGCAGTGTTATTAATTTTCGCAAATTTTTGCTAACAAAAAAAACAAAATTTCGCAGAAAAACTTTTCCTATAATTTCCATTTTTTTACTTTCGTTTAGCGCTTGTTATTTTTAACAAGCTTTTAAATGTTTGCTTTTATTTTTTGTTTTTTGCAAAAGTGTGTAATAAAAAAGATACTTTTTTTGTTGTACGTTTCAGAATATTCCTGGTTTTCATTTTCATTTTTTCGAACAATTTCAAGTTTGTGAAAAAATAATATTACAATTAAAATTAATTATTATATTAATTACAAACATTATTACAATTGCAATTAATTATTATAACAATTATAACTATTTATTATAATTCCATGATCAATAATAATAGTTTTTCTACAATAACTAATAATATTTATTAAATTCCTCCGGATATAAAAATATTTTTTATAATTCTGTTTTTCCGATTTTTTATTAGTATCAATTATTTATTTTTCGTTACGATAGTAATTATAATCTACATTAATGACCTTTTATTAGTATTTAGTAATTAACATTTCCTGAAAAATGAAAAGAAAAATTGTTCACTAGGGAAATTATCAATTTTTGTCTCTCTCTCTCCCTTTTTTTGTCGAGTGTGATTAAAATTCTTTTATAAATTTCAGGTGTAGACCTCGACGCTGGATCGATTATTGGAATCGTTATAGGAGTGGTTATTCTAATTCTCGCAATATTCCTTGTCATATTTGCCCGAGCAACTGGTCGCTGGTGCTTTGCAGGTGAGTGTCAATAACGCGATAAAAAATAAAAATTGATTCTCAATTAACTTTCTTTGACATTACCGTATATATAGTATATATATATAATTTTTTTCTCTCTCTTTTTCCCCTTCTGAATAATTCCTCAGCTCTCTATATATACAAAAAATTATGGAAAATTATATACAAACTGTAGGTAAATTGTGAGATGAGAATACAAAAAAAAATTATTTCGCAAGTGTGCTGCTCTCGTTAAACGTGCATATTGTGTCATTATTTGCATATACAGAAAAAAAACAAATGAGACAAAAGAAAAAATGCATACAAAACAATTACTATTATCCGGTTATTTTTTATTTCTACCTTTTTTCCGTCTCAATTTTAATGCTAAAAAAAATCTAAATTTCGTTACTTTTAACTTATTTTTAATTTCGATTCTGCAATATATTTTTAGAAGCAATAAAAAATCGTCTAAGCCAAATAAAATCAAATTAAGTTCAAAAAAGTATAATATTTAATTCAACTTTAAAAGAAAATTTCGATTTCTTCCGATTTACAGAAAGTTTGACTTCGAAAAATATAATTTCTTGAGAAATAATTTTTCTATTACGATAATTATTATTACTACCTATTTATATATTTGAACTAAAAGAATAATGTAGATTAGAAGTCAGAGTATTTAATTTGACAGAAAAAAAAGTTATAGAATTAAAATTGAATTAATTTTTGAATTTTCGGTTAATTTTTTTTTTTTGTTTTTAATTGTCAATTTTTGCTAGTTATTACTTTTATGTATACAATGTCTTGTGTGTTGTGCCGCTAAACGATAGGACAGCATGCAAGTCGGGCCAAGTAAAGACAATGGAGAAACACCAACATTTACCGTGCGATTCCATGTACTAGGCAAAACACTGTCCAGGGGTAAGTCACCTCAGACAGCAACCCCATAATTAATGCTCTCGCTGTTCAATCGCAATCATTGTCTTATTTTTTTAATCTATCACATTTTACCATTTTTGTTTTGTCAAACTCATTATATCTCTGAATTAAACGTTTATTACACCGAGTGGTTCAAAAAAATAACAGAACAAAATTTTTCAAAGTTCAATCAAATTTTACACGGAACAGAAAGAAAATAAAATTCAATTCAATTTTTTCTAATTAATAATTCATTTCTTTCTCAATTGCTTTATTCTAAGGAAGACAATTCAACTACGTTCTTCATTTTCTTGCAATGTAAACGTAAATCCTTTTTAGTGTTTTTTATTAAAATTAAAAATTTTCAATTGTTATTTATTTATTCCATCTTTTTACAATGTAAACTAACTTACAAGAAAAACATCACCAAATATTTTTAATACGAAAGCTTATTAACTTAAATATATACTTTCTAACTGAAAATTTACCTTGTTTACTAAAAATCAAAATTTATTTATAAAAATTGTAAATTGTTCATTACAATTTACCTTAAAAAAATCTTAATTAAAAATAAATTTTAAAGAATTATTTTTTCTTGAATTACTTTTATCTCAATTAAAATACAATGTAAATGAAAATTTTATTATTGATTATTTAATAAGTTTAAGGCAAGAATTTTTATTTTTTTTAATTAGACAAATGGGATTTATAAATAATTGAAATTTGAAAAAATATTTTTTTGAACCAATCTGTTACAAAGTAGTATTTAAAATATTATTTTAATTAGAAAACCAGTGACATATCCTTATTTTGTCAAGCAAAATTGAAAATTCCTATTTTTTAGTTTTCTTTTTATTATTATTATTATTTATTATTTTTATATCATTCAATATTTTTTGTTGTATTATTAAAAATTATTTTTTAATTGTTTTTCATAATAATAATATAATTTTTAATTACGCTAAAAAGAACAATTATTTTTTCTTTGTTAATTATTTTTTATTTAATTACTTAATTTTTTTTCATTGCTGAGACTTTTGGTATAATTAATTATTTTTTTCTATTTTGTTATTATTCTGTCATTATTTTGTTATTATGTAATTATTTTCTTTTCATTTTTGAATTATTTTTTCACTACTTTATCGTTAAATTATTCTTTCCTAGTTATCATTTTTCTAAATTTAATTTTTAAAATTCCTTATTATCTCTTTATCTCTTTTTCTATTCCAACAGGTAGAAAAGTTGAAGTAAATGAATTTTTCATTAAAAAAGTTTATAAATTTAAATTAAAAATTCTCCTCTTTCAAAAAATTAATTAACTCTGATAAACTTATGGCTATGTCACTGGTAATTTTACGTCCCTTATTAGTATCACTGTTCCATAGGAATTTCAAAAAAAAAAATAGCGTCGATATCACATATCCAGCATGGAATTATCGCAGCATTTCTATTTCCTTTTTTTCTCTCGATAAAATAATTTTCATTCACACGAAAAAAATTCAAATGTTTGACGAATTCATATTGGAAAATGTGAAAATCCCGGATCATAAATTTTTGCCTATCAATTATTTAATATGAATTGTTAATGTTAATTAATAATATTAAATTTGTATTTGCTAATCTTAATTATTAGGTATTATTAATATTAATTGTTAATATTTAGTTGTTAATATTAATTTTTGATATTAAGAATTAATATCAATTATTTATTTTAATTGTTTATATTAATTGTTAATATCAATTATTAATATTAATTACTTTTATTAATTAATTCTTAATTAATATTAATTTAGTCAATAAAATGCAATTTCATAAATAAATGTCAGTATTAATTTCATAAAAAATTTCCATAGTCAATTAATCAATCAAATTAATTAACGAATTAATATTTATTAACAAAATAAAAAAATTAAATTCCAAAATTCCATCAATAAGAAATTTTTTTAAAAAGTTTCTTCACTTGTTTTGTACACAAAATTCTCGAAAATTAGTTTTCCGTAAATGTATAAACGAAAATAACCAAAAGAGAAATTTACCAAAATTGAAATTGATTAATTAATCAAGTACATATAGTGAAAAGAAACTTATCGCAATAACCTTCGTCGTAAACAATTCGAATCGGTGTTCTGAGGATTTATTTTTGCATTTTCTACCTCGCAACTTTGCGCCAAGAGGAAAAATAATAGTCCAAATGTCGATTTTCGACAATCAAAAAAAGAAAAAAAAAAGTAGAATGAAGAATGCGATGCATGCTTCTTTTAGCTTATACAATACATACTTTTATATTTAATTATTTACAAAAAATTATTCCGCATGTACTAATCATGTACTCGTATAAATAATTAATTTCCAAAAAAAATATTGAAATCACAATCGAAAAAAAATTGTATTAAAAAAGTAACAAGCAAACCGTAATCGGCGAAGGCAAGTGTGGACCACAATTTTTTTTATTAATTTTTCACTTATCGAACATCAAAAAAAATTTTTTTTTTTTGCTCATTTACCTCCTCTGTGTATTACGAAAATGAATAATTTAAGCATGATTCGAAATTCTCGCTTTCATTCTGTTTCATATAATATTAATATATATTATGCTAATTAGAAGCAATATTGTTGAATAGATGCCACCTCATCATGATCAAGTAGCTTTAACATTTACTCACAAATCTCATACGCTTCGACTGATACGTTTTAGTGGCATGACCTGCCTGTGAATGTTACAATAAGTCAATCTGTTTATCATACTGATTAGTGCTCTATTCAGCAGCTTTTGGACACAAAAGGATAAACTGATTCACCTTCCAATAGAGTCACACAGTACTGCTGATGAGAATACAATACAGAAACTAATACAATATAACTGAATCATCTATTCTCATAAATTTCATACGCTCTTTAAATTCTCTCTGTTTATTCGCGAAATTATTTTTTTATATATTTATTTGGTAAGTTTTCTTTTTCAACTTCTTTTTATTAATGTTCAATCTTTTTGGGAAATTTTAGTTTCTTACTTCCTACAAATATTTATTTATTCAGAATTTTTATTTTTGCATTTGGAAAAATTTTGTTTACTCAGTATTTTTATTTTTGAATTTAAAAAAATATATTTTACTCAGCATTTTTATATTTTATATTAAACAATTTTAGTCTCTAATTTCCAGAAAATATTAATTTATTTCTTACTTTTATTTTTGAATTTAGAAAACATTTTATTTACTCATCAATATTTTCTATGTTTCAATTTGGAAAATTTTCGTTTTTAATTAAATAAATTTTTTTATCCTGTTTTTACTTTTCAATTTGTGAAAAAATTTTGTTTACTTGTCAATGTTTACATTTTGAATTGGAAAAAACTTTGTTTGCTCATAGTATACTCATATTTTTTAATTTTTATTTGAAAAAAATTTACTTTCGAATTTAACCAAATTATATTTATTCAATTTTATTATTTTATTTAATCTACTCAATATTTTTCTGTTTCACTAGACAACATTTTATTTATTCAATAAATTTTATTTCACAATATTGAAAAATTTGTTTTCACCTCTATCATTTATTTTATTACATTTTATTCTACATTACTTTTTTATTTCAATAATTTTTCATTTAAATTTTCAATTTTTCGTTATTTTTCTTTTTAATTTAAATCAAACCAATTTTTATATTCATAAATTGTACATTCATTTTTATGGGTTTCATTAATTCAAATTCATTACTTTAATTTTAGTGATTAATTAATGTTCATTATATTAATCTCTTTATTACATTAATCAAATTTATTTAATGAATTAATTCACATTAGATAAGTTAATGTTAATTAATTGCATTAATTTGACCAATTAATTTACTAATTACTTACTTTACTAAGTTATTAAAAACTTAATCTTACTGCATTTACTAATTTGGTTATTATATTAACATAAAATTAAAAAAATATTTTTTACAATAATTTACTAACAAAATATTCTAAAAAATATTAACAATTTTAAATAACTAAATAATTTAATTTATTCTCTGTTGCTCTAAATTGTTACAAAAGAATTTTCTGTAGAAAAAATTTCCATTTTTTGGTACAAATCAATTTTATATAGTAAAGAATAAAATGTTGGAATAAAAAAAGAATTTTCAAACGAATAAAAGAGAAAATAAAGTAAACTTAAATACAAATGTAAATTTTTAAGTAAAAAATAATTAATAATTAACTTTTCTGAAACTAACTTTAGTTACTTTTCAATTAATAAATTAAATCCCTAAAAAACTAATTTTTTGAAATTCCAAAATTCAATGGTCAGTATTTTTTCTCTTGGAGGTAAAAGAGTAAATTAAACTGTTTTTTTACATAAAAGTTTATAAGAAAATATTTCATTAATCAAATTTTGTTGTTTCTTTTAATTTTTTTCAATTTTAAAAACAATCATGTTAAAAAGAATTTACAACTATCAAAAGACTCGTATTTTTTCCTCTAAATCAGGAAATTCGTGTTACGAAATCGAAGACAACATATTTTCTCGAAAATCATTAAAAAAAATTATTTTATTATTTATTTATTCATAAAAAAACAAATAAATTAATTAATTACAATTTTTCATTTTGGGGCAAGTAAACAAAAGAGCATGCAATTTTTATATTATTATAAATGTGCTTTTCATAAAATATATGGTAAGAATTTTCCACCACTGAAAATAAACAAAAGAAAAACACAAAATATGTTTTACTATTGATGTTCTAACCAAAAAAATAATTACAGTGCAATCAAAAAACACTTTTCATTTTTTGCACTAACTGTATTTTCTAATCATTAGACTTATTTCTAATTATTATAATTACCCAAGGTCAAATTCAATTAAATAAACAATTTGTCAATGCGTTTTTTCAAACAAAATTTCCTTAAAACAATTTAGTAAAAAAAAAAATTTATTCGAAGAAATATTAAGAGAAACAGTAAATTAGAAAAAAAAATTTTTTAATACATTTATTTCATTATTAAATAATTATCATTAGTAATTAATATTTCCAATAACAGAAAATATATTTGTGTATTTAAATAAACGTCAAAGAGAAAACAGAAAATAGTAAATATAAATCCTTAACAATTAATGATTTATTGATTACTTCAAAAATGATGAAAAAATGCTCTAACAAATTGTTTATCCCAAGCAATTTTTTTACTTATGCAATTCAAAAATTCCTATGTTCTACTAATATTTTTGATAACAATTTTCTTTTTGTGTAATTAATATTTTTAAAAAATTGCCAATAATTTTTGTGTCTCTAATTAATTGCATTTTTTTTTCTCTGAAAGTAAAAAACACAAAAAAAAAGAAAATTCAAAATCAAACCACACTTGTGCCTTGACCGATCGTGGCAATGCTTGTTACAGCGAGACGCCGTGGAGATGAAGAAGCTACTGGTGGTGTTGGCGCTGGAAGCGAGGCGCATATCACGCCCGGAGATGAGGACGAAGACCACGAAGAATCCTACATCTACGACGAAAAAATTCCCCATGGCGGCCAAGAGAATCCAATTCACGCAAGCAACGAGTACATCAATGGACGTGCTGACATAAAGCACAAAAAGGATGAAAAAACGGAATCGCCAGTTTAAAAAAAAAAATCATCAATTTTTTTATGCTTTTTTATCTCCAGTCAGTGACGACGTTTCCTAAAATTGCTGATGGACAATCGTTTCTATTGCAGAGAAAAGCGCCAAATTTTTTTTTAAGAAAGTCTTTTTTTATATATTTAGCTATATAAAAAGTTTTTTTAGAAATTTTTTTAGAAATTATTTAGGAATTTGTTTTCCTAATTTTATAGAAACCATTTTTTTCGCTCCACAAACATTATTTTGATAATCGAACAATTTTCCCCTAAGGATTTATTCCAAAAATTCGTAAATTCTCTTGGTCCAAAAATCAGCAATTACGTTCGTCTGTTACGATTCAATTAGTACATTTTTTCATGAATTTATATTAGTAGAAGAAGAAAAAACAGTGTACATACCATGGGTGTGAAAAAGTTAACGAATTTCACCAATTTTTCTTTTTCTTTCAACTTTTAACATGTTTTAAGTTCGATGATGAGAAAAAAAGAAATAAATATTTTGAAAAAAACTAAAAATCGAAGCAGTCGAACGTAAAGTAAAAAAAAAATAGTCGCGTTTTTTCTTTTCTTTTTTCGTCGATACGTGAAAACATGTAAATATAGTTAAAAGAGAAAAAGACATCACGCCACATTGTGCGGAGACTTTCGTGGTCTTTCCTTAATAACTAATTTAGTTAAATTAAACTTAAGTATTAACACGAAAAATAATAATTAAAAAACTACTTGCAGTTTTTCGACGATTGCTTAAAAGAAAATTAAGAAAAGATGTGTATGAAAATTCGTCGAAAAACTCTCGTCAGTAAAAAAAAAAGATTTGTGAGACTAAGAAAACGAATCTTTCGTATCGAATCGTATTACGATTTTTTTCATCCAATTGAAAATCGTAATTAGATTTAGAAAATTTGTCGTATACAACTCTTACCTTTTTGCAATTTGTAAGAAATTTAAAAAAATAGCACTAAACTAAAAGAATAGTTAAATTTTTGTAATTAACAACTTCTAGGGAAACATACGCAATACTGAAATTTTGTACATTTTTCCCTCTTCGAAATGTAATTTGATTTTGTATTTCATTTTTGCCTTTTCAATATTCCAAACATTTTTTTCTGTATTTATTGTATTTTTTTCAAATTAGAAAAAAATTTATTAAAATCTCTGTTGCTTAAAAATAAAAAGTACAACAAATAATTATTACTGTAAAAAACCTAATAATGAAAATTATTCTATCCAGAAAATTAAATAATAAAATTTATTGAATTAAATTAATTTATTTTTATTGTAAAAAAATGGAAGAATAAAAATTATTATTCTCTAATTCCAAATGTAAAAATATGTACAAAATTAAATTATATTCGACAAATAGGGGGAAATTCGAATTATCTGTTTGTTTAAACAAAAACTAAATTAGGTTTACAGAAACGAAGCGAAAAAAAAACCTAACCATAGATACATTCCATAAGGTAGCTTTCGAAAAGAGGATTACACCTCTTAACGCAAAAAAGACTTCTCTCTCGCCTTTTTATACATTTGAAAAAAATCGGTCAGTAACTTCTAAAAAAAATATCTGACCATTAAAAAAATAATAACACTTTCAATAGTTTTTCCCCCACCTTTTTTCAAAAAAAAAATCAAATTCAATAATTAAGGCGATTAACGCAAAAAAAACCGTCTCATATTTCGAATCTCTCTAGAAATATAAGTTATTAATTAGTTGCACAAAAAAGTTTAAATACGTTTAATTGCGAAAACCATGTTTTGTTTTATTTTGTCACTAAAATAATCTAGACTAGTAATTAGATATTAAGAATTTTTCTCGAATTTTAAGAATTTTTTGTCACACAAAAAACACAACACAATGCACCGCTCGATTAATTTATTATCCAAAAAGAAAAAGCTGCGGTCACTGTTAGCGTTTAATTTGTCAAAAACATAAAAACAGTCCGTAAGCTTTTTTTTTACTTTCTTATTATTACCTTCGACAATAAGCGTTATTTGTACTTTTGTACAGGTGAATTTTTACTTAGCTGCAGTAAACAAAAAAAAAGGATGACGTAAGAGGACACCTTCGATTAGTTTCAATTTTTCTCAATTTTTGCACATAACACACAATTTTTACCATCCCCCCTCTTCTCTCTAATAGAAAAACTTTGATTTTCAACTTTTTATCGACAAAAAAAAAATATGAAAAAGAAAACGAATGAGATATATGGAAAATAATCGCCGACAAATTTGTTCCCAATTTTTATTTCCAACAAATTCGTCGGCAATTAAATTTCCAATATTACTGCGTGTTGTATATTGAATATATATATAAATATATAAATATTAAAATATTATAAATACTACGATATGAGATTAAAAATAAAAAAAATATGATATATACTGAGTCCCGTGTACTTGATCAGACGATTGTTAAAAAAAAATTTTATCCCTTCGTAAATCTTTCAAGTACCAGAGACCTGTCGTTATCTATCTCTTTGAGAAAAAGAACACTATAAATCAGAGTGATGTTTTACTTAAAAAAAAATAAAAGAAAGAATAAAAACAAAGTTAATGAAATTAATTCAACAATGTAATGTGCATAGCACACTACGAAAAAATATAGTTGATAATATGTGAGTGTTAATTACCAAAATAGGTATTTGTAACGTATTCGCAATCAGGATGTTGTTTATAGCCACTTGAAAAATCGACATTTCGCATCTTCGTATCTGAATATCAATCTAATAAATATAAAATAACGTCTAAGCAAAAAAAAAACCAAACGAATATTTAAAATACAAGGAAAAAATTGTATCTCAAAAAAAATTTATAGAATAAAAAAACCGTCTGAAAAAATCCAAGATTTGTCTGCGACATAATCTAAGATACCGTTTTCAAAAAAAAAGTCTGAGATAAAAAACAGTTTTTTCTAAAAAGCGATTAGTAAAAATGGAACGCGCAATAAGTTGTTTAAAAAATAGAAACTAAAATAATCTAGCAATTTTTCAACATTTTTTACCTAATGTTTAACTTTTAAAAAGCAACGGTCCAAAATTCACTGCCAAAAAAATCGCTTTTTATACTGATTTTTCCAATCACGAAACTCATTCAGCTTGTTGAATTAAATATTAAAAAATTATTTATTCACTTCAATAAAATAAACAAAAAAAACTTTTTCTATTGAAATAAAGAAAATAAGTTTTATTTTATTCAAGTAAAGAAAATGAATAAATAAATTTATTTCTTTTATTGAAATAAATAAAACGAATAAACAAATTTATTTACTCTACTAAATTTGATAAATAATAATAAATACAAAATACTTGAGATACAAAACAGAAAAAATAACCATAAAAAAATATACCTTACGCAGGATACGTTTAATGTACAAAAAAAAACAAAAACAAAAAACAAAACGATATTGTGGTACATTGATATAACTTACTTTGTAATTGATTTTCTACTATTAAATTAATTGATAACTAATTACTTAACATTCGATGGTCATGCTATCGCGTTATGCTTTTATTAATCACGAACTTAATGGCGCGTGTCCAGTCAATTCCGTTTTTGACATTTTAGAAAACAAAAAAAACGAAAGAATACAAAAAAGCTCGTAACTCGCGAGCTTTATATACCGAAAGTTTGTAAAACTCGTAATGACTTATATAATATATTTAAAAAAGAAATGAAGGAAAAAAGAAAAAAGCATGATCGTTGGCCATACAATGGAGTATATAAATATATAAATATAAAAAATATATATATATTTATGTTAATAATAAGCTTAGGTAATATAACAATTTACGATTACTATTACCTGGTGTTCTCTGAAACATTTTTTTAAACTTTTTTTGTTCAAAGCAAAATTCACCTTTAATTTTTGATTCGAATATTTTTTCTTAATTTCTATAAGTATATTCTATACAATTCTATATAAATAAATTATTCTACTAGTTCAGGGACAGAAATTATAATTACTTTTTATTTAATTAGCTCGTTCGTTTACACTCCCAATAAACACACTGGTTGGTTCTTGAATATTCGAGACTGTAAAATGCTTCTCAATAATTTCAATACTTAAAAAAAACGTGTGATTGAGAACCACTTTTTTCAGACACGTTTTATATTTAGATAAAATTATATTTCAGTATTATAATTTAATTGTAATTGTAATTTAATTATACCACAATTTATTCTATTTCATTCAATTATTTTTATTATTCTAAAAAAATGAAATCTAAAAATATAATAAAAATAAAATTAAATTGAATAAATTCATGAAAAAATAATTTTATTACAATTAATTTTATTATAATTTAATTTTATTAAAATTTAACTGAATTGCAATTAATATTATAATTTAATTTCCCAACTTGATTGTAGATTTATAATTATGGTTTAATTGATGACAAAATATAATTACCTATAATATTAGAAAACAAATTTTTTTTATTAATTTTTTTCAAGAAACGAAGTTAAATTCTAATCAGAAAATATTATAATCTAGTTTGTTATTAGAATTTTTAAAGAAAGTAATTATAAATAATTCGTATTTTGTATTTTATATACTAATTTTTGTAAAGAACAATTTTGTATGTAAATTTTTATCTCGAGAAATATTTAATCAAAATAAATTTTATCAATATAAAATTATTATCAAATAAATAATTTAAAAAAATAAATATTTATCCAAAAGAATTTATAACGCCTGAAAAGCGTATTTTTTGATCTGAAAATTTTGTAATTTATCCAAAAAGAAAATAATTTATAATATATTTAAAAAGTAATTGAAGAAATATTTATAATAGAAGTAATTTAGAATTTTTTTTCTATTTTTTTTTCGTTTCTATATACCAAACCTGTGTGTTTATTGTTAACAAGACTTAGAATGTAAAAAAAATAAGATTTCGTTTGCCTGAAATGATAAACAAAGGGCCGGCGAAATCAGCAATGTTTTTTTTTATTAAACTTCTTCTAATATTAGTTTTTTTTTTAATATAAGACTCGTTCGGAGATCGCTTTTTAGATTAAAAGAAAAAGTAAAAAATAATGACACACACATTTTTGAACGATTATTAATAATGGAGTGATAGGTAAAAAAACAGCGAACATGTTAACACGAGTGGAAGGGCAAAAGCATTTTTTTTAATTTTTTTTTTGTATCTGTAATTGTAGATACAACTCGATAAGGCGAGAGTTAATCTAACTAAGAATTCAAATGAAACTAATATATAGAGAGCTGTATGTAATAATTATAAGTTCAATTCATCGCTATGATATTATACTTAGGTATTATATGATTTTTGAAATAAAAACATTTGTTTTAAATACAATCTGAATTTTCACTACTTTTTTTTGGTTAAAAACTGTAAAATTCCCTTTTTCTTTTTTTGAATTTTCAATGAAATTTTGATAAATAATTGTTATCCAGTTATTCATATTGTTATACAGACAAAGAAAAAAGAAGAATTAATCTTGAACCATAAAAAAAATACTTTCTACGTAAAAATTTTTTTACTGCAATTTTACTGCTAATTTAAATAAAAAAGAAATTAAAAAGAAGTTGAAAAAATCATTTTTTGAAATGATTTAATTGAAATTGAAATAAATTAATTAATTTTCACTTAAAAAAAGGAAAAAAATAATAAACCTTTAACTATAACAAAATTCTTCCCTCGTAACAGTTGTCTCTCTAAATTTTCCTTCATTAAAGAAATGAAAAATATTTTTAAAATATAAAAAAAATTTAATTTTTAATTAATTTTACAATTAACTTTCCCAAATTAAACATAAATAAAATTTAAAGATGAAAAACATTTTTTGAAATTATTTTTCCCAAAAGAAACGAAAAAGAAATTTGAGCCGAATACGAAAAAATCCGTTTTTTTAAAATAAATTTTTCCAAAAGTAAAATTCAACTAAACTGACGACACTCTTTGATTAATTACAGGTGGTAGGCCATCGAGGAACATTGGTGAATCGTGAGTATTGATCAATTTTTTTTTAAATCGGAAATTTGTGTCCGTTTTGTTGATTTTTTTCCTCGTTTTTTTCTTTCTATGATTGATTGATTTTACGAGCACATTTTTCGTAACTAATAAACAAAGTGGCTGGATAGATTTTTTTCTGAATTTTTTTTCTCTTGATTTGTTTAACCGAACGTTATTAACATTAATTTTTCCGAAGACAATAGATTAGTTTCTAGATTTTTTTCGCATGACTCGCACATTTTCAGAGACTTAGCGGATCCAGCAGCGAGCGTTAATCTACTTCGCTTCCACAAACCAAAAACAGACGATACCAATGGGCGAAGGCAAGGAGCACTTTTTATTTTTCTCTCTCTCTCTTTCTCTGTCTTTCATTATTTCTTTCTGTTGCCATAGAAGAAAAAATAAAATTAAAAAAAATTTCGTGCGCATTGCAATCGACTGGTCACGCACTGCTCGTCGTTTTCTGTTTGCTTTGCTACGTGGCTTGCTTCAATGAACGCCCATATAGTCAGCTAAGAAATGATACCTCTGGAATTTTTTTTTCGTTTTTTCGTGAAAATTTTCTCTATCTACCTTTCGTCTAATAACAATAATTCACTTAGAAAACGATTTTATTGATTAAACAAAATAAAGAAAATTTTTCTTATTTCAATTTCGAAGGGAACTTTTCTCTATTGAATGATAAAAATTCCATCTTTGAAAGAATATTTCTTCTTCCACTAAGTATTTTTACGAGGGCAACTATTATTATTTATTATTATTAATTATTAATACTTTAAGTGAGAAAAATTATTTTATTTGTTATTTATTTATTATTTTATTCTTTGAAAAAAATGATTTTGATTTATTAACATCATTTTAATTATTTTTTAAATTATTCGTATTACCTTATTTGCTTTAATTAATTAAATATTAACTATATTAATTCCGTAAAATTTTATAAAGAAATAAAATTTAATATAATATTTTTAATTACGGGCATAAATGTATTTATTTTATTTTTTTATCCATTTCCCTTTAGAAAAATGAAAAAGAAAAAAACTTTCAAGATGAAGGAAAATAAAACAGGGATACATAAATTTTTACGAGAAAAACTTTTCTGAGGTATATCGTTACTTTATTTTCGCGAGGGAAAAAGTAGTTTCAGCATTTTGCAAACTTTATGCACAAAAATTGTCGAAAATAAATCAATACTGGGCTTTGGCAGTCATCCACACAAAAAAAACTTTTTTCTTACCCCTCTTCTTCTTTTCTTTGCTCACGTGTGTGCTTTTTTCTTACTAAAATGTTTTGGATTTAAATTGTGTAAATTTTTTCATTACTTTCCAAATTCCCCTTTTTAATTTGCAATGCAATTTTCAATCACAGTATCAATCACATAATATTAATAAAACAAAATGTTCATATGATTTTATCAATTCAAAAAATAAAAAAGAAAATCAATTTTTTCATTTAGTTTCATGGATAAGAAAAATAATTTTTACTTTTTTATTAAAACTTACTTAGAAAAAAATTATAAATAGTTCCTTTATTTACTTTCTTAATAACAGATTTATACATTAATGCAAATAATTTTCTTATTTTGTAAATTAATATAAAAAATTTCAATCATTGTATATTTAACATTTTTTTTAATAAACACTAAAAAATCACTTACACATAAGCAAAAATAATTTTCTCCACTTTAAAGTAAACACTCTAATTCATAATTAGTTATTAACAAATTGCATGACAATATATTTAAATTGTAATACACCACAATTCAAATTTCAAAGCAAATAAATTTACATAATTTATAATTTTCTATAGAAAACTATTAAAATTATAAGTTAAATTAAAAAGTATAAATTACAAATTATATATTCATAATAAATTGCTAATAATATTAATAATAATAAAAAATGTCAAATAAAATTATGCCAATCAAGTAAGAAATCAATGATATAAATTAAATTTCAAAAGTTTGGCTGAATAATTATTTAAATAATTTATTTTATAATTTTCCGCTTATTTTTATACAATTTTAGTAATAAAATTTGAAATTTTCCCGCTACAATAACGAATTTATAAAAAAAAACAAGTAGTACACTTGCATTGTAAATAGCGCTAGTTCTGTATTTTAAATTAGAATTTGATTTCTGTAAATGTTGAAAGTAATAATTTAATATAAACAATAGTTCAAATCAAATGACTGAGATCCACCTGATCAATGTAAGTATTAGTGAATTTAAATGTAGAAATTGTGAGTTTCTGTCTTGTAGTTTTCAGAAAATATTTTTTCATTAATATTTCTTTTTCTCCTTAATTTAAACAATTTAAATTTACTGATTGTATAGCAATGTTACGCAATGTGTCAAGAAGCATGTCAGTTTTTTTTATAACAATATTTTTTTTCAGTTTCAATCCGATGCTTAAGTGTCGAATTTGTAAATTCTGTATTTTGTATTCTATGTATAATCATAATTATAATATAATTTATTTAAATTTATGGATATATTAATTTGGCATATAATTAAAAAATATAATTAAGCTAATATTATTTTATTATTACTATTATTAATATTAATAATATTAATACTAATTATTATTATTATTGAATAATAATAAAATTATATTTACATCAAAGTGAGAATTAAAAAAAATTCTTAATAATTTCAGATAATTTTCAAATCTTTTGAAAAAACGAATAAAATAAATTTTCTGTACAAAATAGTTTCTAATTAAAGTGAGGTTGCTGGAAAAGTTTAATTTTCTATTGATACATTCATCATTATAAATAATTGTACAGCAATTTTCCAATTTGCATTTAGTTCTCTCACTTTGTATATATAAAGCAAGAAATTATTCTAGACGCAATTTATTTATTGTATATTATTTAAACAAGTGTTTAAATACTTATCATCGCTAACAATTATTATAGATAGTAAATAATTATCTAATTACTACAAATACTTCTTTCATATCTAGAATTAGATATTTTTATTTGAGCAAATAATTTATTATATGAAATAAATAAGTTAATTTCAATAATTAAATTAAATAATTTAACCAATTGAAGTAATTCATTGAATTAATTGAAAGAATTCAAATTAAATTAAATACCTAATGTAGTAATTGAAACAAAATAAATTGTTCGGTAAAATTAAATAATTTCATTATTAAAAATAATAAATTCGAATAAATGAAATAATTCATTAAAACAATAGAAACAACCTCTGAAAATTAATTTAAATTCCAAAGCGATTGATAAGTATTTTCATTTAAATAAATGCAAAAAAAATTTCTAAATTTCACCGAGAACTAGAAAATATTAACAAAAAAATATTATTTAAAATTAGAAGCGATACAGAAAGTGCCGGCCGATATTCCCGAAGTGAAGTCGACAATTCATCAGGTAGACGACGACGACCTAAAATCACCTTCTCACAACTTTTCAAGCGTAACAAGGACAAAGTTTCCGGTGCCGATACCGACACAGTGAGGACGAATGTCACTGTCGATGACGAAAAGGTATTTTTTATTCTCCTCCTCCCACCCCTCTCTCATAATTTATTGATAACATTTTTTATACAAAAACTACTAATTTCCACTCACACCTGATCTCTTCATACTTATAATATAGGGAAACATGTGCCAATGTATCACGCGACAATTTTTATTTACCAATTCTAATCTCATTTTTCCAACAAAATGTATATTATCTTGTTTAAAAGAATATATCAAAATTTAAATATTTTTTCCCCTCATTCGAATAAATTACAAAATAAACTCAATAATAAATTGATTAAAATTTGAATTTACAATTATTTTCAGTTTTCACAATATAATTATTAAGAAAAAGTAGAAAAACGTGTAGAGTGAAAAAAAACTAAATTACCGTAAATAAGTATATATAAAAAATAAATAATAGAAATAATCGTCAAAATTTTTTTTCTATAAAAAAAAGAATACAACAAAAATAACTAAACACAACTACGTAAAATAAAAAATTGCAAAATAAAACAATTACAAAACTAAATGTATAAAAAATAGAATAACAGAAGAAAATAAATAATAGAATTCAAAAAAAATTCTAATATGTATAAATTTATTTATTTTTTGTTTCTAAATTAAATAAGAGAATTTCAATAAGTCGTTTTTTCCATAAAATTATGTAAAATATGTTAATGAACAACAATGGCAAAGAAATCGATCATATTCACGCCTTGGAGATATATTTTTTTTCTCTTGAAAACTTGGTCGATTATTAAATTGATTATGGACTAATTAATAACTATTTCAATATTATTAATTATTATAAACGCGTGACCTTTGAAAATATGTATATATTGGCCAAAGAGAAAATGTTGCTTATATGTAAAGTTTAGTAAAGTTTTTTCAACTGCGGTCACGTTGTCCTGTCATCCTATAATTTACATGAAATTAAAATAATATTATACGATATGATTTATGATCGGATAGACACAGTCGATATTGCACCTGCCAATGAAGAAGTTTTTCACCAACTCGCGCTCTCCTTTCATACACACTTTACAAGTATACTCATAAATTCCAATATTTTTAAAGAGCTGTCGGAAATTTTAATTGTTACAAATTAAAGCTTCGATTGAATCTTGATAAAAGCCAATAATCCATTTCTCATTTACTCTCTCGAAGGCTAATTTTTTTCGTAATTATTTTTCTTCCCACCTTCTTACAAGGCTCGAAATAATGCATTTCAAATTGGAAAATTTATCTTTAGATTCTCTTTTTTTGTGATACATGATTTATTTTACTTTGTTGTCTTACTTCTTATATACAAAAAACAAAGGAATAAACGTTTAAAATCAAAATTCAAAAAATCACATAATTAAACTATAAAAATAAGAACTAAAACTAGTAAATAAATACTAATACTAATTTAATAAATTAAAAAAAAATACAAAAAATTTAAATAAAACACAAAAGCAAACACTAAAAATTCAAAACAAAAGTAATAAGTAAAAATATAAAAATAGAAAGCAAAAAGAAAATTGAAAATGGAAAGCTGAAAATAATAAATTTGTAAAAACGAAAAAAATGAAATAAATACAGTGAAAAAAAATGTTGAAGATAATAAATAATTAGCGAAAAGAAATATAAATTTAAAAATTATGAGAGAAAGGTGAAAAAACATACAAAAAATAGTAAAAAAAATTTCAAGTAATATCTACAACAAATCTTTATTTGTTTGTTTTTGAAATCCTCTAAAGAAATCCCTTGATTTGCAAATAAAAAAGAAATAAAGTTTCTTTAGTTTTTAAATAAAAATGTTCAACCAAAATTACAAATTCGATTTCTTTTTCTATTGCAGCATCAAACACTGGAGATGACAAACGAAACGGCTAAAACTGGTAAAGAGGGTTTAGTCTACGCTGAACTTGATCTCACTCAACAACAAGTGCCACAAGAAGGAACTCGTCGTGTTAACGATGACAAAACGGAATACGCCGAAATTTTGTACACGAAACCCGAGACCGAAGAAACAGCAACAACACCACCACCATCATCACCAAAATAGTCTCATCAACACAATACATTGTGATCTCCACAAAAAAAAGAAATTAAGTCCCTAGCTTTACAGAAATTTCTAATTAAATGTATAATTATTCATGTTGATTTTTGTGAATGGTGCAAGTTTTTTTGTATTAAGTATTTTTTTAATTTTTTTTTCTTTTGTATAAGTAATTAGTGATTCAGCACAAACCAAGAGATACCGAAAATAATAGATGAAATAGAAGAGAGAAAAAAATCGATCAAAACTTGAATATTAAGTTATTTTTCGGTACAGTAATTTTTATACTTTAAAATTAAAATACGAATTAATACCAGCAATGAAATTAATATTTAATAATAATTTGACCAAAAACACAAAAAAAGAGTTAAATTAAAATTGAAAATAAATTAAAACAGTTCAAATATTTAAACATTAAACTTAACAAAAAAAGGTTGAAACAAAAAATGATTTAAAAAAACAGTTCACAAAGAATTTTATATTAGTTCCAAAAGTAAATTGAACAAATCTGAAAAATCAATAAAAATAGCAACTAAAATTAAGAGAAAAATTTATAAGTACTTTCGAAAGTTAATTAAAAGAAACAAAAATTAATCTAAAAGGTAAAAAGAAATTGAAATCAATTAGAAAAGAGAGGAAAAATATTTCTAAAAAATTAACAAGTGAAAATTAAAACTATTGTAAAACTTGAAATTCATTTATAATGTAAAATACAATAAAACATTGTGTTACCGTTGTATGAAGATAATACTATCAATTAAGGAAATGAATTTATTTATTTATAAATTTATAATTAGTCTAAATTTGTAGAATTTATTTCTGAATTTATAATTTCTAAATTTACAAAATTTATTTAAAAAATTAAAAAATTTATTTCCGAATTTTCATTTATAAATAAATAAATTCCATATATGTTTAATTTAGTTAATTAGAATAGAAATTACATTTAAGTGTGAACTCATAATTCAAGTACTTAATTAAAAAAGAAGTGAGTGAGATTTTGAAAATTATATCCAATTGACTCAAGAAATTATATCGAAAGAAACTTTCCATAAAATATATTTTTAAAAATAACTATTAACAAATTAAAGACAAATCGCAAAAGAATTGAAAAAGAAATTCTAAAAAAAACTGGCCTTATCGTTCTAACAACGTTGTACGTGTACATTGTACCTATTTAATGCAGGTATGAAACAAAACAAAAAACTTAGAATTAAGTCGTTAGTAAGACTAGATATAAAACCTTTCGATATTCCTAAAAAAAATTCTTCGCATTTAAAATTCTCTTTTAAATTAAAATTTTTCTTTTTTACAAACTTTTTCTAGTATTTTACATTTAAATAATTTTTTTTAAAATAATTATACCTTTTTTTAAATTTAATCAATTTTATAATTTGTATTTTGTATTTTTTGAAGAAAAAATCCTGTGTTCATGAACTTTATTAATTTTTTTATTCTCTAATTAAAAAAAAAAAAATTTTGTACTTTTGTATTTAAAACAATTTGCATTACTGTAGTTGTTACCGTATATTCTTTTTTACAAAAAAACTATTTATCTTTAAATTCGAAATTATTCAATTTTTCTTTTTTATATTTTTTCCTTTTTTTATAATTTTATTTTAAAAAAAACTGTTATATCTTTCTATAGTGCTAAAAAATAATTGTATCTTCGTTCGTGCGTTTGTAATAATAATTATAACGAATATTTATAATTACAATGATTATAATTTACATTTGTAACAAAAGAATTTTTTTAAATTCATTTAGTTTTGCTAGAATTAGAAGAAGCAAAAAAGAAAAAAAAGATATCTTTTCCATAATATGTACAATTGTAATGCTATATTATACGTGATATCAGACAACTTTTAATTAATATCTCATTGTAATATTCATAGTTATAAAGTAATAAATCACCTCGATGTACTTTTTATATATTAAAAAATATGCAGAAGCTTGCTGTAAGCTAATGCCAACGAAGTCTCGTCTCTCCGTCCTATACAAAACAGTTGTAATTATTTCCCATGTTTGAAGGAAAATAAAAATAGGAAAACAGTTAATATTTCATTTTGTACATTACAAACGATAATTCATTACCTTTGTATCCTCTTTGATATGAAAAAAAGGCGAGCATAAAATTATCATCAAACACTCCAAGGTAAGTAGCTTTTATTTTAATATAAGAAAAAAAATTTTGCCGCGAGTATTTTTATAGACACATTAATTTCAGATGACAAAAAATGGTTTTTTCCCTTTCTAAATAGTTTCTAAATCATTTGAACGAATTATTATCGTATTGTCTTGTAATTTAGAGCTTTTCTCTTTAAAACAGAATTATCAAATTAAATTTTTTTAAAAATCTTTACAAATTTTCACTTTTTGAACCATTGCTTCTTATTTTTTTCACTTTCTTATGTTTTTCATTATTGAATGAAGTATTTTGAGATTTTTCAAAATTTTTATTAATTTTTATTTTTTATTAAGAGAATTTTTTCTTCTTCGCTGTTTTTACTTTGGAAGAAATATTTTTTATTGTATGTAATTAACTATTTTTTAAAGAATAAAAAGAAATCAATTTTAAAATGGTAAAAAATTGTTTTTAATTTTAAATCAAATTTCTTAAAGAAGAGAATTTTTTTTCTTTCTTCTTTGTTTTTACTTTGAAAGACATTTTTTCAAAATGTTCGTAACAATAACATTTTTGAAATAAAAAGAAGACAATTTCAACTCTATTTCTTTGCCTCTAATTTGGAAAACAAATTTCCATTATGTCTCTACGAAATATTTTTTTAATAATAAATATATAGTATTTTTACTTTTGATCCCTGTTCTTTTATTAAAATATTTATAAACATTTTTAACAAATTTAATTTAAAGAGTAAAAAAACTCATCAAAATAGACTCCTAAAAATTTATAAATTAGAACTGAAGAAATATTTTCTTTTCTTAGAAGAAAAATGAAGGAAAATCCGGGAAAAACCGTTTAAAGTTCAAGGCATTTTTTCTTGAAGAAGAATTTTCTTCAAGAGAAAGATTTCTATTGCTTAAAAACGGAATTTTTTTTCAATCGTTTTTTTAAATTTCTCAATTTTTTCTTTCTTTCTTACAAGAAAGAAACATTTTTTTAGAATTTCTTCGAAGGGCATTAAGTTCACAAAAAATTTGCATTAATTTTTCCTCCACAAGAAGAAATGATTATCCTCCCGAAGAATGTTTTAATTTTTTTTAAATAAATGTTTCTATAATTCTTCGTATTGAATTATTCTTGAAAGCCAGAAGAAATAAAAAAAATACCTGAATATAAATTCAAACATAAGGAAAATATTGAGAATATAGAATTTAAAATAATTTAATTAAAGAATTCCAAAAATGGAGAATTCCAAAAATGTATAAAAAAAGATCCAAGCAAATAATTCAGAAAGAAGAATTTTAATAAAGTATTCAATTAAAGAATTCATGAATGATGTTAAAGAAAATATTTTTAAATTATGATTTTTTTCTACAAGAATAAAATATTTCAATTGAATTCTTCTGTTTGGATTATATTGTATTTAAAATCAAAAACTTCTCATGTTTTTCTTGACAAAAAAATACTTCTCCTAACTCTTTTCTTTTGATTAATTTCAGAAACAAAACCAAAAAAATGTTGTAATCCATTTTTTCAATGTCTACCTTTATTTTTAACCTTTATTTTTTTTCTTGACAAAAAATGTTTATTTTATTCTTGTTTTTAAATTATTTTTTGGAATCAAAAGCACACCAAAATTTTCGCTTCTATTTATTCCATTTATTTAATTTCTAGTACATTACAGAACTGCTGTATTAAAAATCGCCAACTTTTGACTAGTCATCTATTTCATCCTCATTATCATCATTATTATCATCATCATTATTACCATCATCATTGTTATTATCAGCATCTTCATTATTATTATTATTATCATCATCAACATCTTCATTATTATTACTATCATCATCAGCATTAGCAATGCGATAATTTTCAGTTTCCTCCTGACCCAAATCATCCAAATCATGCTTATCCAGTTTATCCTGTTCGCCATCATCCCGATCCGATGCAATACGATGCTTGTAATTTTTAAATTTCCTAAGTCTCATTTCTTTTGTTTTAATTCTGAACCTGTTTCGACTCTCTTCTAGAATGAAACTAGGTTTCTTGCGGCAAACAACCGGTTTCACTAAAGTCGTCTTAGAATCTCCATTAACGTTCCATCCTCCACCTAAAATCTCATCACAACTTCCCCCTTTACCAACAAAATCCACCAATTTTGGAAAATTACTAAACTCACAATCCCTATCCATTTCATACCTCTCTCTATCATTTGCCCGACAATAATCTTTCCGATCATAATCATTTCTTGATTCTTCCGAATCTCTAAATCTATTCACCACTTCATTTCTCCTCTTCGAATCTCTAAATCTTCTCAAGAAACGATTTAATTTCTCCTCATTCAGTTCAGATCGAGGATAACAAACCGGAAGATTCTCCAAACAATCCCCGTATTTCATTGCCAATTGCAAATTCCTACTGAATCGCCGATATTCATCAGCAGCAGGAACAACATCAGTGCCAGGAATGAAATTCCAATCATTCATTGTCTCACCCGGCGAATCGTAAACAGTACTGAATTTTCTTTTTCCCACCAAGTTTCCCTCTTGAATAAAATTCATCACCACCGGAGTCACACGAAACTCGAGTTGCCGATTACTATTTAACATTTTTGTCAAACAATACAAAAGACTAGGAAAATTTCTACATCGCAAAATATACACTGCTCCGTGATTTTTCTGAAAAATTGGTGGACCAATCCAATGGGGATCGATAGCAAAGAAATCGTCGTCACTTTTAAACACACCCAGCACAACTGATTTGCACTCAATTAACAAATTCGATGATTCATTCAGTGCTAAATCCAAAATTTCGGCTAATGATTTTTTATCACTTGCGCCATACAAAATTCCACATAGACTCGATTTGAACTGAAATCTGCAAAGATTATTGTCGATTCTAAGAAATGGTTGAAGATTGAAGTGATTTGAATGCGTGCAGATTTTCGAACTGTCTGCATAGTAGCAATCACCGTAAAGCACAGCCGAGTCGAGAAAACCCGAAGACCATTGGGACGGTTGACACAAATTTTGCATTGCGAGAATTGACAAACAAATTGCTGCCTGATTTTTGCCGACTCTTGAACCGAATTTACAATCGAACGATCCAATTGTTCCCCAGAGAGAGTAGACTAAATTTGGAACTTCTGTCACGTAGTGATTCCAAAAGGATTTAATGGGTAATTTTTCAGATTTGGAGATTTTTGACAATTTTTGTTTATGACTATAGGACCAGTGTAGGTCGAGGTAGGTCCAAATTGGATCTTCCATAAATTTCGCTCTTGACGAATCTTTTTTATTGTTGACACATTCAATGTGGAAATCGTGAATAAAAAATCCAGTCGTGTGTTCAAATTTATTTGTCAGCATTTGATGAACCATGTCGCAAATTTTTGAGAAAATGAAGAGACAACTTCTGCCAGTTTTTGAGGAGTTTTTTCCATTTTTGTTACAGGGATAGGGATCGAGATAGTAGTAGCGATTTGTTGATCTTGAGTACCAGAAACCATAGCAACAATTAGTGAACTGTAGTATTCCGTCTGTGCGAGTTTTAAAATGTATTCGCAATTTTTTTCTCAGTGTGATGAAGAAGTTTTTAGTGCCTGAAAATACAAAGAAGAGGAATTTTTAAATTTCGAAGAGGAAAAAAATTTAGAGATGGAAGTTCGAAATAGAAATCAAAAAAGAATTTAAAAACAATCCAGCAAAAAAATTGAAAAAATATGCGTATTCCAAAGAAAATTCAGCAAAGAATTAAAAAATAAAAAAAGAATTTGGGAATGAATTAACAAAGAAATTCAACAAATAATTTTAAAAAGGATTCAAAAAAGAGTTTATATAAAAGAAAGAAATAATCAAAAAGTATTTAAAAAATGAATTAAAAAGAACACCGAAAAAGCTTCACTAAAAAAGATTTAAATAAATAATTTAAAAATAAAGTATTCAAATAAAAACTTCAAGAAACAATCCAAAAAACGTTGAAACATAAAATGTTTATAACTTTTTGTTTTCTTTTTATCAACCTGACTCGGAGTGATCGATAAATTCTATCCTTATTATTAATCCAAAAAACAATTCAAAATTAGGATTCAAGAAAATATTTACAAAATAAAAATTCGAAGAAGGATGTAAGTACAGAATTCAGAGAAAGTATTTAAAACAATATTAGTAATAATTTCCGAATGATAGATTCACTCTCTTAACTATTTAAAACAAAATTTGGGGAAAAAATTTCAGAAAAAATTCATAAAAAGAATTTCAAAACAATTTGAGGGTAAAAATAAAAAATCAAATACCACAATTAGTCTTCACTTCCACCAAAGACGAGGCACAATCTCGAAAATCAAAAACCCGATTCAGTACTCTAACATTCTTCAAAATATGTTCAGTGTGATATTTCGGTTCACGAAAATCCTTATACAAATTCTCAGCCATCTCAATAATTCGATCAATCATTCCCGCGGTAGGATTTTGAACAATATCGCGTTTCATCATCACACTCAAAATTGCAACAAAATAGCATCTCTTCACTAGAGGTTCTTTAACTGCATCTCTTTCACGCAATGCAACATTTCCAAACAACAAATTTGATTTCAAGGACAAATCAACAGGTCGAAAGATATCGTCAATATTATACTGTTGATCATCATCATTATCATCCCTCCTATGAATCTGTGGTAATGAAGACGATGGTACCACAATTTCATGCATTCCCGAATCATCAGAACAATCTGGATTCAATTGCAGTGCATAGGATATTGTCACTATTCGTATGGAAAAATCTATTTCTTCAGTTTCATCAATTTCTTGTACGATCAATTTCAAAAATTCCTCAAAATCTTCCGTAGTGATGAATTGTAAATTTTTCGTTCTCTGAACGCCCCACCAGGCAAAATGATTTTTATTTCTCTTCATCACTCCAATATGTTTTCCAGCACAAATTATAATTGCTCCCGTATAAACTGTCATCTCGAAGATTTTTTTTAACGACATCGCGAGATTCCAGCCTTCTGTCGCGTACAGTTTACCTTTTTAAATAAAGATTGCTATCAAAAAAACATAACTTTACATTTTACAACTGATAAAGCTGATAAATTGCAATTAAAATGATTAAAGTTAATAAATTAGTAGATTTTTAGTTCATGGAAGCTGCTAATAGTTGTTAACGACTGAAGCTAATTAAAATTAGTACTAATAATGATTAAAGCTGATGCTAATTTGTTCTAATAATTAGAGCTAATGATTTTTGAAGAAAATTATAATTAATGCTTATTGAAGCTAATCACAACTAGTGCTCTTAATTATAGAAGCTTATGATAATTAGCGTTAATGATGATTGAAGCCAATCACAACTGGTGTTAATAATAATTGAAACTAATGTCAATTGAAGATGAAATTGAAATAGTATTACCAACAATGGAAGTCAGTCATGAGTAAGGCTAATAATCATAAGTAATTAATAATTTATGTACTAACAGTAAATGAAGCTATTAATAATTAAAGCTGTTAATAATTAAAAAAAAAGAAACTAATAAAAGCTCAAGCTAATAATAATCGGAGCTTAAAAAACAGAAGCTTATAAAACCCGAAGATAATATTAATTTAAGCTACCTTTACGAATCGGTCCAAAAACAACTCGAAATGTGTAATTAGCAATGTTGAACTCAAAAAGAAGTCCATCAGTCATATCCATAACTGTGCTGTCTTCAAAAGCCAATAAACTATCAAAGGCATAATCGCGAGCAGCTTCGTAAATTCCTTTCACTATTTTGACGCCCCATGTAATTGGATCATGAACACCAGCCCAACCCATCACGCAAAGATCAATTGGTTCCAGTAGATAGCAATTTTCTTTGAATCTTCTATCATAGACCTTGATTCTTTCCATTTTATCATCAGATTTATCGGTAGAATCACTCTTTTCCTTCTGCCTTCTAAATGGTGCTAGTTCAGGTCGTGTTACATCATTTTCAACAACTGTCACTTCGAAAATTGATGCATTATAGTTCCGTAGAGCAATAAATCCAGACTGTTGTTTTTCTTGATTTGGATTATGGTTTGGTGTTTGAATATTCGTTTTGTTTTCGATATTTCTTTTTTTATTCGTCACCCAAATGGGAAGTTCTATTAGGGAATGTTTCACTTCCGGTGCGATTATGTCTGATGACTGATCTGTTTCTGAATCATCATCATTATTACGGTCTTCTTCATCGTCTGTACAATCGTCTAAGCATTCTTCTTCTTGCTCAATGGAATTTTTCTGATCAATATTTTCCCCACATGTATTTTTCCTGGACGTGTTGCATTTCTTCTTTTTCTTTTCGACCCTCGGTTCAATGTGACTAATCAAGAGAGAATAGAGACGATATTTCTTTATCGCTTCCTCACCGGTATTTTCCGTTATTCTTCCGATCATTGTTGGCAGATCGCAAAACTTCATGAGACAAGAAAAACCTTCACCTGCTCGTCCAGTATTATCACAGGAATAAGGATCAAAAAGGTAAAACATATTATTCTCTCGCCAAATGGCATACGAAGCATTTTCAAATACCAAAATTCCACTCTGATCTCTATTCAAATAAGCGCTCAAAACTTGATTCAAATCATCATCTTCCGAATTCTCCTGATCAACGCTTTTAATTTCATTCAATAGTACGTTACACTTTATATCAAAAATCTCAATATTGTTGAATGATCTCGACGATTTATAGCGAAGACTACCAACTTGTTGCGATATTTTATTGGCAAAAACAATAAATTGATCTAAAATTGTGCTGGAAAATTCATCAACATCTTTGATGACTTTGGCAATGATGCAGAGTATCGCCGAGTAGAAACAAGTTTTAAAATGGAGCGTTGTCTTTTCTTCTCGATTTTCCAAATACATATTTCCACTGATAGTCGCCAGTTCCTTGTCTTCAGTTACAGTAAATCCAATTCTTTCCGATTCGATTTTACGAGGATTTTGATTTTTTTCTTCCTGTTTCTCTGGTTCTTTCGACTCTTGAATCGCGTTTTCCTCATTACCCTGGATGGGAAAATTTATTATCATTATCAAATAATTTAACGTTAGTTGTTAAATAAAAATGATTGATGACATTAGTGATTGCAGTTGGGAATAAATGAATCTAAAAATAATTGCTGTTATCAGTTATTGATGCTATCAATGATAATTGTCTGATTGAAGCTAAAAGTTATTTTGGTTATCAATGATTGACGCTATCAGTGACTAATATTATCAGTGATTTAAGGTAAGAAAAAATAAGTTAATAATAACTGAAACTCTTAACTATTAATGCCAATCATTGATAGCTATAAACTGCTATAAGCGACTAATAATATCACTGACTGAAGCTAAGAATAAATTAAGTTAACCATGAATAAAGCTACAAACATTGCAGCTTTACTGATTGCTGCTATCAATAATTATGTTAACAATAATACTTGATATATGATAATGATAATAATTATTCACCAAATGATAAAATGATCGAATGAAGCGAGAAACAAAATTACATCCAACCTGATCAACATTTTTCCTCCCTGAAAACAGCATTTCCAACAAAATTTCCTCCGTCCCACAAACAAGTTTCTCCATAATCGGATCACATTTGTCCCGTTTCGCCAATTTGCATTCCTTCCTCTTTTTCTCTTCAAAACAAGATCCTTGCTTTTTGATAGGTGTTCTTATAACTGGACCAAGAGGAAGAATCTCCATAGTACTAGATTCTTCCAAATCTACATACTCTTCACTCTCATCATCTCCCCTCAAGCAATCGTCTTGTATTTTCCTATCCAAATCTTCATCTTGAACAAAGTCCTCATCAATCGCTCTAATTGGTGTCAATCCCGTTGGGGCGACTCTCGAAAAAATGTACTTTTTAGGTGGTAGCTTGATCATCCTTGAAGCTGTTCCCTTGTCTGATGTAACTTCTACAATTCCAGCTGATTGATCACTATCATTATTATTATCAATTGCGACATTAGTTTTTCGTTTCGAATTGATGGAAAATTTCGAAACCAATGAATGAACTGATCCAATCGTCTGTTTTGCTTCGAGAAGAATATTCAGTGTTTGCTTCGGTGGAAGAAAACAAGTGCCGGAGAAAAAGCGTTTCAATTTTTCGTACTTGTTATCTTCTTCTTCTTCTTCTTTCTGATTAACTTTGTCGTTAGTTTCTATTTTTATCGCTCCGGTAATTAGGGCTAAATTTAATGTTTCCGGTGCGTCTGGTTGATCTTGTTCCTCAACCTCCAGAAGAGGATCTTCTACTTCTTTTTCTTCTCCCTCTTCTTCATCTTCGACGGAAGTTTTATCTGTATCGTCTTCGTCTGTATCTTCATCATCATCGTCACTATCATCCTCACTGTCCTCTTCAGCAACACTTTCAGCCTCTTTCTCATCATCTATCACCGGTGCTACAAATAAATCCTCATCAGTAATCGGAAGAAACTTCGTAACAAACTTCCCAGGTATTCCATCATTACCAACTTCTGTCGGATTTTCTACACTGTACTTTTTCCCAATTGATTCCACTTCCACAAAATGGAGGCAAAACTCCAAGTCATTAAATTCCAGGATTCCGTAGAACAAATCAGTTAATTCGTTGATACTATCAGTGACAGCAAACGAAGCCGGATGTTCTCTGAACCGCCAACCTTCCTCATCACTTCCATAGGAATTGAACACGTAATATTTACCCTCATGATTCCAAAGTCCGTAAAAGAGTCTCTTGTTCTCTAAAATAAGTTCCGAGTGATTTTGAAAGTAACGCTCGAAAGCTTCCCCTAGATTCGCCAGGGGATTGGCGGTACCTTCAATTACCTTCATTTTACGCTTGAAGGTCACAACGTTCTCGCTGAGTTTCAACTTGGTAGGTAGCATTGATACTTCTAAATAGAGTGGAAACGATTTTCCCAATTTAGTCGACTCATCATCATCTTCTTCGTCATCATCGTCGTCGTCATCTTCATCATCATCATCGTCAGTTTCAGCGTCTGAATCATCTTCCGAGTCAGTTGCTTCATCATCAGCAGGACTCCCCCGTTTGATCCAGGATAACGTATCTTCATAGGACTTGTGTCCTAGGTCAATAATATGATTCACATCTATATTTCTCCACTTTGCTGGAGATTTCAATTTTCCATATGCGATTGCAATTATCGACATCACCAATCCCTGACGGCCCCTCATCCTCTTTTCAAATTCCTCCGCCAAACAGTTCTTCGATCCCTGAAGAACAAGACGATGGGGGTTTACTATTTTGTAACTTCTGATAATATTTTCATTACTCCGTTCTGGTTCTTTTTCTCCTTTCTGATCAGATTCTGTCGCAGTAGCTTCTTTTTGATCGGATCCTTTTGATCCTGTTTCGATTTGATCGGATTTCTTCGCAGCAGTTTCCTTTGGACCAGATTCTCTCACTCCATTTTGATCGGATCTTATAGTTCCAGCTTCCTTTTGATTACTTCCTTCAGAATCCGAATCTAACTCAGAATTTATTTTCCTATGTGTCACGATTTTTCCAACCAAGAGATTTTGAAGTTGTGCTTCATCATAGCTTCTGGGTTCATCATCCGTCATCATAAATTCCTCAACGTTTGCCATAAATTCCGGAAATTCTACCGCAGAATCTTTAAACTTAACGGTATCGAATCTTTTTCTAGGAATCTTGTCCTTATTAACATCACAGTCTTTGGCAACTGGATTCCTATCGTCCTGATAGATCACTTTATCAAAAGGAGAACCCGATTCACCACCGGATTTGATCCACAACACTTGGAGACTATGAATCACAACAGAATCGTTCTCGTTAATGTTTGTATTTTTCATCAGAATTTCAATCAGTCCGTTGATCGACTTACTCATTATCACACAAGCCCCAGTCTGACCGTTAATTTCCGCTTCCGATTCCTCGGATGCTTCCAAGACTTCATGAAGTTTCGTACCATCCAAATATTCCTCTCCTTGCACATCATTTGGATCTGTCGGAACTTTCGAATCTTTGGAATCTTCAGCACTTTCCGGATCTTCTGAAAGTTTGGGAGATTCCGAATCCTTAGAACTTTCCGGATTTCTTGAATCTTCTGAAACTTTCAAACCTTCTGAATCTTTAGAAACTTTAGGATCTTCTGGAGCTTTAGGACTTTTGGGATCTTCCGAATCTTTAGGACCTTCTACATCTTTACCACCTTCTTCAACATTCGGATCCTCCACTTTCTCAGGACCGTTAGAATCTCCAGAACCATTAAACACTTTAGAATCGAGCCTGAAACCTTCAGCATCACATGCGAACGGATCCAGCAGGTAGTACTTACTCTGATCTTTCCAAATCGCATAATACCGATTCTTCACCCCAAGAATTCCTGAATCCTCCTTTTCGAAGAACTCCAGAATCATTGATTCCAATATAGCGATGGTTCCCTCTTCACTTTTCTCTGGACTTGAAGAAAACTTCTCCAGAAGTTTTATCTTTGATAGAAAGTCTCCAAGAATCACGTCGCTCATCAACTCCTCTGGCTGAAGATCAAAAGAATCATCAAACTTCTTCTCCAGAACTCTCGCCAGGTCTATCAAATAAGCATGCGCCTGATTCATCATCTGATCAACCAGAGTCTGCTTCCATTCTCTACTTCTCACCAGTTTTGAATAAATAATCGCAGCCAGAGCCACGACCAAATCTCCCCGTCCTCTCAAAATCAAAGGCACTTTTTCATCATGAAGATGAAACCCCGCTTGCAAAACACTTCGACAATCACTCCTATTTCTAAATCCAATCGCCTCAGGTACCAATTCCTCATCTGAATCGTTCAATCCTCCCGCAGGTAATTTCTGCACTCCATCAATTCTCACATCATAGAGGATAAAATATTCATTCTTCACTCGACTCTTCTCCAAAATGATGAAAATCAGACTTATCAGATCGTGAACAATGATCAAGTGAGCAGCTCCTTCATCAGACACTTGACAACATTCGTTCCTAGGTTGACTATCAAAAATATAAAATGTCTCCTTCTTATCATCACTATCATCACTCTTTTCCTTTTTCTTCACCTTTTCTCGCCAAATGGCAACATTCAAAACTGACGAAGTTATCACCGCCGAATCATAACTTCCAAAAAACAATTCGAGCGCATTGACAATATCGGGAATTATTGGATCTTTAGATCGAAATTTACCAACGAAACAAGGTTCCTTAATACAGAGAGAGACTTGATGTGTTTTTCGAATATTAATGAAACTTCTAAAATTAAAAAACTTTACTACTCGCTTGTCATTGCCGCAAAATTGCTCGTTCGATTTGCAATAATACTTATTTCCATCTCTCACAATCTGGTCAATTATCTTATCGTTCCAACATTTTGGTTTCAACACACCCGTTGTTGCGAAAGCTGACACTGCAACATGTCCTCCCTTTTTACAATTGAAAAAAAATTGACATTATTTTTTATTTAAAAATTTAACTTTTTAATTTAAATTTATTACAATAAATAGTAAAATTAATAATAAAATATAAAACGACATAAATTTTCAATCTGATCCAGAACTAATTAATTAATTAATTAGTAAAACAATCAGATATCTAATTAGTTAATTTACTGATTAATCCATTTTTGATAAATTAAATATTGAATTAATTTTTCAGTTCAATATAACGATTTCATAGTTTAATTTTGATTTTGCCCAAATTCCGAACAGAATTAATTATAATTCGAATCTAGAACACTGATAATATTTAACGAATTAATTAATTATCTAGTTACACTGAAAAAAAATATTCTTAATTTAAGAATATATACTAAAAAATTGGTGCCAAGGATTTTTCCCACTTTAATTAAGTAGAAATATTCTTAAAATAAGAATATATTCTTAAAGTAAGAATCTTTCCCACTTAATGTGAGTTGGAAATATCCTTGGCACCTTCTTTTAGTTTATATTCTTAAATTAAGAATATTTTTTTTCCAGTGATAATTATACATAGTGATTACACATTTCTACATAATTATTTAGCTTGTTAAGTAATTAATTAATATATTAGATATTTATAAATTAATTATATATATATATCAAATATTCGAATCATATATTAACTAATAAATAATAATGTTAATTAGTCAAAAAGCTAAATAACTATATAGAACTATTTAATAACTATGTATAATTAACTAGGTAATTAATTAATACGGTAAATAATACCAATGAAGTTAATTACACTGAAAAAAAAATTTTATTTGATTCAAATAATCGATTATTTGACTATTATCAAATAAATATTTACTTGAATCAAATAATTTTTGTTTCAATCAAATAAATTGAATTTGAGTCTAATATTTCAGTATTTGAAGCAAATATTATTTAATTGATTCAAATAAAAATAATTTGACTCAAGAAAATATTTATTTGATAATAGTCAAATAATCGGTTATTTGAATCAAATAATTTTTTCTCAGTGTAATAATTTATTTATTTATTAACTAGATGAACATTGGTTGAATAAGTGGTTAGTGGATGAATTATTATTTGTAACTGATTATTTATTAATAAACTGATTAAATAATTGTTTAGTTAATTCATAATAGTTTATTGGACTCATTTGGACGCCTGATAGTTAATTAACTAGTTATTAAATATGTCTGCATTTTTCTATTAAGAAGTTTTTTAATTAACAAGTTGATTAATTAATTAATTATAAATTGTTAATTAATGAATTGATTGTTTAGTTAATTTAAAAGTTGATTAGTTAATGAAGAAGTTAATTATTTTCATACTTATTTAAAAATCTGGCTAGTTAATTAAGCGGTTAATTAATTAATTAATTGTTTAATAATCTTGTACATCAACTGATTACCTAATTTATTAACTAGTTAATTTTTTTATTCCTTATATTTAATCAGTTAATATAAAGTAATGTACCAATTGTAAATCGCTTAATAATATTTATGATTATAAGATAAAATCCAATCCATAAAATCGAATTAAATTTTTCATTTTAATGTCATTGATTTCATTTAATTTAAAAAAAATGTATTAAAACAAAAATTATATTGTCACACATTAAATAAAATTATACCCTCTTATAAAGGATAAATATTATAATTAAAAAAATGTTCTGATAAAAGTGGAATATCCTTTTTTAAAAAAATAACGATTTCTCGATAAGATTCGCAGATAATTTGGAACAATTACGCAAAAAAGTGTAACGAAATGAGGGCAATAATTATATATTATATAATATAGTAATAATAACAATAACAATAACATAACAAAAAACAACATAAGCACCTGCAGGCCACGGGATAATGGTGAAAATAATTTCGAATTACAGTGAATTGTTCCTGACCTTGAGCCAAATTTTGTATTGGGCGAAAGGGCAATTTTCATTCGTCGATTGGAATAAATATCTTCCTCAAGATTAAGTAATTGCCTGATTTTTTGATAGTCATTATCAATGTTAATTTCATTGAATTCATCATATGTTGGATCACATTCTTTGCATGAAGAAATTTCTTTTGCAATTTTACCCCTGCCAATTAATGCAGAAACAGACATTATTTTCTCACGATTAATCAATTTTTTTTTACATTTCTTTTTCTTTTCCATTTTTTGCCCTGAATATGATTGACTCCTGTCTCCTTCTCCTTTCTTTGTCGACATTTCTTTTCATTCTTTTTTAATAGCAGAAAAAATATGTTTTCATGAGCATTAAATGTTTATTTGAAGAATGTAAAATTTATTTCACAGGGTTAATTAATTAATAATAATTATTGATTAATTAACTAAACAATGAAATAATTAATTACTTAATATTTTAGTTAATAATTAATTAATCAATTAATTAATAATAAAGTAATTAATTATTTTACTTGTAGATGTTATGGTAAGTTTATAATTAGTTAATTTTTATCATTGATTTACATTTATTTAATGAAAAATGGTTAAGAAACCGAAAATTTTTGAATACCTTTATTTTCAATTTTTCTAAGTCATTCTATTCTCTTCAATTGAGCAAAATATTAATTGTAAATCTTTACCTGAATTTCAAAATTTAATTTTTTTAATATTTAATATAATATTAGAAACAATATTTACAGGAATAAATTTTAAAATGTCAATAAAAATGTTTTTCCAAAATATAAATAAAAAAAAGAATGTGTGACATTTTTGGAGACCACAAATGTCAAAAGTGACAAACATTCAAAATTCACGTGTTTAGAGGAAACTTTTTATTAAGAAAAAAAATTTGTTTTTAAGTAAAGCTGTAAAAATATACCATTTTTTCTAAAATAATAAAATTTACAATGAAAATAAAACAAAAAAATTACATTTTTCTCTCAGAAAAATGTAAACTTATTTTTTAAACAATAATTTAATAAAAATTATAACCTTCGAAAAGGATTGCAAAATGAAAAAAAATTCCCATAAATAAATCTTTCCACTAAAAGTAAGTTTCATCAAGCATTTAATATTTATTGTACGTACTCGTAATTTAAATGCACACGAGGAATTCATAAATAATTAATAAAATTTACAATCAGTTCATTTAGAAACGTTAATAACCTGTTTTGTGCGCAAAAAAAATTACGATCACGTTTTTCACCTCAAAAATCCTCTCAAAAAGTACTGAAAAAAATTTATGAGAGATAAATTTAAGAAAAAAATTTGATTTATTCTTTTCTTTTCTATTAATATTTTTCATTAAGAATAAAAAACGATATCGAAATATTGCATAAAACTCAGTAATTTATCATTTTACTGAAAATAATATTTAAATTTTATATATTTTATTTATTTAGTGGAAAAAGCACCCTTTGAAAATTACGAAATAAATTCTTAAACTGTATCAGTCACGTGCGGCAATGTGTGAGCAAGAAAATGATAATATTTTACAAGATGAAAATTAATCAGAACTACACTAATAGTTCAAGGAGAATGACACAAATCGAAAATCAATGTCAATAAAATTAATTATATACTCAATACATTTCCATTGACCAACATTGTTCGTTATCTCAAAACACATTTTTTTCAATTAATTTCAAAACTGTACTAATTATAAATAATATTAGAATTTATCAATTATACTAATTATAAACTATATTTTAAATTATAAAATAATTGTTAAATAATAATATGAATTTAAAATTAAACTAATTATCAATTATAATACAATTAGTAATATAATTAATAAATTATTATATAAATTATAATTAAACTAATTATAAATTATATTACGCCCCACTTGACATTAATTACAGTTTTTTTCAAAATAACGTATAGTAATGAAATCGAGAATAAAACATTCTATATATAATAATAATAATAATAATAATAATAAAATAAATATTCTAGATAAATAATATAATATGAACAATCAAAGAACGAACTGCAGTAAATATGAAGAAGGACCAAAAAGAAAATTGTCACTCAAGAAGAGGAATAAGAAGAAAAAAGTGAATGAAAGAAATGACGATTGTCAGGAGCAAAAACCATTGTGTAATAAAAGTCGAAAAAACAAGAAGAAAAAGACCGTTAGACCATGTTCTCATCAAAATGAATGGAAATGTAACGATTTATTAGCAAAAATAAAACCCTCCCTTTCTGTACGAGAGAAATACTCTAATCCACAGCACGTTGTTTGTTTCACCGAAAAAACACAAAATTCACAAAAACAAAATGGAATAATTTATACAATCGCACAAGGTACGTTTTAGATCCTCTAAATTACTTTAAATAATTTATAAAGAATCCGGAAAGTCGTGAAGGTTGAGAGGAATTTTTTGAATCGACGTCAACCATTTTTTCCGTTGAAAAAATTCCGTTAAACATTATTAGTTAATTAACAATTAATTAATTACTTTTAAGAATTAATTTAATTAACTAATTAATATTAATTAAATAATTACTACTCTTTAGATTTGGATTATTAAAAATGTTTACTAATTTGAATATTAGTTACTCACTTTTTGCTTTTGAAAAATACTTACAATAAATAAATAAATTAATTAATAAATAATAATTTCAATAATAAAACTATTATTGAAATATTAATATTAATTTTTAATAATAATAATAATAATAATAGTTATGACAATATTGAAATAAAAATAATTCGAAAAATAGTAATAAAAATAAATAATCTGATAACTTACGACATTATATCAAATTGATTTTTATCAAAAAGAAAGTGTCATCCCACACAATGATTGATCAAATTTTGTGACATAATCACACACCATTAGTTTCTAACAATTTGATACATTACTCCAAAATTTTGAATTTATTACGAAACTAAACGATTTTATATATAAATTGACCTTTTCCTAAAAGTTCTCACAAACTTTACGTTTTGAACACTCTAATAATAAAATATTTATTGCTCAGATGAAACGAAGAATTTGAAATCCATAAAAGTCGAATCCTGGTGTAAAAATTTTTCAGATGAGAAACTATTATTAAAACCCTGGGAAATTGAATGCGATTCGATTTGTTCTTTTGACAGTGTAATTGATTTAGAAGGTAAATGATTATATTTTACTTTTCATATATTGATAAAAAAAATGTTCCTCAATTGATCATAGTAAAAATGTATTAATAATAAATTTAATAATATTATTAAATCCTATTAATACATCTTATATTATAATAGAATTTTATTTAATTTTAAAAAGGTTTGTCACTAACACAAAAAGAATTAAAGAAAATTAAAAATAATCGAAGGGTTATTAATTCAACAAAGGGAAATGAGGAAGAAATAGATAAAGATATAGAAGTTGATAAGGCTGAAGAATAAAATAGAGAAAAATTTCAAAATGAAGGCAAAATTATTTGATAATGAAAGATAATTTTTAACTGTGAATTTAAACTAAATTTTTACTTTCCATTTTTAATAAAAATAACAATTGTATAGTGTAACAATAATAAATAAATAAACACAAAATAAATTAATTAATAACAACTAAAGAATAGGTAAATACACCCAGAGAAAATTATTATTTAAACCAAATATATTTTATTTACTTAAATAAACGTATATTTGTCTCAAAACCAACTAGACTTTTTATTTGTTTCAAATAAAATTTATATTTGACATAAATAAAACATATATATGAGTTAAATAAAATTTTATTTAAACTAAATAAAATTTATTTGAAACAAATAAAAAGTCTAGTTGGTTCTGAGACAAATATACCATTTCTCTGGGTGTAAGTACAAAAATAAAGAAGTAGAAAATAATTAAAAACAAATAAACAAAGAATACTGAAAAAATTAATAAATGCAAAATAAGTAATTTAAAAAATAAGTAAACAGTAAATAAAGGCAAAATAATTAAAAAAATAAATGCAAAAAACAGCAAAAAAAGATTAAAAGAAAGAAGTAAAAAAAAATGAAAAATACACTATAGAAATAAAAATATATTTATACATCAAAAATTGCAAAATTAAAAGCAAGGGAAACTGAAATGAGAACTATCAGAAAGTGATTGTATTTCCTCTTCTAAGTCACTTAGTGAATAAAAATTAGAGAAAAAATAAAATAAAAAAAAGAAATTAAATACACCTTTCCTTCCGGTGAACCGGCTCGAAGGAATGACCTTTCAACCTAAATAGATAATAGGTCACTGGTGTGGTAAATTAGCGCTTATATATACTTCTGATCCTCTTATCGTCGATTGGAGGCTGTGTGTAAGTGCATTATCATCAGCTTCTAAAGAAACTCTTTTGAAAATCCTACGTATCCGTTTCAAAGTGATACATTAAACATATTCAGTAATTGAACGGTCATCATCATTGAAAGACGTTAATAATATTAGTGAAAAACAAAAAAACTATATATTTTTTTTCGAAATCCACAAAAATGGTCCACAGTGATCCAATTAAGCCGTTGCAAAAACAATGGTCACGTTTGCGAAAAGAAACGGAATTTAAATCAGTCGAATCTTTATTAAATCTCCGCAATGCCATGATATCAAGTCAACGAAATATAATTTGTGACCAGAAAATTTTGGGTAAGTTTCAATTTTTATCTTTATTATTTTTGTTGACTAATTTAATATTTTGTTGACTAATTTAATATTTTATTGACTAATTTAATATTTTATTGAGTCAGTTAAATTTTTGTGTACTAAATTAATCTCCGGTTAACTAATTAAAATTTTTCTGGGTCAAATTATCGTTTCTGACAGAATTAATATTTTCTTTGACTAAATCGACACTTCATTATCTAAACTAATAAATTTTTAATTAAATGTTTCTTAACAAAATAAAAATTTTTTAGTCAAACTAATTTTTGGTAAACTGAATAAAAATTTTTGTTGACTTAATGAATAATTTGTTGACTAAGTTCATAGATTGTTGGCTAAATAAATTGTTGTTGACTAAATTAATATATTTTTTTATTAATATTTTTATTATCTAAACTAGTCTTTGGTTGGACAAATTAAAATTTTTCTTCACTAAATTAATAGTTTGTTGACTAAAATTTTTTCTGATTAAATTGATAGTTTGTTGACCATATGAGTATTGTTATTTGCAAAATTAATAGTTTGTTGGCTAAAAAATAAATTCAAATTTTGTAGACTTAACTAAACTTTTTTTCTGGTTATATTGATAGTTTGTTAACTAAATTAATATTTTTGTTACCAAAGTTAATTTTTGGTTGGCTAAAATGTAATTTTTGTTGAATAAATTAATAGTTTGTTGACTAAATTCGTATTTTGTTGGCTAAATAAATATTTTCGTTGGTTCAATTAATATTTTGTTCACTAAATTCATATTTTTGTAAACTAAAACAAATTTTCATCTGGTTCAATTAATAGTTTATTGAATTTAAATTAATTTTTTATGAACTAACTCGAAAATTTTTCGTTAAAAATTTTTAATTAATAGTTAGTTTGACATTGCTCAATCTAAACTTTTAGTTGTCTAAAATATGTTGTTTAACTAAAAACTCTTTTGTAACTAAAAACATTTTTTGTTACCCAAACAATTTATTTGGTAACTAAAAGAACATTTTGTTGACTAAAGAAACATTTTTTAAAAATTAAAAAAGAATTTTCTTGACTACAAAGTATTTTAATTAACTAAAAAGTATTTTACTAACTAAAAAGTATTTTACTAACTAAAAAACATTTTGTTAACTAAAAAATCAATTTTTACCTAAAGAAGCATTTTGTTAACTAAGAAAAATTATTTTTTCAATTAAAGAAGAATTTTATCAACTGAAAAAAATTTTTTTGAACTAAAAAAACAATTTGTCTACTAAAGAAGCCTTTTATTAACCAAAGAAGAATATTGTTGACCGTAATGGTTTTAAAAAACAATTTTGTTTACTAAAAATATTTTTTCTAACTAAAACAACATTTTCCTATACCTATAAATTAATTTGCCACCTAAAAAATAATTTACTAACTAAAAAATACTTTTACTGACCCAAGAAGCACTTTCCTTATCCAGAGAAGCATTCTTTTTCACAAAACACTCTTTGTTGACTAAAGAAAACCATTCCAGCACTAAAGAAAAAATATTATTGATCAAAGGAATCAGTTTAGTCGCAGCAAATCATAAAGTCAGGAAACATTCTTGACGCAACAATTCATCACTAAAGGTTCCTCATAAGATAACTCGAATACAACTCTCTCGTGGAATAATTAACATCACTGGAAATTATTTTGATTAATTACTCGAACGTTCCAATTATTGGTCATTATTTGTTTAAAAAAATGAAACAAGACAATGTTTTTTAATTCACAATACAAATTGATAAATGATTTATTTCATTCAGTTTGTAGACTCAAGTAAGACAGCGTGAATTTTTATCCACTATAAACTTGCCAAGATAGTATAAAACAAAAAGAATTGTTATTCAATAAACATTTAACAATTAACATTAAAGAAACTGTACAAAATGACATTGATTGTTCCCTTATCTTTAAAGTATGCGCCACGTGTCATAAATATAGTTCCAGTGAATAATTTATTTAAAGAAAAAAAAATCAAAGCTTCATAACATTGAAATGATAAATAAACTTTCTTGAAAAATACTCCAATAAAAATGAAAATTATATCGAACGATTAGAATTTGTAGTTTAAATAAACAAAAAATGAACAATGCATTTGGTCAAGATATTTTCCTTTCTATTTAAATTTCATTTATTCATTATTATTTTCTTTTTTCAATTTATAAACGCGATATGATGAAAAGTATCAAGTAGAGATTGGCAAATCTCTCGTTAATGGTCATGAACTTAAGTGAGAATAATTGGAAATTTTTATTTTTGAAACAAGAAGTGAAGATTTAATTAAAGAGAATTTTTATGCAAAAATATGCAGTTATTTTAAGTTGTCCACAATTTATAAATCATCGATTAAGACAAATCAGGTAATTAAACGAAAGATTGAAAATTTTTCTAAAAATATTTTGCGAAAAAGAAGTTAATTGAATTTTTTTTTCTTTTTAGTGTCTGATAATCTGCCGCTCGAACCAGCATCCAAAAGTGAGTGAACTTTCTTCACATAACAATAACAATTTCATAAATTAAAATTAATTCAATTAATCAGTTTAATTAATGAATTCAATTTATTTATTTACATGGATTATTAATTCAATTAATTAATTTTATAAGATAAATTTTATTAATTAATATAATCTTAGTCAAATAACTGTTTACATTAATTAATTAAATTACTAATCAATTTGCTTTGTAAATTAACAATTAAGTAATGAAATGAATAATTTATTTATTTATTTACTGAATTAATTAAAATAATAACAATAAAACTAATAAATTGAATATATTAATGACACTATTTTATTGAGTCACTTTAGGAAACTAATTTAATGAATACTTTAATGAATATAATTAAATAAAATTGACAATTAAATTACTAGCTAAGAACAATTATAGAAATATAACAATTTATTGAATTAAGTGTTTAAATTAACGAAATTAATTAATTGAATCAATTGAATTAAACAAATAATCAACTAAATAGTAAATAACTTTTGTAGTAATTAAGATTTAACGAATTAGCTAATTTTTATTTAGTGAACTGATTAGAATAATGTAATTAATTAATGAATCTACTTTCTTGAAGAAATTAATGAATCTACTTTCTTGAATAAATTAATTAAACTAATTATTTAAAAAAATTATTAAAATTAACGAATCTAATTAATTGAAATAATAATTAAATTAATATTTAATACATAACAAATCTAAGAATCAAAATAATTTCAATTGATTAATTTAATTCACAACTAAATTATCCGACTAATTAAATCATTTATATGAATCAACGAATTAAATTAATTCATTAAATCAATTTTTTATTTTAATTAATTAATTCTATATTAAATGAATAGAACAGAAGAAATTCTAATCCAAACAAAATTTTTATTTACCAATTCACTTTTTTCGTCCAATTTGTGCAATTTAATAAAACTATAGAATTTTATTGCTCTGAAAAAAATAACGGTACACTCATCAAGATGAAATAAAGGAATTAATTAACATTTTTGACAAAAGTGCTTCCCAAGGACAAGTTTGTGATTAAAATATGAATAAAGGAAGTAAATCGAAATGCAGTCGACCTTTATATTCGGAAGTTGATTTCCAAATTACCAAGAAGACCTTTAAATCCCGACGACTCTAAATAATTTTTTTTTTCAATGAGATTTTCTTTAAAAAAAATCCAAAACCTTAAAATCCAAAAACACCTTTAAAGTAACTCATAATTAACAATTTAATTTAATTAACGATTTAATTTTCACACATATGGCGAAGGTGTGATTTAGAGTTACAAGAATAAATTTCCAAGTTGGTGAAATAAAAAAAAACTTATTTATTTATAACACGTGTACTCGATTATAATCATTGCAGACATATAAATCTTCAATGATTTCATAATAAATTGAATTATCTCACTGTTTTATTTAAGTATTTTGAAATATTGTTTATCACTTGAACCGTTAAAATAAAAATTTTTTTATTATTAAGAAAAAAAGTGTCACAAGTTCAAATATTATTTCTCACGTTAAACAAGAAAATTAATACGTTTATAATAGTGTATAAAAGTCAATTATTATGTTATAAATAATTATATTGTTGTTTTTTAATGTTATTAATAAGCTCATGAAAATTGACCCAAAAAAATAAATAAAGTCACTGTAAAAATTATTCAAACAAAAAATTTGTCAATTTATTTAACTTCAATTTTTAATAATTCAATTTTTTGGTTTTTCACTTTCAATTTTTACAAAATTACGATGAAAATTAATTTATCTTTCGAAAATAAATTATAATATTTCATTTTTTTATTATTGTTCTTATCAACGAGCTTACAAAAGAATAAAAAATATTATTTTCCTTATCTATTATTTAAAAAACTAATTATAATTTCCTCCTCCCTTTATTTCTTATTTGTTTATTTATTTCGTATTACATTATTATTAGTATCTTTATTATTATTTATTATGAATAATAACAATAATTTTTTATTAGTGTTATTATTATCGCTATATGTCGAAGGAAAATAAAAAAAATAAAAAATAATATTATTTTTAAGCATTTATTTTATTTAATAAATACTTCATTTAAAAAATATTATAATTTTAATTATTCTTGTTAATGAAGTATTTTCATTTGATTTTATTTATAAATATTTTTTAATAGAAGAATATTTTTCAAATCAACTGCAAATTTATTTATCAAACGAAAAAGTAGATAGTGGTCAGAAGAAATTCTAAAACTTAATTTAATGATTAGTTTATTTTTAAACGAACATTTTAAAAAGAACATTTTCAAATTCCAATCTAAATTTGCAAAATAATCGTCTATAAGTCCTAGTGAGAATTACTATTATCATCATCATGAATGAGCAATAAAAATGAAACGAGAAAATCAAACTCACGGATAATCGTAAAATTAACAAATAGCACTTTTGTGATGACTGGATATCGTAAAAGTTCGAGAGCTTTTTTTCAATACGAAAAAAAAACCCCGTCTACTGAATCTTACTATACTTAAATTCTCAACTTTCCATAAAATAGAATTTATAGTATACCTTAGTTTTTGGGGAAAAAATTCTAGGAGAAAATAATCGTTCCTTTTTTCCCTCTCAAGTCACTTTTAAAATGCATTCGCATTTTTATGAATATTTATGTTTGAAAAGAAGAAGAAGAAGAAGAAGTAGTAATAGAAGAAAAGAAGAAAAAAGAATACGACAAGGACCTGAATCTTCTACGTTTTGATTCGTCACTGAAATCGTAAACAGATACCGTAAAAGTTAATCGTGTAAAGCAATCTGTGACTCAGAACTGATTTACTTTGTAAAATTAAAAACCTTGGATCCATTACTTGTTACGAATAAATCTCAAGTTTCACGAAAAAAAAAATAAGAAAAAAATTATTCAATTCTATGATCAAAAATGACCAATGACAAGGATAAATGATTTGGCATTTTCCTCGCGAATTATGTTTAATGAAAGATTCAATTAATTATTTACTTTATTTATTATATTTTCACTTAATATTAATTTCTTTAAATTAAAAATTAATTAAAAATAGTTAATGTTACTGTAATAAAACAAACATTGTCAGAATTAATGTTCTTTAAGAACAATAAAAATAGTTAAAATAGAATATATTTTTTTTCATAGTTAAACTAATATTGTTTAACAAATTATTATTATTTTTTTTAACAAATTAAATTTTCTTTAAGATTGTTTAAGAATGCACTTCCTTTCTGACTGAATTATTTGTTAACTATTATAATTTGTTAAATAACTTAATATTTTGTTTTAATAAATTAAAATTTTTTTACTAAATTAACATTTTATTAATTAAACAAATAATTTGTTGACTAATTTTTTTTATTCTTGTTAATTTGTTTATTAAATTTCTATTAGTCAACAAACGTTTTGGTTTAGCGAAAAAAAATGTTTATCCACTTAAATACTATTAATTTTCCAATTAAAATTTTAATATAACCAGAAAAAATGTTAATTAATAATAATAAACACCTAAATAATATTAATTTTCTATTATTAATATTACTGCTCTGATGATTAATAATCTACAATTAAATAAATTGGCATTTTGTTAGCCAAATTAATTATTCACTGACTAACTTAATATGTTGTTGCTTAAATTATTATCTTCTTAGAAGAATTTTTTATTTTCTTCAAACCGAATAAATATGTTGCCAGACAAAAAAAATTACATAAAATTAAGACTCAAAAAATTTTTCATTGTCGATTAAACATTTTGTTTGCTGAGTTAGTTCATTGCTATCTAAATGTAAAGATTAATTAACATTTCATCTTATCAAAATAATTAAAATCAACACTGAGAAAATTAATTGAAACGCATTATCATTGTTTATATTTATTCTTTTCTTTTCGAATTTTTTATTTACACTCATAAACTTTCTTCGTCGTTTAATTTAATTAACTTTTCCTTTTTATTAAAAAATTAATCTCTCGAATTTTCAATGTTCATTAATTTTTCCAGTTTATCAAACATTAATTTATTTCTTTTTTAACTCATCAAAAGTCACACGATTTTTTTTATAGTAGAATAAAAAAAATCCATTCAAATTGAAACATTAAACAAAAAGTATGTTTTCAATTTTTCTTTTTAAAGAAAGAAAAATTATTTTCTATTTGTATTCTAAAGACGGTAGTGGTGATGTCAATGAAAAAAATGCGAGTTGAAAAATAAGTGGTCATTATTCGCACAATAACGCAACGATAAAGCGCATAATTAGAGGAATATTGCGGTGTTTTTATATTTAATGGTTAAAGTCTATATATCAAAACCCGTATATACCCAACACTCAAAGTCTTTGATGTTTCTCAACACAGTTTATTGTTAGGAATTTAGTAATTTTCCACTTTGAGCTTTTATACTTGTCCTGGCACCAAAGGAGATTCAGTTATATGACTTTCATAACAATCTCCGCGGAAGTTTGAACTGTACGGAACCAAAAAAAGAAAAACGAAAGAGAAACAACTTTTTTTCTTAAACACAAAATTTCTTTGTAACTTTTCCCCCTCTTTTTACGATTATTTATCAACACTTCATTTTTCCCTTGCGACGGGCTAATTAAATCACTGTTAATAATAAAAATAATTTCCAAACGGTAAAAATTAATTTATCTCGTAATTAAATGATTGTATTTTCTTGTAATTACTAAGAGGCTACATTTAATAACATAATTACCATTTTTTCTTTTTTAATACTATTTAATTTATTTAAAAAATTTTTTAAATTATTATTATTGATATTATTATTATTATTATTATTATTATTGTATTATAATTATATATTTTAAAAAAGAAATGAAAATATTATTATAATTATTTATTTATACAATAAATAAATTTTTTACTTTAATTATTGCTGTTTGTTGTTGTTCTTCTTCCTTTCTTTAATTTTAATTTCTATCCAGTTTATTTTTCTGTAAAAAAAATCTCTACCAAACGTTTGTTTTCGTTTTGTTGAAGATAATAATTTTTTTTTTGCAGAAATAAATAAGTTATTCGCGTGAACCCTTTTTTCGTGTCAGTGACAAAAATATTTTTAAAAAATTCTATTTTTAACATCGCACTGATTTGTGAGGGTACTACAAAAAGAACTTGTTTCGCGTATAACATATACGCTCACTTTAAGGTTCGAGAATCTTCTTTCATTCAGTTTTGTATTTTTTTCGCATAGCATTGACGTCATATAGGGACCATTTTTTCTTTTGCGCGCATTCTTCTTATATTCACTTGAATTATTATAAGGATTCAAGTGGAGAAAACTGGGAATAAAGAAAGCAAATAATCAGGACGAAAATTCGTCTTCAGAATATATTTGTAGAAATGAGGATTTTTTATAATGACGTAAGAATTGTCGTCATGTGAAGCAGTTGAACAAGTTTTTTTTTCTTCATCAAATCAATCTTCCGTGCTCCAAAAACATATTTTCCCTTAGATTTTTAATTGTACAGTTACTTTTCCATATTCAGTAGTACTTTTACCAGTAACTTATTTTCTCTTTTTAATTATTTACTTTAAACAAATTGAATTATGTACTTAAATATTTTTCTATTTTTTATTTATTCTTTTCTTCAGATTTAATTTCTATTTCTTTTCTGTTCTATTAAAATGTTTTTATTCTAATTATAGATTATCAATTTATTTATTTATATAAATATAATTATTTATTAATTTGGAAAAATTAATTGTTTTTTGGATATTATAATTTTCTTTTTATTTATTTAGAGAACATAATTCCTTATTTATTTGTAAAACATAATTATTTTCCTATTTGGAAACATAATTATTTATTTATTTGAAAAACATAATTATTTTCCCATTTGGAAAGATAATTATTTATTTATTTGAAAAACATAATTATTTATTCATCTTTTTATAGAATTGATTACAAATAATTTTGTGCAATTATCAGAAAATGATAAAATCAAAAATAAACGGTTGCAACTTTTTTTTCATATTCAAACGAAATGGAGACGCATTAGTGAAAAAGTTGTCGAACAATTTCTTTTTCCCTTATTTTTATTTGGAATTCAGTGTAAATTATAAAGTCAGCAATTTTACTTTTATAAAAATGAGAGACCATCATTTTTATGGCAGTAATTGCGATTCCTGTATGTTCAGAAACACTCAAGTTGTATCAGATTGACAGCGATAAAAGAATCTTTCAATTGCACCTGACTTCTTCTTCCTTGTCGGTTAAGATAACAAGAATTCACGTGACAAAAGTTCAAGAACATTTAATTTTTTTTTATCACTGTAAAAATTATTTTCTCCGAGAGTTAATGACATTTCAATTGCTCTATAAATTATTTAAAACCCAAATAACAAAAGTAAATTAATTATTTTAATTATTAATAATTAATTGACTCACTGTTAAACCTAAGCATTGTTTTATCAAATAATTAATTGACAAATTATTATTAATTAATTACCTAATTATTAATGATTAACAACAATAATAATACTTTTTTACAAATAGAAGAAATTTTTTAATTTCCTAATAAGTGATAAAATTGGTCGAGCGGTTTAGAGGCTCGTTTTGCAACAGAGTGTCAAGAGTTCGATTCCTGGCTCTTGAACTTATTTGTAAACTCTACTAATTACTAATTAATGCGTATATAAATCTTTATTCACGGCTAATATTTAAATTACCTGCTAAAAACTGCGAAAGCATAACATAAATGAATAAATTTTAATGAAAATTAATTGATTTGAATAAAAATTAAACAATTTTATTAAAAAATAATGATAATAAAAATTAATTAACATTAACAAAAATGAATTAATTTTAGCAAAACTTAAAATTTCCTTAAGAAGTAGAAATGACGTTTTATTATAAAACTAGAAAAAACAATAAAGTTGTTATAAAAGTAATAAGTCGAATTTCAAAAGATTTCCTCATTTTCCAATCAGTAGTGACTCAATTTTCAGAGTCAAGTGTCTACGTTAAAATAGTTTCAAAAAATTTCAGCGAAAACCGGATATTAATTCGAAAGTATAATATATACAGAAAACATATAGTGCGGTCAAGTGGAAACAGTTTTCATTTTTAAAGAAAAATTCAATGACAACATAGAAAGTCTATCAGATTTTCGCAATATATCTTTCATTTTTCGCCCCCTTGTCTGCGCGTAAAAGTTTCGAGAAATCAAATCTTACGAGAGGCGTACATAATTTATCATTAAAAAATCCACATAATTACTATTCCCTATAAAATTTTTTACGAGAAATAAATAGTACAAATTTTCAAAATTCCGCACTCATATTAATTAATGTAAATGTCTTGCTATTTACCACGTCTCATGAAAATTTAAATTTACCAGAAGAAAATTAATTACAGAAATAAGAGAAACCAAACACTCTTTTTTACTCTTTTTCAAGTTTTAAACAAATATTTTTTTACTAAAACTAGACAATATCCATTAATATTAATTTATTGAGACATTTAAAAAAAATGTTAAAGTAAAAAAATACAAACGAAAAATTAAGAAAATTCTAATTATGATATAAATGTGAGAGATAGTGGAAGAATTTAAAAAAAGTTGAAATAAAAGGGAAAAGTGAAAGCAAAAAAATCGCAAAGGACCTTCAATAACACCGACTTTTCTGAATTTTAAAATATCGTTGAACCTATAATTATTACAGCGAGGCCATGGATTGTAGTCCTTGATCAGAAAACAATTAGATCGAAAGGGTTGAATTTCAATGTGGTTCCAACTTCTCAAGTTTTAGTAAAAAAAACCAAGAAAACAAATAAATAAAAACGTCAGAGAGAAATTTTATATTCGAATCTGTTTCGAAATTAATTTACAAAAATAAATATATTTATACACCAAAACCGACCACATTTTCACTTATTTCTAATTCGATAGCAAAAATACTATTTCCAGAGGAAATAAATTTGACTTTATATTTTATACTAAAAATTTCTTTTGTAAATAGTAACTTCGGAAATAATAAAACTCGAAAAAATAGAACGGAGATGGAAGAAAAGTTTTATATTTAATTCTGATTTGAACTTACAAAACTAAAAAATTTATCAAAAATTTCTTTCAGAATTCTAAGTGAAGAAATTCGAATCTTAACTATAATATCAGGGTTGCCACGCTTTTACCCTTTTCAAATTCCCTAACTTTTCCAGGTTTTCCAAGTTAAAAAACGGAATTTTTCCAGGTTTTTAAAATTACGTTTATTATTAATAAGAAAATTATTAGAAACCTCGAGAATTCGATTATTTTCAAAAGTAACATAATTCTTCACAAAAATCCAATTATGTTTCAAAATTGTCAAAAATTCCCGTCAAAATTTAAATAATCTTTATAAATAACAAAATTTTTATCAAATTTCTCGAAAAATGCAATTATTTAAAAAAAAATTTATTAAAATGTTTTAGAAGAATTCAATTATTATTTAAAAATTTGTTAATTCTTCATGAAAATTCAATTTTAAAAAAGTTAAATTATTTAATAAAATGTTTATTTTTAGAGTGAAATAAATGAATTCTCTTAGAAATTTTAAATAAATAAATATTTTTGAATATGACATTCAATTACAATCGAAAATTTTTACTAACATTTATTTTTAAATCAATATTTATTAGTAAATTCTACAAGAAATCAATTATTTAACTATAAAAATAAATTATTTATTAAATAATTGAATTGTTTTTAACATTGAATTTTATAACAAATTTTATCAGAATTTATTTATTATGTTTATTATTATTTGAGCCGCTGGATCGTAGAAGGGAACGTAAATTTTTTTTGACCGAAATCAAAGCTCCCCTAGACACTCAAAATTCAACTTTTGAGTTTAAATATTTTAAATGCATATCCTTAAAAAAAACATTACGCATATAAAATATTTGAAGTTAAAAGTAAAGTTTTGAGTGACCTGAAGGATTTTGATTTTAGTGAAAAAAAAATTTACGTGCCCTTCTACGATCCAGCGGCTCATTTATTGTCAAGAGACAAATTAAAAAAAAAATTTAACAATAATTTAATTTTTCGAGAAATTTGATGAAAATTTTGTATATTTAAAATAATTGAAATTCTGACAAGAATATTATTAATATTAGAGAAAATAATTTAATTACGGAGAAAAATGTTATTATTTATAAAGATAATTTAAAGTTTGACAAGAATTTTTGTAAATTTTCAAACATAATTGGATTTTTGCGAAGAATTATATTACGTTTGAAAATAATTGAATTCTTCAGACTAATTTTATTAAAATTTATTCAAATAGCAAACATTGAAAATAATTGAATTCTTAAAAATAATTTTATTAAAATTTCTTTTTAAATAATGATTTAATTGTTTTGTGAAATTTTATTGAAATAATAGATATCGAAAATAATTGAAGTTTGAGAAATTTTTGAAATTAACTAAATTTTTACGAAGAATTTTTTATTAAAATTATTTTGAAAAAAATTAAATTTTCACAAAAGAATTTCATTGAAATTTTTGAAAATAATTTAATTCTTTGAAGAATAAATAATAAAAGTTTAAAAAAAATTGAATGTCTGAGAAGAATTTTACTTTTTCTAAAAACAATTCAATTTCTCCAATAACATGTGTATTTGCTTCAAAATTCAATTTTGTTTTAGTGTTTTAACCAAACTTCTTCTTTAAACCCGTTATTTTTAAATAATCAATAAAATATATATTAAAAAATTTTAATAATTTTAGAGGAATTTTAGTTATTAAGATTTTTTAAAAATCTAGGTTTTTAAATTTTTCAATGAAATATATTTAAAATTGAAGTTTTACAAAATTTTTAATGAAAATGTTTTCAAGTTCATTTACTTATATAAATTATAATTGCAATTCTTTTAAAATTGAATTAATTTTGGAATATTTAAGTAAAATTAGATTTCAAAAATAAATTTTCCAGGATTTCAATCAAAATTCCCTGACTTTTCAAGATTTTTTCAATTTTTATAAAATTTCCTAACATTTCCAGGTTTTCCAGGTTTCCAGGTTGCGTGGCAACCCTGAATATTCATAGTAAATTTTACTACTTTTTAATTTTCACACTAAAAGTTTCTTTCGACTCTCCAAAAAACTCCACAAATAATAATATTCAACAAAAGTTCAAATGTTTACTTCATACTATAAAAATAGTAAAACTGCATTAATTTTTTTTCTGTCATTTTTTTTTCATTAAAACTTCAAATTTCATAAATTTCGCCCCTTTTTAACGTTTCGGCTCATTTCCTCATATTTTCGTATACTGGTCACACAACCTATTTGAGATTAGTACACATTTTACCAACCACTTGTTGATCCAATCGATATAAAAACTCATTATCTACTTTTTTCTTAATTAATTTTGTTCCTAGCGAACAAACAAAAAAAATAAATAGAAAAGACACTTTCAAGGCCGCTCACGTAAATTTGTTTTCACGTGTTAAATAGAACTTAATGACATTTACATAAACCCCATATAAATCAGACTTAATTACAAAGTAATTTTCTAAATTACCACTATAATCTTTTACAAAACTGGATCGAACAAAAAAATGCTAATAGAAAAATTATTTCGTAATTGCCCAACAAAAAAATTTCTTCTCCTCTGATAAGAAACCATACAAGAGGAGAAGGGGTGAATGACACAAAAATGTTTCGTTTACAATAAAAATAGATTCCAATTTCATTCCATCTTCTTCTGAATCTCTCAATTGTTGATAATTTAGCAATTTTTTTGTTATTACAATTGTAAAGTACAGAGACAATACGTTGTCTGCACGGAGGTAAACCTGTTCTACTTCCATGATTACAAACAAGGTCAAAAGCGTGTCGAGTAACTACTTATACATATATATAAACATATAAGTATGCATAAATATATTTGTAATCTCTCGAGCAATGCTCTCGTAACCTTTATAATAAGATCAAGAGATTAAGGAATAATCGACGAGCATTTTACAAAGTAAACATTTTTTTTCGCAATATTGGGACGAAGGTCAAGATTAACCATTGATGTCAGTATAACAGACCCATTAATAAATTGATTTACTATCACTTTTGATGACCCATTTTTTTGCCGACTTATCACACTCAACTATGCTTGCAAGTTTTATGAACAAAAATTTTCGTCAAGTACAATCATTTTTTTGGTGATATTTGCTCATTTGATATACAATAACACTCAACTAGTAAACTAAACTATTTAGATGGAATTTCTATTCTATAGAATTTATCCCACTTTACATTTAATTGAATTATATTCTATCATTTTTAACAAATATCAATCAAGAAATTTTTATTATCTAAATTATTTTCATGCTTCTTTATTAAATTTTCATAACTGTCAATCTAACATTTTTTCTGTGAAACTCAACTTAAAAATTCAAATTCTAAGTTAATTCAAAAAAATGTATAAAATAATTCTCAAAAATGAATTCTATGGATATTAAACATCATTTTTACAAATTATCAGATTTTTTTAAAAATAGGCCGCAACGGCTTTAGGTGAAATATAATGGACTGACCCAAAATAAATAACATTTTTTCTTACACTACAGTAGTACATTTTCAGACATTTTTACACGCTGAATCCGAATTCGATATCAAAATTAAGAAAATTTCTTAAAATTTTGAGGTAAACTCAAAAAACGACTTAAAAATACCGAATAAAAATTTTAAAAAATGTTGTAACACTACAGTAGTATATTTCAATGTATTTTTCCCCGCTGAATTAGAATTTAAAGTCAGAATTGACAAAATTGCTCAAAATTTTGAGATAATCTAAAAAAACTACTGGAAAAACCGAATTAATTAAAAAAAAAATTTTAATGGTGAATCAGAATCCAAAATCTAAATTTTTAAATTGGCTAAAAATTTTGAGAATTTCAAAAAAATCTGCTAAGAAAAACAAAGTAAAGTCAAGAGATTCAAATTTTTCTTGCTAAGACATATATACTAGTGTAGTGTTATACAAAGAAATGTTAATTTTTTTATTTTAATTTAGTAATTTTTAGTCGTTTTTTGAGTTAATCTTGAAATTTTTAGAAATTCTGTCAATTCTGACTTCAAATTCGGATTCTGCGTGAAAAAATACATGGAAATATACTACTGTAGTGTTATAACAGTTTTTTAAATTTTAATTCAGTTTTTTTGAGTCAAAATTATAACAAAAATGTATAGGGTCATTTGGGGTAAATGTAAACATCATATTTTCATAAATATCTCCAAATTATAAAGATCTTTTGGGCTGAATTTTTTTTTAAATTGTAGGTCTCATCTGAGGACGTAAAATGAGAGTACTTTGAGATAGTTTAATAAAGTTTAACTATATATTTTTTTGATTTTTAATTTTTCAAAAAAGCATTTTTTGCCCATAACTTTAAAAAAATGTTGCGACACCTATAAATGTTTTTTCTAATTTTGTAGAGTTTTTTTAGATGCATCTTTTGAGTCTTCAATGAATTTTTTTCGTCCATATTCACCGGAGATATTAAACTTTTAAAAATCTAAAATTTTGGAAAACAATACTTTTTTGAAAATTTTGTTGAAATAACTTTGAAACTATAATTACCAACTTGTAGAGCATTAGAAAACGCTGCGATTGACCTATTTTTGAAGATAATTCGATTAGAAATAAAGAAGTTATTCATATTTTAAAAAACAGAAATTGTGAAGGAAATTTATTTTTTATTTTTTTTTAAGTGGAAGTATCAAATAAAGGGGCAAAAATATTACAGCAATGAAGAATAATTGTTCAAAATATATAATTTATTATTATTAACATCTCTATGAGGAAACAAGGTGTTCATGAAATGAACACAACGAGATTTACGGAAACGAATGAAATAAGCATCAAATGCTTTTGCATGAACTTGTTACTTTACTTCCTTAGAAAAATTTTATGAAGTACAAAAAAATATTGATGCACCTGAATCGTCTAAAACTGACTGTTTACATTTACCCCGAGATTTTGAAATTTTCCTAAAATTCGGGGTAAATGTAAAAACCACTGTAGTTAAGCGAGGTTTAAGAAACAAGTTTACTGATAATGTATCATATAAAATAAACAATCAACCATTATAAAATTAGTAATGTAAAACTTGAATAACTTGAAGAAATTTTAATAGATTTTCATTCAACTTGGTAAAAAAAAGTTTTTAAGCTTGCTGAATAAGAATCTAAAATCGAATCTTTAAATTTCAAAATGACAGATCCAATAATTTATTAAATTATTATTTTTTTAAATGTAGTTGAAGTTCTGTTAACATTTACTCCGAGTTTTCGAATTCTCGGGGTAAATGGTAAACACCTAATTATTTATTATTAAATTTACGAAACTCAAAAATCAAATGCGAGACAAAATACTAAAACAGTAAAATTTTGATTTTCAATCTTTTTTGCATTAAAAGATTACTCTAGCTTAGTTTACTAACTAAAAATAATTTGTTACTTTCTAACATTTTCTACTCTTCTCTGTTATTTCCTATTTTATTCTACTATATGTTCAGTCCAATCTTGACCAGTGATTTTTTATTCCATTTATTTATGTTCCCTTCTTTTATATCCTATTGTGTTCAGTTCAATATCAACCTACACTGAGAAAACATTATACTTAATTTAAATATAAAAATAATTTTAAGTGATTTTGTTTAATTGAAATTAGTTTGTCAGCTTAATCCTAATATTTAGAAAATATCTACTGCATTGATTCAAAAGTATATTTAAAAATTTTATTTTTGATTTAAACTTAGAAGTTGACTATAAATAATTTAAAATCAACCACAACTTATGTTTAAATTAAGTATATTACTTCTTTTAATGACCAAAAAAATATGTTTCAATTAAACTTAAATAATGTTTGACTGTATAGCAAAGATATTTTAAGTTTGATTTCAACAAAATATGTTTGAATCAAATAAATAGTTTTCTCAGTGTATTATTTTATTGTTATAACAATTTCTACATTTTTCTGTAATTTCCTATTTGGATTTGCTATGTTCTATTCAATCTTGATTTGCTATTTTCTACACTCATCTGTTGCTTGATTATTACTTCTAAGTTATGTGTTGTTCTGTTCTTTCTAAACTTGTATTTCTTGTTCTACTTTATTTGTTTTCTTCTGTTATTTCCTATTTTGTTCCCCTACCTTCTGTTTAATGTTACTCTTCATTTTTTCTTCTTTTCTATTATTTCCTATTATGTTCTCTCACAGCATCTAAACTTGCAACAATAATGATAACATCACAATTTTTTAAGGATATCAAATTGAGACAAAAACGTATCGAAACGTTGCATCTCAATTTGATATCCTTAGAAAAACTGAGATTGTCTGAATATTGTAAAATCTGTAACAATAAGATATAGGAACAATATTAATAAGTAATAAAATAGGAAGTAATAGAAAAGACAAAAACAATAAAACTGCAAGTTTAGATGCTGTGGAAGTTCTGTTCAATCAAGATCTGTTATTTTTGGTCTCAGTAATTTTTTTTATTTTTATTTATTCGTGTTTTAAAAGCTTAAATCCCCCCAACAACACTATTATTTTCTTGGATGGAAAAATTCCAGGCTAACGGACGCGAAGCGAGTACCCTTGGCCTACCATGTCGGCTGAGCCAAGATATTTATCCGACTGAGCTAATATTTCGGTCTTTTTGGTCCTACTATTTTCTGTTGTTTTTTTTGGCAATTTTTCATTCTCTTCTGTTGTTTGCGTTTTGGTATTTTATACCTGCTGCGTGTTGATTTATTCTTTAATACTCTGCTATTCTTCATTCTATTATTTTTATTTATCCTCTCTTATTCCAATAAGTTCTGCTTTATCTTGTTATGTGATGTGAGTTCTCTAATTTATTCTAATCTAATAAATTCTAAATAATCACCTTCTTCTGTTTAACATAAAAAATAGCCCTCTTCCGTCATATTTTTTTTTCACGTGAATCCCATTCGTAAGCAAACACTTGGGAATTCTCTGAATGAAGTAGAAAAACATGTTCACAGTAACAAAAACAAAAATCAGTTTTTTATATTTATAATTTAAACAACTTTGCGAAATCAATACCAATCTGAATCCATTTTGTTTCTTTTTTTTTAATTTTTTGTTTTCTTTGTATTTCTACCAAAGTTTGGTCAGTTTTTTGAGGCCAAACGTGTTGAGAAATAAAATGAGAAACAAGGAGGTCAGTAAAAATGTTAATAAATCGTGGAAAAAAATATGTAAAAATGAATAAAACTCGTAATATCATTGATAGCATAAATTCAAAATCGCGGAAATTACAAGACAAGAAAATACAAACTCAGAAAATAGCTTTTTTTCTTTTTAAAATGCAAATTGTGTGAAATTTTAATATTGAAAATTCATCATTTTACACAAATTAGCGATTAGCTATTTTTTATCTTTTATTTGCTTTTTTTACATTATCGCAAATAAAATATATAAAATTAATTAATTAATATTTACAAATAAAAAAAATAAAATATCAGAAAAAAATATGATTTAAATGTCTAACCCTATAGAACATAAATTATATTTGTGAATATAGTATTTTTGTCTGCAAAACAGGATCATTCGTATATTCAATGTCAAAGAAAAAGGGGAATTCATGTGTGCTTTACAAGCACATAACCAGTTTACAAACATATATATGATAGTTAAACACGTGTAAGTAAAATTTTTATAATTTTCAAGATCATTGATCTTGATCCTTTCCGAGCCCTATCAAGAATTTATTACGTTGTTTCGGGGATGAAAAGTAATCACGGGAAGACTATTAAAATAAATGAAGATATCGTGAAATATGTCCCGTTTCGAATCACTTGTATTAAATATTTCCTTTTCCTGCAGTTAATATATACAAATTAATTTTTTTCATTTATAAACGAATTTCAATGTAAATTATTATATTCTAATTTCATGATAAACAAATAATGATAAATAGACAACTTATTCACAAACAATAATTACAGAAAAATTTTACAAAAAATATTTAATGTTTTAATTTAAAAATATATTTTATAATTATTTCTTTATTTATTCTATCATTTATAATTCATTTTGTATTTTATTTATTTTATTTTAATTTCATTTAGGTTAAATTAATTTTATTTCAATCAATATCAAAATAATTGTATAAATATTAAATAAACACTTTTATGTTATAAATAGATAGTTAAATTATACAATTATCGTTAATATGTATTTCTTTTTTTTCAAATAATTTTTTTGTTTCATTGTTAATTTGGATTCTCCTTTTTACAGGAGCGAGTGAAAAACTTTATTTCAATGATTAATTGGGTTCGAACTGTTGGAACAAAAAAATGACAGAGAATAAAAATGAACTGATTGTGATTAATTGAAAACTATTTACATTCCGGAAAACAATTACGAACATTACTGGAAGTAATTTGAGTCATTTTCACAAAGACGATAAATAATGGACAGTTTTAAAACACATTCTTTGCACAAATTGTGACGTCATAATGGTTCAAATGCCCTTAATAAAATATTTTCAAAAAATATTATTAATACTAGCGTCGTTGTCCTCGCTCGCTAACGCTCGCTCGGAAGACATTTTACTTGTTTATTTCCACTTGTATAAATTTATTAAATAGCATCTCCATTGATTTTATATATATTAAAAAAATTTTAATTTATATATATATATGTGTGTGTGTTATGTATTTATGTGTAAATATATACATGTGTATGTAAATAATAATTTATTTTTTTTAATTATTTATGTTTGTTTTGAAATATTTGTTATTCAACATTTATTTTTTCATAAAAGATTGAATTATTTTAAATATTGATATTTTATTTTTACCTACTTGTAGTTAATTTTAAAGTACTAATTTTCTAATCATAAAATAAAAATATTTTTACTTACATATATAAATATTGCCTATATTTTGTAAGTCTGAAGATATTGAGTTTAGGAAAAAGTTGTCAATAAATGAAAGTTTTATTTTTATTTTGACTTTTAAGTAATGTAAAAAAAATTTTTTGAATAAACAAATTAATTTTTTTTAACTGTCGGTTATATTATATTAATATAAACTGATTTAGAACATGTGCAGCACCAGAATCTAAAAATAAACGTTTATTTTAAAAGGAAAACTTAATTTGTTTATAAAAAAACTGTTTACATTTCTTAAAAGTCGAAATAAATCTAAAACTTTTATTCTTTGACAACTTTTTCCTAAACTCAATATTTTCGGACTTATAAGCTACTGAATATAGGTCTACAATTGAGGCTTCACTGAGAAATAAAATTATTTGATTCAAACAAATTTTGTTTAAATCAAACTTAAAATATCTTTGCTATACAGTCAAACATATTTAAGTTTTATTCAAACATATTTTCTGGTTCAGTTTAAGAGATTATATATTGAAATCAAACATAAATTGTGATTGATTTTAAATTATATGTAGTTAACTTTTAAGTTTGATTCAAACATAAAATTTTTAAACATAATTTTTGTTTAAACCGTAACAGAAAATATGTTTGAATTAAATATAATTATTCAAACAAATAATACTTTTGAATCAATGCAGTAGATATTTTCTATATATTGAGATTAAACTTACAAATTAATTTCATTTAAACAAAATCGTCTAACATTATTTTTGTGTTTCATTTAAGTATAATGTTTTCTCAGTGTTCCAATTTAAGAACCAGTCGGATGTTAAAATTAAATGTTAAATTAAAATTTTGTTAATAAAATTAATAAATGTTATTAAAAGTCGAGTAATATTTAAAATGTCTCGAGCAATTAATATTTTGAGCGAAGCAACTTTTATTATATATCAGAGCAACTATTACTACTTTGTATAGATTTTTAGTTTTTACTAAAAAAAATATTTTTTTATAAAAGTTATGTCAAATTGAATTTTTTGCAAGTTTTTAAACAAAATTTTATTTTTCCTAAATGAATGAATCGATTTAAATGAATCAAGTGGGGATATAATAAAGGAGATAAAATAATTATACTTTTGTTTAGAATTAGAGACTTCTTAAAAAATTTATTTTTGAATAATTATGTATTTAATTTTATGAAAAAATAATTTTTTTAATGTTCTGCTTCTTTAAATTTTTTTTTAAATTTCAACATAAAATTAAAACTATAAGAAATCAAAATTCGTTGAAAAGATTTATGAGCAACAATTTTTAAAAAGTTACAATCAAAATTATATTGCAACAGACATGAAAGTTTGATGTTTTTCTGAATTAAAACATTGTTTGCATCTATGAAATAAACAAAATACTGTCGAGTTAACATTTATATAACCATAATATTGATTAAAAACTAAGTATAGTCATGCTGCACTATACATTTTGATTTCTTATAGTTTTAATTATGTTAATATTTTTATCAAATTTTTAAAAGACGCAGAAAATTAAAAAAAAATTTGTTTATAACAAATTTGTTAAATAATTATTCAAAAATAAACTCTTTAAAAAGTCTCTAATTCTAAATGAAAGTATATCTTATCCCCTTAATATTCAAGCTTCATTTATTTCAATCGGTTTATTCATTTAGAAGAAATAAAATTTTGTTTAAAAAGTTGTAAAAAAATTCATTTAGCAATAACTATTATAAAAAAATAACATTTTTACTGAGAAAACAATATATTTAAATCAAACATAATTATCTTAGTCATACAGTAAACCAAAAATTATGTTTGATTTAAACATAATAATTTTGATTCAATGCATAGTAATTTTCGTTCGGTAGAAATTAAAATTAATTCAATAACAAAATATGTTTAAATTAAATATATATTTTTAGTTCAAAAAAATTTTTGATTTTTTTCTCAGTATTTAAACGGAGTCAGATATATAAATTTATTTATTTAGTTAAATAATTAAACAAATAATATATATATATATATATGTATGTAGAAAGGTCAATACCAGGTCCGAAAAATATACGTAGACGTCATTACCGGGTCATTTTTGACTTTTCGGGTCCGACCCGATAGTGCCACTATAAGATAGTAATAAATAAATTTTTTAATAAAAAAAATATCCTTCCTCCATAATACTTTATTAAAAAAATTTATTAATTTATTAATTTTTTTTGTTGGACGGGGGTTGGTTTTGGGTTCGATACCTTCCAGTACCAAATATAATGTCAATTGACTTTATGTTTGGTACTGGAAGGTATCGAACCCAAAACCGACCCCCGTCCAACAAAAAAAATTAATAAATTTTTTAATAAAGTATTATTAAAAAAGCATGCATTATAATAAATTCAAGGTGATGCATCCTTCCTCAAAAATAGTGTTTATGTATTTTAGAAGGACCTGGTATTGACCTTTTTACATACATACACAGAGAAAAATGGATTATAAGTGATATAATTCAGTTTATACTTTTTATGATATTTTAAATTGTATATAGGATAGTTAACCAGAATTATAAAATTAAATATCTAAGTATTACCATTTTCAAATTATTGATCATATTAATGTAGATTATAAAACTTGCATCAATATAATTGGTCTTTACGTTTTTAAATAAATAAAATTTTGACAAATTAGAACTAACCCTTAAATTAAAAAATTAATTTACTATTTAATTGCCTAATAATAAAATTTTTAAAAATAAAAATTTGAATTTGTTGTTGTTGCTAATAATTAATTAATTAAATAAATTGATCAATCCCTAAATTTATTTATTCGTAAATTTCTGGTAATTTCATTTTTTTAAATCTACAAAATAATTAAAATTATTTAAAAAATTATTATTAATATTGTTACCAATTCAATAATAATTGATGAATTAATCATAAATAAATTTACAAAGAAATAAATTCTTACTAATCACAAAATTTACACTTTGTAAGTAAATAAAAATACTTTGAAGAAATGGTTAAAAATAATCTTCTCTTGTAATATTTAAACTAAAAATGGTTATAATCAATATAATAAGCTAATGGTAAATAAATGCATAATGCTATAATTGTTTTTAGATTTATAAAAATGCAATTATTAGAAATTTACAAACCTGGAAAATTAAAATAGCAGCACATATGTAAAAAAGTTCGATCACAACAAATTTTCAAAACGACTTTAACCTCATAATATGACAATTTGAAAAAAACATGTTGCTATAGTAATAATCTAAATTTATAATTTGATTCGATTTCGGAGTATAAAATGTATAATTTATTGTGAATACCAGAAATAATTCTAAAACATTGAAAGGTTGTAAATAGATTATAGAGGGTATTAATCAGATTATATTCAGTATGATCTTTTTTTCTATATTCCTAATTGTATAATCCATTTTTCTCCGTGTACATATTATATAAGAATTTTGTATATATTATATATTGTGTACTTTACAAACATATATATATATACACTACCGGCAGAAACTGTCAGCACAAACGACGGGCGAGCTACGAAAAGTTGCTGCCGAAATTAAATTACCATATTTTATTATAGAAAAATGATAGAAACTTGGACATTTTTTAAGATATTTCAAAAACTACTGAACGTATTTTCCATTTTCAAGGCTCAAATAAAAGCTGAGACTTTAAAGATTATGTTGCTAAAATTTAAAATTTTTCTAGCATGTGCAGCCACACAAACATGGTGCAGAAAAATAGAAAAATTAATCAATTTTTTTCAAAATCTCTTAGGTGATAAAATCTCTAAAAATATAAAATAATTTTTATTTATATATCAAACGACGGAGAATTTAATTAGCTTTCGAACAATCCAAGAACCAAGTTTCTATCATTCTTCAATAATAAAATATGGTTATTTAATTTCAGCAGCAACTTTTCGTAGCTCGCTTGTAGTTCGTGCCGACAATTACAATATACAAAATTCTTTTTATTACATTTTCGAAAAAGCCAAAACAATATTTTTTGGGTACATTATATGTGTGAGTATACATGTGTATGTATTGTGTGCATATGTGTGAGTATATATGTGTATGTATTGTGTGCATATGTGTGAGTATACATGTGTATGTGTTTAGTGTATATGTGTGAGTATACATGTGTATGTATTGTGTGCATATGTGTGAGTATACATGTGTATGTGTTGTGCGTATAAGTGTGAGTATACATGTGTATGTATTGTGTGCATATATGTAAGTATATATGTGTATGTTATGTGTGTATATGTGTGAGTATACATGTGTATGTATTGTATGTATATGTGTGAGTATACATGTGTATGTATTGTGTGCATATGTGTGAGTATACATGTGTATGTGTTGTGCGTATAAGTGTGAGTATACATGTGTATGTATTAAGTGTATATGTGTAAGTATACATGTGTATGTATTGTGTGTATATGTGTGAGCATACATGTGTATGTATTGTGTGCATAGATGTGTTTATGTACATTTGTATATATGTTGCCGATGGATGAACCGATGTAGATATATATATATGTTGCTGGCCGACGAATCCGACGAAACGACGAAACGACGAAACGACGAAACGACTAGGAAACATTTTAATATTATAGAAGAGAAGATTATTGAAAAGAATTTCAATAATTTTAATTTATTGAAAATTAAGTTAATATTAATATTCAAATATTTATAAAGTCTAAATATTCAATAAACTTTAAATATTTAAATAAAAAAATGTTTCTATAAAATTTGAAAAAAAATAAATTTAATTAAAAAAAAGCTCCTAATTATAATATGACAAGTAAATTAGTTTAAAAACTGTAAAGTCATTATTAAAAAAAATTTTTAACTTCTATGTATTTGCGACAATTTTACATTCTAAGATTTAAATTAATATCGGGTTCAAACATACAAAAAAATTTCACTCGTACTTGGCAGTAAATTGTTTCAATTTTCTGTAATTTGCTTAATTTATTTCCAACAATCAGAAATCAAAGTTTACTTTTACGTCAATATAATAGGAACAGCGGAAAAATGTTTAAATTATACATAAGTTTTTTTTGCAATGAAATTTGAATATAAATATTTCTTCTAAATCTTAAAATTTTATTTTAAATTGAATTAAAAATTTTTTAAATAAAAAATTCGTTAAATTGATTTCATAAATAAACAAATATAAATAAATAAATGAATATACGCTAAAATATAAACAAACATAATTAAGTAATTAATAATTTAAACAAATGTGTTAGAATTCGATGTAAAGAATGTAAATGTAAACATTTTCTTCTCCTCGACGAAGATTTCTGTTTCTTTTTTTTTGTTACATATGAAAAATGACAGAAAAAAGGAAAACACAACTTTTTTTTATTAATTATAATTATTGAATTAATTTCAATTAACGATGTAAATAAGATGAACGAAACGGAATTTATTAAAATAAGCGCGCATTTACGATTTATCTTGTTATTGCCATCAGTAAACGAAAAATTGTTATGAAAATTAAAATGAAAATTTGTAATTATTACTCTTCGACGTAGAAACGTATCATTATTGTATAAACATTAAACACCTGTTTTTATTTGGTTCTTTCCCGATATAATTTATAAAATAATAATTTTTTGTCCCATTTTATATACGCGCACTACGCAAATTTATTCCTTATAAGTATGACAACTGTCTTAAAAATTTTCATTTAGGTGAAAAAAAACGTTTTATTCCAAGAATAATGATAAAATAAATTCATTATAAAAAAATAATAAATGTAAAAAAAAATTAAAAAAGCAAAAAATTGAAAAAATTTTAAAAAGTAAACAATAAAATTGTAAAAATATATAAGATTCTTAAAAGAATAAAAAATGTAAACAAAACAAACAAGACAATTTATTACAAAATATTTATTTAAAAAAAAAAAAAACGTAGATTTAAAAAAAACATTTAATTTAAAAATTAAAGTTAATTTAAAACGTTACAAAATTTTAGCCAAAAAAATTATTCCAAGCGAAAATAATAACAATTGCTGCCAAGGGATCGATTGCATAAAAGTAGTAAATAATATGGAAATTATTTAACCATTCATATTATTTATAAACATCTTTACGTGCGTTCTCTTAAATAAATTGTTACAATTCTACATATCTTACTAATATATGTAATCAGCCTCCTTTATATTGAACTCCAATAATTGTCACGTTATTTATGACGATTATTATTTTTTAATTAATTCAATATTTTCAAGGCAAGAAAATGACGTGCAAAAATTTGCTTCTAAAACGAGAATTTCCACAAAAAAGTAAAAGAATGTTTCAATCAAAAAGACAAATTTTTTTGTTGCAAAATTGACGTACTTGTTACAAAACTTACTTTTGCGTACGTATACAAAAAGAGAAAAAAAAGTATTATTTCTAATTTATTAAAATTTATTAAAATTGTAATTAAATTTCATTTTCTTCATGAGAAATGGAACGGTTTTCCAGTAAAAAAAATACTGTTTTCTAAATGCAATATAAAAACTAACTAACTAACTCTGTAAATACAGAGTCAGTTTTCAAGAAATAAATTATAACAAATGTATACATATAAATAAATAAAATATTTGCGTACTTCGTCATAATGTTTATTTATTTACATTGTTATCATAGATATAATTTACGAAAGTAGAAAATATTTCTTTTAAATTAAATATTTAATTAATTTAGTTAAAAAGAAAATAATTTTCCCTTATTCTTTCATTTATTGGAGAAAAAACAACATTTCTTCTTTTGCTAACAAAAAAAAACCATATTTACAGTCTCTCGGATTATATCCTTCCTTTTCCTGTTTCAATTTAATTTTATCTCTTTCGAACTGCATTCATATATGATTTTTCATGATAATTTGAGATTAAATCATTTTTTCTCTTTTTATTCGATTCGCAAGGAAATTCAAAAAGCATTTCTTCTTCTTCATCTTGCTATAAGACCAAACACAAAATACCATCAAATTATTCTTTTCTCTTTTTTGCAAATAATAAATGCAGTCAGAGTCAAGGCAATTCGTTAGGCTTTTATAATGATATATAAATTCCCATTCGTGGAAATTGTAGGTACAACTTGACTCTCATCCGCGACAGTCAATAATTTTCCATTATATTCACTAGGAAATAATCAAATAATAGGTGTTATTGAGCCTTTCAATTGTGTCTACAACCATCAGTTATAAAGTTGTTAAAGAACAAAAATTAATAGCTTTCCTCGTTAAAAAATAAAAGTACCATTAAAATGGAAATATTATTTTTAAAATCAGTTTAATTTCACATTTTTAAGGCAGAGATCGCAAAAATTTCTTTTTAAATATCTACTTTTTAGTCGATCATTTCGATTATTTTAATTCGATTATTTCGCAGTTTATTTATAATTTTATTAATTTTTATATTAGTTTCTACTTTCTTTGTTTTCATTTTAGTTTTTATCAATTTATTTAGTTTATTTTATTAATTTATAGACGCTTATTAGTATATAATCTATTTTTTCTAATAACTTTTTGTTTAAATAAATTTTTATTGTTCCAGAAGCATTTTTAATGTTTTAAATTCTTTTGTTTTCAGTACATTTTTCTTATATTAATAGAGGGATTTTTACTGTTTTAACGGCATTTGAACCACTATGACGTCACAATGTGTAAAAAGTATGAGTTTTATAATTGTGACGTCATAATGGTTCAAATGCCCTTAACTAAAATTTTCATTGATTTAGATAACATTTCATTGATTAATTTATTTATAAATAAATGAATAAATAAACAATAATAATAGAAATGTTTATCAAAACATTCATCGAAATTAAAATTTTATTTTTATCAACAACGAAAATTTTCCAAAAACAATAAAAATTCATGAAAAAGGAAAATTTATTTCACAATAAAATTGACTAAAAAAAAAGTTAAACCCAAATAACAAGACGATTTTTTTCAAATTTTTCTAAAATTACAATCCAAAAGAATTTCGCTAATGAAGTAATACTTTTTTCTCGTTGAAGAAAAGTGAAACACTTTTTCCCGCAGCAACCGTTACACCTCTTTTTTCTTACAGCAAATAACTTTTTCCTCCAGTTTCACGCACTTCTGAAAGTGTCACACTCAAGTAAAATAATTTCCGCCTGTTTCCTCACTTTCAAAATTAATTCGAAAACAATAAATTATCCATTATGAAATAGAATATCTCGTATACTGAAGAATATCAACAATAAGTTATAATCAAAATTGAATAAATTTAAAAATTATTAGTTACACTGGAAAAAAATTTATTTGACTCAAATTTGACTATTATAAAATAAACATTTTTAAATCAAATAAATTTTTTTTCCAGTGTACAAATTAATATTTTTTTAATAAAATATAAATTTTATAAATAATATTATATTTTTGTATAATATAAATTTATTATAAATTATATAATATAATTTGAATAATAAATAAATGATTGAATTGCCATAAATTTCAAAAAAAACTATAGTCAAATATTTTTTTTCGCATAAGGTAGAAAAATACCGAATGAAAATTATCCTACCTAAAAAAACAATATTGTAAAACTAATACAGACAATATTTTCGTAGAAGAAAAAACAGTTTTCAAAAAAAAAAATTTTTCAAAACAAAAGATAAATTTACTCTTTTTTAAAATAAAGAATTAATTTTTTATTAGAAATAAAGAAAATAGAAAATGAACTGTAAATGAGAAATTAGAATAATTTACTAAATAAAAAATGCTTTTACAAACAATTAAATTTTCTTTATCTTATATACAGAATTAACTTATAATTAGAAATCTTTATTTCTAAAAAAGAAAAAAAACAGTTGCAGTTAAAAAACTGTAAAATTAATTAATTTAAAATATGATTTAAATAAAAAATTAACCAAATTAAATTAACTACACCCAGAGAATATTATTATCTAAACCAAATATATTTTATTTGACCAACTAGACTTTTTATGTTTAAAAAAAAACATATATTTGAGTTAAATAAAATTTTATTTAAACTAAATACAATTTATTTTAAACAAATAAAAGTCTAGTTGGTTCTAAGACAAATATACCATTTCTCTGGGTGTAAATAAAAAATTCTTTTAATGAATGAAATTTTCTTGTTTCAAAATACAAAATTAATTTCTAGTCAAAAATAAAACAAATAAAAGATAACTTAATAGAAAATTAACAACATAAAAACTTAATTGAATATTAGTTAATTATAAATAAAACATAAACCAAAAAAAGTAATTAGTAAACAATAATATAAAAAATTAACTAAATAAAAATTTCTTTTAAAAAATTAAATTTACTTATTTTCAAATACAGAATTAATTTCTAACTAGAAATAAAGCAAAAAAACAAACTCCAAATTAGAAACAAAGCAAATAGAAAATCTCATCCGAACAAGAAACAAAGTAAATGAAAAAAACTCCAAATTGAAAACAAAGCAAATGAAAAAAACTCCAAATTAGAGACAAATGAAATAAAAAAATCAACTCCAAATCAGAAACAAAGCAAACAAAAAATAAACTTCTAACAAGAAACAAAGTCAATATGAAGAATCATCTAAAAATGAAGAATAAAAATTTCCTTTTCACTCCTATTACTTAAAACTTGCATCACTATAATATTATGCAATTTGCATCACATTTACGTGCAGTAAAAATAAAATAATTCTGAAAAAAAACTTAAATTGACATGAAATATGCATTCTAGTGACAAAACTCTCATATTACATGGTCCTCCTCGCAAGAGTGTTTGAGAGTGACTGCACGCGATTTCTTCAAGCAACAGGTAGTATATGCAAGTTGAGTTTGCAAGAAGAAACACAAGCATGGACCCATGATACCAGTCACTGATTGGCTGGAGGTCCACGTGCGTTCTTCCACTTCCATTCTGAAATCAAGTGAAGCAAAGGAATAAGGCCCGTGGAGTAAAGGATGATGGTGTGTGATGGTGGGGAGGGGATTGGATACCAACTTCCCTGTGATATTTTTTAGAAGACACCAAATCGTATTGACCACTTTTCCACTGTATCGCATTCGACGCGGATCTACCGGCCGGTTCGCCAAAAAATTACAAATCCAACCACAAAAGAAGAGAGACAATATTTTCACTAAAAACGGAACCCTTTGTCTGCTTCGAGACATTTCATTTTTCTTCCAAACGCAGAAAATTTTCATTTTCCCCTCAATTTATTTCAATCCTTTTTTCCCAAATTCATTTTAGTCACTTTAAATTTTACTCCAAATTTTACTTCCCTTTTTAATTTTTCCAAAATCGATTCTAATCCCTTCCTTTTTGTTTCCAAAAATTGATTTTAATTTCTATTTCTATTTTTCCCTCAATCCGAATTTTTCCCAGTGTTTAAATTTACAAAACAGAATTTTTTGTCTGTTATCAAAAAAAATTGTCATCAGTTTAAAAAATTAAAAACAAATTTTCTTTTCCCTTTTGGCTCTTTAAGATAAGCCTAATATTTTTGCCATAAAATTTACAAAAATAGTCGAGAACGAATTTTTGCAAGAACCACAAAAAAGTGACAAATATAAAAAGAACAATAGAGATGGAGTCGAGTGATTAAATTATACATAGTGATTTTTTATTTGTATCAAAGTAAAAAAAAAAGTTGTCACACTATCAGAATCGACATTTCTTATCGTTCAAGTGTTTCTTGAAGAAAAAGTGTTGCTATAATACTTGTTTCCCGAATGTGAAATAAATAGTTCAATTCGTCGACTACACGAAATTGGATCAAATTTCCGAAGGGAAAATCAGTTAATTATTTTCCATCAGAGAAGAATTAGTGGAGTGGTAATTTTTTTTCAAATCAAAATGAAGGACATTATTGCAATTTGGAATAGACTGACGACCCGAAGATACACGGCTGTCAGCACTAATCCTGCTGGGGATGATGGTATCGAAGAGATTACAATGAGAGCAAGAGGATTGAGGAGAAAATCGTCAGTGGTCGTCAATCAATTTTTCAATGCCGCTCTACCAGTCAATATTGACGGGAAACCACGTTGGAATAAAAGTAAGTGAAATGATTATTTTCAAGCCAGACAGCAACAAATGGAAAATGAAATTTTATTGCTCTGATGAAGAGAGAAAATTATTATTCAATTAAGAGAACTAAATTCAATTATTAAAAAAAAATTTAGTTATTTAAGAAATAATAGAGAATTTATTATTAATTTCTTAATAAAGTCCAATAGTCAATTACTTGAAACTACAATTAATTATTGTTAACGCATTATTACTAATTTGAATTATTTATTTCTAAACAAAATTTGGAAATTTTTTCCAATTTCACTAAAAAAATTAAATTAATTTAAATCTAATAAAATGCAAAAATTTTAATTCGTTTTTATTTTGTAGCTATTTTTCTTTATTTCATCATTAAGTCTCGAATAGTAATAGTTTCGAATAAATAATAAAAAAATTAAAAAATATGAAACATAAACAAATCAAAAGTGTTTTAAATAATTTGTTAATTATTTTTATTGATCATAAAATATTTGTTATTATAATTATTATTCGCTACTCGTCTACAAGTTTCATTTAATTAAACCGAGTTACTACAAAAATTAAAACTAGTTTTCTACTTAAAAAAATTAACAAAAGTAAAAAATCCTTTTGCATCGAATAAATACAAGAAGTTACATTCATTAATTTAAAAATAGTTGAATTCGTTTAAAAAATCACGCAAATAAAAATATTATTACTATGTTAAGGGCAAATTAATTATTTTCGTTAATTAACTTTCAGAATTGAAAATTCATATTGCAACCAGATAAACAATAATAAAAAAGATATACAAAATAATAATAATAATAATAATAACAATAATGCACAAAAAAAACTTTACCTAGAACAACTACAAATTTTCCTGCATTAAAATAAAAATAAAAGAAAACACTAAATTTAATTAATAATTAATTCATTTGTAGTTAAAAAAAATTTTTAGTTGTTTTTAGTTAAAATTATTTTTTATTTTTACTCGTTTTAAATTTTTTAGTTGTTTCAATGAACACTTTCGCTATTTTACACTGGAAAAAATTTAACTATACTTTGGGTAGTAATGTGGAAAGTAGTTAAAATAATTACTTTTTTACTTAAACTAACACTGCTTGTATAGTTAATTTTACTGTTTTTCGTGTAGTAAAAAATTTAGAATTCAGTTAACTAAGATTCTTAATTATTTTCACTACATTTTGATGGTTAACACAAGTTTTTTAATATCTTTGGGAGCTTATTGAACTAAGCAGAGTAGTTAAAAAGTTGTCAAATATACCATTAATTTTTTTCAGTACAGAGAAACTTATCGCTGTTCCAGGTAAAATTTTTTTCGTGTAATAATATTTGAAATTATTTTTTTTTATATTTAAAATAATAGTGATTCTTAATAATTATTAGTAATAATTACTAATTAAGTAATGTAATTATTAATGTTATTATTAATAATTGTTATGACTTAATAAAATGTTAGCATTTATTAATAAATAAATATGTAATAAAAAATATTTATTACCCCTTTATTAATAAATAATTAAATAATAATTGCTAATACTTAATATTATTAATAAATTACTATTTTTAGTCTTTGGAGATGAAGAATTTTTTTTCACGCTCTACTGAAGACATTAAGTAGAGTAGGGTAGTGACTGGGAGATTACGCATGTTGCTAAGATCTTTCCGTATATCTAACAAGCGTTTGTTAATTTATATTTGCTCTTTACTTTTACCGAACCGACAATTTTAAAATTTAATTTCTTTGCATTAATGTAATTCCTCTACGCGCATCAAATCAAGCAAAAAAAAATAGAAAAAAGCAATAAATAAACAAACTAAATTCTTCAAATATCAAATATCTAGATTATAATTTACTACAAATAATAATAAATAATAATAATTGATTAAATATTTTTAATTCACAAAGCCTACGACAATTAAATTATTTATAAAAATTTTTGCAAATAAATTCAGATCTATTTAATTAAACCTTTATTAATTTTTTTATTCATTTACTTTTTCCTATTTTTCTTTTATTTCCCTATTTATTTCTTAATTAATTTACAAAAAATTAAACAATTTTAATTTAATCATCATTTTTTAAATTTTTATTAAATTTAATTGTATTTAGACATTTTTTTAGTGTATTTTAGTATAATTTAGTAAAATTAGTAAGTACGATATATATTTAATATTCTATAAAAAGTAAAATAAATAAAACAAAACTTTTTAAAAATAATTTGAAATATTATTTTTGTTACCGATCTAATTTGAAAAATTGTTACAAAAATAAAATTCAAAACAATTTTGTTTTCTATTATAAAATATTATTAAACGCTTATGTAATTCTTTCACATGTGATTATTATGTGATTTGTGTGCAAAAAATCATAATGTTGGGTAGAATTTTTGCTGTTAACACCTTTTTCTTTTTTTCGTTTGTATATATATATATATACACACAACAATCGTAATCAATCGTGCGTGATGTAATATATATTTCCATTTATCTGTCAACATAATTAAAAGACTCATTAAATCATAACTTTATTTCGCATTTAATTTATTTATTCGTTGCAAAAATTTATTTATATGTTTGTTTAGTTCAATTTTTATAACCATGAAAAACTTAATAAACTTTTTGTTTCAATTTTTCATTTACACAATATGTTCTAAATTTATAACAAATACAAATTTTTTTTTATTTAACAATTATTTTAATTAATTTAATTAAAATTAATAACTTTAAACGATTATTATTTATTTTTTAACGTTCTTTAAACTATTTTGTAACAAGTGTTCTAAATGTACATGTTGTTATTATTAATTATTAATAAAATTCCCTGAATAATTATTACTTAACAATTATTTAAATAATTACACGTAAATTTTTATTGTATGACAAAAAATATTCCTGTAAATTTCCAAAGAGGAATTCTTTTTTTTGCAACGATAAGAGTGAATAGAAAAAACTCATTTTCAAGTTCAATTCATGTTTTTAATTTTTCTTATCAAATTTCAAAATTGCAAAGAGCATTTATCTAATTAGCATTTTAATAATATCAAAACGATTAGTATGTGTATTAAAAAGCGATATACTGCGACATATGTTGCGTGGAAATGAAAAAAAGTAGTTTAAGTCGACAGACAGTGATTAATCCCATTTTTTTTCATGAATCAATTGTCAACTAATTGAACTTAGTTGCAACTCGTTAATTAATTGTGAAATTGATTTAAAAACCTGTTTCATTTCCACGTGTTTATAACATATTAGAAAATATTATATGAGACTCGTTCTTATTCATAGTATTGTCAAATTTATTACGAAAATTCACAAAAATGAAATAAAAATCAAAAAAAGTTTTTTTAAATCCTCAACTAGAATTTCAAAAAAAATATTTCAAGTTTTGCAAATTTAAAAAATTATTTCCAATCAATTAATAGTATATATATTTTTTTTGTATTGATATTATTTTTTTACTGTTATTATTAGTATAAAGTATTAATTGTTATAATGTTTTTTAACTTAATACCATAATTTTTATAAATTAGAATTAAAATTAAAATCGAAACATTTAAATCTTCATTTACAAAAGCCGAGGAAAAAAAATTCTCTAATACAAAGTGAAAGATACATATTTTTTTGTCGACGATATTACAGAAAAAAAAAATAATGTACAACAAAGGGGCAAAAAATAGAATAATAAATTATGTTAAAAAATTGCTATTTAAATGATTTAGATTCTATAGAAGCACGATCTAAATCAAAATTCCAACGATTTGAAAACTAATAATTTATAATGTAAAGAGCTCCTGATTCATGAGCAATCCATTCAAATGATTTATATTAGATTTATAAATAGCCAAACGATTAACCGGTAACGTAATGAATATATAGAACTCAAACGGTATTGAAGTCTCAACTTCCACCCTTATTTGAAACATAAGAATAAAACTTGAATCATTTTCATTGTCAGTTATATATACGCACATACGCGTCTAAAGTTGTGTGTCAAAATGTTAATTTTTCTTTTTTTAATTTATTACCCGGTTCTTTTCTACTATATACTTATAATTAACAATATAAATGAACATTCTACTTTATGGAAAATTATTGTAAATTATTTTTCCGTGAATTCATTCTCATATGTACAACAGGAATAGTTTTTTTTGTTCCGTTTCAGTTATATTGAAAAAAATGCGAAATATATTTAAAATTATTATTCTGTTTTAGTTCGAAAATATTTTATTACGTTCCAGTAGCAGAAGATTGGTTACGATAAACAATTATTTTCTTGTCTCGAAAAAATTAGTTTCTATATAATTTTTTTTCTGTTATCTCAATGAAATTGGTTCCAATCAATTATTTTATTGTCTCATAAAAATTGGTCATAAATACAATGAATATTGTAAACAAAAAAAAATTCCCATGTTTCCTTTGATTTTTCAAAACTCCCACTTTTCCAAATGTCAAACGACTCTTTCCTTTTTTTACAGTTGCAAGGATTAAATTCCCCGATGGGATTAACAAGTAATATACACATTCGTTATCAATAATTGAGGTCATGTAAAAGAAGGTCAGTCAAGAAATGCGTGATAATCAAACAAACGAGATAATCAGGCAAATGAAATAATAATTAAGAAATTTTTTTTCTAATCTGAAAATTAATTCTCTCGCCATATCAAAGTTTCTCATCTCTATCACATTATGTACAACACAAAATGTAAAATTGATAATTCAAATTTAAATCTCCATAAGAGAAAAAAGATATTATTTTCATCATTTGAAACGAAAGAGGAAAATTTTTCAAACAATGAAATAATAACAATATGACGATAATTTTGGTCAAGTGTTAAATGCTAGACGAGAAGGAATTAAAAACCTGCAATGAATCTTAATAATTTTTGCCGCTACTAACCTGGTGGTCAAATTTATTCTCAACTCATCATCTACTTCATTATAAAACTTCCTGTATCGGTTGCATCGACATTAAGACTAATAAAGGAGAAAAAAGCGAAATTTTACCAAAGAAAACAAACAAAAAAATTGCATTATATTAAATTCCAGATCATAAAAATTTTATTCGCATTTAAAAAAGAAAAAACTTCAAAAATTGTAATTCACCAATCTTTTAATAGATCGTAAACATTTTATTTGTAACGTCATTCCCAAGTGTCATCCGTTCGCAAGAATTCTTATTAAGCAGGGAATCACTTTACAACATTTCTGGTTTTGCAAAAATTATGACACAACACACGATTTTTATTCAAACTTTTTGGAAAAATAAAGAAGAAAAAAATTTTAAATCCCCCTTTAAAATTTATCAAAGGGAATTTGAATGTATAAAATTACATACATACTTTTCTAAACAATAAATGCCAAAAAAAAATGACGAAAGAAAATATAAATTTCAAATGATTCATGGGGAAAATTATGAAAAAATTAATATTGTGAAGGAAAATACACGCGATTAAAAGTGTAAGACAATATAATCATAATATAAACACATATGTGTCAAAGTTTTTCAATGGAATTATAACAAGAGACATGAAGCTGCTTCTTTGATGAATCAATTTCCGTTGTAAATTTTTTTTTCTTTTTTTTTAAGAATTGCACAATTCTATGCATTAAAGATGCATCTAATAATTAATCATGATAATGAGTTCTATAAGCAATTATTAAATATGTATAGATATATACGCAATTTTTTAAACGTTGATACAAAATGGTTATTAAAGAAATTGACAGTTTTACAACAGTGTTCCCTGAAAATTATAATATAACATAAAAAGGTCAACCAACAATATTAGACCATAAGCCTATAAATTTTTTCCCACAAAGGACAATAAAAAAATATATCTACTTCACATTTTCTGCAAAAGTACATAATTTATAATACAAAATTATAATTTCATAATATTCATTATAATATAAATGCAGAATTATAATTTCCTACAATGTAATTCTATTAACAAAAAAATTAATTTTTTAATTTCGCAAAATTTAATTTAATTTTCTAATAAAATAACAAGAAGAATTGTTTAATTTTGTAAATTAAAAAATTTATTTATTAATAAATTACAACGAAAAAATGTACTATAAACAATTAGAATTACTTCTTTATTGTCTTTATTTTATTCCAGATAAATAATCGTCTTTAGTCGAATCAAATTTTTTTTTCTGCTTATATATTATTAAAAAAGGAAGAAAAATGCATAATGTCGAACGAAAAGTCATTGAACGTTTGAAGTGGTAGATATATTTTTTTTCTAAATTTATTCTCAGCGGGTGCTAAATTAATTATATCATGTATTAATCACTCGCAGCATGTATATCGGCAAAGTATCGAATGATAATTATATTAAGCTTTACTCTAAATATAACCGCGTCACTAATTCACGCTTTGAATTTCCATTCCAAACTCGTAGGATGTGCAAAAAGAATTCCTTCCACTCTCTGAATTATTTATTAATTGACAAAAATAACATACCGCAAACATAAATAATGTTTAAATTAACGAGAAATTGAAGTTAAAAATTTTATTCAATTTTCTTTGAAATAGATGAATGATAAAATTAAATTTCACGAATTATTTTAACAAATCAAATATTTAAACTAATATTATTGCCAAAAATATTTAGATTTAAAAAAGCAATAATTATAATTAATTAAAACAATAATTATGAATCAATATAAATTAATTTTTGCAATTCTTTCACTTTAATATATTTTATTTTATTTTTACAATTTTGTAAATATTATCATATTATTTAAATTTTCAAGTAAGATAAAAAAAACGTTTATAGTTAGTTGACAAAACACACAGAAATAATAAAAACTGACCTAGTCACCGAAAACATCAACTTGAAAACGAAAACAAAAATAAGTGTTTCCAAGTAGAATAATTTATTTCAGGTAATAGCCGAAAGAACAGTCAACAACATCGACCCTACTTAACATAATTTCTTCAACACCTTAATAATTTCTGGTCATTTCTTGTCGCTTTTTTATTTAAAAAATTCCCCGAAGAGGAAAATAGAGGTTTTAAAAAAAATGTTAAAATAAATAATAATAAAATATTTGTTCCTTAAAATAGATAAAAACCGAAATTAGCGAAAGTTAAATATTCTAACGATTAATTTATATTATAAAAAGCAGGATTAACAACTAAATTTTTATTAAATTCACAAACAATTAAAAATATATTATTTATTTAATATCATCATTAAGATCAGTGAAATTTCCAATTTGTACTCAAAAATAAATAATTAAAATATAATTATTATTAAATAATTTAAGCTGTATAATAATCACTCAATCTTTTATTAATAAATTTAAATTTTTTACAATGAATTTAAATTATTAATAATTAATTGAAATTGTTTAAACTATTAAATAAGTAATAATAGTTATCGACTGCTAAGTAAATCTAAATATTCATAATTAATTAGAACAATTTTTCAGTCAAGCTTATGAATATATTAATAAAAAGAAAAAATTAATTATAATAAAATTGGTAAAATTTTACTTACAAACTACTTTTTACTTTTGAAATCAATAAAAACGGTTACAGGGCGTCTACTACTTCCACTCAACAGAATTCCCGGTTTTTCCAGGTTATAGCCTAAATTTTTCCTGGTTTTCTTTTCCCATAAAATTTAAATTTAAATTTAATTTCGATCATAAATAAATAATAATTTTAATTGAAAATTTGGAAAATAATTTTTTCAATTTTTTAAAAATAATCTTGTCTTTTTATAATTATAAATGGAAATTTTTTTTTCAAGTTTATTACAATTCTATTGATAATAATTGAATTTTACTATTTACAAAAATAATTGAAATCCTTTTAAAGAATTATATTATTTATGAACATAATTTAATTCCTGTGAACAATGGAATTGAAAAATTCCAATAATTTTATTTTTCAGAATTTAAAAAAAAATTTTGCGATAATTCAATTTAAAAAAAAAATTTGAAGTGCATATCGTTTTTTTTAAATTAACTAATAAAAATTCTAACTATTAATCTTCGCACTAAGAAACAAATTCATTAAAATGTGACTATAAAATCCAATTACTAATTAATTATTAAATTAAAATACTTTGAAAATTTTATTTGTTAAAAAGTTTCTAAAGAAATTCTTTAACAAATTCAATTACATAATTGATTTACATAATTTGTTTGAATTAGTGCTTGATTTTTACTATCAAAATAATTTTTTTTAAACTAATTCAAAGTTAGAGAAGAGTAGAAATATCTATAAAAATTGAAATAAAATGTAATTAAAAAAAAATTAAAATAATCAAACTTCACTGAAAAAAAAATTTAATTGATTTAAATAACCGATTAATTGACTATTACACTGTAAAAAATTTAGGGAGTTAACGGACTCGGGAGTAGGGAGTTAAATTTTTAGAGTTAAAAATTAACTCCAAAAGAGAGTCAATTTTTAACTCCCTTCATTTAACACCCGCGGGAGTTATTTTTTCCATGGGGAGTTAGCATTTGGGAGTTAAATTTTAACTCCTTTTATCTAACTCCCCTGGCATTAACTCCCAAATTGGGTGCGACTTTTATAGACTCCCTGGGGAGTTAAAATTTAACTCCTTTTTTTTACAGTGTATAAATAAATATTTAATTGAATCAAATAATATTTTTCAGAGTCAATTAAATGGTATTTACTTCAAATACAGAAGTTATTGATTTAAATACCATTCAATTGAATCTATAAATATTATTTGATTCAAGTAAATATTTAATTGATAATAGTCAATAAATCTGTTATTTGAATCAATTAATTTTTTTTCAGTGTTTTTTTAATTTTGGTGAAAAAATTCCCGTTTAATTCCCGGCTTTTCCCGGTTAAATTAAAATCGCGGTTATTTCCCGGTTAGTAGACACCCTGGGTTATTTTTGACCCGTTAAATAAATAAATAAAAAGTTTCTGCAAAATAGCAAAATACAGTATTTCCATACAAAAAAAAAATACAGAAACAGTTTTCCAGCCTCAAAAGAAATAGAACTATGAATAAAAGCTTCGGAAATGAAATAAATGTGACTTCACGTGCGTGTCAAGTGGTGCGGTCACACACTCGCTGACAAATCGCGGAATTAATAAAAATTAATATATAAATCGGTAATTTATGCAAATGACACGTGAGCCTGAATCGGAGAATGTGAATTTACGCAGTAAAGCGTGATCTCTATCCACATACAACGGCATTGGAAGACTGAAAACATCTTTCTAGAAACGATTCCGGCTATGCGTTATATGGTTAAACCGGTTTATGAACAAAAAGGATTAACAAAGTTTCTGCACCACTATAAGAAGTTTCCAGAGCATATTCAACAAATTTCCCCCCTTTTATGCGCGAATAGAATTTATCTATATGTACATAGTAGCTAGAGATGTAACATATTTAAACATGTACACGTGTGAGGAAGGGAAATTTAATTATTTCTTCATTATTGTGTACATATTATATTAAAGTGCATCAAGAGACAATATATTTCAAGTTTACTATCTTCTCATAATATTAATTTCATCTTTATGTTATCATCAAAATGCAAATCCCATACATGTGAAACTCAGTATATCGAATTTCCCTGCACATGATATCCAAATAACTTAATAATATTTTATCATTCTACAAAGGTATTCGCGCAGTTTCTTAAATGTTTGCCGTCAATTATTAAGAAACATAATTACCCCAGTAGCATGGAATATTCCATTGAAATTCCTGACATATTCCATTTGGAATATTTCATTCACATTCTAGGCGTATTAACATAAGTTACTTTGAAATAATATCCAAATATTCTACTCACATTTCTCTAATATTCCAAAGTAATATTCCTTTGGCATATTCCATTCATATTTTAGGAAATATTAAAATCTTCTGCCTTTTGGAATATTTTAGGAATATTAACATGTTCTACCTTTAGAATAATGTGGAAATATTCCATCAAAATACACGAAAAAAATCTTCACCTGGAACAACTATAAAATTAACCATATTAGCGAAATTTTTAGTTATTGCAACAAATACTTTCGCTATTTTAGCGAAAGTAATCGCTGTTCCAGGTTGAAGGTTTTTTCCATGTAGTAGAAGAATATTCCACAGGAATTTTGTTAAACTATTTTTTTTATTATTATTAGAAACTAATTCTTCTGTCAATTAAATAAATTATCAATTTATTTTCATCTGAATAAATATTAAATTTAAAAAGTGATATTCTATTGAAATATTCCTAATGGAATATTTTCAATCTAGTTACAATATTATTCCAATGGAATGTTTCTACATTATTTCAAAAGAACATTACAAAGTTGGAACATTTTAATAACTGTGGATGGAATATTAGGAATTTTCTCAATGTTCCAATGAAATATTCCGTGCTGCAGGAGAATTAAATAAATAATTGAAGAAAATAGAAATGAATAAAAAACAATTAAATAAAATTTGAATCACATTAAAATTATCTGGTTAATTAATTAACCAATTTTTTTGTTTATTAAATTAATTAAACAATTAAGTGTTAATAAACTACTCTTTAATAACTAGAAAACTTCTAAAATATTTTTGTCCTAGCTCTAGAAAGAAAAAGTGAAAAAGAGTGATTCAAGAGAAACATTGTATATAGATAAATCTATGCTGTCGGGAGAGTAAAAGGTCCATGATTTAACTGTCAATTCTGCGTGCAATAAAAATTGTAAATTCCTTATATACCTCTCGTCGTCAACTAAGTTCATTCTCTGAAGGAAAGCCTTTTGTTTTGCTAAAAATATTCACACTGCATACAAGTTTGTGCGACATAAATAATAATCATATATAAATACAAATAACAAAATGATTAAATGGTACACGAAGCACACTTACGTAAAAATAACAATTGAGTGTTGAAACAATGAAATAAAAACAAACAATGACTTGACAACGGTTATAATTAGATATTTATTTTTTTTAAGTTTATAATTTTATTAAAATTTTCCAATTTCCCTCAACTTCAATATTTGAACAAATTGAATCGAAAATTCCAAATTTTCAAATACTCTTCGAATTTTTCAAAATTTAATCGATCTTAATAAATTCAATTAAATTTAGATATTTAATAAAAAAAACTAAATTCTTAATTACTGCTTTACATACTTTTGATAATTTTAATAATTGGTCAAACAAATTTTTCAATTCAGAACAATTTTATGAAAATATTCTAAATTTATTCAGTGAAAATAAATTTATTAATTAGGATTTATTCAATAGAAATAAATAAATTAATTAAAATTAATTTACTACAAATAAATTTATTAATCAAAATTTATGTTGCTACGAATAAATAAATTAATTAAACTTTATTTACTTTAAATAAACTTACTAATTAAGATTTATACTTAATAAACATAAATGTATTAATAAAATAAAATTAAAATCTGTGAAATAAATATCTCACAGAAAAGACTAAATGTAAAAATTTTGAGCAAATATTTTCCAAGAGAGTTTTTTCTAAAGTGCAATATTTGCCACTTTCTCGATTTTTAATGAATGCTCTACATTGTTACGCATTTTTTCCCCCAACGAGATTGCGCCAAGAAGCTACGAAAAAAAAGAACATAAAATGCAAAAAAAATATTTATTTATCTAGGTATATATAGGTTTTTCGAAAGATAGTAAGAAAAAAGAAACAATTGGCGCATTGTATTTCTCATAGAAGCGTGTAAAAATTCATTCACTTTCACGCTATTATATCTTCGTCGAGGCAAAAATTGACGTGTTTATGAGCAACTTACATATATATGTATACATATACTTGAACAACGTTATGCAAATCCATTAGAGAAAACGGTTCTTTCATAAAATTACATAATTTACGGCTAAAATCGAAAAATTCTTTTTCAATTATTATCAGAGTCTAAAATTATATGAAATCTGCTACACTAAACACTCGCTAATTATTTTTATATCAAAAATGTTTGCATAATAATTATAAGAAAAAATATTTATTCTCAATATTTTTTACTCCTTTTTCTTTATTTATCAATTAATAAATTAATTAAATCTTTTCATTTATTGTCAAATAAAGATATTTTTATTTATTACAAAATAAAAATATTTCTACTTATTGCAACATAGAAACATTTTTTTGTAACAAAATATAGAAATTCTGTATTTACTATAAACCAGATATTTTCATTCATTAAAAAAATAGAAATACTTTTATTTATCAGAATTTTTTTCTTGAAAAATTGACATATTTTTATTTATTAAAAGATAAAGGTATTTAGGACAAACAATTGTAGATAAATAATAATATTTGTATGTATAAAAATATTAATAAATGTAAATTTAAATAAAAAATTGGATTAAAAAAACCCGAATAATCTCTAAATTTGAATTAGTAAAAATGTTTACTGATTTAAATTACTGACTGTCTTTTTGCTTCTGATTTAGTAAATTTGACTGATAACAGTAAAAATTACTATTCATTAGTAGAATTACAATAAAATACTAATAAATTAGTAGAAATTACTAATTCAAAAGTAAAAAGTCAGTCACTAATTCAAATTAGCAAACATTTTTAGTTTTACTAATTCGAATTTATAGAGCAATACTAAAAACTAAAAAAAATCTTTCAGTGAGAAAAAGTACCAAAAGATAAAATAATTTGAAATTAAATACTATTTTCCAAAAAAAGAAAACAAATTTTTTTCTTTTCGTACAAAGTTTATAAACTTGAAAATACTTGTTATTCAATTACCGTGAAATATATTGAAGGTAATGTATATAAAAGAAACACGCATCAAGATGAATAAGCCTAAATTGCAGAAATCGCATTTTTCTTAAAAAGGTGAAAAAGTTGTTGAATGAAGAATCATATGTATGTGATGCGATTTTCACAATAGATATATAAAATACGCCCTGATGTTAAAGAATGTCAGTGTATAATATTATCTCTTGTGTCACACATCCAAAACGTTGTGAATTGACTTTCTAACTCTTCGCCGAAGCCATTGACAGTCTTGTCTCTTGAGTTCACTATCTTGAGGGAAAATTGCATTCTTACACTCAAATAGATACACGTAATATCTTTATGACCGTTTCAAACTGAATCATTATCGTACATCATCAATATTACATAATATTATGATAACGATAAACCTGTCAAGTAGAACATATATATATATATAGAAAGAGACAGAAAAAAATCAACTGGGTCAGGTCAGTACTCATACTTATTTTGTTTGGGTATAATCACAATTTTATCCCAATGAAAAGAAAAAAAAATTACAAAGGTTACTTGAAAAGTTCAATCGCAAAGAAACGTGTTTCAGAGGAAATTTTTCTGCAACGTGAAAAACAAAAAAGAAAAAAATAATTTCCGTTCACAAAGCTTAATCGAATGAAGACAAAAAGCTCAAAAAGGAAAAGAAACAAGAGAGCAGATTGAACAAGAGCAAATAAGGTGAAAAAATTTTTTGAATGGAAAACGAAGGTAAAAAAAATTACACGAAGAGGAATTTTAATTGCTTCTACAAATAATTAGATGAGTACACATTTTACTTAGAATCAATTCGATGTGTCAAGCAATTAATTACATTTGATTGTCAATTAATTGTATCGAATTACAAACTTATAGAAAATCGAGTGATTAAATCCAGAAAAAATAAATGCAGAACGAAAAAAATACCCAAAAAATTATTAAAACAAATGAAAAGAAAACTTATTTTTTTTATTATTGCAAGCAAGACAAAAGTTAAATAAAAAAAATAATAAACAATAAAAAAATAAAATAAAAATCAATAAAACTAGAGAAAAAATGAATCTATAGTCAATAAAGTACAGTAAAAATTAAACTAAAGAAAATAGAAAGAATTATTAATCAGAAATAACAAACAAAAACTGAAAATAAAAAATAAAACAAACGAGCGTACAACAACAAAAAAAGACACAACTATAAAAAAATTGCAATTTTTCCTTCTTAGTTATAAAATTACATTTTTTCCAAGAATCATAAAATATCATATATATATTAATTAATTGGCACTAAAATTGTACGATTTCACTTTTACATGCGAATAGAATATTCTTACAAACGATAAATAACTATTTTGATCTGGGTACTTAAAATTTGCATTACACTTTGTAATATAAAACACTACCATACATATATTTATATTTATATGTATATATATATATATATATATATAAAATAATTTTATTATTGAACGAGTTTTTACATTATACTACCGTGCATGAATAGCATTCCGTTGAGATTTATGGACAATTACTTAACAGAAATCATGTAATAATTGATTACCACGCACTTTCTTACGAGTCCATATAGAAGCAATCGTCTACTGACAAAAAGAAAAACGGAACTCAACCATTCTGACACACTATTTATATATTATTTATTTATATATTATCATTATACGTATAATAGTAATAATAAAAATAATAATACTAATAATAACAATAATAATGATGATGATGATAATAATAAAAATAACAATAACAATATATTTTGATTTTTCACTTTTTAAGAAAACTAATATTACAATCGACTTGGAAAAAAATAGATCGACATGTGTAAAACCAGAAATATATCTCTCAATAGAGAGAGATAAGTATTTAAAAAGTTGATTGAAAACAGAAACTTGTTACTTAATACGATGCCAAGTTTCCACTATATTTAAAAAAAAAGAATACCGACAAGTTACATTTCTATTGTGCTATGTCTAAATTAAAATACAGTTATTAATCGATTAATCATTTATAATACAGACAAGTATTTTTTTTCTTCAATGTTCATGACCTTATAGGAACTTTAATCTCTCAATGGATCTTTTTCTACTTTTTGTTATCTCTCCTTTTGACAGATCAATGCTGTCTAAGAAGAATTTATATCATTCAAATACTCATCACAATTAACTAAATATTTACTTGAGACAAGCAATTTTTCTTTTCTGCCAAAGAACTATATATTACGTGTCAATCAATAATTTACTTATTTCAAAAAATAAATATTTCATTAAAACAAATTTCATATTTCAATCAAATGATAATAATAGATAAATAATTAGTCTAACTATGATTATCGACTATTATTATAACTATTATTAATCAAGTAATTAATTAATTAATATAAATTATTCATTAATTAATTAAATAATTACCTTTTACAAGTAATTATTTATCGAAACAAAAGTTTTCATTGTCAGTACATATAAAATATAATTTTTTTTTAAAAGCAGTTTGCTTCATTACTAATTTACAATAAAACTATTAAATGCATCACATCGTTAATATTTTTTTATTTAAATTTGCTTGATAAAATAAAATGTCAAATCGATTTGTACTTAAAATAGAAAATTTCAATAATCAACCATTATGGTTGGTGATTTTCCAGAATTTAAAGAATGTTTCTTAAATTTATTCGTTTGTCATTTTATCATCTGTTTCATTATTCCATGATATTTAAATTTTAATGTTCATTCATTGAAGAATTAATTTTTTTTTATTTGCAATTTATGACTATCATTCCCGATTAAATAATTGCCTTTGTCGCATTTGTTTTTCTCCCTCTTCTCTTCTAAGGTCAATCAAGTACTACGAATTTATTAAAAATTTTAACTGTAATAATGTTTTATAAATTAATTTCATCAATTTAATTTAAACATATTTTAGCAAGAAAAAAAATATTGCTTTGGAAAAAGTTTCCGAATAAATGAAAATTCCGCGAAACCAATTAAAAAAAAGCAATCCTAATAGCAAACAGAAGATGTAATATCAGATAGCTCCCAATATACTTGCGCGTTTATTTGCAATCTCCGCGGGGGAAAAGAAACACATAAACGCCTTAGTGGATCACAAGGATACTTTTCTACGTGATCTCTTTTTGAATTACTTGATTAAACGTCACTTTATATTCGCACTAGTGGCATGAGCCATTCATTCCCACGAATGATTCGTATACGAAAACAAATAAAGTCGGAAGGAACTATTTTGTCATCCGTCAAGCGTACCAAAAGTCAATTTATACAAATGTAACAAAGGATTCACGATGTGTAAGATATTTTCTTTTTCCACAGAACCCATAAATCGTTGATACAAGGAATGAAAAAAAAGGATGAAGAAGAAGAAGAAGAAAGAAAAATTTCAACTCTTAGTTTCCTATAAGGAATCGTGAAATTTTTTCCTTCTTTGATCTTCTTTTATTCATTATCGAAGACTGCAACAAAGAAAACGGAATTTTAAATAAAAAACGAAAAAATAATTTTTTAATTTCCTGTAATGGACTCTCCAAGTCAGAATCGGTTAGAATTCTTAACGATTTAAATCAATAACTGATTTTATGCTTTCAAATCAGTTAAAATTTCTTTTTTAACTCCAATTTTATTGATATTTTACATTATTTTTACTTACACAAAAATATACAATAAAATAATAAAATTTTTCACTCCATTATTTAATAATAACAAATAATTCAGCCAATAAATTTTGCATTTTTATCGTATTCTGCACTCATATACTTCACTAAAAAAAATTTTTACAGTTGATTCAATAAATTGAATCAATAAAATTTATCGATTAATTAGAATAATTTATTCATTAATAAATCAGGAAATTTAAACTAATTAAAAATAAATTTTAAATAAATAAATAAACAGATTTTAATTTAATCGATAAATTTTAACTGATTCAAAAGCGAGAAAGCAGTCACTATGGATGCAAATAAATCAAAATATTAATTGATTTAGAGAGTACACGATTTTCTAAAATTGCATCAAAAAAATTCAATTCTCGTTGATTACTTTTAATTACAAGTTTATATAAATGTTGTATAATTATATAATTAACAACATGTATTACTCTAAATGATTTGGTTATGAAATACTTTGTCCGCGAAGTGATTTAATACCGCAAACAGAAGAGATTTAGTACCGAGAAATAAAATTACAGACTTCGGTCCTAGAAATGGGTAAAAACTTGTTGCACTAAACTATATTTTTTCAACTCTTAACTCTAGTAATTACTTTTGTTGATTCACAAAAAAAATAAACGATTTTACCTTAAATGAATTTTTTTCACTTTTTTCGCTTCTCTTTAAGACAATGAAAACAACATTGAAACAAAAGTTTAGAAATGCACTTTATAATTTTTGAAAAGTCATCAAAATTGCAAAACTTCCTTTCTGAGAAAACAATATAAACAAGAATCGTCACTTCTCATTATGTTAATTTAATATACTCGTGTAGTGAAAAAATCAATTTAAAACCTTGGTTTTTAAACCTTCAAATAATTCACTGAGGTCAATAGACTGAAGAAACCTGCAAAATTTTAGTTTAAAAGCCCTAGGTAAAAAAGGCAGTAAAAATTCACAAACCTCAAAATTTTAGGTCAAAATTGCCACGGGACAAAGGACAGAAATAACCTTAAATTTCCGGTAAAACTTACAAATAAAAAATTTACAAACAAAAAACATGATCACAAAAAATTTGGTCAAAAGTCAAGGAACAAAAGACAAAAATAACCTTAAATTTTATATCCAAACAAAATTTTCATTTTTAGGTCAAAAATCATAACTAAGCATAAATCTACTTTTGAGCTTTTCAAACATTTAAAACATTCATTCTAATTAAATTTTTGTATAATTAATTCTAATTATTTATATGTAAAGTAATATATTTCTTTTTAAATTACCGAAAAAAGTGTTTATCATAATTTCTTTTACTTTTCCACCTTATATTATATTTATGTATTTGAAATGAAACTTTTCTTTGAATGTGAAAGATTCTAAAACAAAAATTTATGAAAGAATGCAAAACTGAGAAAGCATTATAACAAAATAATATTTATTTTCAAAATTCAAAAATGTAATTTTACAACAATTGAAAGAATTTTTAATTGTTCCAGGAGTAAAACAATGTCGCTATAGTTTTTTTTAAATACGAGAAAAGTCAAAAAAATCTTTCTCACCTAGAAGAAAAATTTTGTTCTAATTATAATTAAATCAAAAATTTAAAAAAATTGTTTCCTTTGAGTTTTATTTATTTAAAAAGAATTATTTCTTAGACATAGAAAAATTTTGATTGAATAAATGATATCCAAGGAACTCACAATTTAATTACGTAAGAAAATACGTTTCTTTAAATTTATAAAATTACCTATTGCGTTTATATAAAAATAACGAAAATAACAAATACAACAAATTAATGAAGATAAATATAATAAAAATAATGAAAATAATAAAAATAACTCTTTTTAATTTAATGGTTACAAAGAAAGAATTTTTTCAGAGTATTTTTACCTTATTTTAATTATTTTGCTAAGTAAAATTTAAATTGCCTAAAAATTCTACACGCATTAGTGTAACAACTTCAAATTACTTTATCTATTTCAAGAAATTTTACTGAATTTTACTAAGATTTACTCCAAAAATAATTAAATTTACTCTGGAAATAGTAAAATGAAGTTTTAAGCAAGTAAAGAACAATAATTAGTTAAATGTTTATTTTACAAAAGTTATTAAAATTTGAAAAATTTAATTTTGAAATTTTTAGAAAATTAGGTTTTTGAAAAATAGTAATTTAAATTTTTTAAAGAAAAAGTTACTTGAATTCACAATAATAATTTTAACAAATTGAAACAATTAAAAATTCTGTAAAATGTTATATTTTAAAGAAATTTATTTTTCTCTCTTTAAAAATTGTCTTTAAGTATAATTATAATTTTGAAATTATATCATTTTATGATTTTACAAAAAATTATTCTACTTAAATAATTCCATTCTCCTAATTCAATTCTAATCGAAATTCATTTAATAAAAATTTTAGTTAAAATTTAAAAAAATAATTATGTATTGAAACCGTTATAATAGGAATTTTAGGAATTAATTAAATTTTAAAAGGATTTTAAATTAAATTCCTTAAAAATTTAAAAATATTAAAATTTTTATTTTAAATAATGATTAATAGCATTATTTTTCTTTAAAAATAATTAAAGTTTTTCAATAATTTAATTCAAAAATTCTAAAAAAAAATAATTGATTTTTGGATGAATTACAGTTGCAAATTTTAGAAATAATTATATTTCATGAGGTTTTTCATTGAAATTATTAGAAATTTTAATTCCTTGGGAAAAATAAATATGAATACAGTGTGATCTAAAGTCAAATTGCTATTAATCTCAAGAGAACAAAACGGAAAGAGAGTCAAAATATGTCTCAATAAAACCATAAATTAATAAAACAAAATTAATGAATCTGAAGAATAATTTCCTGTAATTTATTTAATGAATGGTGCAAGCACGCCTAAAGGTTATATTCGACTGTTAATAATTAATGGTGTCGAAGGATGACAAGTTGCTCACATAGAAAGTCCTAGTTTTATACACCATTGAAGGTAAATTATTAACCAAACTAAAGTACAGTAACTTGGATTATACATATATATCCGCAATATGATTAACTATACCTGACGGCAATGATTGTAAATGATAAGAGGCGCAAAATGTTTTGAAAGTGGTGTAATGTCCTAGAAATATAAATAAATATACCTATGCACATATATAGATATATATATATATAATACTGAAGAAGAATCTCTATGACCGTTATAATGCCCGCATTCACCGCAATGGTATCATATGGCAAAAGCAATTTCTAAAATTATTTCTCTCACATATTTTTCAACCCCATCATCAGCATCACGCACCCGCAATCGAGAGAAAATATTCAAAGAAAGATAAAGTATACATTTACAATGTATATATTCTTGCAAGCAGATATATGCATACTACAAGATTTTTAAATAAAAAAAAAATAATATTTTTCAATTACAGGTATTCTCATTTTGATGACCCTTGGTCTCCTTGGTCTTGCATCCGGATGTTTTTTCCTTATCGTTAATCCATACGAGGCAATTTTCAAATACAAAGTCACCTTCGGCGAGGGGGGAGAGATATTCGAACTCTGGCGTTCGCCACCTGTTGATCTCTATCTCAAAGTTTATCTCTTTAACTTCACCAATCATCGAGAGTTTATGTCTGGCGAGCATAAGAAGATGAAGCTCCAAGAAGTTGGTCCATACGTTTACAAGTAAATTGTTTTTCTACTTTCTATTTAATTTCATTTATAAATTTTTTTATTATTTTAGTTATAGTTATTATTTTATTTATATCATATTAACTTTTATTTATGAACTATTATTTGATATAGTTGATATACTAGTTAATATTACTGTCTATTTTTATTTTCCTTATCATTAAACTATACTTGGACATTAAAGATTTAATTCTTAATTTCTTCTTTATTTATTCATGTTGTAAATATTCAGAATTTTCAAAGCAAATTTTACAATTTTTCTGTTGTAAATTTTTATTATAATAATTCCAAAAATTTACTTTTACTCCACACTAAGTTTCACTTCGAAAGTAAAATAAACTTTTACCTAAAAATAGCGGCAGAAAATTTTATTATACAATAGTATAAAAATTGTTACCAAAATTTACTTGTAGCCACAAAAAAATCTACTTTGGAAGTATAAGTAAAATTTCCCATAAAAATGATCAGAATTTCATAAACTCTACAGATTTTGCTTTAAAAAACGTGAAAATTACTTTATATCCCTTTTATTCAAATTGAAATATTTTCATGAAAGTATTTTGTTTCTAGAGAACTTTTGGAGCACGGAAACGTGACTTTTAATGACAATGGTACCCTGACCGCTATTCCTCTTTCGCCGTTAGTTTTCGTACCAGAACTGAGCGGAGGAACAGAAGATGATCTACTGATCCTGCCGAACATTGCCTTATTGGTAAGTGCTTTCATTTCAGCTTCCAATCCTTTTCGGGAATCTCGTGTTTCCATAAATCTTTATCTGATGTAAAAAACAATTTTTTTTCTTCCTTTCTCGCCCCTTTTTTCCATCCTTATTTTCTCATTTCTTCTTTCTCCTCTACTTCTTCTTCATCCCTTGTTTAAAAAATTTTAATTCCACGAAACATTTTTTATTCTATTTTTAAATTTTGAATTTAAACGTACAAACAATTAAAAGAATTTATTTATTTAATAGAACTAAATCAAGAGCTGTGATTCAAATAAATAAATCCTAAAAATATATTCTATTCCCAAAAGAATTCGGAAATGAAAAATAATTATAATACAATTATATTATGTCAATAGTCATATTATACTATAAAAAATTAATAATATAAATATAGAATGTAATAATAAAAATAATTGTATTATTAATATTGTAATTGTAATAAGAAAATAAGAATATACCTATAAAATTGAAAATGCGCAGCTAAAAATATTTTTTGCAATTATTTCGAAAATAAAAAAATCAATGAAAAAATAAACTTGTCGCAGTGATCTGATTTTTTTCTTTTTTTTATAAGAGCGCAATTATTGTTTACTATCGAAAACAGCATGATAGCTTTATTCTGTAACGTGACATTTTTTTCTAACTCAATGTTCCTTTCGCCTTACAAAGTTTACTTTATCCTATTTGACGACACGTTTTACTTAATAAGAAAATGTTACTTGATGAAACAACTCTTTTTACTTAAAACGTTCATTATGCGTCTGACGCAACAACTTTTTCTCCTTGAAAAAGAAAATTTTATCCTAACTCTTCAATGTTTATTTCTTCTAAAATTTGTTTTTTCTTCTCTTACAGAAAAAAATTATTTTTTTTCTAAATTTTATTTGAAAAGAAAAGTTTATCCTAATAACTTCTCAATGTTTACTTCATCTAAAATTTGTTTTTATGCAAAAAATGTTTCTATTTCTACATTTTGTTTAGAAAAAAAACAATTTTTTGTCATGAACAATAATTCTTTTTTTTAATTTTGTTAAGAAGCTAGAGTTATTTAATTTTCCAAATTCTTTTATAGAACAAAAATTCAAATACTTTTCTAATTTTGTTCTACAAACTATAATTCTTTTTCTTAAATTTTTTCTCTTTCTCTTTTTTGGAACAAAATAATTCTATTTCTAGAAATTAAAAACAAATTATATCATTTTCTACCTTTTCCTAGAATGAAATAAAAAATTTTTAAATTTTTTTACAAAAAATAATTTTCTTTCTTCATTTTTTCAAGAGGAAAAAATTTTTTAATTTTATATTCTTTAAGAATTTATTTATATACGGGAATACAAAAATCTTTTTCAATTATACAAAATTATTTAATTTTAAAAATTTCTTTTTACCAAAAATTAATTAATTTCCAATCTCTTTTCTTTTAATAATTTTTACACTAAATTTTTGTAGACAAAAAATAATTTTGATTCTAAACAGTTAAAGGCAAAAACAATCATTCTCTAAATTTTTTTTTAGAAAAAATAATCTTTTTTCAAAAACTCTCTAAATCTGAATTAGTTGAAAATATAAAATTATTATTAAAATCGTGACTGACTTTTTGCTCCAGAAATTAGTAAAAAATAACTAATTATCAGTAGGTACACTGAGAAAACGATTTATTTGATTCAAATATATTTTGTTTAAATGAAACCTAAATAATCTTTGCTATACAGTCAAAAATAATTAACTTTAATTGAAACATATTTTTTGGTTTATTTAAAAAAATAATATATTTAATTTAAACATAAGTTGCTGTTGATTTTAAATTATTTATAATCAACTTTTAAGTATGAATCAAACATAAAATGTTTAAACATATTTTTTTAAACAAAAACAGAAAATATGTTTGAATTAAATATAATTATTCAAACAAATAATATTTTTGAATCAAAGCAGTAGATATTTTCTATATATTGGGATTAATCTTACAAACTAATTTCGATTAAACAACACTCGGAACCATCGTTAAATTCAGTGTTTAGTAACTAAAATCACTTAAAATTATTTTTTTATTTAAATTAAGTATGACATTTTCTCAGTGCAATTACTAATAATTAGTAAAGAAAAAACTAAAAAAATAGTCAAATTTCACTAAATGAATTAATCACTACAATTTTTAGTCATTTTTACAGAACCTATAGAAGTGAATTTAACTAATAATTAGTCATTATTAACTACTTTATTAGTCAGTTATTACGATTTGAATCAGTGACTGGCTTATTGCTATCAAATTACTTATTTTTAACTAATTCAAATTTAGAGAGAAAACCATAAAAAATGTCTCAACTCAAAATACTTTCCTCTCTAATCGAATTTATTACAAAAAATCAAATTTTCATATTTCGTTAATTGTAAGAATTTTTCTCTTTGTTAAATTTTCATCTCCATGAAATTTTTTCTTTTATTTTTTATTAAAAGATAAAAAAAACTATTTTTATTCTCTACAACAGAAAGAAAACAAATCCAGGAAAAATTCGTATAAATTTATTTATACAAAAAATTTATAGATCTACTCCTCAATATGCAAATAACTTTAAAAACCAACGAAACATATCAACGAAAAGAAAAAATACATCTAAAATGAAATTTTTGAACCAGTGAAATTTTAAGGTATCATAATGTTACATTAAAACCGGTTAAAATTAATGGCAATATATGATCGTAAATCCAAGCAATACATATAGCATTTTGCCCTTTTCGTTTCACCTAAATATCTATTTGACACGCGTTTCTCTTTCTCTCTCACTCCCCTCTTTCTTTTTAAACGATGAGAGGAAAAATATTGCGAACCAGGAAAAAGTTTTAAAACAGTCTCATTTCAATCTGACAACATACTTATAGGCGTTGATTACCGCAATTTACGCTTTTTACACTATAGAACTCAGTGCAACTTGTACTTATGCGGTGTGCACTTGCGAAATCTATGCTGAATAATGATGCAACTAATGTACCAAATTCCTTTTCACTGGGTGTATGTTCACTACAGCCACACACACTCATACGTTCATTAAATTTTAACTTGTTTTTTGATATCAAAAACACAACTTTAAAAATGTCATGAAACATTATTAATACTCTCAAACGGATTATTTCACTCGTATATTATTGCAAAATCTAATATTTATCACCTTTATCCTTTTCTCCTTTCTTTCCCCCGCCCCCCGCCTGCAATTAAAAATAACGCTCCTATAGAAAATGACAAGAAACACGCACTTTAAGGAAATGATTATATCGTAATATTTTTTTTCTCTCTTTCTTTTCTCTGATCAATTTAAAGGGGCACGATCCGCATAATTATTTTTTCTCCACACAAATTAATGAAATTGTAGGCTTTTTATCATGGAACTTTACTTACATTACTTCATATATATGGAACTTTGACAATATAATTGTATTATGCATGGTATACCATAGAATATAAACATATATGATTATAAATAGTACCCTCCATACACAACATATTATACACAAATATAATTGACAATATTATGAGAAATAAAATTAAATTGCAATATTGTGTATGGAAACAAATTTCTAGTGTGTCAATTATTTATTGGTCAATAAAATAATTAACATGGAGAGAAATTATTTTCAACCTTTTTGTAAATTTTTCCATTTTCTTTTTTTTTTAACGTTTAGAGAGAAAAATAATATTTAATTCTATATGAATGATTAGTTTTTAGAAAGAGTAGTTTATAAAAAGAAGAAATTCTTGGGGAGTCAATTCAGCTGACATTCAGAAAAGAAGACCTTAATTCTTACAAGCGGAATGGGAGTTTTTCATTTATGTAATGCAATTTCCAGTAACACAAGCTCCTGGCCTTGACAAGGTTATTTTACGAAAGTGAATGGCCTTTTAAATACATTGCTCTTCTTGATTTTTTTTTCTTCATTTTTTATTGTTTATTATTGTATTTTTCCCTCTTTTCTTTGTTCTTCAATTTTTCCTTTTCATTTCCAATTTTTTCTTCAATGTTTCTTTTTCTTTTCCTTTTTCTTTCTATTAAGAACATATTAAACTTTGTAGTTTATGCACCAAGTCTCGCCAAGGAAAAGTCAATTTACTATAAAATAAACTTGGCAATTTATTTTATTTTATTTACTCTTTAAATGCATGCGCAATTCAATTGTTCATTAATTATTTATTTAAGTATTTCTTTGTCCTTTCTTTGTTTAAATATTTTTATGTAGTTCCTATTCCAGTATCTATTAACATTAAATCAAAATGTATCTGGTAATGCATTTCTTTCTTTATTTATTTAGCCAATTTATTTATTTACTACAATTATTATTAATCTGCTATGTATATTCATTTATTTATTGCAGTTAATTATTTACCCAATTTGTTTATTTAATGCATTTATTTATTTATCGAATTTGTTTATTTCTATTTATATATTTACTTTATTTATTTATTTACCAAACATTTATTTATAACTATGTATGTTAATAATTAAATGCTGAAAGTTTAAGGGTTAACCTGAGGATTGAATTAATATAAACAGTAAATAAAAATTGTATGGATTTTAAAAAACCTTAATTTTTTCAAAACAAAATTTTCTAAATGGTCAAAAAAATTTTTTTTAAATTTTAACAATATAGAATAAATTTAGATCCTTAATAATGCAAGAAACAAAATTGGCCCCTCTCGAGATAATTTAAAATTTAATAAAATAAGATGTTTTTTACATTAATAAACATAATTATTTGACACTTTATTTATCATTTAATGAACTAGTCTGGTCACTTTGTGATAGACATTGACCTTCACACACAAACCGTATCAGAGATTAATTGTGACGCAATTTATCGGCTTTTTTTCTTATCATAACGCGCAAAATTGTCACGTAACATATAAACCGACGTTCTCCTAATTAAATTTCATATACGTTACACGTAAGTTTACATATTTCCGGAATCTTTAATATAAACAACCTACATATTTTTCTATTAGTTTATTTACGCATATATTAACACAATAATTTATCGTTACTCTATACTGAAAAAAATAACCTCTACCTCACCAGTTTTTTGCATATTAAAATTATTCAAAAAGAAAATTTTTTAAATTCTTATTTAATTTCAACATATATATATATATATATATATAAATTTCCAATTCTTCAAAATTAAGAATTTCAAAATTCTTTTAAAAATTTTCTAAAAAAAGCATCAATTTTCAGAGAAAATTTTTTTACTCAAAAAAAAAAAATTTAACGAGTGAGAAGAGAGTGAAAAGAGGCATCAATCTCTTAAAGATATGCAAGAATTTGATATTTTTATGTAATACATTGAGCAATAATTTCTTCTTTTTTTCCATTTCGCAAGATGTCTAATTCAGAAGATTTCTAATTTTTACGAAGAAAATTATTATCAACTATCAAAATTATTATTTTATCAACTCTAAATATGACATAATGATAAAAAAAATTTAATTGACGCATCACCAAAATAAAAGACTGATAGAGATAAGACGAAATAACAGTTAACAAAATCGTGTTAGTGGGACAAAAACTGATATGCAAATTTTATGTCACTATATAAGTGCATAAAAAAATTAGCAAATCAAACTAAGCACAAAAATCTCCCAAAAAAGAAAGAATCAACACAATTTTAAGTGCAATAAAATTTAAATTTTCTAAATGCAAAAAATCCAAATTATTTTTGCGAATCAATTACAAACTTATGAAAAAGGCATTTTTCTAAAGTATTTTAATCATCTTTAAAATTAATTACTTTGTTTAGGAATAAATTTTTTAATTAATTTGGAAGGCGAGGGATAGATTGAAAATAAATTTTGTTTTTTATTTTCTGATGAAAAATATATAAATATATTTTCACTGACAGGCAACAAACTCTTATTTTTAGATCGAAAGCAGTTTCAATATCATAACATAGTAATTAATAATTAATTATATCATTTAGGTAACAAATTTAAAAAAATTACTATAAATTATTAATATCCTAATTATATAATTATTTCGTAACAAATTTAAATAATTAACTACAGCAAAGTAAGAAAATAATTTTAAAAATTTGTCGAGAAATATTATTTTTGAATTATTTATTAAAATTACTTAATATCCTTTAGAACATCTACTTAAAAATTTTAAACGCCAACAAAAGAACATAATTTTCTCAATGTTAAGGTCCCTAATAAAGGACCTCAAAAATTTCAACTTCCCATTCCATATAGTCAAAGACGTCATCATAATCACGTACAAAATAAAAAAAAGTAATGAAGAAAAAAAATGATGATGCGTCATTCAGTTAACAACGTTGGAAATATTCCGTTTGGATCCGCTTTCGTCCTAAAAATAATACAAGAGAGTTTTTTGCCCACCAGTGAAAAAATTTATAATACTTTTCATCAGAAAGTGCAATTAAAAATGTTTTTTTAATTTATTCTCCCTTTGGAAAACATTTTCCAAAAAACTGCTCCATTTAAAAAAAAAACTTTTCAAAAAAAAGAATCATCATTGGAAAATATTTTTAAGGGACAAACAGCGAATTTTATTTGCATTTTTTGGAGAAAAATATTTCAAAATAGAACAATTTTACAAAAATCTTGTATTTTTAAAAAAACATAGTTTTTCAAAAAAAGAATCATCATTGGGAGATTTTTTTAATTGGAAAAAAGAACTTTCTTTATTTCGTTTGCATAAAAAATCATTTAAAATAAATTTATTTTCAATTTTTATTCTCTTGAAAAATTTATCAAAAATGCTATACTTTAAGAAAAAAAATATATAATTTTTCAAAAAAAGAATTTGAAAATTATTTCAATGGAAGAACAAAGAATTTTACTTTTGTATAAATATATATTTTTAATTTATTCCCTCTTGAAACGTTTATTAAACAAAAATACAGACTTTTTTATATTGTTTTTTTTTGCAAAAAAATAAAAAACTCTTTGTTTTCAATATTTTCCCTTTTGGAAAATTTTCCAAAAATACTCTGTTGTTTGAAAACAAATACAATTTTCAAAAACAAGAATCAACACTGGAAAACTTTTTAATGGAGAAGTAGTGGATTTTTTGCAGTTCTTTTTTTTGCAAAAAAGCATCATCTATAAATCATTGAAAATGGAATATCATCGCGATACAGAGGAAGAAATAACGTCAATTTTTATAGAGTTGTCAAGTTTTATTGTAATTGCAATCAACTTTACTCACAAATTCAAATTTTGCCTGAGGCTAAGAGTGAATATAAGGTGTGCAGATAATGTGCACTTTAGTGAACGTAAATAACTTAGTGAGGTTGATATTTACGTGAGGTCACTAAACCCTATTGAAATTTATAAAGCTAGACTATCAAAAAAAAATTAACACGGATCTTTTGATGAATTTCATTCACACACGTGGGGCGCTGATTGTTATCAGAATTGAAAAAGAAAAATTGACATATTACGAATAAAAAAAAACAACGCAAAAAATGTTCCGTTACTCTTCTAAATGAAATAAAGGAAGGGAGAAATAAATATCCTATTTGTAACAAAGTATTCTATTAAAAAAACATACTAAAAATATTTTAACAATTTTTTCCTAATATTTCCTCGATTATATAATAAAAAAAAAATTCCACTATATAGTTTGAGAAAAGTTAAAAATATTTTATATAGAAGTACAATTAACGGTGCATAATGATAATTTTCGTTTAATTCAACTTTTGAAAATGAAAAGATAATTCTAAGACAATATTATTCACTACCGATAGTATAATTTCAGTGGTTCACGTTATGTTTAATTCAAGTTTGATTGGTTCCTACAAATTATTTAGCTGATATAGAGAGGTACCAATAACCTGCTTATGAAATTTCCTGTAAGTCTATATATATATATATATGATTTTATTTTACTACAGTTATAGATTTGCGCGCAATTTTACGTAAGAATTCATAATCGAATTCTTACTCTTTTTCTTTCTCTCACTACTCAGCAAGTAATTTTCGCGCACTTTAATTTTCAACTAAAGAAAAAAAAAGCGAATTCAATTTTTTTTCTCGAAAAACTAATTAAAGAAATATATACGTACAAAACTAGTATTCAAAAACTTGTTTCTGCAACTGTCAAAAATTAATACTATTTTTCAAAGTGTCATATGTCATTTCATTAGATTTATTAAATTAATCACTGATTGTAATTTTACTATCTTAATCTATTATTTATTCAAAAATTACGTTTACACTGAAAAACTTTTTGTTTCAAAATTTTATATAATTAATTTCAAATTTTAATATGGTTTATTTGAAACAGGGGAAAACGATATTTATAGGTTATTTAATCATACGAACGTATCAGTTTTTGACAAAATAATACAAAAAATTAGTATGGTCCGTAACAATCTTTAGTATGAACCATATTAATAGTTGATACATTCATACGATTAAATAATATAAAAAGATCGCTTTCCCCTGGTTGAGATATTTTAATTAAACAACATTAAAATTGCACTTAAAAGGAAAAGTAAATAAATCCCATTATAATATAAATATAAATCAAAAACTACAATAAACTCTCAAAATTAAAATTAGTAAAACTGTTTTCTAATTCGCCATAGTTACTGACTTTTTACTTTTGAATTGGTAAATTTCACTAATAAATAGTAATTTCTACAAATTTATTAATAGTGAAATTTACAAATTCAAAAGTAAAAAGTCAGTAACTATGTCGAATTAGAAAACAGTTTTACTAATTTTAATTTTGAGAGTTTATTGTAGTTTTTGATTTATTTATATTATAATGGGATTTATTTACTTTTCCTTTTAAGTGCAATTTTAATGTTATTTAAAAGTCAGTCACTAATTTCTTTAAATTTTTAAGTTCTTCAAATTGAAACTTGAAATCTTATTACTTGATAGCCCCATTTTACAGTAATTAAAATATTTATAATAATTATATTATAATAATGGACAAAATCTGTCCTCACCTGAAGTTAGCGTTGTTTTATTGAAATTTTTTGTTTTGTAGTTTAAATTTTTAAGTATTTTGAAATTTTAAGCAAATAAAGAACAATAATTAGTTAAATATTTATTTTACAAAAGTTATTGAAATTTGAAAAATTTAATTTGCAAATTATTCAAAAATTAGGTTTTTGAAAAATATTAATTTGAATTTTTTAAACAAAAAGGTACTTGAATTCACAAGAATAATTTTAACAAATTGAAACAATTAGAAATTCTGTAAAATGTTATATTTTAAAGAATTTTATTTTTTCCTCTTTAAAAATTGTCTATAAATATAATTTTAGATTTTTCAAATTATATAATTTTATGAAGTTACAAAAATTATTCTATTTAAATAATTCAATTCCCGTACTTGAATTCTGACAGGAATTGATTTAAAAAAAATTTCAGTCAAAATTTTAAAAAATAATTGAATATCTAAATCGTTATAACAGAAATATAACGATATCTAAAAATATTGAAATTTTTATTTTTAAAAATTATTAATAAAATTATTTTTCTTCAAAAATTATTAAAGTTTTCGTTAATTTTATTTAAAAATTCTAAAGAAATAATTAAATTTTAGATGAATTACAGTTGCAAATTTTAGAAATAATTATATTTCATGAGGTTTTCCATTGAAATTATTTGAAATTTTAATTCCTCGGGAAAAATAAATATGAATAAGTTTTTAAATTTTTGTTTAACAAAAAGTATTAAAGTTTTGAAAATTTTAATTCAGAAATTTCGTAAAATTGTTTCTTGAAAATATAAAAGTAAAATTTTTTTTAATCACTTCTATTTCCGAAAATAATTTTAAAAAATTGAAACAATTGAAAATTTTGCCAACTTTTATTGAAATAAATTTTGAATTTTAATTCAAGTTGCTGTTAGAAATATTTTGGCATTTGCTATACGAGTTGTTCAAATAATTACATTTAATGAAAGACGGTAAGAAAAATTATATTTTTTAAGAAATTAAGAATTTCCATTAAATTTGGAAAAGCAAATTTTGAAAGCAAGAAATAAAAAAACGAAAATTTGCTAGTTATTAATTAATTATTAATTCATTAAATTATGAAAATGTTAATATTATTATTAATAAGGTATAATTATTTTTAATTTAATTACTAAATTATCAACCCGAGATTTAATAAAGGCAATTTACAAATGTAAACATGTAAATATATAAAAAATAAACAGTAATTGCGCAATAAAGGAAACTGGTCGATTAAGTATTACAAGTTTTATAATATATAAAATAACAATAAAAAAATATAATCAGAGTACCTATATATGCAATTTAGGATGTGTGCGTTAAACGAGTAAAATTAACATCGTCACAGTTAATAGTTGTTCTTCAATATCTCGTCATTATGTATACATATAAGAAAGGTGTGAATCAATAACCAGGAAACGGTTAATTAAGGGACAATTTATTATCGATTATGACAGGATGCATATGGCAACCATATAAATAGTGCAATTTGAACGATGCAAGGAGATCAAGTACATATATACATATATACAAAATGAACACACATTCTTAAGAAATTACATTCCTGTTTTGTTTCATTGAAATTCATGTATGAAATTCCCTATCTAAAAACGCATTTGTCATTCTATTTTCATTAAAGAAAATTAATCCAATCAAACTTTTTTATTTTTCATTTTACTATTGGAATTTTTAACTTTCTTTTTTTACTTTTATTTATTTTAATTCGTTTAGTTATTTTATTTTTATTTATTTAATCACTACCAAAGATCCGCGATCCATACACTGGAAAAAATTTATTTTATTCAAATAAACGATTCTTGTCTATTATCAAATAAATATTTCCCACGATATAATTTTTATTTAAATCAATTAAATAAGTATTTACTTTAATAAATACTGAAACTAATGATTCAAATTGAATTTAATTTACTTAAATAAAAATTATTTGATTCCTGCAAATATTTATTTAACATAATACACTAATAATTGGTTATTTGAATTTAATAAATTTTTTTCAGTGTAATGAATTGTGGAACATTTTATCATTAAAATTTTGTATTTTTTTGGCAAATTTGCCAAGTTTTAAATCCTATCAATTTTTTTTCGTCAACGAATAAAAAAACCTCAAAAAATACCAATCATTTTACGAAGCATATAACTCTTTTTTCCCTTACGAGAAAAAAATCTGATACCAAGCATGCGAAAGCTCTTAAAAATAAATGCAAATTACTTCCCGAAAAACTGCGTCATTCGAATTTCTTTCTTTTTTATCTTTAACAAGAAGAATGTATCGCGAGATCGTAAAAGACGAAAACCAGTCCTTAAACTCGTTCAGCCCTTCGTAAAAATTGCCAGGATTACGTATATGTAAATAAATACATACACTTCCAATTCTTTTGTATAAAATTTTACTAATGAGGGAATTCCCCAAAAGAAGAAAAATAATTTAAAAATTAAAGTCCAAAATAATCAATAAAAAATCGAAAATAAAAATAATTTCAATTAAAGTCGAAAATAATTTTCATTTCAAATTAAAAACAATTTTACAATTAAAATCGAAAATAATTTTCAATAATTAAAATCAAGGAATAACTTCCAATTAAAATTAAGAATTAAGTTTCAATTAAAATTATAAATTATTTTTTAAATTAAATTAATTAAATTCAATTGAGACAATTCAAATTAAAAAAACAAAATAAAAACTTTTAAACGTCATAAAATTGTTTTAAAAAAATGAAAATGTAAAAAAAAGTTCAAAAAGAATTCAATTACTGAAAATTAAGAATTAATTAATTATAAGGAAGCAGTCGAGAGCACTAATATCTATATAGAATGCGTAAGTGAGCAGTTCAATGAGAATTTTCTACTTCACACTATTACAATGCGAGCGCTAATTATACATGTTAATCAAACAATTAATAATTAACAATGTCATTGTATCGCAGCTCTAATCCTTTTTATTCTAATCAAACAATTTGCAAGCACGTGAAAATTTCCTGCTCCTAATAAGAAAAAAAACGTAATTTTATAGAAAAAAAATATAAATAAATTAATAAATTATGATTATTATTATTTAAGATAACAACAATCCCCGTATATACAAGTGACGTTCTACTATTCAACAGAGTGACGTTCCTTCTTTTTTTTTACATATTGTTTTCGAGAAAAAAAATGTAATTCCGCGAGCCGTTTGAATTACTTTTGCGTAAGTGGATTAAAGAATTTTGTATGAAAAATAGTTAATTTCCTGCATAGTGCATATACATACGTTAGTCACAGGTCAGATGTGTCAATGACTAGGATGCAAGAATTCCGTATGAGAAGAAAAAAACAACAAACTAAAAGGCTTGAGACACTTTAACAGCATGATAGAAGATTTTTAATGATGATATAGTTCATTAATGGACGCGTCAATATTGACGCAGCTTATATATCTCAATTATGAAATCGAATAGAGTAGAAAAAAGTCGGATACAATCAAATAGTGTCAATTTTACCAGAAATACTTCCAAAAAATTATTAATTTTTTAAAATTTGTCTTTAAATAAGCTCGATCGAATATTTTTTGAGCATTTCGTTTTTCGAGTCGAGCCTAACTAAATCCGAAACTTTAATAGTTAATTAATAATTTAATTACTGAATAATTTTTTTAATAATAAATAATATGTGCATTATGACAAAAAAATTAATTAATGCTAACGATATTTTTCTAATCAACGAAATAATTAATTCCTAATCTGACAAGGTAATCAGCATCACTTTGACAATTGTTTAATTGAAAGAAATTGCTATAATACTTTTATCGCAAACCTTCAGAATGAATGAAGTATAATTTTTCGTTACATTGGCATCAAAGTATAAACATAATAATAATCATTAGTATATTATCGTTTAACAATTAATTGTACATAATTCCTACTTGTAAATAAAGACATTAATAAATGTTTAATCAAACAATTGTCAAAGTATAATAATGATCACCTTGTCAGATTTCAGAATTAATTATTACAGCAATGATTAATTTTTTTCCATCATAATTTTTCCACTCTTTTCTTTAAATTATTAATACATCAACAGTTCTTATAATTCAGATTTAATAAAAAAAATTCTCTTTTCTATTTCTCTCCTGTACACTGACAAAAAAATTTATTTGACACAAACAACTATTTAAGCAAATAAATTATATTTAGTTTAAATAAAATTTTTCTTTGAATGTATAATTATTGTTCCAGGCTTCACACTCCATTATGAGTTTGAAAAAAGTAGAAAAAAGTAGCCTCGGTGACAAAAAAAAGAATTAAAGAATTTCATTAAAAACTTTTTAAAAAATCGAATTTTCAAAGTATTATAATTAATTAATTGTTAAATAATTAAATTTTATAAGGAGTCACATTCTAATATACTGATGTTTCTTAGTGCGAAGATTAATAATTAAAATTTTTATTAGTTAATTTAAAAAAAAATACAAACTTCAAATATTTTTAATAAAATTGAACTTTCGCAGTTTTTTTTTGCAAATTTTGAAAATTAAGATTTTTTAATTCTGTTATTTTAAGATAATTGAATTTTTATAAACAAATAATTGAAAACTTTTGATATAATTAAAATTTCTTTACATTCTATTGAAAATAATTTACTTCTTTTAAAGAATTTTCTTTAATTTTTCTAAATAATCAAGGGAAGTTAGTCACTGTATAATTGTAATTTTATTTTTAAAAATTTATTCGCAATACATTCAATTATTTTTTTAAATAGTAAAAGTTCGACAAAATTGAATTACTTTTAGGAATTTTATTAAAATTCATTGTAAAAGTTCAATTATTTCTATAAATAACAATAATAATTTAATTTATTAATAATAATAATAATAATAATAATAATTTAATTTTTCTATAATAACAAAAATTCATTTATATTCACCACAAGAATTCAATTATTTTCAAAAATTTTTCTTAATTCATTAATTTGTATGTCTACTATTTTAATAAAATTTCCAAAAAGTATTCAATTATTTAAAAACAATTTTGACAAAATTCTACACAAATATTCAATTATTTTCTAAAAGAATGAAAATTTCATAGGAATTGAATTATTAAAAATAGAGTTTATCTGAATTATTTTTTTTAATCAATTATTTGAAACTTTTTTTTATAAAATCCTCGCAATAATTAAATTACTTTCATAAATAATAAAACTCATTGCAAAAATGGAATTATATTTAATACTCGAATTTAATTATATTCAATTATTTTTATAAATTGCAAAATTTTTCCAATTTACTAAATTCTTTTGAATATTATTTTTGAAAAATGTTCTTCACAAGAATTCAATTATTTACATAAATTTTTATAAAATTAAAAAAAAACAATTCTATTATTTTCAAAAGTAACAAAATTTTCGGCAGAAATTCAATTATGTTTAAAATGTTTTTGAAATTCTCCGAAATTTCAATTATCTTTATAAACAATTAAATTATTCTCTACAATTCAATTATTTTCAATTTAATAAAATTCTTCGCAAACATTTAATTATTTTCATAAATTTGTAATAACATTCATTGGAAGGATTCAATTACTTTTATAAATAATAATAATAATAATTTGCAGAAATTTAATTAGTATCAATAAATTATAATAAAATTGAATTAATCAAATTTTCAATTATAATTTAAACAGACAAGATTTTTTTTGAAAAATTGAAAAAATTCTTTGTTTATAATTCAATTATTTTCCAAATTGTAGATTTATGTTCGAAATTAAATAAATTTAAATTTGATGAGAAAATAAAGCCGGGAAAAACGGGGAATTCGGTAAAATTATTTCCTATTATCTTATTGGCAGTCGTTATTCATTAACGATTTTAGTTTTTAAAAACTGTTTTTAAATGAAAATGTGAAAACTAAAAATCTAAATTTGACTATTGGTTAAGAAAAGTAGCTTTTAGTAGCATTAGGCTCAAAAAAGTAACGAAAAAGAAGTCTCGTATCAAAAAAGTATAGCAAATAGTACACCTTTTAGTAGAAGAGTGCGAAGCCTGTTGTTCTAATTATTATTTATATTGTTTTTATTATTATTTAATGCTGATTTATTTTATTTACAAATCATTTTACACCCAGATAAAAGTTTTACTTAAACAAAATAAAATTTACTTTAGTTAAATAAAAGAATATTTGACTCAGAGCCTAGTTTTACTTGATTATAGGCAAATAAATGATTATTTGAATCAAATAATTTTCTCTTCATTATATAACAATAACGTAATATTAATACAATAATAAATTATTTTTAAGTTCAAGTTTAATTATTTTATTAATTAAAAAGTTAATATAATTCTAATAAATAATCTAACCAATTTTTGTTATTGTATATATAAACTATAAATTTTATTAACATCAATTTTTTGTACTCTGTATGTGTGTTTGTGTTATTAATGGAGTATCAACAAAGACATAAAATAAAATGCTAAGCGTTTTGTAATGTGAAAAAAAATATTCTTGATCTTGACCTGGGTTGGCTTGATATTGTAAAGAATGTTCTTTCACAAACGCAATCGACTACGTAATAATATAACCAATTTGCTTCCTTACGCAATAAAGTACACGCACCTGACGTCTCAAGTACATAAAATTTAAACGAAATCATTTCTCATCGAACATGAAAAGTTGCCGGACTAATGCAAAAAGAACTTATCATTCATTATTAATTATGTATTTAATATACATATACAAATACATATACAAACAAGAGTAATGTATGTTTCAATTTGTGTTGTCAAAAAAAAAGTAAAATGTCTTTTTATTAGCGTAAATAATATTAACAATAAATTAATTCTCAAAATAATAAAAATAAAAATATAAAAACATTACTATAATAATAAAACAATTATTACAATATTACAATTTAAATAGTTCAAATAACCGATAAGGTATTTGCCTACTATATCAAATAAATATTAACTAGAATCAAACAATTTTCATTATAATTATTAATGTTATTATTATTATATTATGTTTTTATTATTATTAATATTATTTTTATTCTCATTGTTATTTTTTTGTAATCATTTCTAATATTATTTACTTATTTTATTAAATTCTCACAACACAAGATTTTGCATTTGAAAAAAATTGTAAAATGCAAGACACTTGTTTAGCATAGAATGATTAATTAACACCGCGAATCTGAATAAATTTGTACTTTTTCGCTTTTGTCTCCAACTTCCATAGCGATATTTTTTGATGATTTAAAATCTCCCCCGTAAATCATTCTGACGAATAAATCAAGAATATATCAAATTTGAATTTATGGAGAGTGTATATATAAGAGAAAAATGTAAAATTTTCCTTTTATACTTGTATAAATATAATTTTCCTAATAGAAAAGCTAATTTAATATTTCTTCTTTTTTTTATTCCAGAGTATTGCAAATGTGGTAAGAGAAGAATATTTCAAAAGGCTGGGACTTAATTTATTGATAAGGCAAACTAATTCTGAACCACTTGTGGAAATGACTGCTAAAGAATTTATGTTTGGTTACAAATCAACGCTAGTTACACTTGGTTATCATGTAATGCCAAATTGGATCAAATTTGATAAACTTGGTCTCATTGATAGAGTAAGTAGCTAAAATAAAAAAGTTATTATTTATACATATATCTATATAGTTTTTATCGTCGCACAGTTTGCGAAAAAAAAATTAATCAAAATAAATTATCTTTAGTAAACAATATTTTTTTTCTTAAAAGAAAAGAAAAAATTTTTTAATTCATTCATATCTTTAAAATATTGATTACAAAACAAAAAAAAACTTTATCTTTAATTTAGAAATAGAAGGAATAAAATCATAATGAAAACAAATAATTGTCACTATAATATTTTATCTCTAATAGAAGAAAAAATTGTTCATTTTTTAATAAAGACATTGATATTTTAATAGACACAGAATTAATTAAATTGATAAGTATTTAATCAATTTAAAAAAAATGTAAAATTAAAAAAAAATAGTGTATAGTATTATTTATCACAAGAACAAAGAGTTTTTAATGAAAAAATGCATATTTGATAATTTAATATTTATTATTAACAAATAAAAAATTGTTAATAAAAAATTGGATTTACATATTTTGATAACTCAATATTTATCAAGAGCAAAAACTCTGAAATAAAAAATTGTATCTTTAACATTAGAAGAATAACAAAATTCAATTTTCAATATCAATAAATAATACTTTAAAAATTATAAATATATAAAGAAAACGAGTAAAAATCTAGCAGAAGAAATTATTATCAACCAATTTAACATTAGCCAAAAATAAAAATCTTCTAATAAGAAAATAAATGAATAAAAAAAATTCTCCAATTTCATTTTTATAGATAAAAGAATTATCAATTTTTTCCCTAATAAGATAAAATTATAAATCTGCGATTTATCACGAAAATAAATAAACAAATTGTACGAGCATTAATCAAAGAAAATATAATTATTGTTTATAAATAAATTATTTTTTAAAAAACTTTATCACTGTAAAAATGGGAAATTCCAAAATAGAATGATAATGAGAAAAATTATTGCTTCATATTTTAATGTTTAGTCTTTTTCATTTCTATTTCAAGAATTTCGTAAATATTTATATTAAATGTATTTAACGAAATGAGTGATAATAAAAATGAAAATAAAAAGAAATTGTTTTAATTTGTTAATTAAATTATTAAAAGACACAATTTTTTGTTCTTGAGATGAATAATAAATTATTTTTATCTAATTTTACCTGTTTTTGAAATTTATTTAAAATTTTATTTTATGTCTGTTAAAGAATAAAAAAATGAAAATTTTGTTCATTAGGAAATGATTTTTTATTTATAATTAATGCAATTTTAATTAAATTCACAGATGTATGACTTTCATGGCGATTTTGAAACCGTTTACACGGGAGAAACAGACGTGAGAAAAACTGGATTGATTGAGACATACAATGGAGATGTAAATTTGCCCCAATGGGAGGGAAAATGTGCTAACGTTAATGGTGCTAGTGATGGAACCAAATTTCCTAGTTACATCGAACCTAACGACACGCTATTATTTTTCCGAAAAAGTCTTTGCCGAAGTGCCAATATGGTGAGTGCAATATTTAATTTAATTACATTTATTTACATTTACTTTGATAAAAAATATTTATTATAAATATTTGTTAAAAACTATTCACTATAAATGCCTGTTATAAATTATTTATTAAATACTTGCACCATTGTGACGATAAAATGGGGCATTTCTCCTATTAAATAAAATTTTTTAATTCATAATAATTCTATGTAAATAAATTTTTTTTTTTATTTTTTTTTCAATCGCAGTAATAAAATGAATTTTTTCCTAAATCGCCCGGGTGCAAAAAAAGTCTACACTAGGGATAAAGGGGCACATCAGGCTCACCCATACGTCCCGGGACGCATCCACCACCCGAGCAATTGAATAATAAAATTTATAACTGAAAAAATATTCTAAAAATTTTGAAAGTTGAAATGAACGAAATATTTTTTCAAATAATTATCAACTTTAATAAAAATCAAAAAAGTAAATTAACAATTTTAAAACTATAAATTACTTTTTTAAACTCGACGCAAAATTATACTAATAAAATTTTAATTTGAAAGAGAATGAAAAAACTTACATTCATTTGAACCTTCAGAACTTTAAAATTTTCTGAATGACACAAAAATACAAAAAGAAGAACATTAGAATAATACTGTACTTTTATAAATATATTTATTTTTTATGTTTAAATTTCATATTGAATAAAAAATTTCAACTTTTTATTTTTTGAAAATATTTAACTGTAATTTAAAATATAAAGAGAAAATATCTTTTATTAATAATTTAAATTTAATAATTAATAAAGTATTAAAAATTATTGAATATTTAAAAGAAGAAAAAAATCAATGACTTTGAATTGTAGAAAAATTACAAAATTAAATTAATTTCAAAGTTAGTAAAATGTTAAAAATTTACTAGAAATTATTTTAAAGAAAAAAGGCAAACAATAACTGAATTATAGAATTACAAGTTTAGGTTAAAGTAAATTAATTTCAAAATTAAATATTGAAAAAGTACAGTACAAATTACATACGCGGAAAACAAGCTTTACCTGGTATACAATTACAAATTTTTTTATTATCTTACTTAAGACTTTTTCTCTTTTAGATGAATTTATCGCTGTTCCAGATAAAACTTTTTCCCGTAAACATAAATACAGAAGAAACATTGCCAAAAGTATTAATTTTGCTAGTAATAAAAAATACTGCAAAATAATCTATTGTCACTATGTTGTTAAGATTCCTTCCCTGTTTTAATAATATTTCTAACTTTAATTCTAAAAAATGACCAATTAATCTTAAGATAATGTTATTCACTGGTCACGTGCCTCATAATAAAGTATATGGGGCACTTGATCATTGAATAACATCACCTTAATAATTTATAATTAATTATATCTAACAAATGAAATAAAATAAAGTTCGGAAATTATCAATATAAATTTTCAATTCACTTACTTAGAAAAATATATTTCCAAATTACTTTGAAAGCGATAATTAAATTTTCTATTTTACTTTACTCTAAATAGTCTAAATAATTTTAATTCAAGGAAAGTAATTTTAAAAATAGAATAAACAGAGAAGGATAAATAAAAAAATTAAATGTGTAAACGGTGTTTGACTATCACAGTTTGTGATAGTTGACATTGTGAATCCCACGGTGGATGATGAGCCATCTTTTGTGGCGATGGGATCCCCACGTCATCACCCATTCCGGGCCACCCCCGAAGATCCCTGGCTCTTGATCGCACTTCTGCGCCAGGTCGGGGCCACACGGAACCGTGAAATTAAATAAAAAAAGAAATAAAAAATAGACTAAACAAACTACTAATAAAATAAAAAAAACGGCAGTGCGCTGGGGCCACTTTTCTTCTCCACATCATTCCTTTAGATTGTTGAATTATAGAATGTCCAGTAATGATTAAGGATAAAATTCCCTGACTTTTTCCTAACCTTGCTTCTACTTTCTTGGAACAAAAATATGGTTAGTTCCATATTAACAATAAATTAATATTTATCTATTTATTAATCAAAAACAGATGGTAACAAAAATATTTTATGTTTTGTTAGTTTAAAAATTTTTTAACTTTTGTTTAATTTTAAATAAATTTTTCCTACTTTTTTCCTGACTAAAAATATTCCCTAACTTGCCTAATTGCTGGACACCCTAAATTGCCACACACTGAAACAGAAAGAAAATGTATTAAAAAATAAAATAAATTTTACCTTACTCGTTGGATTTTAACAAAGCTTTCTTTTAGTTATGCCAGGTATTTATCAATAATTTATAAAAGAAAAAATGCTGAAGACAGTTAAAATGTTTCGAGTAAAAAACATAATTTCAAAAATAATTTTTAAGATCTAATTGAATATTGATAAATACTTTACCGTAGCGTCTAGGAGTAGTTTTCAAACAAAAGAAACCGCTTTTCTTCTTCCAAGTCCTTTCTTCTTTCAGGTTGTTTGCTGGACCTTGAAAATAGATTGAAAAAATAAAAAAAAATAATATAATTATTACTATAATTATTATTAACGTTTACTGTAATTAATTTATAATTTGATATATAATATAATTTTTAATAATTATAAAGAGACCGACAGTTTTTTTTATTTTACTATTACTGTACTAGACTTCTGTGTCTTGTCGAAAAGATACGATGACAGCATTATCTTCCTTTAGAGAAAGACTAATCCTTCTTTGATCCTCTCTCATCGACCAAATGCCTGCAACTCCGGAAACAATGCCCTTCCTCCTAGTGAATTGTTCCTGCAAATTGAGAGAAAAAAGAATTAATTTCAACCATGAGAACATTATGTTTTTTTTCTTTGTAAACTCCAAATTTTTCGTTGATAATAAAAATACTATAATTTCAATAATTTTAATGTAATTTATGGTAAAATTGTACCAAATTTCAGTACTCTAGATTAAAATGTCTAAAATTACAAATAAATGAACGAAAAAATACGACTTTAGTACACAAATGCAAAAAAAATATTTAAATTTCCTTCGCGACTGTCACTGCAAATTAACTTAAATACAAACATAACCTCTAAACAAAAATAAATAAAAAGAACAAATATAAATTATGATTTATTTATACAATATAAAACCAAAAAAATATTTCTTTTGGCTCCATAAAAGCTTAATTACAATTTGCTACATTTGAAACATAAAATTATTCACCCAACACTGGTTTAGTATTTGAAGTGAATAACAAAGATCAACAGGTTTCGATTGTTTCTCAACAATTTAAAAAAAAAGCTATCGTAATCATAAAATTCTACAAAAAGTCTTAATAAGTCTTACCCATAATTTTTTTTCTTTTTTCACTTCACAATTTATCTATGCTTTACAACGAAAATTCACGAAACAGATTGAAAACAAAAACATATTTTAGACTCAAAGAAAGTTTCGCTTGACAACTTGCAAACAAACAAGGCAATAAACTGTTCTGATCGATAAGGGTAATTTTCCTCCTTTTTTAAAAAAAATACCCCTTTTATTTGATACATTGATTTATGTAAACAAAAAAGAAACACTGTAATGGCAAATAAATTAGAGAAAATTTACACTATTTACACTTTCTTATATTCGTTGTATATTCAAACCATTCGAATAAAAACAAACAGGCTACAGCGCCAGTTCCTTTGTTTATCTACTGCTCCATTGTCGATAAAATAGAAACCGGAGGAAAAATAACTTTACATAATACAATTTTTCAGGACTTTCCGAAATTTCGTAATTAAAATTTAATAATTTTAGGAAATTAAAAATATTTTAAAAAATATTTTTAATTTGAAAATTTTATTCGATTTTTATTAGGGTCCATACACAAACTATGGAAGGCTTTAAGGCGGTGTCAAAGTTGATGCGATTTTCCCATTGAAACTCAATGTAAAAATCCAATCGACTATGGGACCCCCTTAAGGCAGTGTCAAAGTCGATGCGATTTTCCCATTGAAGCTCAATGTAAAAATCCAATTTTGGTCATGTTATTCAGTGGGCCATTTTTTTATAATCAAGTATTATTCGTCACATGACCATTGAATAACATAATCTCAAAGAGACAAATACCAAACTCTGAATCTTCCACAGTTCTTGAAAATTTTACAAAAAAAGAACAAAAAATATAAAAATATCAATCACATCATAACAAGCCTAATAAAACCCTATTTTGTGTTTCTCAGCTTTTGAATGTAAAAAAAACAAAGTTTTAGCTCAAAATCTTGACATTGTTACGATTGTTACCTTGAGTCAAGATTGCGATATATCTGCCATTAATGAAGTTATATGGCGAAAATATTTCTTCCACTTGATTCATTAGGTGTTGAGATGTAGGAAATACCATGTTTGAGCTCTGAATTCATTTTTTTGAAGTAGATGGATAAAGATTTTTATCCAAAAGAACCGATCTCTTCTGCATCCAGTTCCAGACGAACAATGACACGAACGCGTCGCCATCGTCGCGCATTTCATTCCCTATCTCCTATTCCTATTGGATGCGCTCGCGAACCAATGATAGTGAACAGCGCGAAAGTTTAAATGAAACTTTAAGTTTATTAACACTAGAATACGTTTATACCTTTACTTTTCTAATTGTTTAAATACAAACTTTGGAAAATGTCTCTAAATTAAGTATTTACTTGTTAACAGCACATAAGGGAATAATTTTCTTACTAGAAAAATAAAAGCAGATGGTGTAAACACAAATAATTAATTTTTAGGTTAGATCGGGGTTAGATTTATAACTGCTGCTATATTTTTCTCTTTGCTCATTCCTCCTGTCATTTGTTTAGTGATTATAGATAAAAATACTGATAAGCGGATCGAAATAATTAATTTTATTAATAAGAATAGAGTTGAATAAAAACTGTAAAAAGTATTAAAGGAATTAAAAAAGACAAATAAAAATATCCGACAATTTTGTCGATTTTGGAGAAACCGAAGAATCAATTACTTTACCAATATAATAATTTATCATTAAAAAATTTTCGCAGTTACTTAAATAATATTAAAATAATTAAATACTGAATTAAATTCGTGAAATTCCTTAAAAAAATAAATTAAACTTTTTGCAGGTACGAGTGGGGGAAAAAACAATTGGAGGTCTACACACGTATCAATATAAATTCAAGGACAATGAACTCGACAATGGTATACATAATCCGGACAATGCTTGTTTTTGTCGAAAAGGACGATGCCTTCCAGAAGGACTGATCGATGTCACTGATTGCTATTACGGTAAAAAAAAGATCATCGCTTAGTCATTGTTTACGTCAATTTTTATCTATTTTTCTTGACTATTTTCTGCATGCTTTGATAGAAGATTAATCGCCAAAGAATGAATTCTCAAATATAGAAACCAATGAATCCTTGATTACATTATAATTACACATATGAACTAGTTTCAACATTTTATTTTCCACTTTTGAATTCACAAACTTTTATAAATATAAACTCGTGCTCTAATAAGGCTCTCCTACACCATTTAGTTTTTCAACAGAGCGAGAGAAAAGAAAAAAAATAGTACAAGTAAAAAATTTATGTATATATAAAATGACGCAAATGCAACGCTTTTTAATCTCCCTCAATCTGATATAAGGAATAATTTTATAGATCTTGTTTCTTTTTACCGCAGCTGAGAGAAAATGATAGAAAAACAGAAAAGGGACAAAAAATTTGTTAACTTTGTAAATTATACTTTGTTAGTGGAAAATATATACTTCTCTACTTTTCTATATTATTTCGGAAAATTTTTTTTTGCTAAACACTGTGAAAAGATTCCATTTCCTTGATATTAGATGTAATTTGTCGGGAGTAATTAATTACAAATGAAAAAACTGGTCTTGAGAGACGTTTTTTTAAACGATTCGACAATTAATTGAATGACAACTGTTCTCAGTAGTACAAGGATTTAAGGTGTATTTTTATCTTTTGTGAATTCATTTTGGAAATTGGTTATTCTTTTTTTTAATTTTGGAAGAAAATAGAAAAGGAATATTTTTACTGTCAAGTTAAATAGAATTTTTATTAATTAGAATGTTTTTTAAATTTCAGATCAAAATAGAAAAGAAAAATTTTTAATATATCAAATTAAGTATAGAATTTTTATTCATTATGAATTATTTATTGTCAAATTAAAAATATTTTTAGTAGAATTTTTATGAATTAAAAATTATTTATTCTTTTTCTTTAATTTTGTAAGAAAATAGAAAGCCATCATTATTGTAAAATTAATTAATTATTTGAGAATATAAAAAGTTAAATGAGAATGATTTGCAAATATAATGATTTAAGGATGAAAATTGACAAAATAATAAAACACGAATTTATAAATAATTCCTTTTTTAAGGAATTAAAATTTGTATGTAAATTTGTAATAAAATTTTAATGTACTTTTCTTTAATTGCAGGCTTTCCGATAGCACTTTCTTATCCCCATTTCTACATGGCAAATCCAGAAATTTCCGAAAAAGTTGAGGGACTAACTCCTGATCCTGCAAAACACGAATCTTATTTTTTCATCCAGCCTCGTTCTGGTTCGCCAGTCGATTTGGCTTTTCGATTTCAAATTAATATGGCACTTCAGGACATCAGTCGGATAGCACGAGTTGAACAATTCGCCGATATTATCCTTCCGCTTCTCTGGTTTGAAATCGTAAGTCCTTTGCTATTTTTTAGCAAAATAACTAAGAAAAACATTTTTTATTAACACACCAATCTAATTTATAATAATTAGAAAGTTTTGTTTGTCCTCCAAAAATCCCCCCCAAAAAAATTATTCAAACTTATTGAAAGAAAGAAAATATTCATAATAAATAAATTTAAAAAATATTTGAAATAAATAAAATATAAGGAATAATATTAAATGAATTAATTGACAATAAAATTTCAGGGAATGTACGAACTTCCAGAAGCGGTAAATAATAAATTCAAATTGTACTTGAATTATTTACCAATTGCGCAAGACGTTGGAATTTATTTATCCTTCATCGGTGGATCATTTGTTCTTATATGGAGTATCGTGAAAATTCTTCTACACCAACCAAAAAGACCCTCTGGTATGGCATGGTGTGAAACGGAAATGCAAAAGCAAAGATTACATTTTCCCAGTGATAAGGATCCAAGCGCGAAAACGAAAGAAATGGAAGTTTACTATAATTCCCTGTTGAGTGCACAAACAGAAGAAATGACATCAATTGCAATTGAGGATCTGCCAATTATCAAGGAAGATATTGCTTGAATTTTTAGTAATTTTTCTCCTTCATTTTTATCCAGTATCAATTTTTTTTTAAATTCCTGAGAAGATTCTCAAAATGCGATTCACTCACTAATTGTGTAAATCCAAAAGGAGCTTCTGGTTCTGATTTGTCAATTTTTTTTGTCATAAAAAAAATTTAGCTACACCCCAAAGATTATTCAAAATGCGTCAGAAAATAACGAAAGAGCTCGATTAATATAATTGCAAAAAATTATCTTTCAATCTTTGAAAAGTGAACTAATTTCACTTTTTTAATGTATATTCATAAAAATTATTCAAAAAATTAGTTTAAAAAAGGTTATTTAAAAATAATTGAATTCAATTTACTTTTTTAATTTATTCAATAGTTATTTCCTAAAATTAGTTCAAATTAATTTATTTGATTTATTCAAAAAAATGGATTCTAAAATTTAATTCTAATTAATTTATTTAAGTTATTGAATTCAATTTTGTTTTTAAATTTAGCCAAAAATTAGTTCATGCTTATTTATTTAAAACTAATTAAATTTTAACATAATTTTCATTTAAAATAAAAATGAGATTAAAATAAAATCAAAACAAAAATAAAATTCAATAAATTAATTCCGTAAATTCCGTTTAAAATTGTTTGAAATCATTTCGCAGATTTCTCTATATTAAAAGCAAAATAAAGATTGAAAGGTCATAATTACTAAACTTCTTGGTAAAAATATTTAGTAAAGCATACACGAGAAAACTAATTAATGATAAAATTTTGTAAATATGTAAATAGCAAAACTAGATAATTAAGATTGACCACTTCAACATATCCAATAATCCAATTTATATATATATTTTATATATATACTTTTACGTGGAATTGTCAAGGATATTTGAATAACTTTCCAGTGTCTATTTTATTCATGAAAGACTTTTTTTTATTTGTTTGTTTGATTGTTTGTCTGTCTGTTTGTTTCGTCTGCAAAAATCTAGTTTTACAAAAATGTTCACATTAAAGCTTGAAAATTGATGATTAGATATTGAAACTGTTTCATAAAACATCGAGTTTTTTTCCTTAAAGATGTTTTCTCACTATAATAGCAAAAAGAATTTTGCTTTTACCAATGTCATAGAATCACAATATCATAAAATATAAAACAGGTTTCGAATTACAAAAAAAAGGAAAACATTTGCAATTTGAGATAGACAATTAAAAAAAGAAAATATACGTTTAAAATGTTAATTTCTCTGTAAATTGTGTGTGTGTGATGATCTTGCCTTATTTATATACATAGTAAATACTCTAATAATTTAAATAGAATTCTAATATTAATATTTAAGTAGAATTATCCAAAAATGCCTTAATGTTGAATTAGAATTTTAATTAATTCTTATTAAATTTGCAAAGTGTTCAATTTTCAACAGATGAAAAATAAATTAACGGCTAGTTATAGTTATAATAATTATTTTACAATTATAAGTTATTTTATAATTGTAATAATTATTTTCTACAAGTTCTAGTATTTTAATCCTACAATTACATTAAAGATCGATTTAAAATTATTTTTATTCCCAGCAAAAATTGCTAGTAATTATTTCTGGAATTTTCTTATTTACTTTTTTCCATTTGTGGAATTTTCTACCGACTGTTATTATTTTTTCACATTTTTTGTTCTTTTGTAATGTATTTGGAAATTGTTTTTCTCTCGTTTAAAGAAACATTGTAAAGAATTTTTATAATATTAAGATTGCTTGATATTTTTTTGCAAGAAGACTGCGAAAATTTTATTTAAGGCATTTTTGTTAATTGAAATCTACGATTAGATTTTTACTACTTATTTAAATACTTTATGTATTCGAAAAAGGGACAAAATGTGTATTTCTTTATGGTAATTTATAAATTATTATTGTAAACACATGAACCTTTTTTTATAGAAATATAAATAAGTAAGTTAAATTTAATTTAATGTGCGCCAATGCGTAGAGGAATGTGATAGATTTTTTTCCCCGGATAGTTATTTAACTGTAATATGTTAATCTTGCCAGTGAAGTAAAAGTATCTCAACACTGCGAGAACTCTTCAACATTGCTCAATAAAGAATTTTTGTAAATAACAAATTATTATAATTATTATTATTAATATCATAAATTATTATTATTACTATTATTACTACTATTATTATTAGTATAAAATATTTTTACTGTAATTATTTACATAAACTGGAATTAATAGGGTAATAAATAAAAAATCAGTTTTTTTAAAGAAATTTTCTATGTAGTTTTTTAATTAATTCATTGTTTACGAACAAAATTGAGGTGTACATCAAAATGATAAATAACGCATTAAATTCGATGATTGAATTCACTTTTTTTATATAACATTTTGAATGTGTAGAATAGTCGCAAACAATATTTTACTGTGCCAAGTACGCAACATATTGTGAGACAAAATTCAGGGTATTTTGACGAAATATTTAAAAACAATTACTTTGTCAAAAAAAAGAGAAAAATGGAAAATTACAAATTTTTAGAAATGAAAAAGAAATGAAAATTATTAATTTAACAAGAAAAATTGTACAAAGAAAGAAATTTTCCATTTTGTTCTTTTTTTTGTAACAAACAATACATTATTGACAATATTTCAAAAGTGCACCCTGACTTAAGCAATGTTACTTTGAGAAAGAATAAATATTGTGCACTGCTAAAAAAACATCTTTCACAATTCATTAAAGATGTTTAATTTTAATTCTTTATATTACCATTCATTTTTTTTTCTTTATATATATATATTAATAATGAACTTTTTTTTACATTTAATTCTCAATAATGAACTTTGATAATTCGTTTATTTTGACAATTTTCAATATTAAACTTTGAAAATGTTTTTTTTCTTAAAATTCTGTCAATTCTCTTTTCTAATATATTTATTATTAATTATTATTTATTACAATTATTGAACTCGATTGATTTTCAATATGAATAGAAAGTTCACATCTCGCAAAAAATGTCATTGGAATCGCAGATTTTCCACTCGCGCACACATCCAGTCAAACACGAGACAAGTGTGTAATTTGACTTTTGAGTCGTAGGGAAAATGTTAGTGAAAGCTTTTAAAAAAATAAAAGGATAAAGAGAAACAGAAATTAAAAAGTCGAAGCATTAAAAAAGCAAAAAAACAAATTTTTTTATACACTTGTGAGACTAGCGCAAACTGGCTACTGGAATTTAAATACTCTCCCTTATTGCTTTCCTCGACCTTCAATATTTTGATCTGTTTTTCTTATAATAGGGAAGAAAAAAATAAATATACAAAAATAAATGTCAATTTTGGAAACAAAAAAATTTCAAAAATTTACCAGATCGAAATAATGATAATTTTTTTTTTGCCGAGACCTTAGGGAAAAACCTTAGTTTTCTTTGGAAAATAAATAAATAATTTAAAAAGATTTGCAATAAAATTAATTTGTACAGAAACTTCCTATTTTTCATTTGGAAATAACGGAAACTAAGGTTCGTATGGTCTCGAAATTTATACAATTAATTATATTCAATTAAGTGAGGAATATTATCCTCTTGTTCTATGTACTTTTTTTAAATATATAAATGCACGAGGTTGCCACAAATCTTCATGCTTGTCCGTTTTTTTTAATCAAAAGAAAACAATTAATTTATCTCATTGACCGGTATGGTTAAATACATTTTTACAATTTCTGTCTACTGTCGTATCAAATGTTTCTTTTATAAGAAATTGTTAACTACATATCATTTGTAAAATTAATTATTACGGCCATGTGGTTTTTTTCTTCAGGACTATTATACCACTTTGTACATTGTCAGTTAAATTAAAATGGAAAATTACAGATAAATTCTCCAAAGCATACTTTTTTTCTTTCAAACATTTTTTTTTCAATAATCTTGATTGTCGCAGAAGCTTCGTAAACAACCGCTGCCATTTTACCACGAAAAAAAATTTCTAACACTTTTTCTTTTACGAAAATTTTCCGATAATTTTCGTTTACAAAAAAAAAAAATTTCCACTTGAAAGAAGTTTACATTTCTGTTTTTGTTCATTTAAATGAAAAGTGGAAATGTAAAAACGAAAAATTGAATGCCTTTTATGTATTAAATACAAGAAAAATGATAATTATGCTCTCAGCATTCTTTTAAATTAAACTCATACGTTAAAGAAGCGGTGAAACGCTTTTATTGTTCTCTCATGCACACAACAATCACTTACTGGAAAAGTAAGGAAAATTTTTTTTCAATTAACACACATGCAAATTGACGACAAATTTGTATCGTAATTCTTCTTTTAAAATAACTTTCTTTCGTTCTAATTAAAGCTAATAAATATTTTTCTTTTTTCTTGTCATCTTGAATTTTGCAATAATTTCATTTACTTCACATACCTCCTTCCAAAAGGAATAATCAAAACGCAAAATTATATTTAATACCTTAAAAATAAGAATTTGACTTATGACTCATAAAAATTATCTCCACAATTCTTATATAATAAGATTTCTTTTTTTTTATATTTCTCAACATTCTCTTCAAATTTTTTTTTATATTTCTCTACGTCTTTGAAATGTTTTTTTTTCGTTTCTAACAAAAATCAACTATTTTTCCCCATTTGAATATATTTGTTTCCTTCAAAATGATTCGACATTCATTTTATCCTTGAAAAACATAAAGAAAAAATAGATGATTCTAATTAGAAAACTGTTTGGTCGACTAAATCTATGAAATTTTTTTTATATACTTTTATTCTTATATAGTTTTTTTGTTTGCATTTAGTGCAATTAGTAAATATATTTTTATATTATATATATGTAGATAGAATATACCTAAATAGTTTAACAGTGGAATTTTTTTTGTGTTAGCAACCACTGAAGAAACTGTATCACATTCATTTCAATGTTTCTAGAAAAAATGATTTTATCGTGAACCAATTAGTTTCCACACTCACAGCACGTATTTGTTTACAATATTTATAATTTAGAGACGAAAAAAAAACAAAAAAAAACAATTAAGGCTTGCACAAGACTTTCGAGTTGCCTTAAAGCTTTTCACATATTTTCTTTTCTTGGAAAAAGCGTCTAAGAACATTAATTATTATTATTATTATAAAAGGGCGCACAGTGAATGTGTAAGCCAAGGCAGAGATGAATGAGATTCAGGAGTAAAGACTAAAAAATCACGCCACTTCAAATCAAAATCATTAACATCTAAGCAGGCCACTTTACATATTTTTTTTCTTTTTTTTTCTTGAAGCCCTGTTGCACATTTAACATCGTAGTATTCTTCGTACCTTGGAAACTCCAATATTTTTGTCCTTTTTTTGTTTTAATTAGTTATCTAATTTTTTGTGGAGACGTGTAATAACGATAAACTACATGAAAAAAAATTATTTGATGAAATTACTTACATCTAACGTCTTTTGTTTCCATGGCGACGAGAGAATTTCCGATTTTTTCTGTGAAAAAATAAATTTATTAATATTTATTTTCAAAAATCTAATTTTAATCTATTTATTTGCAAGCATTTATTAGTTTATTACTTTATTTCTAAGTTAATAAATTATTTCTATGCTTGTAAGATTTTTTTGAAGTTTGTCGGTTCATTTCTAAATTAACTAAATAATTATTTAAATAGTTTAAAAAATCCATTATGAACAAGAAGATGTATTGATATAAATATAGAATAAAAGAGAATGGGTACCTAATTCTACTGGGCGAAGGAACAGGAGCATGTTCGGCAATAACTGGCAATACTGATGTAAATTTGTCAGTGGGTCTCAGAAGACGAGCTGTTCTTGATGACAATTTCCAAATCAGTCTCTGTCTATGTGGCGTTTGTTCCTGCGCATTATATTTGCTGAGTATTGCACCGACCGCATCGTGAGTCGAAAAGAAACTATCGTCTGAGATCTGTGAAAAAAAGTAGAATGAGAATGACTAAAATTACAAGAATTTAATTATTATAACTGATTTTATATTTAAATATTTGTATTTAATACTTATAATTCATATTTATAGTTAAAGTTTATAATACACAATTAAATTTCATTATATCAAAATTTAAACGCTAAATACAATTATTTCAAATATTATTTTCAAAAATTTTAATGAAATTCTTCATAAGAATCCAATTATTTTTATAAGTAATACAATTCTTCGCAGAAATTTAATTATTTTTCATACAATTCATATAAAATTCCTCGAAATGAATTCAATTATTCTTAACAATGTTATTACAAATTCTTTGTAAGAATACAATTATTTTCAAAAAATTTAATTAAATTCCGCAAAAAAACTTATTTTTTTAAATTTTATTAAAATTGTTTGCATAAATATAATTAATTTAAAAAAATGTTATTAAAATTCTCCGAAAAAATTAAATTATTTTCATAAGTTATAAAATTCTTCAAATAGTAATTGTAGCATGTAATATAATAAATAAATAATGTTCCAATATGAATTAAATATTAAATATTCTTAATTAGAATTTTAAAAAAAATACTTCTTTTCGAAGAGAATTTTGAGAAAATGGAAAGCAAATCAACCTTGCAAATTTTTTGTAGATCAGCAGCGAAATCGACCAATCTAAGCATCTCGTGAGCAGGTGTTGGCGGTATTGTCACAGAAGATGGTCCCGCAATGGAACAAAGCATTGTGGCGTCCGCATTTGAATCCAAATGATTAACAGCAGCATCCAGATACGTGCATAGTAACACCAACGCAATCTCCGATGGTCTCAAATTCGCACAGTTACCATTGCAAACAATCATCTCCAATCTCAAAAGCAACTCCGATTCCTGCAAGCAATAAATTTTTAAAAAATCGTCCCAACAAATATTAAAAATATAATACCTAACTCTGTCGTCAAATAATTAAAAAATGTTTTATATATAAATAAATGTTTAGGTCTTTTACTACAAAATTATTGGTAAATAAATACTTAGTCCTTTTATAACCAATTAAGAAATAAAAAAAATTAATTTCTTCTTCATTTAATTATAATAAAGTTGTGATAAATTCTTTTCAAAAACTAATACTTTCTGATCACAACGCCTTTAATGTTTTACGTGCATGATCTCCTTTTTGATATCAGAATCTGCTATTTATTTATTTTTTTGAAACTGTTGAAAATGTAAGAGGAAAAATTGAATAATTACCGAAACAACGCTTGCGTAGAGTTCACCAAGACCCAATTGTGATGCAATAGTGTGAAACATAACGTTGAATAGACGAAGAAATGAAAGGGCTGTGATGGGTTGAGTGCCAGGTGCCCATTCTAATTTATTTCTAATAACGTCTGACATGCGTTTCAAATCACCGCCAGTGCATTTACACTGTGAAATCGAAACTAAATGATCGGCATCAAGTGACTGAGCCATTTGGACGGCGGCTATGTGAAATGATGATACACTGATGCAGGCCATGTGCTTTGGTCTGGCCTTCATTTTTGTAAGGAATCGATCAATTAAATTGATGGCGATGAAAAATACGTCAGATGGAAGATCGTACCACACTTTTAGGCATCTAAGTACGTGAGCCGATCCATCACGTGCACCCATTGTGATTTCATCATTCTGGAGAATAGAAGAAAAAGATTATTCTTCGACTCACTATTATGCTCCTCTTAATGAAAGTTTCTTAATAAATCTTCTTCATTTCTTAACTTTTTTTAAACTAATTTATCGAATTTAAATTTTTTTTTTTATAAAGTTACATTATTTTATTTTTACTTATTCAGCTTCTAATTTTCATTTTTTATCTGAACTTTGAATTAGTAATTTAATTTATTTTTAAATTTAAATTTGAAAAAATGGAAATTCACCTTCCTGGTATTTTTAATATTTAATCTAAATGAATTGTTTGAAGGCAATTTAAACTAATGTTAATTAAAATAATATTTCAAATCGACAACTATTTCAGTTAATGATAAGCAAAATTAGAAATAAATTCTTATTATTCAGTTCACATAATTTACAAAGGACACCGCACTAAATACACTAAAAATGTCTTTCGGTTAAAATTCTTAAGAATTTCAAAATTTTTAGTCAATGGTTTTCTGTTTAAAAAAAGAATTGACCGAAGGTCAGGAAATAAATAACCAAAAGCCATTATCAGTGTGTTTAGTGTGGGGTTCTTTCTATTTTCAATCGAACCAAATTTTAAATTAAAAATGTAGAAGAAATGAGAAAAAAAATTGAAAAAGAAGAACAATTCCAAAGAAAAAATTGGAAAAGTAAAAAAAAATTGCGAAAGAAGGAAAAATTGAATAAAAAGAAAAATTCCTAAGGGAAAAACTGGAAAAGTAGTAAAAATTAAGAAAAAAGAAAAATTCTGAAAGGAAAAACTGGTAAAATAGTAAAAATTAAAAATAAAGAGAAAACGATGAAACTGAAGAAGAAAAATTTTTAAAAAATGTCTCACCTGAGTGGATATTGGTAATTGAAGATTGGGCTGGTATTTGACCTCTAGCACAAGAGCTTCTTGGAGTTGCTCCAGGAGAGGTTGGATTGCATCCGGTACAGGCAAGCCCGATGCGTCCATTCCTGCAATGTGTGACGGACGTTGACTACGAAAAAACGTCATAACCAATGTGGTTTATCACAAGTCTGTAGTCCAGGTGACCAGTCACACTACAAGAATGGCCCAGCTGGCTGGCCTGGTATCTGCAACAATCAAAAACAAAGAGGGGTAAAATTAATAAATTTCACAATTATTTTTCTAAAGTGTACAATATAGTTAAATCCTATTTTTACTGGTATTTAAATTTTATATTACACACTGGAATTAAGTATTATTTTTACTTTCCAATAGTCAACAAACGTGCGCAATAAAATCAAGGACAATAAATAGATTTGTTGTCCTTGTGCTTTTTTTTCTCTCCTTACATCAATCGTCATCAGTCGTCATCTGCTGTCATTAATACTATAGCAAAGTCGAGAATTTTTTTTTTTACAATTCGATGACAAGAAAATGATAAAAAGCAAGAATTTTCATAAAATCAATTTATCTTGTTTTGAATTTTAAGAAATTGATTTAATTTTCTTTATTTACCGTTTTCATTAATAAATTAATAGTAATTTGTTTACTATTTTGATAAATTAATTATTAGTAATTTATATATAAATTTTCGTAAAAAAAATTATTGATAATTTGTTAACTATTATAGTAAATAAATTTTTAGTTAATTATTTATAAAAGTTTATTCAATAGTAAATGAATTAAATGGCAGCAAAATTTGTTTGTAAAACATTTCGAATCTGAATAAAAATAGTTTCGATTTTTAAAATGATTTTCGAGAATGAAAATAGAGTGACACAAGTGGAGTACGAAAATACATGTTGAGCAAGAGGTCTGTTTTCTTTTTTTGTTATTTTAAACAATGGACAATGACCGCGCATTCAAGCCAAATCATTATCGATAAGCATTCTGAATACAAACGGAACATTAAATGTGAATATAATTGTATTTTATTTGAATTAAAAACATCGTAGTTCCGCTTTTATTTTTTTCATGAACATTAAATTTTCAAAGTAGGACAATAAATTGTAAATCGTAACTTTTAAATTACAATTTTAGAATGTTAAATAAATAGGAAATCAAAAAAGATAATTAGAATATAATTATGGTTAAAATTCAAATTCAGAACGATCCATTATTATTAAAATACTGAATAGAAGATTTTTAAATCAAGGTAACGTTTCGAAACGTGAATGTTTTTTTTTCTCATGGAAATGATCCATTTTATGTCAAGAGATATATTTAACAAATAAATATTAGAAAACCGATCGTCAAGTTCGTTTTAAACAACTATTTTTATAATTTTTTCGTATTTTTCTTTTTTGTTTTTCGAAAATTAAATTTCATAACACTCTTGGAGAAACGATTAATTATAATCGCATACGATCTTCGACAATTCATTATTTGATGATTAAAAAATAAATAAAAATTTATACCAATAATCCAAAAATAAATGATAATCAATAAAAATGTCAACAAATAATAATAAAAATAACAATCAATAAAAAATTACGATAAATAATAAAAACAATCTTTAATAATAATAATTAAATATAATCACTAGAAAATAAATACTCAATAAAGATAAATAATAATAAGCAATAAATAAATAATGACTTTTTAATTGCACCTTAATTCACATTTTTTTAATTATATCTAATCTATTTTTCAAAAAATAATTTAAAATATATTTCAAGATTTTTACTGGTGGAATATAAAAAAGCAGAATTTTTAAACTAATATCCAAGAAACTAATAGCTATGATGAGTTTTCATTTTACGTTTGAACCATTAGGGTTCGTCAAATTAAGACCGAGAATCATTATTAACGCTCGACTGTGTCCATATACGAATAAATAAGAATAGGCTTTCACAAAGATTTCTTTTTCCACTTTCAAGTTTTCTTTTCATGAAAAAAAACTCTTGTTATAACTTTTTACAATAGTCGACTCATCATTCAAAAAAATAACAACAATGTTTTATTGATAAGGCAAAAACGATAAGAAAAATAGGTTTACAATAAACTTAATTTTATACATCGTATGTGGAAAAAAAATTGAAGGCAAAATAAATCATTGAGATAATAAATTCTTGTTTTTTTATAAATAAAATAAATAAATAACTTCTTTTGAACTCTTTCTGCGTTGTAAAATTTTATTTCTTTTTGTTACTTATTATTTTTAATTATTACTATTATTACTTTTAATTTTTATTAAATATTATTTTATTAAAATTAAATATTACAATTGTTTATAATTATTATTAATTTTATTCTTTATCGTCATATAAAAAAAAATTTTAAATAATAATTATAATAGGAGTAATAACAATAATAATGAGTAATAATAATAATACTAATATAATAATTTCTCGATAACAATTTTTAGTACGTAAAAAAAATTAAAATCTTGTTTTTAAATCCTCTCTTTTCTTAAAAAAAAATTATACACTCTTATAAATCAAATATATAGTTTAAAAAAAATAAACAAGAACTCAAACCCCGAGATTTAGTTGCAACAAAATCTATTTTTATTTCCAAGTTGGCCTTGACTGGAAATTAAATCCAACAAATTATTTCTCACCTTGTTATCTATTTAAATTTTCATTTAAGCCAATATTTTCTAATAAAATATGTTTTCTTTGTTGAAATATAACAGAATTTTTTGAAAATAATACAAATAATAAAAAAAATCGAAAAATGACTAGAAAAAGAAGTGAATTTCAAAATTCAATAAAGAAAAATTCATCCAACAAAATGAATAGAGAGTGACTAGAGAGAAAAACTAAAGGTCAGGTATAATTTTTACCGCCAAAAATGTAGCACCAGCTGCATTTTTATGGTATCTATCGATTAAATATATTCGTAGGGGATATATATTTTAAGGGAAACGGAACATCTGCGATGGAAAAAGTTTTTTAAAGGCAAAAAGAGTGGGTAGATCACTTCTCGTCCCATGTGTTTGAAATTTTAATTATTTTAACGGTTATTTTTATGAAAAATCATTGAAAAATTGGAAATATATAATTTTACGCGCATTGAGTCACGTATTTATTCTTCCAATGCCTTCATCTTGACGTCATCTTGACAAGTCAAAACTTGTTGAATCTTGCCTTGACGCATTTTTTGGGGAAAGTTGTTATTGAATCATTATTTCACCATTACTGAAAAATACATAATGGAAGTAAAAAAAAATGAGTTAGTTCATAGAAAATTATCTAATTGTCTTTTAAACAACTAATTGTTATATTGTTCTTGCTAAAACAAAAAGTTATTTAAAACATAAATAAATATTTAAAAAATAAATAAATATAAAATTTACGTACAAAATTAATTTCTTAAACAAATTGCGTATTTTGGAGTATCTTCTAGAATTTTCGCTATGTAAAGAAACAGAAATATTTTTAACATTAAAAGATTGAAACAAAGAAAGTTTGTTATTTTAGTTATCTTATGGTTTTTATCAATATTTCAGCATTGAATGAATAAAAGGACCGATTTAAACTTAATCTTGAATTTTGCAAATTGACGATTAAGAGTAAAAAATTTGTTTAGTAATACTTTTTAATGAAAAGAATGTTTCTTACTTACGGGGTAATTATTTGTGGTGTAAGTAGAGGATAGTTAATATCACAGTTATTTGTTGATTTGTACTTTATCTCGTCGAACAAAGGGTTTTGTAAAGCGTCAGCGAGTCTGATGCAATGAACTGTCAAAATCACCTCTCTTCTCTAAACTCGAAATGCTTTTCAAGGCACGAGAAAAATAATTGACCAGTCACACAATTTTTTTTGTTTTCTAAATACTACTCAGACTTATATGTTGCATTGTTGTAAATCTCTTGTTAATTATCAATTATTATTAGGAATGTGTAGGTGAATTCTTTTTAATGAAATATTTCGAAAATTTTCATTTTTAAGTATCATTTTCCTATTATATCCTGAGTATGTGGTTATAATAATTTATTAAAAATCCTACTAGGTTTTTGTTTTTTTGCTATGGATTCTGCTGTTATCCTTGAAGGGAAGAATGCTTTCCCTAATAGAAATACTCTCATGACTAAAACTTCCAAGTGCTGGAAACGCACTACAAAATTTGCTCCATTTTTTTTTCTTTAATCAAAACACAATTTGCAGGTTTAATAGAATTACGCGAAGAAAATTTTAACACTTCACTTTTTGTTTTACGTAATTAGCGAAAAGCAAAATGTCCTAAAGAACCGTTTACCAGCGATAATTTCATCTGACTTCGTTGATAATCGGTCACGAACGTTGAAACTTCGGAGTTGCTTCAAACATAAGTTCCACTTCCCTTTTCTAACGAACTTTCACGAAATTCTACGGTTCTATCCGAAGGTTCGTTGCTATGTTCTTTCAACCCTAACGCCGATGTTTACATGTCAAAATATTCGTTATTGTCAAAAAAAAGAATAATGCGTCATATCTGTCATTGTTTCTTTTTTTGCTTGTTCAAAAAATGCAAGTATCTTTTTTAATCTGAAAAATATTTCAAAATTTCTCAAATCTGATGTTGATTGTGATTATAAAAGTAGACTAAAACAACAAATGATAAATTTCTGATAAATCCCGGTTTTATCATTATTTGAAGGTTCCAAATTTTACAGCCTCTAAAAAATTACAGTTACAACTTTCAATCAAAACAAGAGAAAAAGTTCTTAAATAATTAACAAAAGAGAAAAAGAGTTACCTCCGCCTACAAAAGAAATTTCACAATTTTCCTGAAAGGATTGGTCGAAAATATTAACGAACATCTCAACTTTCACTTTTTTTACGTTCTTGGTAAAGAAAAAAAATGCAATTTTCGAAAAAAACCTTGAATTTGTAAAAATAGACTTTGAGTCTATACTCGTAACTTCGTGATAACATTGGAAAATTAAATTGTAGAAATTAGAAAAGGAACAATAGAACAAATCTTTTTGAAGAGCTGACATTTTTAAATTGACCTAATAAAAAAGAGATCACGATCACTTCCTTACTTTATTTAAATTAATAAAATTAATTAATAGCGTAGGCAGTATATATAATGATAATATAAATGTCATGGGAACTAATGAAATGTCAAACTAGAGTAAACACGGAAAAAATTTGCCTGCATAACCAATTAATAAAAATTGTAAAACACGAATTAAAAAACAAGTATTGTAAAAATTTCTCCAATTTCACACTGAAAAAAAAATGATATGTTTATCAAAAATTCTTTTTGATAACAGAGCACAACAAAGAGCGAGTATCGACAAAAACAATAATGGCTAGATTGTTGTTTTCTTTTGCTCTCTTTACCACTAACCAACAACGATTATCTAATCGAATTTAATAAGGATTTATGAAAAAACACTTACCCGGATGCTTCCAGATCACTTTCGCCCTCAAATTTCACCCAATCTTGTACTAATTTTGATTATTTTTGATAGAAAATATACAAGGAGATGAGTCCTGTTTGACAGTTATTCGCACAACAAGCAATGGCGCACATACAGCTGATCATTGAGTCGGCCGTAGAACGCCTTGTCATGTTACGCACTTTTACGAAGAAAAAAGTAGTTCTTCGAAGAATGTGCGAAAGTATGTCATAACAATATGTTTCGAAATTTTTTAACTGGAATAAATTATTGCTGTAATTAATTACTTTACGAAATTAGTAAGATTTTCAGTTGAAAATAGAAAAATAAATGTTTTGTAAACATTGACATTTAAGAATTCATTTATCGATTTTTCAACTCTGTGAAGTTGGCACAAAGTTCCAAATTTATAAAAAAAGGAATAAATTTATATATTTTTCGAAAAAAATTTTTGCTATTCTTGGTGGTTATTTAATAATGTAGTCAATTCTGAAAATTTGATAAGATTGAGATTTGAGATATAAAATATTTAAATAATTAACAATTTGCTCAGTGCGCATAATTTGATGCGGAGTCACCTGGCGCTAAAATTCAAATTAGAATCTTTGTTTTCGATGAAAAAATTTGATATGTATTTATAACACTATTTTACACGTATGTCAGAAGGAATTAATAAGAGATAAATAATTACCAAATAGCAAAACAATACCAAACAATTAAAGCTAATAAAACGATTAAAATTTAATTACTTGAGTCAGGGCCGTGGAGAGCCGGGACAGGCCCCGGGAAAGTTGACTTTGGCGGGCCCCATAGTAGGATTATAAATACATAAAATATTCTCTTTCAATAAAGATATGTTTTTTATTATTCCAAGTGAGCAGAAATTTCATGAGTTTAACAAGGGACATCACCCAAAATTATGGTCTATACTAATTTTTTTCAAAACCTAGAGCTACCGGGCCCCGGGGCATTTATTTTAGTTAGGCCTGACTTGGAAATTCGCCCTAAGGTACCAAAAAATTATGGTAATTTACGTATCAGCAAATTCCCAACTCTGGTCAATGACGCTCCGAAACTTGGAGGGATCGTGTACAAGATGGCGACAATGTGTGTTATTAATTTATAATTTTTAATACGCCGGGTCTTTTTTTAAACAAAAAACGAACGTGTCTAGTAAACATTTTACAAACTCTTCTTATCAAAGTGTTAACGAAAGTATTCCATCGCATGTGATTCAAAAAGACAATTAATCAAGTGATTTATCAAAGAAAAGTGAAGAATCACATTTTCTCAAAATGTCAAAGACAGATGAAAATGCATTCCCTGGGGAAACGGGAGAAAATTCCAATGATTCTTCAGCAGAAACAACATCATCAAGGGGTGGTGGTGATTTTGAGACAAAAATTGAAACCGACAGAAGTAAACGTTTTGATTTTTTGCTAAAGCAAACTGAAATTTTTTCCCATTTTATGACAAACAATCAAAAAGACAAGAGTCCTACGAAACCAAAAGCTGGTAGACCAAGGAAACAACCTCAAGCAGATCCAAAAACACCACCATCTCAATCACAAGGATCGCAAGGATCGCAAGAGTCATCCAAGTCTGATGTTGCTGATCATAGGCATAGTAAAACAGAACAGGAGGAAGATGAGGAATTACTTGCCGAAAGTAATAATACGACAACTGCTCCGACAACGCGTTTTGAATCATCGCCAAATTACATAAAATCCGGAGAATTACGAGATTATCAAATTCGAGGTCTAAATTGGATGATTTCTTTGTATGAGAATGGAATCAACGGTATTCTGGCTGATGAGATGGGTCTTGGAAAAACTCTTCAGACAATTTCTCTTCTTGGGTAATTTAAATGTCTTAACTTGAATTATTTTCCTGCGGTTTCTTTGTTCTATTATTTTCCAAAAAATTATTTTTTTTCGAAATAAATGTATTTAGACTAAGTTAATAAAATAATGCAAATTTAATTTTTGGCATAACCTAGAAATTAGTATAATGATCGAAAAATCAATTTTAAATAGCCGAACTATTTATTTTATAAATATTTTAAAAAATTACTGACTGCTTTAAAAATTGCAGGAATTACAGGTTATCACCAATTCACTTTGTTTCACTAATTTAAAAATTTTCCATCTATTTCATCTGTTTTAACAAATTTTCACATTTTCTCTTGGTAATTAACTTAATATAATTCATTTAAATTTAAATTTTATTTATTAATGGGTTTAAATCTAATCAAATTTAATTCAATTTGAGCTTTAATTTATTCAATTTCTAATTAATTTTTGCTGACCTGGATAAAAATTTAATTTATCCAAATTTCAATCCATTTAAAATATTACTTCTATTGAATTTTCTGTTTTTACAAAATTTATATTATTTATAAAATCTTCAATTTGTTAAATTTAATTCAATTGAAACTAATTTATTTCATTCGTAATTAAATAACTAAATATATAATTTAATGAAACTTCAATTTTAACCAACTTGAATTTATTCCACTTTTATTGAATCTTTACTGAAATTAATCAAAACTTTAATGTATCTAAATTTTTATCTATTCAAATTATAATTTTTTACTTTTAAAATGATAATTTTAACCACATTTTTATTTATTAAAACTTCGATTAAATCAAACATAATTCTAATTGGTTTTGAATTTATTCCAATTTTATTGAATCTTGACTAAAATTAAATAAAATTTTAAAGGAATCCAAATTTTAATCCATTCAAAATATAATTTATTAAAATTTCAATTTAATCAAATTTAATTCGATTGTAGGTCTAAATTATTCCAATTTTAATTCAGTTTCATTGAATTAATCTAAAATTTAATTTATCATGGAAATTTTAATCCATTAAAAAATAATTAATAAAAACTTAAATTACACTCAAGTTTCAATGCATCTAAATACAAATTTCAATTTAATCAAATTTTATTAATTGAATTTTATTTAAATTTTGAATTAATTTTAAAATTATCCAACAAATTTATTAATAAAAATTTATATTGATTTTAAATTTAGTTTATTAATATTTTTAAATTATTATAAAGTTCAATAGATTTTGATTTTAATCAATCGCAATATAAATTTCAACTTTAGTTATTTATAATAACGTAGGTTAAAATTTACAATGTTTTTGATCAAGGAATAAAAAATCATTTTTATTCTTCAGAAGAAAAATAATACATTTTTGGTTCAAATTTTTTTTTCTGAAAATAGTGAATCGAAAAACCTTTATAAAAATGTTTTTGTAAACAATTGTTTTAAAATATTTCTAGAGAATTACTTTTTTTCTTCTAAGTTATTAATTATAAATGTTCTAAACTTTACCAAAGCTAATAATAAATTTCAATTAGATAAAAATTTTGTTACTTTATGCGTTTACTTTTTTGTGTAAAAATTCTTTGTCACCTTTATTTCACTTATTTTTAAACATTAAGTTACCTTTTTACCTATTTTGATGAAAAAATAACTTTCTGAAATTTAATACTGAAACATTACGTTATATACATGACGCAATATTAATTTATTCTAATAACTAGAAAATTTGTTTCACAAGTTTTTAAAGTTAAAATTAACGTTTAATTAATTATTTCATTAATTTTATTAATTATTATTTGTTAAATAGTTTCTATGGAAAATATTTTCATAAATTACTGTTTGTATTGAAAATTAATCAATAAAATTTTACATTTAGAAACTTTAAAAATTAATTTGTTTAATAGTGACGCAAAATTATTGTAATAATATTTTAATTTGAAGAAGAAATCTTTTCAGGATGACCACATGTTAATAAAGTCAGGGAATTAATATTTTTGTCAGTAAAGTCAAGGAAATGTCAGACTTTTTTCGTCTTATTTTGAAAAATTACGACTTTTTCGACTTTTCTCCAAACATTGAAACAAAATATTCCAATTTTTAGTTAATTTTTTATGTTTTCCTATACAAAGAATTTTGTGAGGCAAAGTAACTTTAATGACAGTAAATTGTCAGGGAAAATGATAAACTAAAACCTGCGGCCACCTTGAAATTTTACTTTATTTAGAAAAATAATTTTATGATTTTTGTCTAAATAAATTTATTCTATTTTTCAGATATATGAAGCATTTTCGCAACGTTTCCGGTCCACATTTAGTCGTCGTTCCAAAGACAACTCTCGCCAATTGGATGAATGAATTCAAAAAATGGTGCCCCTCATTAAGAACAGTATTTCTCATTGGTGATATTGACACTAGAAATACATTTATTCGAGAAGTTATGTTACCCGGTGAATGGGATGTTTGTGTGACATCTTACGAAATGGTACTACGTGAAAAATGGGTCTTTAAAAAATTCAATTGGCGCTACATGGTTGTCGACGAGGCGCATCGTTTGAAAAACGAAAAATCCAAATTATCAGAAATTCTACGAGAATGCAAGACTGCAAATCGTTTACTTCTCACTGGTACACCATTGCAAAATAATCTCCACGAATTATGGTCACTTCTCAATTTCCTTCTACCCGATGTATTTAATAGCAGCGATGATTTTGATGCATGGTTCAATACAAACAGTTTTCTCGGTGATAATTCACTGGTTGAACGTTTACACGCCGTCCTTCGACCATTTTTACTCCGACGTTTAAAATCCGAAGTGGAAAAGGGTTTGAAGCCAAAAAAAGAAATGAAAGTCTACATTGGTTTGAGTAAAATGCAACGCGAATGGTATACAAAAGTTTTAATGAAGGACATTGATATTGTTAATGGAGCGGGAAAAATTGAAAAAATGAGACTGCAAAATATTCTCATGCAACTGAGAAAATGTTGTAATCATCCGTACTTATTCGATGGCGCCGAACCTGGTCCACCTTACACAACTGATGAGCATTTAGTCTACAATTGCGGTAAAATGGTAATTTTGGATAAACTTTTGCCAAAATTGCAGCAACAAGAATCAAGGGTATTAATTTTCAGTCAAATGACACGTATGTTGGATATTCTCGAAGATTATTGTCACTGGAGATGTTATCAGTATTGTCGTCTCGATGGTAATACGGCGCATGAGGATCGTCAGCGACAAATTAATGAATACAATGCTCCAGGTAGTGAGAAATTTATTTTCATGCTCTCAACACGTGCCGGTGGTTTGGGTATTAATTTAGCAACAGCCGATGTGGTTATTATTTTCGATTCCGATTGGAATCCGCAAATGGATCTACAAGCTATGGATCGTGCCCATCGTATTGGTCAACAGAAGCAGGTGCGAGTTTTTCGTTTCATCACTGAGAATACGGTGGAGGAGAAGATTGTCGAACGTGCTGAGGTTAAATTACGTTTGGATAAATTGGTCATCCAACAAGGAAGATTGGTGGATGCGAAGCAAAATGCATTGAATAAGGATGAAATGTTAAATATCATTCGACATGGTGCGAATGAGGTGTTTGCCTCAAAGGACAGCGCAATCACTGACGAGGATATTGACACGATTCTCAAGAAGGGCGAGGACAAAACTGAAGAGAGTAAACAAAAGTTGGAAAGTATGGGTGAATCGTCATTGCGTAATTTCACCGTTGATGCGCCAACTGATTCGGTTTATCAATTCGAGGGACAGGATTATCGTGAGAAGCAAAAAATTCCCGGTATTGGCAATTGGATTGAACCGCCTAAACGTGAACGAAAGGCGAATTATGCTGTTGATGCGTATTTTAGAGAAGCACTTCGTGTATCCGAGCCAAAAGCACCGAAAGCACCGAGACCACCAAAGCAACCGATTGTTCAAGATTTTCAATTCTTCCCTCCGAGACTCTTTGAGCTTCTCGATCAGGAAATTTACTATTTCAGACAAACTGTCGGTTATAAGGTGATTATTTGTTCTATTAATTTTGTTAATTATTGAATTAATTTTTTTCTAACGATTATCTTTTTCTCCAGGTTCCGAAAAATCCCGAATTAGGTTCGGATGCGGCTCGTGTTCAGAAGGAGGAACAACGAAAGATTGACGATGCTCAACCACTTTCGGATGATGAGGTGAAGGAAAAGGAAGATTTACTCATTCAGGGATTTACTAATTGGACGAAACGTGATTTTAATCAGTTTATAAAGGCGAACGAGAAATACGGTCGCGATGATATTGAAAATATTGCTAAGGAAGTTGAAGGCAAAACACCAGAAGAAGTGATGGAATATTCCGCTGTATTTTGGGAACGTTGCCATGAACTACAGGATATTGACAGGTAAACAATTGTTTTTCTATTTGAAAAATATTAGAAGAAAAGATAAAAATTCTACTTTGTATTTCCCAGATTACCAGAAAAGTTATTAAACTTTTTCTCTTATTCCGATAACTTGAATTTAAAGTTCTTTTCAATTTTTATTATTTTGAAACCACTTTTCAAATTTTTTTTTAACATTTCTAAAAAATTAAATTAAAATTCTTCATAGCATAAAATTTATTTCAATAGAATAATTTGATTTGACGAAATGTTCAATTTTTTGACAATTTTTCTATTAATTCTTTCGGGAATTCAATCATCTTTAAAAAGTTTCAAGTAAAATTATTCAAAACCCAAATTTTTTCAGAATTCAATTCTGTTATAAAAAAATAGAATTTTAAAACTCCAAGTTTAATAAATATTTAAATGTTTAAAAAAACTTACAATCTTCTGAAATTTCATTTTATACTAAGAAAGATCACTGTAATTCATCCCACATTCAATTATTTTCTAGAAGTTTTTTTACTAAAATTATTCGAAACTTTAATAATTTTCTGAAATGAATATTTATTTACGTACAACTGAATTTCTACAATAATTTTTGAAATTAAAAAAAAATGTAAGTTAATTTCTCAAAAATTCAATTCTTTTCTAGAATCTTTTACTAAAATTCTTTTTTGAATCAGTTATATTTTAATAATTTTAAAACTTCAATTATTCAAAAAGAAATAAAGTTCATTTAAATTTCGTCAAAAATTTAATTGTTTTCTATTTAATTCTACAAAATTACGATACCAATATTTAATTATTAGGCTCTAAAAATTTAAACTCAAATTCTTTATTAAATCAATTATTTTTGATAATTTTCATTAGGTTCTTTGAGAATTGAATTATTGAAAAAAATAAAAAAAATACAATTTAAAATTCAATTTTCAATTAAATTTTTCCGTTTTCATTATCGAAAAAATATTTATTTAATTATATATTTAAAAGATGTAGAGCAAAATTTATATCAAGAAAAGAAATAAATTCGATATATTTAAAATTTAATTAATTTAAACTGAATTATCAAAAATTCTAAATTTTTATTTGTTCCTATATAATTTTTTAGTATAATTTTTTCCAAATCCAATTATTTCCAAATATTTTCAATTAAATTTTTTCTCTAAATCAATTGTTTTGAATGATTTTCAGAAAGTTCTTCAAGAATTTAATTATTTAAATACCGAAATTAAATTTTTTATAAAAATTGGAACAATAACTTTTATTTTTTTTTAAATTTTTAAGGTGAAAAAAAATCAAGAAGAGTTTAAGAATTAAAAAAATGTTTATATCGTTTCTAGAAATATATTTTTCTAAAACCCTGAATAAAATTCCCTGACTTGTCTGACCTGTGACAATGACAATTCTGTTATTGTCATAAAAATGGAAAAAAGTCTAACTTAAAAATAAAATTTGGAAAATATTATAATGTAAATTTAATGAATTTATTTTAAAGAATGATAATTTGACTCTTTAGGACAAAAGTATATCTTATGTGCTAAAAACTTGCAAAAAAAGAGAAGTTACTTTAGAGCAAAATATTTAATTGTAGTTATTTTTTTACACTTTAATAATAAAAATAAGTAGTGGTTTATACCGTTAAATATGGTATTTTGTTGCAATGAGAAGAAAAGTTTAAATAGTCACATTTTAGTAAAATGTGGAAAAAGTCACTTTTTTTTAAATTGTCGAAAAAGTATTTTTATCCGAGACCTGAAGTTATTTTAAAATTAAATAACAAACCCAAAAATATGAAATACTAATTTTCATTCTCTTCATTATTGAAATAGTTATTATTACAAATTATTAACTAAAATATTAATTATTATTCCAAATTAAATACTATTCTTCATTGTTCAGAGTAATGGCACAAATTGAACGCGGCGAAGCAAAAATACAGAGACGCGCAGGAATTAAGAAGGCCCTCGACGCAAAAATGGCACGATATCGTGCACCCTTCCATCAATTGAGGATAGCCTATGGAACAAATAAGGGTAAAAATTACACCGAGGAAGAGGACAGATTTTTAGTTTGCATGCTGCACAAACTTGGCTTTGACAAGGAAAATGTTTACGAGGAATTACGCGCCACTGTGAGATCAGCTCCACAATTTCGTTTCGATTGGTTCGTTAAATCGCGAACTGCTCTTGAATTGCAACGACGATGTAATACTCTCATTACATTGATTGAACGCGAAAACCAAGAACTTGAGGAACGCGAGCGACAGGAGAGAAAGAAAAAAGGCGGCAATACTGGACCAAAATCAGCCTCAAAACGTAAAACGGAATATTTGCCAGCGCCTCAGCCAAGAAAGAAGAAGAAGTAGACAAAATACACCATTTAAATAAGAAAAAAAATGAAAATAATTTATACGGTTAGTACGAAAACTTTTTAATTTTAAAGTTTAAAATTTTCATCTTGTTTTGCAAGCAAAGAAAGATGCATTTGATTTTTTTAATTACAAAACGTTTTTATCTTTCTTTCTCTGTTTAAAAAATAATTGTGCAACAAACGACAAATTGAATAAAAAAGACAAAATGATTTGCATCTTTTTACTACTACATTTATTTATCTTCAACATTATAGATTTTTTTAAAGATAAGAAATAAAAATACAAAATTGCAATTTGTTCTTTCACTAACCCATATCATTCTTGTAGAAATGATCTTTATTTAGTTAATTTCTAGAAAAAACTTTTTCATTCTGATTTATGACAATTTTTTAATGAATATTTCTAACCCGCGTGTAAAGGCCTCCGAAAAAGTTTCATTTTTAACAATGTTTGGCTACATTTTTTTGAAATGGAAAAATTGTTCATAAAATAATTGAAAATCAATTATTGGATTTTTAAAACAAAAAATTCAAATAAGGTTCTTTTAAATTAGAAAATAAAAGAGAAACTAAATTTTTATTTTGTAAAAAGAAGACCTATTTTTATATTAATAAACAATAAAATAAAAACCCTAAAAACTTTGTTTAAAGGGCGGCTAAAAATCACCGGTAAGGAAATACGTAAAATTACATATTCTCTATATATAGTTTTACAATATTTTCAAATAATTCTTTTTTTTCGACGAATTTTTCTACACAATGATTATATGATAGATATACAATGTTTTTTTTTGTTTTCATATCTAATTTCTACATGTTCTAGTATTGATAGCTGTCTACCTATTTCTTATAGAATTAATAATAATTATTATATTAAAACAGAGTACGAATGCACGCGATACGAAGCGTGGAAAAAAGTCAATTCCAATGAATCCAGTATGTTTCGAAATTTCTTTTTTTTCAAGCGAATTTTTTTTTTCTTTAAATGAGCAAATATATTCTTTAATATTACGCTAGTTTTTTTTGACTTATTTTATATTAAATTCGTAAATTAAGCAACTCACTCGATTCATTTGAATGAAATTTAAATTATTTTTATTGCGAAGACTTTTTGCTACAAAACTCGCGTTTAAAGTTTTGAACAAATAGTTTCTTTATAAGACAATATTATAATTATTTTAATTATTATTATGGTAATTAAATGCACATTTCACTTGTAATGTAAACCTAAGAAAACTATGGCAAGGATCGGCTCATCGAGAGCTTTAAATTCCTCTAATAGGTGTTTTGTATTTTTTTTAATCATTTTTTTTCTCTAAATTTTTATAATTCGAGTTGAAAATTGTCCTTTTCAACTATTTCTCTAAAAGTTAATGATTTTTAATATATTTATGTATTTTATTATCTAAACAATAGTGGGATTTTTTCTGTTTTTAATCACTACTTCAGGTGGGCGTATATTATAAGAATCGAACTAGAAGACGAATTAAAAATTCAATTCGAAAACAAATTTTATTAAATTGGTAATATTCTTCTAGTAGTGAAAAAACTCCCTATCTAAGAACATTGATCTTTTTCTTGACTTCTCGCAGTATGAAATTGCAATCGATCAATAGGTGCAAATCTATTTTAAAAAATCGATTTCTCACAGTGTTTCATTCAAATTAAAATTGGTAAAAAATAAAATAATTTTGAAAATAGAAAAAAGGTGATTATTTGACACGACTTTAATTTGAAGGAAACTTGAGAATTAGCGGTGCAAATATTAATTGATTGACAAGTTAAAATCTTTTTTTTTATCGCAATAGCTTATTTAAAAAACCTAATAAAAGTAACATTAAGATTGTGAAAAATACAAATATATCTTACATCTCAGTCCATCACAAATAAGAATGCGATAATATAATATCGCTAATATAATGCTTTTTATAATATTGTGACAATATATTTTTTTATAGTGGCAGAATAAGATTTTATTCGAGCTTTCTTTCGTTCGATTTTTTCATTTTTGAGAATCGTTTTTTATGCAGTCTAAATGAGCCTCTACCACTTAATGTGATGATTAAACACATGCATAGTCTATTAATGCTTGTAATTAGTCGTAGTTAAGATATATCAATAGTAATACTGGTAAATTATATGGCGTAGTAAACGAATCTTATAATTATTTTAAATGTGCTTGCCTTAATTATTTTTTTTTTCGTTTTTTCTTAGAGGAGAGTCTACAAAGAAAACTGTGGAAAAAATTATTTCCTTAATTTATCACTCTCCTCTAATTTCATTTTTTCTTAAATTCAAAAGCCAAGCAAGAGCAATCATAATTTCCATATTCATAAAAACAATTTCCACGTTACACTTGAAAATTTTCATTTTTTCCTCTCGATTTTCCGTTCCTTCTAAAAAGCGTTTTGTTTACAAAAATGCTAGAAAAAACACAATCGAATACATTTTTTTTTCAATTTGCATCCTGCAGAAGACTTTTTCTTAGTATAAAAGATTTCTATGAAAATTCGGCGTATTTCAGCGCACATTTTTTTGTTTCTCGTTTACTTCTTTGTTCTTTTTTTTCAAAACGTGAAACTACGAAAAACAGCAAAATTGTATAATTGTGAAAAGCGCGTAAAAATTAAGTAGAACAAATTAAGATCAAAGTGTGTCAACTAAAAAAAAAAGTATGTATAAAAGCGATAAAAAATGGTGGAATTTATTTTCACCATTTCAAAATTGGAATAAAAAAAATATTCTCGGAGGATTAAAAGAAACGATATTTTTTTTAATAATCCGAGACTACAATAGCCAACCGACTTTGTTATCATTCGCATATATGTGAAATAGTTACATAGAAAATTGATGACCTTTTGTATCTGAATTGTGATGAATTTTTTAATCCCTTTATCCCATGATATCCAATATTTACATTTTCTTTTCTTTCCTATAATTATCCACAAATAGAAACTATGAGACTAAAAATCGAATTTCCCAAAAAGCATTTTTCGAAAATTGCAATCCTTTCCTTTTCATTATTTCGACAAAGCGTCACTCAATTCTCTATATTCTCTTCTTTGTACAAGCGTATCGTATCGAAATATTTTATTGGGATAATTGTCCATTGAAAGGAATTGGGATAAATCACGCGTGGCCATTGTAACGCTCGATGGAAAGAATTATTTACATATCAAGCGTTGGATATCAAAAGTCGAAAAAAACTTTAATATCAATCGAAAATAATCACAATGGCTTAATACTATTTAAAGGAAAAATTTAATTTTTCTTCTAAGCTTTTAAATATAAATAAAAAAATATAATTTAAATTTGTTCTTTCCTAAAGAAATAAAAAGAAATTAAATGACGAAAAAATAGAAATAATATCTATTTTAAATAAATAATTTTTGTTTTTGAAAATTTTTTTTTTGTAATTGTTATTTCGAAACAATTAAACTAAATAAAAAATTAGACTAGACTGGTTTGATATCCAATACTTTTGAAGATATATTCCTATACCTGAATGCGAAGGACTAAATTTCTATAATAAAATATATACTTAAACTGCAATCATATGCCTCCAAGGGGGTGGATCGGGGGGTGGAGGCAGGGGGACTGGTTACGGACGGCAGTGACCTCTCTTTCGTCCACCCTCGTTGCCATCTTCCTCTTCGCCTCGTTTTATTTCGGTAAATCGTTCACCTTTAATACTCACTATTTTGTTGTCCAAATATCTAACGAGTTTCTTTGGCTCCATTTTCGGTGCCACTGGTCTATGCTCACGTGAATCATCATCACGATCTACATAACTGTAGCGTGCAATTATACGCGATTTTAATTCCTCATCGTTGACACGAGCCTTATTGCGACCATTCGGCTGAAAAGCATAAGAGAAAAATTAATTTTTTATATTGAAGTTAATTTTCTATATTTTTCCTATTTCTAGGTTAATGTTATTTATTTATTATCTTTTGTTGTAATTGTTTACTCACAGTCAGAAACGTAAGATTACTGGCAATGCTTTGTCCAGCTTCTTGTCTATGAAGCGCGAGTTGAGCAGCTTTTGCAATATCACCTCCGGCAACTGCCAAACAATGTCGAGCTTCAGCTGGACTTGCTCCTGGAAACATTTCTTGCAGAAGGGCCACTTGATTCCACGATGATTCCTGTAAGAAAATTTTTACAAATTTAGAGAAATAAAAATAATGATCAATAGAAAATGTAGAGATATTAAAATAAATAGCAATTAAAAAGGTAGAAAAATAAAAGGAAAAACAAACAATAGCCGCAGGTCAAGAAATTCAGGTAAAGTCAAGAGATTTTTATTAAAGGTACTGTAAAAAATTTAATTTTTAAAGTTCATAAGAAAATTCTTAATTTTGGCGTCTTTTTTGTTTCCCTCATGAACTATGAGATTACTACGAATCCTTTAAATTTTTTCTATTTCTGATAATAATTTATTTTTAAATAACTTAATTCTCGAAGGACTTTCATAAAATTATTACTTACATAAATTATTTAATGAATATAATTTTACTTAAATGCTTTAAGAATTATTTAAATTTCATCTATTTTTAAAAATAGATGAACTTTTGAAGACTTCAATTTTAAATTTTATAAAATTCCAAATTTAAATGAATTTACTAATTAGAAAGTTTAAAGAACTTAGATTTTTTAAAAATTTTAATAATTCAAATTCTTTTGAAATTAGTTACATTTTTTAATATATGTATTTAATTAATTATTAAAAATAATGGATTTATAGAAAAATTGTATTTAAATAAATACCAAAAAAACTGAACTTTGAAGAAACTACAAATGATTGTAAAAATTCAATTATTTTCAAAAGTAATAAAATTCTTCGCAACAATTTAACTATGGTTCAAATTTTTTTTTAAATTCTCGTCAAAATTTCAATTATTAAAAATAACAAAACTCTTCTCCAAAATTCAATTATTTTTTTAAAGTAATTCAATTTCGGAGAAGAGTTTTGTTATTTAATAAAATTGTTGTCAAAATTTCAATTATTTTGAAAAATTTTCCAAAGGAATTCAATTATTTTAAAAAAAATTGATAAAAGTCTACGCAAACATTTATTTTCATAAATAATAAAATTCTTTGGAGAATTTCAATTATTTTTAATACAATTTTTATCGAATTCCTAGAAAAAATGTAATACTATTTAAATTTTTTTTACTAAAATCAGCCAAAAAATTAAATTATTTAAAAATTTGTTGATAAAATTCTTTGTGAGAATTCAATTTTGCGAAAAATTAAATTATGGAATAAATTATTTATTTTGTATTTAAATAACTGAATTTTCTAATAAACATTGGTTTAAAACCATTACAACATACATGTTTTTAGAAATAATTGAATTTTGATAAGTTTTCTAAATTAAAATCTTCGAGAATTTGAATTTTTCATACTTTTAACTAACAAAATTCTGTAGAATTAATTTTTTTTAAATCATTCAAAGTTTTTATTTTCTAATGTATCTATTTAATTGAAGAATTTTCAAATAATCCAGTTTTCGCAAAATTAAATTGTAAACAAATGGTTTTAAAAATTATCAAAGAACTTTTTCAAAAAATATTAAAAATAATTAATTGATTTAAAGAAGAATTTTAATTGAAAATTCTAGAAAGTAATAATTGAATTGAAATGCTGGAAATAATTTTGAAGATGTTACAGTAACAATATTCTTATAATATAAAATAATGTTTTTATCACTCGGTCATCTTCAACTATTAGAACACAAAGAAATTGAATGATTTCATGATGAATGGTATCATTTGTTTTTTAATAATATTTAGGGAAAAAGTCAAAGGTTTGTCTAGAAATCCAGGGAAATACAAAATTAAATTTTTGTGGAAACTAAAAAAAATGTAGAGAACTAAAAATAAAAAACAATGAAAAATGTAGAGAAATAAAAGGAAAAAAATGTAGAGAAATAAAAATGAATAACAGATGATAAGTGTAGATAAATAAAACTAAAAAATAAAGAGAAATAAGAATAAAAAGCAAAGAATGTAGAGAAGTAGAAGTAAAATAGAGAATTAATAGGAAAATAAAATTAAACTAAAGAAATGTTTTTTTTAGTTCAATAAAAGTAATAATTTCTTGAACCTCGGCAAAATATTCGCCACTGGAATCACTGCCAGCGTCACTTGTTTCTGAGAGATGATGAACCCTCATTCGTTGAGTGTCCGGAGGTAAGAGTGCTGCGAGACTAATGTGACTTAATGGATCATGTGGTTGACCGTTTTCATTATTTTTATTACCCTGGCGCAATGTACTTTCAACGTCAATTAGCCATTTTGACACAGCATCCTTCTCAATTGTTGAAAATTCCGGCAAACAAGCGGAAACCATTTCGCATAATCCATCGACATCTAAATCCTCCTCGAGGGCATTCTCCTCCACCATACTCACAACATAACTCAGAACAATATCATCAATGAAGCTGAAATTTTTTTAAAAATATTTCATTGAAAGCTATTAATTTATAAATTCTATTTCTTTTACTTTATACTTCTGAATTTCTTTTTTCTCACCTCAATTGTGCAGTTGGTACTTGTTTCCTAACAAAGCTAAATAATGATTTCTTAACAAGTTCCTCCTTCTCATTCATGATTCCGCTTATTCTGTAAACAAAAATTTTTATCTTTACTTTTATTTATCTCGTCATTAGCAAATATCAGCAAATAATTAACCATCATTACTAATAAATAATAATTAATATTTATTATACTATTTTATTAATTCCTCTTTAAACACAATTAACAGAATTAACTAAAAATATTAATTTACTATATTATTTATTTACATCAACTGAATAGATTACTATTTTTAATCACATGTCATTAATTGATGTGAACGTCAATTTTCAGAACAATGCGTTTAGAAAATTATTTAGGTTAATTAAAGCTTATAGTAAAAAAGTCAATATTTAATACACGCCGGATTCATGCACACATCAAATATTGACAAGATAAACTTGAGAGTTATATAAAAAGATGAGAAAAACTATAAAAATTCCAAACAAACAATTGATTCTAAATAAAAGTTAAAAATAAAAATTGCAACAGTTTTTTTAATTTCAATAAAGAAAAATCTTTACACCCAAATAGAATATATAGATGAATTGTAATTCTACGGTAAAGAATCGATAAATCATTTTCTTAAATAATATTAGAAACCCAAACAATTAAATTACATCTAAATAAAAAAATTTAATTTTAGGTTAAGAAATAGCAAAATCGATTGCGTTTAATAGATGAAAATATAACACACTTGTTTTATTCTCGTTATTTATTCGTATTTCTATAAACTAGTGCACTCTGCTTGTTTCTCTAATTAACGTGAGATAATTGAAAACATATCAAATTAAAAGAGAAACAGGGAAGGTCTATAATAAAAATGACAGCTCCAATATAAACCAAGTATTCAGCGCCGGTGTCGACGACAATTATTGTCTTCGATTTTCATTTTTTTTTGTTTCAATGCAAAATATTAATTTTTCCCTGAGAAAAAAGGTTTACTAACCTTTTGTTGTTGTTGTTTTTAAAAAAATGCACATTCACACAAATGATTCGCAAAGAAAAAACGTTTCCGATAACAATCTAAGTATACAAACAAGTTTACGCAATTTTGACAGCTCAGTGGATACTCTCCTATAACAGGGATGTCAATCCACTTTGGTTAGTGGCGCCGCCTGGTGAACAACCGCAAGGGTTGATGGGATACAAGAATTTCAAGATGGCGACTACTATGAATATGCAACATCCCTCTCTCTGTCGTCATTTTTCTTCTCTTTTAAAAAGGGGAGAAAACCATTCCTTGATTTCACAAAGGGAAAATCAATATCCGGGTGCTCTCGACAAGGTATAGTTATTTTTCTTTGATTCGCCCCTTTTATATGACACGTGATATTCTATCGACATACTCTAATCTATTTCGATATATAAAAATGAGCGTAACCTAGTTTCAATATAATCCTTACTTTATGAAAGGGTGCTTTTTAACCTTCATCGCCCTTTTCTGAGCATCAATATTACATTCTAACTTTAGTTTTTCTCTTCAAGGTTGTCCGAATTATTGACAATCAGGAAACTAGAGATAGGTAGAGACAGTTTTTTAAAAATAAAAATCGTAGAAATAGAAGTTTCTGGTACTTATTTTAATGTATAATTAAAAGCATTTACTGATTTCGGCGAGGCCTTAGTTGTGGTAACATGTGACATCCTCAGAAGAAAGGTATATATATATATATATATATATATATAAAACAGATAACTATGAGGTTATGTTTTGGTTATTTTTACTCTAATTAAAACTTTCTATTTAATAGTGCAAAACGTGTTATTTTTTATCTAATGACGACTTAAATATTACTGGTCGTTTGCATTTAGTTGTTATAAATAAAAATAAACCAAATTTTTTCTTCGGAGGGTATCACATACATTGTAAAAAATTATCAATTAATTATTTAATAAAAAAATTGAAATATTTTTCAACAAAATAAAGTTAACCCAATTATGAATTCACTACTGTAAATCATTATAAAATCAGCATCCAACGAGACCTATATGAAGTATTTTGGATAAATTGATGTTTTATAAATAAATATTCACAAAAAATTAATTAACAAATTAAAATCATGCATAAAAATGATAAAGATAAAGTGTTACTTTTTTTAACGAATGTTTATACAATTGTCAGGCCACAATTGTCAGTCCACCCATTTTTGAACACGGAAAAAAATTTCCTGTAAAATTTACAAGATTTCCTGCGCCATCTATGATCCGCGGTTGTAATATCCACAAACGGCTGAGTTTGGGAAATACACAAACTGTAGCAGACGAACTGCAGGATTTTTTGGTGCTATTACAGATTGGTTTGTGCTATACCCAAACCAGCTTGTTGGAAACACTAAACTCGCCCGTATAAAGCACAACTTAACCTATTCGTATATTCTACAAAAGACTTTGTGTGTTTCACAAGAAATTTTTTTCCGTGAAGGAATAACAAAAATTTTTTAACATAAAATTAATAAAAACTCAAAGTTTTTTTTATTTATATTTTAAAGACGATAATATTTTGAAAAGAATAAGACATCACAGAAGTCATTTGGCAAAAATTTTTTCAAGATATCCTTAAACAACCGCCATTTTAAAGGTTTTACAAAAATTTGAATAACTTTTAAAATAATAAACACTTTTTAATAATCTTAGGCTTATTTTAAAGGTCATTTTCTATGGAATAAGGATTACTTATAGTCATTAACCTGTAATTTTTTTCTTGGAATAAGCATGACGTCAAAGTTGGGCAAAAAATTGTGAAAATTTGAAATATATTTTTTGTACTAAAAACTATTTTAGAACTTATATAAAACATGATATGGTATAGATTTTCCAAGAAAATTTAATAAAAAAAATATGTTTAAATTTCAAAAATTATTTTTCTTTTAATAATACTATTTCAAATTTTTTGAATTTTTTGTCCAACTTTGACGCCATGCTTATTCCAAGTAAAACAAGTTGTGAATTCAGATGTTCATTACATGAACATTTTGCTTCCTCTTTACGATAAGCAAAAAATTTGCTTTAAAGTGAAATTTTTCATTTTATTTAATTCTATTAATGCTAATAAAATATATTCTTTTTATACATCAATCGATTCGTATTGATGAAATAAAGATTTTTAGTTTGTTTTTAAGTCTAGATTAACATTTTATTATAAAGCAACATAATTTTTAAGAAGGAAATAAATTTCTAATAAAAGTGCGAATTTTTAGTTTTAATTATGTTTAATTCTATAAATTCAAATAAAATATATACTTAATATATACCAATCGATCCGTTTTAATGCAACGGATAAGATTATTGAAAAAAATGAGTAAAATCTTATTGTACTGGAATATAATTTTGATGAAAGAACTAAATTTTTGATAAAAAAAGGTAATTTTTCTGTTTTAATTGTCATTACCTCTATAAACTCTCATACAATTTATACTTTATATATACCAATCGATTCGTTTTGATGCAAAGAAGAAGATTTTATTGTATATTAACTTCAATAACCAACTTAAAAAAAAATTTTTGAAAAAAAATTTTTTTTAGAAAAAAGTCAAAAAAAATTTTTTTCTGAGAATTTCTTAAAGTCTATCAATCCAGTTCGAGATATTTTTATGATAAATATACCTGGTAAATTTTAGCCAAATTCGTTAAAACCTCTTCGAGTTATCGTGTTCACAAAAAACGGGATCCACACACACACACACATACATATATCCGGACAATTGTTCAGGGTCTTAAATAACATAGTCCTATATAGAAGAAAATTTATTTGAAGCATTTTTAAATATTTTATAAATTAAACGACTACAAAGCTTCCTCACGAGGAAGCAAAATTACAGGTTAATGCCTATAAGTAATCCTTATTCCGTAGAAAATGACCTTTAAAATAAGCCTAAGATTATTAAAAAGCGTTTATTATTTTGAAAGTTATTCAAATTTTTGTAAAACATTGAAAATGGCGGTTGTTTAAGAATATCTTGAAAAAATATTTGCCAAATGATTTCTGTGAGGTCATATTCATTTCAAAATTTTATCGTCTTTAAAATATAAATTAAAAAAAATTTGAGTTTTTATAAATTTTATGTTAAAAAATTTTTGTCATTCCTTCAAAAATGGGTGGACTGACAATTGTGGCCGGTACTGTAAGTAAAATGTATTCAAGTTATTTGCAACGATTTCCAGTTTAAAAAAAAATTAATATCTTTATGCGTCTGCCGCTCTTTGTTATCTGAACAATTTTTTATTATTTTAATATCAACAATAATGTAATTTTAGGTAAATACTAATAAATAAATTACAAAAAATTACTTAATTATTAATTATTTTATTGGACTTTAATTTTTATAACAACTTTCATAACTTAGTTATATAATTATTTTCAGAACTCAATCATTCGTTTAAAAAATAACTAACGCTGTATCTTTATTTTTGTGCATGATTTTAATTTATTAATTAATTTTGCTTCCTCGTGAGGAAGCTTTGTAGTCGTTTAATTTATAAAATTTTTAAAAATCCTTCAAATAAATTTTCGTCTATATAGGACTATGTTATTTAAGCCCCTGAACAATTATCCGGATGTATGTATGTGTGTGTGTGGATCCCGTTTTTTGTGAACACGATAACTCGAAGAGGTTTCAACGAATTCGGCTGAAAATTGATAGGAATATTTATCATAAAAATATCTCGAAATGGATTGATGGACATTAAAAAATCCATTAAAAATTTTTTTTTTAATTGAATATTAAAGTTAATATACAATAAAATCTTCTTTGCATCAAGACGATTTGATTGGTATATATAAAGTATAAATTGTATGAGAGTTTATAGAGGTAATGACAATTAAAGCAAAAAAGTTACCTTTTTTTATCAAAAATTTAGTTCTTTCATCAAAATTATATTCCAGTACAATAAGATTTTACTCATTTTTTTTCAATAATCTTATCCGTTGCATTAAAACGGATCGATTGGTATATATAAAGTATATATTTTATTTGAATTTATAGAATTAAACATAATTAAAACCAAAAATTCGCACTTTTATTAGAAATTTATTTCCTTCTTAAAAATTATGTTGCTTTATAATAAAATGTTAATCTAGACTTAAAAACAAACTAAAAATCTTTATTTCATCAATACGAATCGATTGATGTATAAAAAGAATATATTTTATTAGCATTAATAGAATTAAATAAAATGAAAAAATTCACTTTAAAGCAAATTTTTTGCTTATCGTAAAGAGGAAGCAAAATGTTCATGTAATGAACATCTTAATTCACAACTTGTTTTATAAATATTTATTTATAAAACTTCTATTGACGGTTCACGTGCAATAAGGGGATACGCGTGGATTCAGGCTGAAAAGTATTGTCCAAATAGTCGATTTTCAAAAATATTTCAAATGAAAGTTTTATTGATCAAGCCTTGTGTAGGATGAAAAGGTGCATCTTTTTTTAATGAAAATTTTATAGGTTTATTAGTTTTTTAATAAATAAAAAAACCAATTTTTCGAAAACTATAAAATTTGATTATTTTTTCACTTCAACTCGCCATAATTTGCACAATTTAAAAAATTTTCAAAAAATTCAAAATAAACGTTGTAGATTCAATTGTCCTGAATGTAAAGCAACCTTAAAAATATCAATATCTCAATAAACAAAAAAGTTATTAATTTTTATCCAAAACAATGCAAAAACTGTGTACTGCGAACTTTGAGCGCTTCGTTTATCTGGCCAATTTTCGACAGTTACAAACTCTTAGTGATAAAGTTTTTTATTAAGATACAAAGAAGTTTTCTGGAAAATTAAAATGTAATCGGGTAAATAGAAAAAAGTTGTTAACGTTTATAACCGGCGGCGCGAACCTAACCTCTACCGCGTGGTTATAGACTCTTGCGCGTGTCACGCTACTAATGCGATTCGAACACATTTTTCAGGTTATATTGATAATAGATGAGAAAGATCATTTCAAAATAGAGGTATTTATAAATAGGTAGGGGAGAGTAGGCTACATTGAACCAGCGTCAACAGTGAACCACTTTAATTTTCTAAGAAATGACTGAGTGGAATTTTTTCTTATTTAATATATAAATTAGTATTACCGAAAGCGACTACGTCCAAAAATTTCGAGCACGTAGGTTTATTATTTACAAAGAAAAACGAAAAAAACTGTTTTTCACGTACAAAACAAAAAATTTTGTGGAAATATAATGAATTTTTTTTATTCAAATAGGAAGTTTTAAAAATTAGTAAACTTGTGATTTATGTCGCTTAGGGTGACAACTTCAATATTCCGATGTGATAAAGAATTTTAAGCCTTACATAAATTTATTATAAACAATTTTTGTTGTGAATGTCATGTGAATGCAGTGAGTGCGGCATCATTGAACCACCCGAAAAAGCAAAGAATTTTCAATTTTAAGAGTGGTAAAGTTGTCTGCTCTACTAATTAGTAAGAAAAATACTAGAAGACATGCTTTCATCACAATTGTGAACGAGATAAACTCAAACTGTCACTTTACCTACCTAACCTGACAT